>NW_004624746.1:15143269-15340863 GCF_000247695.1 Heterocephalus glaber
GAGCTGAGAAACATTAGCTGTCATGAACCACAATCAAATCAGGTTTGAAATATTTAGCAGTGGCTTGGAAAATGCGGTGGTGCAGCTCTGACAGGCGAGATGTGCACAGACACCCACTTTCCATTATAATGGAAATATCAGGCCTGTTCTGAATATGTATAACCCAGAAAAATGTATTGATTTTTCATTCAGCATTAAAAAAAATGAAATAGCCTGCAGCTGTCAAAAGCCTTTTGTTAAAAGCTCATCCTTCCTGGAATGGGGTTTACCAGAAACAAGTTTTAATTGTATATAGGACCTCTTCTTTGAAAATCAAAATAACCAATCTACTTTGAAGATAGGGTTAAAGCTTTTCCTTTCTCTGTTTTCAACCTAATTAACCCCAGGACGACCACTGGAGCAGGCGGGAAAAACTTAAGATGCCACACGCTCTGACCAGCAAGAGTGACACAGAGGGTGGCAGCTACAAGTGGCGTTTGTTGATGTTTCTGTGGTGGGTAGGAGGAACTCAGGGGCTGTGCTTTGTCCTCTTGTCTCTCTACCTCCTGTGCAGGCCCTAGACTCTTGAGTGTCACTCACCATATGCACCGGCCAATCCACTGTCCTTATCCGGCCTGGGGTGGCAACCTGGAAAGTGAAGGCCAATCCCTCAGGTGTGTCCAGTCCTTCTGGTATCTTGTTATCAATGGGAAATGTCTACTGGCTATAGATATTCTACAGTATGCATGCTTTATTTTGCAAACAGAGGTCAAATCAAACCCTATAATATCAAAGATGAGTCTAAGGCCTACACCACTTATTTCATGTAAGTGCACTAAAGTCCTGCTACATCAGAAACTTGTAACAGGATGTGACTGGCGATGCTGAGGGACAGACAACCATCTTGTTCCTAGCGTGTTGATTCTAGTCCAGTTTTCTCTCAGCCAAAAATGAAGAGGCTAGTGGTGGTGACTCTGATAGCTACTGTAGACCACTCACTACGCCAGTCTCCCTCTAGGACATTTTGGCAAGTGGGATCTCGCTGAATGGTGACCAGAGGACCTACCAGTAGGAGATTCTCTGTGAGCCCTGGGCTGTATCCTAGCTGCACAGCCACCCAGATCCAGACAGAATAAAGCCACCCAGAAACATTTCCAAAATCTTCTCAAATGTGCACTCCCTGGTTTTATTCTGTGGTATCGTGAAGCTGCCTGAGAAGTAACCTCCAGCAGTTTGGTTTTCTGGGTGATGATAATATCTCAGCTCCAGGAATGTTCCCTTAAATGAAGGTGGTACTTGCCACAAATACAAACTGCTCTCTTACATTTAGCGCCTTACATTTAGCACCTTAGTAAAAGTGTCTACATATCCTTACACATGCACATACAACAGAGAATTTACAATTCTACCTAGAAGTCAAGTGGACAATCATCCAAATATTTTTAAAACTGCAGTCCAACTTGGTCCATTCCATTTTCTACCTTGCAGTAGGTTATAGATTCATCAACAAAAATACCAAATCCCCAAAGGAAGGACCTGGGATCCACATCAACTCTGACGAGTGGGACATCTTCAGAGACAACTATTGTACTCCAGGCAGGAAGCATCGAAGGCAGGATGGATAAGTGGGGGTGTGTGTGCATGCAAAGGCGGGAGGGCCAGGCAGGGCTCCACAGCAGGAGCACTCATTTATTCATCAGGAGTGTAATATTTTCCCACCTTCTCAGGATAAGATGTCATTTCTTTTCCAATAGACATCAGAACTGCAGTGCACTAGTACAGCCCAAGGCAGTCAATGAGAAGCACGTTCTCCCTGGGATGACAGGAAAAATGGCCTCCTATGCTCCTGCTTGCCTGGTTTCTCCAGCTCCCCTCTGGATGCAGCCCTGACCAGTTTCCACTTTCTTGCCCGTTTAAGCTCTATCCACTGGGGAGAATGTCAGGACTTAGCCCACTGCTCCTACAGGTAATTTTCCCATTGTGGTAGCTTAAAAAAATTGGCCACACTCCTAACCAGTTTTTTAAACAAAACCACCTTCTTGAAGATGGCATTTATAAACAAATTTGGCCCACCAAAAGTTAAGGGGACAGGGGCAGGAGAGACTGAGGGACGTGGAAAAGGTCAGACACACGTCCTTCCTCCACCAAAGAACTCCTCCCCACATGCATCCTTGTAAGCGATCCCAAGAATTCTGCATGCTGCAAGGTGCTCATTTACTGAATGCACCTGGGTCCACCATGCCAGGCATTTCTGCACAGATCTTGGAAAGCCACAAGTGGAGGGCTGCCAGCCTCCCAGGATGGCTCAGCTTGCAGGAAAACCCACACTGAAGGAATCTGCCCTCCTCACTGCCCCACCCTGACCTTCTTTCCTGTCCCCCGCCCTACCAACCCTCTCTTTTGGCATCAGGCTGTAAGAGTCAATGTGCTTTAGGCAACTCTGGGTATTATTAAAAATGACTAATTGGAGAATAGAGACCATTTATGCTTTTGTATATTTGAAGATCTTGCCACTGTTTACAGAGACAAGAAAAATGGGGATTGTGCAGCCAGAGGCAGCTCAGGAAGGCTGGGCCCGAGCTGCAGCCTGCATGTCGGCCCCTGCTGGGTACAGCGAGGTCTAGCTCCATAAGAACAGAAGCCCAGGATCCTCTCCATTTCTCTTTGTACCTAACTTCACCTCCAAGCTGAACACTGACAGAAAACAGCATGCTGTGGGCCCAAAGCAGCCAAGTTCTTCCAGAGAAAATGTACCCGCTCTGAGCTGTCCCTCCTGTGGGAACAGCACAAAACACCAGAGTGTGGAGTGAAAACTGCTGCCATTGTGTGGTGAGGGACGAATCCTGCCATTTTTCCTCTCTCAGGCAAGGCTGCCTGGTCATTCGAACTGTTTGTCAAAACCACACTAGAATTAAAGGGGAGGGTGGGGGTCAAGAGAGGAGAAAAGGGGAGGAAACGCCTAAAGCCAGTATTGCAACGAGTTCCATTTATCTGTGTTCTTAGCAAAAGCACCTGGGCTGCCCCCTGCAGAAATCTAGAAAGGATAAAAGCAGATGTGTGGCGACAAAGCACAACGGAACTAAATATGTCGCTGACTTGCCTGGTGGCAATTCACAGGAAGGTTTAAAAAATATATAACTGAAAGGTGTGAGTTCCAGTTTGTAAAATAAAAACCCAACCCTGAAATGGTCTCGGAATCCACACTAAATAAGAAGCCCAGCTAGGTCCCAGAACTCTGAAGTAAGCTAAATTCAGCAGGGATTATTTCTACAGAGCCATGATTGTTGCTGCTACTTTCACACATGAAATGTAAAAAAGGCAAATTCCCTGAGCATGTTTGTAGCCGAGCGTGATGTGATTGTGTTGTCATTTATGGGAAATAATCACAGACCCATCTCTCCCTTTCCCCCCCATTTTCCAGTCCAAATAACCATGAAAAATTACACTTCAATGTCACTGCAACGACAAAGGAGGCGCGCTCTCTGGGAGCTCAGCGGATTTGCAGGGGTTTTTCCTTTCTTTGGACAAAAACTACCTTCAATTGTACTTCATTTAAAACGTGATCTAACAAATGCATTTTGACAAGTTCTTTTCTCTTTTTCTCCTTTCTTTCAAACAGTATTTTGCACAGTTTAACCTCATACCAAACTGGAATATTCTGGAATGAGGTATGCAAAATAAGAAAGTCCTTGACACCAAGAAGGGTGCCCCTCTCCAGTCTGTTGAACACAGAGTAGTTTGGAAAAATAATGACTCTTAACTTAGAATGCTACTGGGGAATAGAGGGTAGGAGAGGAAATGGCAAAATATTTGATAGGTAAAGGAAAAAACTGCTGGAGTTACTAGAAAGAGGAGCCTCTCAAGGGATGAAGAAGGGGATTCATAGGTTACTCCTCAGAATAAACCATTTTGGGGATTTGAAGGAATCATCTTGGGTGTCTGGATGTATGGTCACACCTGGGGGAGCACGAGGCTATGCAAAAGGGGAGTCTCACTGATGAGTACCTGTCCCCTACGGTTCCTCCTCTACAGAAAGGGGCATTTCTCAATAGAACAGATTTGCCTGAAGCCTGCTCAACACCCAGGTGTGAGGCCTGGGCAGTTGCTAGAAGCATGTGTCTTTCAATAACACCGTGCTTGAAATAAACACTGCCAAGCTTCTGCAGTCGGGGGAGAAGGAGGAGACAAGACAGATAAACATACATGAGTGATGGAAAGAGTAAATTAAAAAAAAAAATTTAACAGTTTTCATTAAAGAAGACTGGTACCTCTGAGCCAAGACTGACTTGGCTTATCAGAGAAAGATCTTAGGCTTAATGAAGAAAAAAAAAGAGGAAGAAAAAAATCTGTGATGTGTTTATTTTTTTAATTGGAAAATATTTTAAATATATGGATGAAAAAAGTGAAGGAGGGATAGCCTGTAAGAGTACTTAAGCAACTGTGTACAAAGGAAGGTGTATGGGAAATGGACAGGATGTACCAGAAGTGATATTAAATGATGGTGATTGGAACCTAATGGGTATAAGCGAAATCTTGTGGGATGGCTCTCGTACCAGGAATGTCAGTGGTGATGGATGCAATCTATACAAGAACCACAGCAAGGGAAGGAGAGATGGAGGGGCAGTGGTGCAAACCCAGGGCACTTCTCGGGTCGGGGAGAGGCAACCTGACAATGGCAAAGGGAACTGCAGTACAGATTTTTATTTGTGTGGCAAGATGTAAAAAAATCAAATTGAAGGCAAAAGAGATAAGCAGTTTATGACCATCAAAACAAGCAGCATACAACCAAGAAAAATAAAACCATTCCTCATACACATACAAAGGAGAGACCTGAATTCCCAGGTTGTTTGTCCCTTACTCTTAAGCCCACAGTGTCTGAAAAGTCCCGCACCTATTTAGAAGGCAGCTTTACCCCTGTGAAGTACAAAAGTCAGAAAGAAATAATAGTTTACTCCTACCAGCGGATGGCAGAGCCAGGGACTATCGAGGAGCTTCATTCTGCATGATCATAAGCCACTTATGTGCACAGCTGGTAAAACAAGCTGATTCATAAAAACAAAGCACAAACAAAGGTTTAAACTTTCCATACCAAATCTGAGGAATAGAAACCAGGCCAACTGCAGATGACAGAAGAACACTGGCTAAACCTGTTCTCCCTTGGCTTATAAGCAGGCTTATGACCTTTGAAAAGCAACACACTCCACTGCATATCCCCAAATTTATACAGCAAAACATCTCAAGGCACAAAAAATACACAGCAGTGATCATCAAGGGAAACATCTCAATCAAAGTAATCGAAATTCTAGGTTTATATCCATACTCCCTAATGGTGGGGACATTTGAAAACAATACACGAAACCAAAGACAAAAAAGAAAAAATAAATGTGGCCATGAGATGAGAAAATCATCAAAGATCTGGGCAGAAAAGTGTAGTTTAGTGACAAAGAATTGGTGCTTGAGACAGGAATAAAGAAGGGATCTCCAGAAATATGTAGTGCACAGAAAAACCCTGGCTAAACTTGTTCTCCCTTGGCCACATGAGAGTGAGCACAAAGGTCACTGCATCCATTTGCACGTCCGACAAAGCGATGCTAGAAACATGTATGAATCCCAGAGATGGCTGAAAGCACGCTCTTCCATCACCAAACCCGAGGTGTCCTTGGGTGCCTACCACACATTGCCTGGTGCAAGCAGAGAAGGGCCTGACTCCACCAGCAGCACTTCTGGCCAGACCTGAGACGTAATGATGCTCCTACACGGGGAAAGTAAAAAACTGGGCCATTCTCCAAAGCCCTCGGGTCTCCAAATGCACTTCAGTCTGAAACAAGCAGCAGAAGCAACATGTTTTGCTTGACACTTCCTAATAATTGCAAAGAAAGCAAAGCAGGAAGCCGAGGTACAGAGAAGATCCAAAGGTTGATGTTCAAGAGCTTTCCTGCACTAGCAGGGAGACAAAGCATATGGAATTACAAAATAGTTGTTGTTTTTAACAGGTACCTCGTACGGTTCTTCTGTGCAGAAAGGGACAAAGAAAATTTTTGGATCTTCTTCCTCTTTTTTGAAAGCTTTGAAAGTAATGCTAATAGTTGAATCCAAAGTCTATATCTTCTAAAAAGTTGGATCCTATGCAATAAACAAGTCTTCCTCTAGGGTTTAATAAAATGCCACCCCCACATCCCTTTCACAATGATTTTAGCCATAGCAGCCCCTCTCTAAATCTCCCAGAGCTACTAACCAGCCTTGGGATTCTGTGTGCATCTGTTTAGCCTTTCCTCCTGAAAGGAGTTTCTGAGACCTAAAAGCAGGCTTATGACCTCTGAAAAGCAACACACTCCACTGTACAGTGTATCCCCAAATTTATACAGCAAAACATCTCAAGGCACAAAAAACACACAGCAGCAATCATCAAGGGAAACATCTCAATCAAAGTAATCGAAATTCTAGGTTTATATCCATACCCCTAATGGTGGGGACATTTGAAAACAATACATGAAACCAAAGAGAAAAAAGAAAAAAAATTGGCTACGAGATGAGAAAATCATCAAAGATCTGGGCAAAAAAGTGTAGTTTAGTAACAAAGAACTGGTACTTGAGACAGGTATAAAGAAGGGATCTCCAGAAATAAGTAGTGCATAGTTACACTGTAAAGAACAAAGTATGAATGTTTAAATTCTTCTGTGTTCACGCTGCAACTGGAGAAAGTACTAGAAATCCTCTGACAAGGAAATCCTTGAAGATCCTTCCCAAGCTTCCATAAGTGAGCAACTTTTTTCAAGTGAAATATGGATCTTAAGCAGAAAGAGAATGAGGAAAGGAAACCTTCAACAGATATAAGGTCTTGCTTCACTTTGTCAGGCCAAGATTTCTACAAAGGAAAGAAATGAAACAAGCTGAGGTGTGAAGGTGAGTTAGTGAAAGAACAATGCAGTGTTGAACAATGCAGAAAAATAAAGTAATTCCCCACTTACCAAGCAACATCTTTAAACAGAAGGACTTAAACAGCAATTTATAAGAAAGTTGAAAAAAATAACCCTCGGTAAGATCCTATCTTATAAATTATGATAGAGAAAACAGATCAATTTGTATCTGAAAGGAAGTTAAGTCTTATGACTAACTCAATGACTAAAGAACTTTGGTGAAAGTTTGCAAAGATCAAGAAATGTTCCAGAAGACTGGAAATGTCAGAAAATTGAAACTTCTAGAGAAGTCATTTGAAGAATGAAGACAAATGCAAGAAAAAAAGAGGAGGGTCAAGGAACTAAAAATTTAACTATGTAAAATTTAGAGCCAATTGAGGGGGAAAATGAAAAATATCTTTGTATATGTAGAACATACAAAAATGATAAATAGGCAAGGTAGTCCGAGCAGAGGGAAGACACACAAACATACCCGAGTACAAGAAATTTATGACGGAGAAATGGCCATGGCTGTGTGCAAAAACCTTTATTTGGAGAAAGTGACTGAGCACCTCAATGCTACAGGCTAGGAGACAGGGATCAGAGAAGGGCAGGGCTCCAAGGCCACACAGTGAGGTACCCAAAAGAGAGTCCCTGAGAAAATGAAGGACAGAAGCATGGAGGGAATAAGTGGCTCAGGTGATGCTGACTGTCACAGAAGCAAGGGCTGTCTGCACGAGGAAGCCTGTCACCTGCTGCTGGCTGCTGACACGCTGCGAACTTCTCTCCCTGAAAGCTGAGACGCTGGGATGAACGATTCGGATGGTGGTGCTTTAGCTGCTCAAAGCAATGTCTATTTTTCTTTTAACATTTTGAGACAAAAAGCATTGCAAGGATAAAAATATGAGCTCACCAAAAACAAAACAAAAAACCCACAGTCAAAGCCAAAACTGGCCACTAACATGCCAAGTCCCCGTGTTTCCAGGTAAAAACTACCCTGTTAACTTCCTTCCCAGCAGCAATGTGTGATATGCCAAATACAAGCATCACAGTTAAAGGCAGGCCAAGTGACAGTTCGTTCTTTCTCTCTCCTCTTACGCTCACTCACTCACACACGCCTCCCCTTTGTGCTCTTCTCTGGAAAGGGGGATCCCAGGAGCACTGTTCCCAAATGGCTTGGGGCACAGATATGCTGAATTCAGGGTGAGGTCCCAGGCACTGGAGGTGGGGTTGCTGTCACAGCCCCGAATCCCAGCGCAGAGAACTAGCAAAAGCCAAGTAATTGCTTTTTCCCCTTCCACTAATAAGCTTTTCAGCAGAGGAAGAATTCAGCTTCCTGTAGTCAACAGACTCTTTTTTCCCTGCCTCTCCTAGCTCCAAATAATCTAAAGTGACTGCAATTTCAGTCCTGGCTCTCCAGCATTCAGCTCCACCAGCTGAGGTCAGAGGGTGTCAAGTGAGGGCTCTCCATTTCTCTTCTACTCTGCCTGCACGACACCCATGCTTCTTTGTAACTGAGGCAACCTGCTTCCCCAGGCCAGCCGTTCTGTGCATCACAGCCCCACGGCACGAAGACTTCACATTCCAGGAAATGTTTCTTAAGGCCCAGAAAATCCTGCGGGGAGAGGGGAGAGACTTCTGCTGTAAACAACTGACTAGTAATGACCAATTTCAGATGCCCTGGTGACTTGAGCTGCTAATTTCCCAGTTTTTTAGAAATGTACTGCAGTAGGACGGATGTGTGTGTGTGTGCGATGGTTAAATGCGGTGGCTGGTTGTGTGATTTCCTGGTTTCATTTATGCAAATGACTCTGATTCCTAAACCCTTTTCTTCAGATCTCGCTCAGTCATATTTGTGGGTCGGTATCTTCAGGCCTGGCTCTGTGATGAATCAGCTATAATGGAGACGGCCCTGGAAAATTCTGTCCCACCCCCTCCCTGCCTCATGTCCAGATGAATGAAATGCAGTTTCAGTTAGGAAGGAAGGGCAGCAACAGTACCTCCCCTTCTGCATCTTCAGATCCAAAAGAGGATAGGATGGGGACAGAACTGAAGGTGCTAAAAGATGAAGGGAGGAGGGTGAGGGAAGGAAAGAACAAGTGTGTAAGGGAAACATGGGAAGCCCTGGCAGGTTCCATCCCCCCAGGCAGAGGCAAAGGGGGCAACTTGCAAACAGGAGACCAGTGTCTATACTAACAGTGACAAGTAGGGGAGACAGGCAGGCCTGGGAATACTGTTCCCTTCTTCCGGACCCTGCACCAATGCCTGTGAGGGTCTAAAAGGCAAGAGACCAGAAGCAGCAGAGGACCTGAATCTGTGCCTCCCCCTAAACACACACCCCCAGAGGAAGTACATGCGTACTCGGGCTATGCCAGGCCTATGAGGGGAATTTACTTCCCTCAATTATGTGCTCTTGTCCCCAGTCTCAGCTCATCAGCAGAGCTCAGCCAAGTCAATGAGAGGCTCCATGATGAAGTCATCACATGCGAGGGGCCATCTGCTGGGCTGCTAGGGCTGCAGGCACACCCAGCCTGAATCAAGCCCCTTGGGCTCCCCACCCTGCCCCCGTCAGGTCCCCACGTTCTGCGCCAGGAGCCTGAGCTCCTTTGCCCATTTTCTTGGGCCCAATCACAAATCCCTTAATGGCAAAGTGAAAAATGAAGGAAGGAGCCAAGTGAGAGTGAGGCTATTCTCCTTTCTTCCTGGTTGCAAAGTCCTTCAGTGCAGAGACATCAGCCATGGAAACCAACACTGAAGGCCTAGCAAGCCCCAGAGGGCATCCACATTACTAAGCATCTAATAATAAGGGTAATCAGAGAATCAGCACTCAACTGACAAGGATGCTATCAGTACTTCCAATTCGCAGGTGAGGAAACTGAGGCTCTGAGAGGTTAAATGACTGGTGAGACTCACAGAGCTAGGAGATGACAAAGGGCATACTAGGCCCTGTGCTCCCCCAGGCTGCCACTGTGGGTTTCTGGCAAGAACATAAGACTTCTGCCTCTGCTTTCTGTCCATGTAACCACACGGAGCAGCTATTGCAGACCTTGATAGTACAGGTGTCAACAGCGAAAGCCACTGTGCTTGTGGGCAGGGGCAGGCAGGAGGGGGGCAAAGGGAAACCCACAGCAAGCTGCGAAACAAGGGAGCCTGGGTTAAGTTGGATGCTGGTGGAGAATAACAGATAAAGCAGGAGGACTTAAGGTGGGAGGTTTGGGGAGGGCAATGCATATAAACAAACCAGAGAGAATGACGGTGTAAGCCACAGAGGGTGGCCTGTGAGCCTTCCTGGAAGAGCAAGAGCAAAGGCCCTAGGAGGAAGCAGGCTGGCCCGCTGGAGGAGCAGTGAGTAGAGAGAAGCAGTAGGGAGGACAGGGGCTCAGGAAGGACTGGGCGAGAGTCCTCTGGGCCTTGTTGACCATGGTGTGGGGACTCCTGAAATGTGACAATACAGGACTCCTGTCAGCACCTCCTCCTCCCGGCAGATAAGGCCCAGGCTCACCACTCTTCTGGCCGTGGTTGTGGTCCTGACTCATCCCCTAGCACAGAGCTGTTCCTGAGGGGGACAATCTGCAGTACTGATGCACTGGCCCGGTGGGGGTTCCCACAGAAAGACCAGGGTATTTCTTTGGATATGTTTGTGCACAACCTATGGACACAGACAGAGAGGCGGGAGCAAATGTAGATAAAACCACCTTGAGCCTTTCTTTCCCTTTCCCGAGGGAGATGGGCTTAAGGAAAGGGGTCATTAACCATCCTCTGCCACAGACTGCACTGCAGCAGGGGACAGAACAGTCATGTGACCCTCAGGTTCCCGAGTGTTCACTCAAGAGGCTGAGGGCAGCCCCAGGCCTGGGGGGAAGGACTCAGGCTCAGGATGGCAGCAGCCTGAAGCCAGGAGTCAGTTACTTACCCTTCTGCAAGGCCCTTCCTGAAGGTGCACTGCTCCCCCCAACATGAGTTTCACTGGATTTTGTCACCTCAAAAACCACATAGAACTATAGGAGGAAGCCAGGGTTATAGTCACACTGGCTCTTCCAAGTACAAAATAAATTTGGAGATGAGGATGAAGGGCTTCCTTTTTCTCAAATTGGTGTTAAGGAAAAAATCTGTTCAGCTCACTGCTACAGAAGAGGTGTCTCCCCCTAGTGACCTGTGTCCCTCTCTGCTGCAGGCACAGTCACCCTCCACGTCCTGGGAGCCACAGCTAGCTGGGTGGCTCAGTTCAGGTAGGCAGCATCACTACACTCAGGCTCTAATCTAGGATGGGCTGTATGCTGGGAGCTCTGGGACAGACTAAGAGGCTCTGCTGTTAAACGTTGATGAGTGAGCTTGGAGCACCCACAGGGCACCTGGCCCATATGCTGTTTCTCTGGCCAAGAGAGTAAAGAATTTGGGTCTAGGCCAGTTGTGTGTGGGGAGTGGGAGGTGGCAAAGGAATACAGAAGTAATGACCAGGCAGCAGGTGAGAGGGGCCAAGTCTGTCAGGGATCCTACAGGGGCAGAAAGGCAAGGCCTAAAGTCAGAGCAGGGACAAGAAGGCACATCCCTGGGGTGCAGGAGTGATGGCTGAGGGCAAGGAAGTAAAAGCCAGAAAATGGGAGCTGAAGGGAACAGGAAGCCAAATGGGGCCAAAGCCATCCCAGCTTAAAGGAAACAATAATGTGGGTTCTGCACTGATCAGAAGCCCAAGGAGAAGGAAGAGAAGGAAGAGGCTGGCTAGGGTGAGACTCCTCCCTCTTCCATTCCATTCACCAGGAGAACTGTGTTTTGGGGAAGGGGCCAGAACAATTACTGGAGCTGAACTTGGCTGCTGCCTTTTATAGTACACTTCCCAGAATAAACTGCCCCAAGACTTTATCCATCTCCAAAAAAGGCAACTGTAAAAACACTCATTGCCAGCCCCCTCCCTCCCTCCCACCCGGACAGTCATCCTCCTCTGGGTCCCGGGGGAGGGGCCGAGGGGGACCCGAGGAGGCAGCTCAGGCCTGGCACTAATTGCTCTTGCGGATACTGTGTGGTGTGGGGGCGATCCCGCGCCAAGCAGTTAGGAACTTCCCAAATCATTAACCTTTCTCGGAGTGCATTGTATTGGGAGGTGCTCCCTCTACAGCCTATTCAGGAGCCCTATTGATCCACCGCACACTCGGTGCCTTCAAAGTTGTTTATGATCAATATGCAAATTGCCCATGGCATTGATCTCGTATTAATTTTCAATTAGGGAATCCACAAGGGGTCTCTGAGGGTCAATACCTAACAATGCAAAGGAAACTCCATTGCGGAGACTCTCGGGCCTGATGCTGATAAAAGCTTCCCAGGCCTCCTTCTCAATGGTGCCAGGCCCTCTGGGCTGTCACCTTCGCTTTGGCTCATTTGGCTCCCTCTTAAGTCAGACCCCTCAGCCTCTTCCCAGGCTGGATCTGTGGCTTCTGCCCTGTGGCACCCCCACCCCCACCCCGCTGCCACAAGAAGCCTTCCTGGCCTGCCGGTGTGCTCCCCTGACCCCCGCCCTCCTGACCAGATGCCCCCAGACACGCCTCCTCCTCTCCCCATGCCACACCCTGCCCGGGACCACTCTCCCCCAGCTCCCATACCATACACATACCTTCTTCCTCCCTCTCTCCCTCTCCCTTGTTTCTGCTTAGTCACGGAACGTCACCCTGGCATGCTGCCACGGCTGGAGCTGGCGAGCTGCACGGTCCCCAGAAATCTCAGGCAGTCAGGCAGAGCTGCCGGGCTGCCAGGTTATGCTTGGCAAACAACCTACTGATGTCATTTCAAAAAGCCAGGGGAAGGGAAAAGGCACAGCTTCAAATCATTGGTTTCTCCTTTACTCTCTTGTAGCAAAATTTTTCTTTCTAAGGAAACATGGGGGTGGGGGAGCTTAATTACTTTACCACTCACTCATGGTTCCCAGAAGAGGCCGAGGGCAGCCCTCCACCAGTGAAGGGCAGGACGTGCGAGCTACCAACGGGGTGTGGCCCTGGGGACAGTGTGCCCAGCTGGGACTGGAGTGACCTGGGAACTCAGTCATTCCATTATGCCCCTCACAGGCCCTCAGAGACTCGCATGGGAAAGCTGTGCCTCCCGAACAGTGGGGAAGAGAGAAGCTCAGCCAGTTCTCCCCCCAACAGGTATGGGCCCAGGGCAGGGCTCCATGCGTTCCATTCCTGCCTTCTCTCTGCCAGGGACTCTGAACCCCTGTGTTCTCTCTACTCTCTCTATTTGCAGTAAACTCTCCAGAACGGCAGGCTCTTTCCGGTTGCTGCCTAAAGACCCAACTCCTGCCACACAGGGTAGTCACCTGCCCACTTTCGGCACTGCCACTCATGGTGCTAACTGGCGAATTAGCTAGCCAAGCTAATTGGTTTAAGGATAACATTAATTACCATGTCGCTCATTAATGGATGAAATCTTTATTGGTGCCATTGATCAGTGGACTTGTTAGCTTGGCCTCCTAACCAATGGCGGATGTAACAAGCTCTCTTATTGGCATATCAATTAATGCAATCAATTCCTGGCCAGCGGCTGCCATTCCGTTCCCTGGTTGTTCTGGGTAGGAGACAGAGCCATGTCAAGCATGCCTTTACTCAGTGTTCCTGGCTTTCAACTAAAGGCCTCTGATCTCTCTGCTACTTGAGGCTCCATCTATTGAAAACAATTCTACCAACCCTCCCATTTGAAAGTCATTTTTTCATAGTCTAGTGTTGACAACAGTGCTATGCATGTTGGGGTATATGAGCCAAAAGGAAAGGGGGAAGGAGACCGTTACAGTGAGCAGTCCTGGAGAAGTCAGATACTTCGAGATGAGGCACTGATGGAAATGGTTCAGTCCCAGTCTAGACTCCGGAGAGCACTCTAGGCAATGATGGGACCAACCTGAAAACAGAGACTCCAGCAGCGGCCCTCAGCCCAGCCTGGGGTACATTCCCAGCCCCCCAGGCTCCCACAACCACGGTCACACATGCTGGCCACTCTCAATCCACCCGCCTCACTCAGTGACTCTAAACACAGGCCCTATATGAAAATATCATCCACTCATCTGAAGTCCCAAGCTCCAGTAAGGAAAAGGACTTTAGGGACAGCTGCGATTCATCTCTACCAAGTATCTAGTAAATCCATGCATATAAGTGGTAGTTTATGTGAGATGCACAGAATGAATCACTTCAATAGTACCTGTCCTATATCAACAGCACAGTCAAAAGTGGAAGAAAAATTCCTGTTGGCAACAATGAACCTTTAGTAGGTAGTTTGAGGAAAAGCTCAGGGAACTGGGGATGGGGGGGTGGGTCCACAAAACTGTGAGTTTAGAGACAGACTACCAGTGACCACAGGAAACACCAGGTATTATCATAAGAGCAAAGAGGATGAGCTCAGGCAGGCCTTCAGTTTGGGGAAGAAACATGAAGAACACCTAACTCACAAGACAGGCTTTCAAAGGACCAACTGGAGTTTGGCCCCAAAGGAAGCAGCTGGAAATATTATTCCAGGCTTCTTTCTAAAAACCACAAAAATTTTTTTAATTAAAAAAGAAAGAAAATCACTATGACTACTCCACTCAGTGCTGCTAATATTATTAATAAACTTTGCAAGCAGGAACATTTAATTCACAGAGAGAGTCAGAAGCCATGCAGATTGGTGGAAAGCAAATGTTGTGGGGGAAGAAAGCAGCTTTTTCCCAAGCAGTGACAGAGCACAGGGGCCTGACTAAGGCTGTGATTAGGGACATAATTTTTAGCATTTGAAAGCACAGCTCATAGCTTCTAGGATAAACAGTGGAAACATTTCCTCTCATTTATAAATAAAGTGACACTTTTCCAAGCAGAACATCAGCACTTCCATATTCACAGAAGAGTCCTGAACAAACCAAGGCAGGGAGCAGAGGGCCATGCCCCAGTCAGGTGTCACCCCTGTGGGGTGGAAACTGACAGATACTGAACAGAAGAGGGGCAAGAAGCCTCAATGGGAGGCCAAGGCCTCTTCAACCCACAGTTACCCTCTAAATGGCACCCAAGCCTGCATGTTCTGTGCAGGAGTCCCTGGTGCGGGTGACAGGGAGATATCCACACAAGGGGCCCTTCGCCAGCCACTCAACACCACGGTGAATTTTCCAGCAAGAGTGGGCTTGGGTCCTTCTAATAACAAAAGTTCTGGTGTACTTCACAGAAGCTGCCCTTTGGAAAACCCCCAAATACTGCAGAGTTTTGGCAAATTTTGATTCCAATTTTGCTTTAAATGCTATAATAATACAGCTTAATCAAACATGGCATATGCCAAAATTTAACACGCAGGAGGCTAGGTTAACTAGTTATACGGCCAAGATAACTAGTTTATGTGTAGACATTAGCATAGAATGTCTGTTGTTTCTGCCTAATGGAAGACACGAGGCACACTATTAAAAATCATTACTGTTTGAAACTACCTCTGTTTGAATGAAGACTTATATAATGATGAGCTAAAACAAAATACATAAAAAACAGCTTAGTCAATACTATTTAACTACCTTCCATAACTTACTTTTCATCAAAATGTCAATCAACTCTGCTTTGTTCTCATATTTTAACTTCGTAAGTAAATGTTATGAATCTGAACTCTTAAGGTAACTACAGTTATAAAGCTTTTTAACAAAATAACTATACATTGGGTCCCAACAAGATTTTTTTTTTTCTTTTAAGGAGCACTCCACTAATAAAAGATTACAAACCACTGCATCATCTGAGGTACAATCCTAGGTTGAAAGTGGAGCACTCTCTTCAGAGGGCCTCCTCCTTTGAGGAACAACAGAGATAACTTCAAGTTTCTAGTAAGAATTTAAAACCCTCCCAGGACTAGGCTGACGAAATACTCTCACACACTTAACTGGCGAATCCTACACAGGCACACAAAAGAAGATACACAAAAATGGAGAGGGCCTTGCAATGGCAGGAACATGACAGTTGACTTAAAAGTATTGCTTTAGGTTGTATATTGTCTTCACAACCAAAAATGAGGCAGAATGATCTTTTGATGGCTTCTCATGGAAGCAAAGGCAAGCCTCTGTTAAAAAGGGCTGCTTGCTTTCTCTTCGAAGATGAACGCTCAGAGCAGCAGCTGTCCTTGCTTTGGCGATCTAACCAGACAAAAGGCCCCTGTGGTGGTTTTCTCTAGGAAACAAAAAATAGGAGCTGGCTATTTCTTCATTAAGTCATTAGTTAAACATGTCTACTAGTCCGCGCCTTCTAAGTTCCAGCCACTGTGGATCCAACTGGCCAAGATGGATCCATTCCTATCCTCACAGAACTTACCCTCTTGTAGAACTCCATCGGTTAAATCCATCTGAGTCACTGAGTTATCACACCAATGGATACATGACAAGAAAATCACGTCTTTCACTGGAGCTCTGCTCACCATTGGCCTCTGGTGGTCCAACAGGATGGCCATGCTAGGACTCTAAGTGGGCTCCATTCAATACTATCAGTCAACAGCAGAAGTCACTAAAGAATCAAGCCTCACCTGGTCTAAAAAAACTTCATTCCCAACACACTGACCCATGCTTCCCTGAATCTTCACCTGAGTGATTGATTATGTATCAAGGTTCTTCCACACTAAACACAATAATACATCAAATCTTATCAGAACTGAGCTATAAATCTGTGAAGACTCCAATAATTTCCAGCCAAGGGAATAACACCACAAAAGTACTTTTTAAACTAATTACTCAGATTCCGAAGTGCTACTCTAATGAGCCTTCTTTCTGCCCAGAACTTACTAAGAGGAAAAACTACCTTCTGGTGCAGTAATTACTGCTTTCCCCTTCAAACTTCTAACTGGAGATCAATGCTGCATTTTAAGACCCATTGATTTACAATTAGCCTGGCTTTCCTACTAAAGTGTTTTTTAAGCAGAGTTTACTTTTATTTTATTTTGAAATCTCTGAGATCTGGTTCTTGGATTTTACGTCCTCATGAGAGGGGACTGGAAATCTCAAAGAGGAAGATACACATCAGAAGAGAGAGGAGTGGAGGGGTGCAAATCAGATTCAAGAGTGTGGGCAAGGAGAGAGGAAAGTTGGTTGTTCACAGGATAAATTCAAAGGGGAAAAATATTGCCAGCCCTCATGCAGAAGGGAGAGAGTGGAGAAATCCAAAGAGAGGAAGCAGAAGGCAGGGCGGCAAAGGGAGAGCTAGGTGCCCAGCCTAATAAAGTGTAGCTGCTGCCAGCCTGGCTAAAGCAGCTCTTTATTGCCTCTGCTGTTTATTAGCATCCTTGGGAAGAAAAAGAAAGAAAGAGAGAGCTTTGTGCATCTTTGCAAAACAAAGCACTAGTTAAAAATAGTGTGTGCAGCAGGGACAGTGTGCTAACATGAGGGGCCTGGCAGCTCCAGCATTTGCACAATCTGTCCCATGAGGAGAGCAGAAGTAAGCGAAGCAATTAAGAATTTCATGCTGATTGCTTCAAGCATGTTTTTCTATGTCATAAAGATAATAGCATAAAGGATATGGCCTTGCTTCTCTCCCCTTCCTGCCTGACAACTTCTGCCTTCTGTCTTTGGGACTCTGTCTTTTCTTTGCCTCCGTGTTTGAGGACTCAACATGCTGGCTGGCTGGGCCAGCACCACTTGATGGAATCTATCACTTACACACCTGAAGAAATAGCTTTTGTGGCCCAGTCTCTCTTTGCTCTTGATCAAATGAACCTGGAAGAGGAGGCATCGGCCAGGCTGCATTATTGAAGCCCTCCAGAAGGAAGGCTTAAGAAATGGGGAGACCGAGGGCGCAGGGATGTAGCTCAGTGGCTCAATGCCTGCCTGGCAAGTGCAAGGTCCTGAGTTCGATCCCTGGTACTGGAAAAAAAACAAAACAAAGAAATGGGGAGACTGTCTCTGAGACCTACAGACAGAGGCAGATCTCCAGGGCCCTCCTGCCATTCATGCCCTGGGTTCCTCGCTACTGCTGGTTCTCTGGACAGACTGGCAGAGGATGGCCTTGGAGTGATAAAGGTGAAAAATAAAATCTCCAACAACAATGTGGGAAGGGGCAAACCTACTAACTTTTTTTTTTTTTAAGAGTATTTTATAGCAAGATTGTATAGGCCAATTTCAAAGACTAATACGAAAAAAAGTGCAATTAAATCCTTGAAAAACTGACAGATCAGCAAAACAAAACCACCCGGAGGAGAGCCCGATTGAGCCTCATTAAGAAAGAGTTCAGCCTGTTTTTAAAACCCTTCTTAACACTTAGCTGGGTACCTCCCAGCAGTGAGTGCTCCCAATGCGGCTGGCATAATTAGTGTCAGAATGGAAAGGAAAAAAAAAAAAAATCAACCTAGGAAATAGAAATTAAAACACAAATTTAGGAGGGAGGAGAGGTTCAAATGGAAAAATCATTTTAAATTCAAGCAAAAAACATCCATCAGTCCATGTGAGGGCAATAGGGAGATAGCAAAATACTCTATGGTACACACGGATAAATATGTCCCAATTGCACAGAGAAAGGGCTGGGCCACAGTGAGAGATTTATACTGTAATTCTTCATCTTCAACCTCTCCCCTTCCCCCAAAATCTATTCCACGCTGTGGCCATATCAACTCCAAGAGGTTGGGTTAATGGCAGACGGATGGCAAATTGTACCAACCTCAAAGTCAATTACAACCATCTCACCTGACAATAGGGAAAATGAGATCTGGTGACAAATTTCCACACCTTCAGCCATCAGGATACCCAATGTTGGAGTGCATGCGTGCGCGCGAAACAGTATGTGCATAAGAGCGCAAGGGAACGCATTACATGTGCAACCACTAGCCTGTAACACAGAGGCACGGAGCTGAGATCCATTATGGAAGAGCAGGCCACTGAGGAAAATAATATTCTGGAGATGGGAATGACGGCAGGGAGATGAAGCCATTTTATTAAATCAGGCAAATTCTCATTTATTCTGCAGAGACAGAGGAAAGAAAATGGATTCATTCTCGGTATATCCTCTAAGCCAGCTCTATCACCACAGCTGAGAGACTAGGGGGAAAAAAAGGTTCCAAGATTCATGTGAAAATCAAGGGATGGCTTCGCCTTTAAAAAGCAAGCATTAAAATCTATCAATTTCAATTTCTGTGTGAAAAATATGAAAGACAAAAAAGCTCACTCCAGAAAAAGTCAGGCTGGTGGTGGTGGGATGTTCCTCTAGTTTCACTGGCTTTCCGATCATCCCAGCAGGTGAAAGATTTGATCCACTGAACTATGAGGTCAGATAGGCGTCCGCAGCCTGGCTAAGGCGCTGAAAAGGACTGACACGGACTGACACAAGGAACTGTGGAACATCTCCAATGGCAAGAAACTCCACCTGCCACCTTCCCTGTGGTGGGAACATAAATGTTGATTTTTCAAGTTGGAAAAGGAGGAAAAGAAATGCTGTGCACAAGAACTTCAAGCACAGAGGTTGCCTTTCATTAACAAAAGGCGCTTGTGTTTAGACTACAATTAGAAAATCAAGGTTTTAATTAAACAATTACATAAAGTTAGTGCAGGCCCCTGTATGGTCCAGCACTTCACCAGTGTCTTGGGGTTAGCTTTAGCGATAAGCACAGAGAGTGCCAGCTGTTATGAAGGGAAAGGAAGTGATGACAGCATGCATGTAATTATCAAGAGCGACGCTGTACCTGTCTGTGGTTCCCCTGCCATGTTCTGCAACAAAGGAGGAGCCAGCAAGACTGACATCAGCACCTGCACTGCGGTCAGCCCATAAGCCCTCCGTAACACTGCACTCCTCCTCAGGGCTGAACAGGAGAGATTATTCAAAGTGTCATACAAAACCCAGGAGGCTACAGGGGTGGCTCCCAAGGATCTGAGTGAAATCCTCGCCTTTATCAAAGCACAGGCCAGGTGTAGTGAGCTCACTCTGCATCCCTGTTAACTAAGAGGGATTTGCTCAGGCTTAGATACCTTCAAACTCCTAAACCACCTCCAGGAGGGGAAAAAATGAGCTACATTTTTTATCTGCTGCTTTTACAGCGCCTAGGCAGTCACTGCCCAAAGCAGACAGATGGCACACATGGGTCCCAAGATCCAGATTCCCAGGGAAGACCTACATATCATTCTTCCTAAGCACAGAGAAAATACTCTTGTGTGGCTCCCGCCGTGAGCACCCTCACTGTGCAAGAGCTGCACGCTCATGTGCAACTGGCTCTTCCCCATCCACTCAGCCCTGGAAGAAGGCAGGGACCACCTTTTGCTGGACCACACTGAACGAACAGCCACGTTCTACCCCTGTAGTCTTGCCGGGTGGGACTAGTCCATAAAAAGAGTCAAGCCAACTGACCAGTTTTCTTTCCATGGCTCCCATCGGAAGAACACAGGCACCCATTCTCCCGCTGGCCAGGAGGGAGGACTCCACACTGACACCTGCAGGTGAAACTTCAGGCTGCACCTCCCCAGGAAGTAAACAGTAGGCCTGAAACCCTTCCAACTCTGATCAGCAACGTCAAATGGGGAGGAATCCCAAGGTCCAGCCAGCTAATACTGACTGAGGTCTCATACACACCTAGCACTGGGCTATCTTCCTAAACATTCGTGATCAAGCTTCCAAAAGAAAACCTTAGAAACAGCTTATTATTAGTAAGATGCTCTATCCCATCTAATACCCAAGGCTCACCCGATGCTTTCGGTTGCCCAGACCATCAACCGCATTTTGGTTTTTCAAGAACAGGAAATTCCTCAGACTACCTGGATAATAGAAAAAAATTATAAAAGCAAACAACAAAACAAACTTCATTTGAAGCTAACCACAGTCATTCATTCCCCCCAACTTCAGGCTACTGTCCTGCTATGCTTGCAAAGAAACTGCAAGTTTAAGGACTCTGAAGATTGTATCACCAATTCATTCCCTTGCTGCTGAAAACCAAAGTTGCTTGCCACACCAAAACGCTTCATTGTGCAGACAAAGGAAGGGTTTCTGCCACCTGATCCTGTGAGCTGCCTAACAGAGCAAGGAAAAGGATGCAGCTCCTCAGCCTGAAAGGTAGGCAGCCAATCAGAACTAATCTCTGCACGGGAAGTAGATTCACTATTCTGTTCCCAGATCTAGTGGGGGTGGGGAGTCGGGTCTGGGCAGCAGGAGGTGGGCTTTATTCCTTTGATGCCCGCCATCCCACACCCCAAAACTTACAAGGGTCTTTCTGATCAATGCCTTTCACTGCAATCTGCCATGGAAGAAATTATTTTAGATCAAGTGCAAAAGTAGAATCCAAAGCAGCAAGGCTGACTTTATGACTTATTTCTTTCTTTCTTCCTTCACGGACAGAAGGTTAATATAAGAGCAACTCCTTGGCAAACCTTTAAGGGTAATTCAAGCGACACTGATGTGAATCAATGTTCCCTTTGTGAACACATTACTTGGCAGAAACTGGCTTTTTGTAACCCCCTTAAACATAGCCAGCAAAACAAAAAGAGGGGGAAAAATGTCCTTCAAACAAAAGGATGAGGTGAAAATAAAGAGAGAGTCGACTGCACTTTATTCTCTTTCATAGAAGCAAATGGATCTGGTGCTTTTATACATTAATCAATCAATATCACTGACTGTACATCAGCAGGGTAGCCAAGTTATGAATGACCTTTCTGGCAAAGAGGACACTTTTAATGCTCATAAGACTGCTCATAGCTTAGCAACTTTCCGAATTTATGCCTGCATGATTACCCCTTGGAGGCGAGCAGCCGTTAGCGCTGCACTAAATATGGCAAGGTTAGTCGTTTCCAATTTGCACAGAGGAAAGGAGAGACGTGGACCTGGCTGCCCCATTTACGCACGAGCTGCTGCAACCTGGGCGACACAGAGGGCAGAGCCACAGGCCCTGGTGGCCTGGCCTCGCCTCCAAAAGCCAGCAGGCCTCCTGTTCTGCTTCAGGCCAAGGCAACCACAGCAGCTGCAGAGAGCTCATCTAGGAAGCCATGCCCAGCTGCACTGCACCTCTGTGGCTTCTAATGCTCAGCTCCTGAGCCCATGCTCTGGAACACGGTGCTGGCAGATGCTGGGGACAGTCCCAGGCTTCTGCATCCCCCTCTCTACTGCCCCTGGGGTCCTGTCTGCACCCTAAAAATCTCCACCCCTCCCCATGAGAATAGGGCTACTCCAACCAGGCAGCATAAACCTCCTACTTCCCAATACAGAGCTGAACTTTCCACCTTTCTACTTTCTTCTTTTTTTAAAAGCAATCCACAGAAGGACATTTCTACCCAAAGGATGACGTTTACTTACTCTCTCCAGAAATATCCAGCCCAGATAAACAAACAGTTGGGCCAATCCTCTTTATTTTCTCCTCTCACCAACTCAGCCTTTCTCTTCATGTCCAGAAGGCAGGAAAGTTCTCCGGATTCCATTCTTTGTGGGAGGAAATGGGGCAAAGGGCTGCCTGTGGGCTTGGATCTCTATGACAACCATTATCGTCTCAGGGAGGCCACAGAGGGGCAAGAGAGAAAATCACAACCCTCACCACCACCTCAGCTTTCTTCTCCCACCTTCATTTTCACACCTGTGCCAGCAATCTCTGGAAGTCTGCTGGTCCGTTTACAAGGCCCCACTTTTATATCAGCCATAGAGGGAAATGAAGACAATGGTGAAATTAAAACATAGCTTTAACTTCATACAAATTCCCACAGAAAGAACCACAGACAAAAGCTCCCTGTCCCCACTGGAATATGGGGGAAATTCAGGGCAGGATGTGTCGTTTAGAGACCATTCCCACTGTGAGAAGACGGCAGGACACTGGATAGAGGAGACAGCACAGTTTGATCATGGCCCCTTCCGGTTATGGTCACAAGAATAGGACTGGCCACTCCTTGTTCATTTTCCTAAGGCTTTAGGAAAGGAGGACTCAAGTTAAGTGGTGCTACTGCCAGACTCTGGGCCCTCTGGCCACAAGAGAGACTGAGGGGCTGCTTTCCAGAAATGGATGATAAATAAAAGCAATCCACCTTGCAGAAGAGAAGCTTATGTTAAAGAATGACATTTGGACAGCTCTGAAGGGATGGCAACTTAGGCACGTCCCTCTCTAGCATAATGGATGTTTGCAACTCCTCACGTGGCTATGAATAACAACATTCCCGGCAGCTGGAGCATTTTGTTACTCTCTTTCTAGCGAAGGTCTACCCACTGAGTGAGTGTCCCACACTTACATAAATAACACAGACTTGTTCTCCATTATGTTTTAATGCAGTTAGATTCCCTTCCAGAAAATCTACTTTCTGCTGCAAGCAAAAAGGAACAAGGAGCCCATGCTAACCGGTCACTCCTGGAAGGTGCCACACACTCCCTTCATGTGTCATCAGGTATCCACTTGAATGTCTCCCTTTCCCACAGGAAGCGAGAAATTCCCATATTGAACACCCTGCTAAAAACTATGGACCAGGCATGGTGGCACACCCCAGTAATCTTAGCTACTTAGAAAGCCATGGCAGGAGGATTGAGAGTTCAAGGTCAGCCCCACAACTGAGAGAGATTCCTTTTCAAAATAAAAATAAAAAGGGCTGGGAATGTAGCTCAGTGATAGAGAGCTTGCTTAGCATATGTGAGGCCCTAGGAGAACCAAAAAACAAAAACAAAATTTGCCTACTTTTTGTCTCTGTTCTTTTCATTATTTAATAAATATTAAAAAACAAAAAAACTTGCCCCTCTGCCTCTTTCAACATTTACAACCTTTTAAGTGACCTTCGCTGCTGCTGCCCCGTGGATCTTCACCCAGCTCAGCATACTGAGAGCAGGATTGGACTGAACTCTCAATTGTGCTTCTGAATCTAGGCACCAGCCTGGTGGTCTGTTGAACCTCTCAAAAAGGCATCCCTTGTTTAACAAGGGAATTATTTGGGGGGGGGGGCGTGGCATAACATTGACTTTATAGCCTCCCACATTTTCCCCAAACTGCAGGCACCACTGGCCATCACCATTCATCTTCTCTTAGCTGGTCAGCAGCAACCAGGTGCCACATGCTTTTCTCTCGTCCTCTCCCTTCCCTTCCCGACTCACAGGACTCGCCATCCGCCAGGCAGCTGGCAGCCACCTGCGTCCTCGGTGCCGCAAGTGTCTGCACTGTCCTCCTGGAAGGCCCGGTACCCGTGACCCTACAGCCACAGGGCTGTCTCCACACAGACTGTCAGAGACCAACACCCCTCCTACGTATTTAAATCTCCCTATAAACAAGGACATTAGCAAAGGCAAAGAGGCATTAGATCTTTCCTCTAGGCAACTGGTGGAAACCTACATTAGTAGTACAAGCGGAACCTCACCCAGGACAGGGGCGGACAGGTCGCCCGCTGCATGAGCATGGCACCGCCGCATGGGCATCCCTGCGGCCCCAACACAAGACAAGCCCTCGGAGTGCAGAACATGACTGTCTATTCTCTCACACTCCGATGTGCCGGTGAGGCCTCTCACCTCTCATTCCAGCCCCATGAGAGCAAGAGAACAGACGAACACGCTTATGGAAGCCCCGAATGCTCCCCTGAAACCAGGATGGGAAAAACACATCATCAGAAAAAAACTTCTGAAAAAGTAAAATCACCAAAACGTAAAAGATGCAAGATCTAGAAAGGCCAACAGAAAAATCCACATATGTTAAAAATTTAACCCAAGAATAGATTCGTAACTACAATTTTCTGTGTCCTCTGCTGAGACTACGCTCTGTGAGAGGAAGTGTGAGTAAACCACGTAACTTTGTGACCTAAAGACAAGTGCAGTTATGGCAGGCCACTTCTGAACCTTCA
The DNA here is from genome assembly GCF_000247695.1 of Heterocephalus glaber. The sequence goes on from NW_004624746.1 coordinate 15,167,867, forward strand.
GGAGTTTCCCGCAGCACTCAAACCCCAATTCAAGGTCCTGCTTACAAATGTGGGGCTAGCGATCTGTGCTGTGCCCATCGTGCCCTTCCCCAGGACATGCTGGCTGCACTGGCCTTCCTTCTACCCCAGGGCCTTTGCACTAGCTGGACTCTCAGGCTGCAGGGCTCCCCCCCTTCTTCACAAGGTCAAGTCAGGTTTCAGCATAAGTCAAAATAGAGGCAATGGATCAAGCATTTAAAATAACCTCTCTGCAGTATTCACAGTGACAAATAATCAGGTAAAGAGAAATACTTTCCCTAGATTAAGTTGCCCAGCTAATAAATGGAGGGAAATGAGAATATCACCATTTTGCCAGCTTCACACGAGAAAGGAGATTTGGGCAATGATCAGCAAAGGGTGCTAACATTACAGATGAGTCAACAAGCCACATGGGTCTTTTTGGTAAGATACAGGACATCAATGAAGCAGCCTTGGAGGGAAAAGAACCACTGGCCCTAAATCAGATGAAGTCTCCAGACATGAGTAAGTACCAGTCCACGGGGAGGACATGGGAGAGAAGAACACGTCAGGCAACACCATAGGGATGTAGTATAGTCATCAAAATCCCACACAGCAGGAAATTCTATAGGACACATGACTCAGTTACTTCAACAAAAATTGCATGGTGCATGGGGGGAGTAAAAAGAGAAGCCTACAGATAAAAAGATTCTAAGGACACATCGATGAAGACATGAAAACTATGTTTGCATCTCAATTTAAACAAATATATCTTTTAAAAAAAACATGTATTAGGGAAATCTGACTCAGTATTTGATCATTTCATGGACTGATAATTTTCAGGGGCTTGATAATGATACTATAGTCACGTTACAAAGAGAAATACAAACTGAGATATTTATGGATGAAATGATATAAATGGGACTTGTTTCAAAATAAATTAAGAAAGGGAAAAGAGGAGCAGAGTTCACAGATTAAACAGGAATGGCCATGAGTTGGTATCTGTTGAAGGTGCATGGTGGATTCACCAGGTCCTGTATCCTTTTTTCCACTTATGTATGTGCTTGAGATTATCCAACACAAAAAGCTTTTTTTAAAAAAATTTTTGGTACTGGGGATCAAAGTCGGGACCTTGTGCTTGCAAGGCAGGTGGTGGAATCACTGAGCTAAATCCCCGGACCCCAAAAAGCTTTTTAAAAAATTCAAAACTTCTTTCTTGACTATCCCTCTACAATAGGGTTCCACTAGGCATTCTCTTTTATATTTAATTATTTGCCTAATGCTTTTATTTTTTTGTTCTGTTTACTACCCTCAAGCTTGTCTAGGAGGTGTGCTCCACGAGAGATGGGGCCTGGCCGCCCACATTTACCACAACATCCCCAGGGCTTTGCAGCTGCCTGGCACACAAGGAAGCTTCCTCAAACACGCCTTAGATGACATATAGGCACATCTACAAACAAGACCACATCAATCACACAGGAGCAGCTTAACATACAGTACTGCCTTGCATCTGTGAACAGTTTTGAGGAACTGTTCATCCTGCATCTTCGGAAGATGTGAAAGTACTCTCAGGATGTGCTGACAACAGACAATCAGGTATCAAAGGTACACATGTAAAGTTTTGAGACCTACCTAGAAAATTAGCAATGAAGTACCAAATCGTGTTGGAAGAGATGCAGTTGACCTCTCAGGTGGACCATGTCCTTGGACCTTGATGCCTGGCCACCAGTACCATGAGTTAATGGGTGGTACACATCAGGGACACCAACTCCAGCCCAACAACTGTGGCCTAAGTTCAAATGTGAGCCAAGAATGAAAGCCATCAATCATCCACATGGCAGGCTATTTGGAAACATCCAGATGTTAGTTCTGAAGACAGAGCCTCCGGCAATCCCATGGAAGTGGTGTTCAATTTGCAAGCCATGATGATGCCAAGTGAAAAATGACAGACCCTCTTGGAATCCTGGAGGATGCAAATAAAGATGTAGGCTAGTGCGTTTCCAGCACCTAGAGCCTGAACAGGCCCGAGGTGAAGGAAATATTTATCTACCCATTCCATGAGTCTCGATTATTTTTATACTAGGGATCAAACTCAGGGCCTTGCACATGTTAGGCAGGTGCTCTGCCACTGAGCTACAACCCCAGCCACTCTACAAGACCCTTACAAAGTGGATTTGGCATTCCTTCCTACCCTCAGGCTGGTGACAACCAGCTGAACCACCTGAATGGATTATTGTAAATAGAGAAACATTAGCATAACCTGAGAAGACTGCTTTTACAGTCTTGAAATGAAGTATGATTGAAGAGTCCCATCAACAGAATTTCTGGGTGACAGTCATGTGCCCAGGCCATACTGAAGTCAAATGACAAGACCAAAGACCTGGCTGAGAACCAGGCAGGTTGAAAGGGAAAAGGTCAACAGGAAAGGTGTTCAGGGCTGGGGTCCCTCTGATGTCTCATCCCTGGACCGAGGTAAGCACAAACAAGTCCAGTCAGCCCCCAGATGGACTCTGAATGCTAAGAGATGAGCCTTCACCTTCATGGAGGCTCTGTGCCAGGCCACATTCAGCCACAAGTCATTATCGTGCCAAAGGAAAAACAGCGGAACCTCTCAAGAGTCCTGGAGAACGCAAATAAAGGTGTGGGCTGGTGTGTTTCTAGCTGGGAGATGAGGCCAACATCTGTCTACCCATGAGACTCTGACCGAGCACTCAACCTCCCTACCATCAGTGCTCTGCTCACTCTCTAGTGAGCTCCAGAATGAACAGGAACTTCATCCCCACCTCACGTGTCAATCCAAGGCTGGAGGCCAAGATCCACATTGATGGGACAGGTACAGGGAACAGGAGAAGATTCTGGAGCTGAGCTGGAGAGGGGCTCCCATCACCCACATCTGGACACAGAGGCAGGTTACAGTTGGAGGTGGTCAGGGTCTTCTCCCATCGCAACAAATGGGCCTCGCCCAATTCCACCACAGACACCAAGGTCCTCGGTTCTGCCAAGCCCCACAGGCTGAGGACATGGTTACACCACTGAGATTTGTCTGAGGCATGAAACCTGGAAGAGGGCCCCCCTTGCCCTTATGGGTGAAGAAAATGCCACACTGAAGATTCTGTGTGACACCAGGACAGCTGTCAGTGAGAGAGGAGGACCCACTGCTTCTCGGAGCTCATCCCACCCCAAACTCCTCCCACAGGAAGGACATGAGTGCACACAGGCTGAAAAACAGAAAGATAATGTGATGTGGCTGTCAGATGCCCAAAGTAGAGGGAGGTGAAAAGGAACAAAGGAATTATTGTGGTCAGATAAGATGAAAATCTGGTAGGACTCTGTCCTAACAAATGATCCAAAAATGAAACTGGCCTAACTTTTCTCCCTTGGCAGATACACAGGGCCGGGGGAAGGGTGGTGGAGAGCAAGGGCAGAAAGAATGTGTGTCTATGATATGCCAGACTCCATGCCAAGCATGAGACTTTTATGTAAATTCTCTCATTTGTCATGTGAGAATTAACAAGACAGACCCTCAAAAGGCACATCTGCACCCTGTTTTACAGGAAATCTTGGAGGTGTGCAGTTGGGAGCCCTGAAAGAAGCATGCAGATTTTTTGTGTATGTGCATTTTTCAGGGGTGAGGGGTCATTTCTGTCATCAGATTATCTGAAAAGATCCAAGAATCCTCAGGTTATATAACCTGACTGAGGTCACTGAGTTTAGAGAGGCTGGGAACTAAACTCCTGCGTGGCTCTTAAAAGCTCTCACAATCAAGTCTGATCCAAAAGCCCTCCATGTTCTCGGCATGAGACAGGAAAAGAACCACAGAAGGGTTTCCTCAGAGCAGAGGAGATGGGAAAGGAAATGGGGTGGGTGCTGGGTCAGAGAAAATATCTGAGGACATTTAAGGGGCCCTTTCATTCTACCCCAGAAGTTCTTCAAAGCAATTGCACTCCCAAATATATTCAATATACCAAAATAACACCTTTTCGTGGAGTCAACACCACCACCCCAGGTCTCTCTTCCATAGAGGCACAAACCCAGCAACCTCCCGTCCCAACTTTACCTGAAGCCAGAAAATGACCTGAGAACAACAGGATAAGCACAAATTCCCAGGTTCCCTGAGTTATGCAGTCTTTATGGAAGGAAGTCCTGCAAAATATGAAGTCATTATCTTCAGGGAAGGGGGCCTCAACCTTGTGGGTCAACGCTCCCTGGCAGTACACACACTGCAATTTTAAGTGAACAAACATTTTATTTTGGAGGGGGATCTGCTTATATAGCAATTAAGAGTGCATCTCACTGGCACGACTGTTCCCCACTACTGGCTGAGCAACGTGACCTGGAGTGCAGCGTCCAGTCTGAGCCCAGTGGGAGCTTTGCAGTCGGCATCCTCAACCCCAGCGCCCAGCGCATCAGAAACCTGTCAGCTGCGACCCTCAGGAGAGCAGCTCACCCTGATTCTGCTCCACGAAGTCAATGATGGCAGTGTGGTATATTACATCATTACTCTGAGCAGTTACGTGAAATTTAGAAAACCCAGCACTTTTTAGGTAGGGCAGGGAAAAGCCTGGAGTGGTATCATCCAGCTAACACGGCACTGGAAAATGCAGCTTTCCAAAACACAGAGGTGCATTCTGTCTAAACCCAATTAGGAAGACGAGAACTGTTTCTTAACTGTGTCTCTCATCTGTCTGGAGGATGGAAAGACAGATACAACACATGCAGAAGACAAAACATCCCCTAATTCAAAGGCTACAAGAAGCAACAACATAATCCTATGAGCTAGTGCCCTCTGGAGCCAATGAGCAGTTACACTCTTCTTCCATTTATTGTTGACACTGGTTTAAACAAGTAAGCCACATTTATTTTGGTCGGATTGTCTGTTTTTGTTCATGCAGTCACTGCCTGTCAATTTTCAAGTAGTGACCAAGGGAGAGTACAATCTTAGAAACAACGACATAATGCCCGTATGACCAGGCATTGTTTTCTTTTTTAATGCACCTTTGCAGTTCATAATGATTACATTCATCATGGGGAGCTGGTACATGTACATAACATGTTTTAATTCCTTTTACTCCCCCCTTCATTCCTTAGTCCTTTCCCATTTGCAAAATATCTATCTTCTTCTTTCCTATTTTCTCTTATTTTGCTCTTTAAATTCTTTATACTTTGTGTTTCTCAAATAAGAGAAACCATGGAATATTTAAGCTTGTGTGTCTTATTTACTTCACTTAACTTTATGAACTCAAAGTTCACCTATTTTTCTTATCAATGGCTCAAATTTATTCTTCTCTCTGGCAGGGTAGTACTCCATTGTGTACATATACATTTTCTTCATCCACTCATCTATCAATGGACATATAAGCCACTTCCAAGATGTATCTACTATGAGTAGTGCTGCTATACCAGGCACTTCTCTCTGAGGGTGGCTGCTCTCCCGTTTTGATCACACCCCTAGGTTCACTGCAGAAACATTTAGTTTGTTTTTCTGGCCAGTTTTCAACAATCATTCAAAAAGGGGTATTTGTAGAGACAGGAAAAAAAAAAAACCCACAACAGCAGCAATGGGCGGAGGGGGGTGGGGTTGGAGGGGAGCTGTTAGAGGCAACCAAGAAAGCCACAGGAATCAAGTAAGATGGCACCCAAGAAAGCAAGGAATTGATCAAGCTAGTAATCACTGGGACAAATTCTCAGATTCTGAACAAGGAACTACAGGAGTGAGCATAGAACATGGTCCCTGCCCCGCAGACGTTTACAGTTTTAGAGATGAATAGCAAGCAGATATTAAATAATCAGACCGACAAGGCTGTCAAATCTTTTTGAAACAATGAGATACACAAACAATACATAATTGTAATAAGGCACACGACACGGGTACAGATTAAGCGATATATTCATTTAGAAAAGTGGGGAATGAGAGAAATAAGAGTGGTTTCAATGAGAATAGCCTTTCCACTTCCTTGCTTACCATACCTGCCCACTACTGGGAGCTCTGCAACCCTAAGGGCGGGAGCCCCGGACCTCACAGTCATCCTTAGCAGCATTCTCCCCATTCTCCTAGTGTAGAACCTCCCTTATTGTTTACCTCATCTGAGCTTCGCCTTCAGATGCTTCCATCTTCCGCTGGGAAGCCAGTATCACCTACCTAAGACAAGGAGAGACGGGGAGACTTGCTAGGTAGGACCATGTCGTGGCTCCCCACTCCCTCGAGGCGAGTCCAAGCTCTTCTCCCACAGAACACGGTCCACTCCTCCCATCACCCACCTCTCACTTCCGCCCCCTCCACCTGTTTACGCTTTGGTCACGACACTCTCATAACTTTTACACAGCAGCAGATCAGCAGTTTTCAGAGCCCACACCAATGGCCCTTTGTAGGAATCTGGTCCTGTTAATGAGATTCCTCAGGCACAGGTCATGTCCCCCTTCACCTTAGGTTCCTCTGCCTTGATTGCTTCACCAAGCTCAGGGGCACAACAGGCCTCGGCTCAGCTACAGAGTCGAGATCTGTCCCCGCTGTACAAGCAGCCTTGAAGATGAAAAGAGGGATAATTATCTCCAGAAAGGAGAAAATGTAAGAAGGGGCTTGGCAAGAATTATAAGAATCTTCCCACAATGAATGTAACCATTATGTACTACAAACATGTGCTAATAAAAAAAAATACATGAGGGGGAAAAAGGACAGAAAAAAAGATGACAATGATTTGATGCAAGAGGTAGAAAAATCAAAAGGCTGTATTCCCAAAAGTGTAAATGAGAGAAAGCAGCAGAGAATGAAGCTGAGATAACACTTTTTGAGCCATCCCAGGGCAAAAAGATCTGCCTCTCATTTGGTCTCTTCAGAGAAAAGGGGGGAAGATGCAAAGTATGGAAATCAATATGGACTGTGAATGTGTGCTAGATTTAATAGAGAAAATAGCTAAAAAAAAAAAAAAAAAAAAGAAGAAGAAGAAACAAAAGCAAACACAAAATATCTTGGAGGCTGGAGGGAGCTAGACAGGCTGACAGCAGGCCTGGGTTCCAGACCCACCTGCCCTCAGACCACACTTCCCTTCCTTGAACCCAGCAGCTAACGACCCACCCTGGCCTCTGCTGAAGCCAGCCTGCCCCAGCCTCTGCCAGCTGGATGCTCACTGGAAGCCAGGCATACCAACAAGAACTAGGATCTTATTGTTAAAGGAATTAGAGATGAAAACTTACCACAGCACCAACTTTCAAAATCTTAAGGCTTTCAGTCTTTTTTGGTCTCTGGCTAAACTACTACCTGATCTTCCTTCTAGTATAGTCTAAGGTACTAGACTACTGTCCGGTCATCTTTCAGGTTCACCCTTCCTCACCTATATTATCAGTGATCAACAGCATTTGGGAAAATCGTACTTAAGGCTCTTGATGTTCTGGCTGAATTTTCTAATCTGTCTCAGTCACTTTCAAGTCCCTGAGATACAATTCCCCGCACCCACAACCTAAAGCAGAGGATTATTTTGGCTCACGTTTTCAGTTCATAGTTGGCCAGCCCCAAGGCAGGAAGGGCCTGGGCGAAAGCCGCCTGTGTCGTGGCATAAAGGAAGCAGAGACATTCAAAGGAGGAGCCAGGAAGGGAGTACACACTTCCAGATCACATCCTCAGCGACACACCTGCCTCCTAAAAGCAAGCAGCTACAGCATCCCCATAATCCAATCCCCTCCCATGCTTTGGGGTCATTTTAGATCTAAACTGTAACACTAGTCACAGAAAAACTGGTAAGTAGTATACAAGCTAAAATTAAACCTTCATGACTTTCACCTTCATTTACCAAATATTTTTCTGTTGATTTTTATTAACTTCTATTTTCCCAACATAGTCCCATTTAAATCTCAACTTTATAGTTTCAAAGTATATCTTCCCTAGATTCTCAGAAAAACGAAAGGAAAAAGGAGAAATAACTTTACAATGGACAACCCAAGAAGGAACCATCAAAACCAAGTGGCCAGAGTTGATACCATCAATAAAGAGACCAATCAGTATCTTGGAGCTCCTGGTGACACATACTAGGGAGAACACAAAAGACGTGTTTAGAATTTCTACTAAAACACACAGCCTGATTCTCATCATAAGGAAACACAACATACCCGAACTGAAGGGTACTCTACAAAATAACTGGCTTTTCAAATATATCGAGATCATAAAAGCCCACAGAAAGACTGAGGAACCATTCTAGGTGAAAAGACATTAAAGAGACTAGACAGCTAAATATAACTTGTGACCTGGGATATTCTTTTCATATGAAGGGTCTTGTTAAGAAAACATGAACAAGATCCTTAAATTACCTAATAGCTTCATACAAATGTTAATTTTCTGATTTTGGTGATTGTTATCTGGTTATGTAAAATAATATCCTTGTTTTTAGAAAATATGCACTAATATATTGAGATATAAAAGGGTCCCATGTTTGAAATCTATTCTAAAATGGTCCAGAAAAAAAATAACACTATGTATATCTGTGTATATGTGTGAATTAAACACATGTATGGAGAGAGGAAATGTTCAAGAGGAAGCTTGGTCAAGCAAATGTAAAATGCTTACATTTTGGCAATATGGGAAAAAGTGTACGAAATTTCTTTGTAGTAGTAAACTCCTTTTCTATAAGTCTGAAATTCCATCAAAATTTTTAAAATTTAAAAAGAACGAATTGAAAATGATTCTTAACCTCTCTAGACCAATTATGAAATTTTTCTATTTTAAGTATTTGTAATTATATACATTACACATATTTTAGATCATGTACAAATTATACTTACTATAGTTTCCATGTTATTAATGAAAATGTTAAGTAGAAATAGAGCTCTTATCAGCACTTACAGTTCCCTCAAAACAAACAGCCCAAAAATCAACATATTACCCGTATTTTTTAGTCTGTCTTTGAGTCGGGGCTCAACACATGTGAAAATTTCCTAGACTATGAATTTATTTAGATTATAGGAAAATGAGTTTGATTTTGTTTTTAATAAATCATGAAATTCACACTTACAATTCTTTCTCTTTCAAAGGGCAAGGGGGAAAATGGAAGAAACTAAGCTCAAAAGATGGAAGAAAATGGGACAATTTTTAGTCTTTCCAGCTTGACTTGCTTGCTGGCACCTGACCAAATGGCTGAGCTCCCTTGATGCCTCCATACTGTCCTCCTCTGCCCGCCTATATCTACTCATCCTTCCAGGTACAGGCTCACCCTCTCCTTGGAGCTTCCTCCAAATTCAACCCAAGAATCCCTCACACCCGGGAAGGTCCAGGAAATGTACTGTTCCACTCCATTATCTGGTACTTACCAAGGATCGCCTTGAACCCTGTTAACATTGTGTGTACGTGTGAGGTCACAGGCAAGGGTCATTTCTTCTATTCTTTCATCTTCCCTCACTGCAATTAGTGTTTACAACTAACATAGGTTTAATAAACACCTGGTAAAACTCACTATGCCCCAGTGTTTCCAATACAAAACCAAGGGCAAACTGCAACTGAATAATCTCAAAAGGACACTGGAGAAAGTGGTGGATGTGTCTGATGTGCACTTAGAGCCCCTAGAATATAAATTTGCATTTGTATAACTTCCATCTTCAATGGGAATTCATGAACATTATTTCATTTTATCTTATTAGGATGATGGAATTTGTTTTTGATAAATCTGTAGCATTACAGCTACTCGTCATCATTCCATTATTGCTACATGTTTATAGATTTTCCCCTTTATTACTCATTTTATTTTTTCCATCAAATATATTTCATATATGAGGTAGTAATTACCAGGTTTTCTACTCCTTACACTTAAAGTTTGCCAATTTTTTAAGCATAAAAAGAGCAAGTACCTATTCTTGAAAAGAGAAAAAGGTGTGAAGGAAATAAAAATCATCCATAATCAGTTATAACAATACCTCTGTATATTTACATATATTTTAAAGGAAATTATGACAATTATATATGGTTCTGTGTCTTGATTCCCCTCAGTCAATGAGTTTTCTTCCATATTCTTAAACATTAATCAACAACATTATTCTTAATGGCTAGATTTCCATCACATACGGTAACACAGTTTACATAATCTCCTCCTTACCTCTTAAAAGACATGTCTGAGACTTCTAATTGCCTTCCTAATAACTGTTCTTTGCTAATAGAACACTCATTTTAATCAGGCCACACCACCCTTAGTTAAAAATTATACGAACTGTGTCCTGAGTTCCAGCCAATGAGTTAGAGAGTAAGGGGGTGGTGGCTCTTTAAAGAGGCCAACTTGGTAGCTCATGCGCTCTGGCTGTCCCATCTCCTCCTGCCTACAGCAGCCATCTTGAGACCACAAGGGGACTAGCAGCATGGCGGGAGGAGTTTCATGGAACGATGGAAACTTGCAGTGGAGCCTGTCCATCCTGAGCCTCATTGCCCTGGCTCCCTGCTTATATGAAGAAAAACAAAACTCCTCGGTCACGTAAGCCACTCTGGGAGTGTCTCCGTAGTCCACAGCTGAATGCCAGGAAACAGTAGAAGGTGTTCACCCACTTTCTCCTGTCTTCATAATCTATATAAGGAACCAAGACTTCATGCTACCTCCCAGAATTCCTGTGGTCCTCCAGTCCATGTGAGACAGAAGCCCTAGGCAGGACAGCTGTGGGACCGCTCTTCCTGTCGGTGAGAACTGCCCCATCTGCTGATGCTGGGGTCCCAAGGGCCTCACAGAGAATGGCAGGGGTCTGAATTTCATTGTCAGTGTTTCTATAATCCAAGCTCAAAGTAACCAAGAAATCTGCCCCTGGCTGGCTCAGGTAACTCCCATAAAAGAATTCCAAAATTATAAGCCGCTGGGCTGCTTGGCGCACTCTCCCACCTGGAACACAGCCAGTTGGGAGCAGCAGATGCCTGAAACCTGGAGCAGCCCCTGAGCTCTGGGTCCCTTTCTCAGCAGGGAGATTTGATTTGGTTCTGAGCTCAGCTCTGCAAGAAGGCCTCAGATCCAGTGGAAGCCTTCAGTATACTCAGGCACAGCCCCTAAAGGAAGCCTGAAGGAGTATGTGACTGTCCACACAGCCTGTCAAGAGCCAGGTTATCTACTCACACAGCTGCTGGGCTGAAGCCTCAGTGCAGTTTTTATTAGTCAAGGAATTGAAGTGGCAGTTGCCAACAGAAAAGCTGCTTCTCTGATGAACAAGTCTTCTACCCATAAAAACGGCACAGAAAATACTATAAAGCCCTAATGCAGCTCAAAACTTGAGAATTAATTGGACTGTCACCTTCCGTCAGGTTTAACAAGAAGTCAGTGCTTTGATACTCCTGCTTAAAATGTCCAAGTCAAGTTTCCAATCTTGGTAAGAGCAGAAGGCTGAAGACACAGCACTGTTGTCAGGAGATGCAACCTGCCTGGTCTGGGGTTTGGACCGCCACAGCCAGGCCTTTGCAGGGTTTCACAGCTGTACAGGTGAGGGGACTGTGCTGAACCTGTGGGGCGCATCCACACCCAGGTGATCTGACAACTGGGTGAATTTTGAAAATAAGCTTATTCTTCTGTCCTAAAGGGAAACATGAGCCAAAAGTTCCATTAATCTAGGATTCTGGTTACTCAGTTTTACCATAATTTATAAGACAGTTTTTCTACCCAACAACTACAAGACTCCTTTTCCCAACTTTGCTGTTTCATAAAAAAAGTGTGCTCCTGCAACTTCAGAGTTCTTGGCCTAAAGCAAGTCTTCCAAATATCTGGGTTCAAATATTTCACTGTGACTATACAGACAGAAGAATCTAACAGAAGCAAATTTTACTATTCTTTGTAGACTTCAACTTCTTCAGCAACAAAAGGCTTGAGGTCCTAGGCTTGCCTGAGAACCAGAAGAGAGAAAGTCAACAGTTGGGAGTTTCTTCTCCCTTAATTTAATGAAAGCTGTGAGTTCCTATGACAAGGGAGAGCTGGAGGTGGACGGGAAGTTCACAAGATGCTGGCAACAGATCAGTGTTGTCACAGCCTGCCCTGGTCAGCCCGTCATCCCCAGCCCCCAGCCACTTCCTCCCCACAAGGCAATGCCCACTGGAGAGTTCTATTAACCAAATGCTTGGGGGCTTCTGTATATTTATATTACCTCCTTTTCTCTCCGGTTCTACCAGGGCATGTTGAAAAAAAAGTTATGATAAACTTTAATAAAAACAAAATTAAAATGATTAAACCTTTCATATCCTTTACAGATAATCTCTCTTCTGCTGGCTGGTCAAATCTGGAAGAAAACAAATGCAAACCATAGCTTGCTGCTGCTTTTCAATTTTTTTCCCCCCTAAAGAAACAAACAGAAAAAGCTGCCTGTGGCCAGATTTTTAAAATAAATTAAATTTGTCCTCACACACGGCAGCCAGGTGTGGTTGAAACACTCTTTCCAAATATTCATGATATGTACCAAAATCCTTCTCTCCTGGGGCCTTTCCATGTAAGCAAGACAATCCCAAAGGGACAAGGACGCTGGGTGGGAATTCAGGGAGTCACTCCAAAATAGCTATTGAAAAAGAATCACTATTTCCCAATTATCCTTGTAACTGTGCCTTATAGAAGGACTAGCAGTCCTCCCCCTGCCTACCCCATAGCCTCCCAAAAACCCCAAAACGAAAAGCCAGTCTACAATCCTGATTAAAGAAAAGCCCAGAGAAAACACTACAGCATGGCACAAATCTCCCTGGTCTTAAGTGTTCTAAGGAACTCTTCAGATCCGCCTGGGGTCTGGGCACATGTCCACAGAGAAAAGAATGGCTGCGGAATTAGATCAGGCTGTCTGTCAAAGGCCAGCTAGACACGGAAGTCGGAGGTGGGTCATCAGCCCTCAGAATGGGATAATGACCTCTGGTCACGAAGCACTGTGGGCACCAAGAGAACAAAGGTGTTAAAAGGCACTGTGCTTTTTTCGGATTACAGTATCAAATAATGAGATGAAATCCTTGTCCTTGAAACGAACATCACCATCTTATACCCCAAAACATTCTGCCAAAGAAACCATGCATCAGATGAGGAGTGGGAGGGGGGGTGTCTTAATGCACATCAGATGTCGCAGCATGTCCCTGTGTCCCCCATCTTTCGTGTCTGGTATTTTCACTGTGGTGGAGATGATTCACCCTCAGGCAAAAGGACAAAAGTCCTCCCTGTGCTGCACACTTGGGCAGTGTCACTCAGCACGGATTCTGTATGTGGAAGAAAACTGCCCTCCCGGAGCTAAGTGGAGAGGCCCACAGAGCTGCACTGATGACGATAAAACTCCGCCTCAATGTCCAGGGTCGACATCAATTCCCTTCCTCATGCAGCTGTCCTGTTCCCTAGGTTATAAGGAAGACAGCACATGGTGGCACCACCTCCCCTCTCTGCCTGAAGAGGCTTTTATGGAGGGGGGAGTCTTAGATAACTCATGCCTGAATGACAGTGGACATGTGAGCCATGCTGCTACAGTAACCGGAACAGGCTAAGTCACAGCCCTCCCCTGCCCTGATCACAGCCTTCTGGTGACTTCCAATCACGAGCAAATCCCAAATGCTCGTACACCCTGCCAGGGTCCAAGGCATCGGCCACTGGGCTGCATCTCCTAGCACGCTCCTCTCCAGCCTGTGTCGGCCTTCCGGGTCCTCCAACCAGCCCAGGGTCTGTGTGTGGGCCCCTCAGGCATGTGCTCAGCTCCAGTGTCATCCCCCCAAAGAGAGACCATTGCCGGCCTCCTCCTATAAAACAGCCCCCATTCGTCTGCGTCCCACCGGGCTGTGTGTTTACAGCATTGGGCACTTGGCACCCTTCATTTATTTGGTGCTTGGCTGCTTCCCCAAGAGCGGGTTAACTCCAGACTGCTTTCTCTCTGCTGACTGATTTCCCAGACCCTAAAGTGGCACCTAGCTATCCTGAGGACAGTGTCGCTGTTCGTAAGACAAAAGAACTCTACGTCTGGACTCTGGTCACATTTTCCACAGCCAAGGTTCTTTCCCAGAGGAGCAAGTAAAGTCAAAGATCAACCACTTCCTCAACCTTAGAGCAGAACAGAGTGGAGGATGGCTAGAGACCAGGACAGGCAGGGGCCGGGGGGACAGAAAGAGGTCAGATAAGGGACACAAAAACCTAGTTAGAGAGGAGGAAGTACCACTGGCTTTCAACAGCAGGGTAACTCCTATCTATAACAACCTGCAGCGTATTTCAAATAAGTAGAAAAGAAGAGTATGGATGTTCCCAGCACACAGAAATGATTCACATTTGAGGAGATGGAAGTGCTCACTGCCCTGATTTAATTATACACTGTATTCAAGTATCAAATTACCATACTGTACCCCATGAAGATGTACAAATATTACGCTTCCATAATAAATAAATAGTCTACTTTCCCTTTCTTGACTTAGGCTTTACTTCTTTAGCTCCAAACTCTTCAGCATCTCTCTAGCCTCCTGAAAGCTTTCTCTCTTGTATTTTCCTCTTCCTTTTATTGCCTATCTTGTTATTGTTCTCCTAGTAATTCAAAGCCCACCATTCCAAAGTTCAGTTAATATCTACTACAAAACCCCACTTATTTGCACAAAAATGCCCAGTGTGGACTCCAGTTTGCATGGCTCGTGGCCAGACCGTGTTTCTGTCGCATAAGCCTCTCACCAGGTTGCAGTACCGGTGACAGACAGGCTGGATGCCACTCGAGGAAAGGCCCTGCCTGAGCCAGCCCGCCTGGAGCTGCTCCTTCTGCTCTGTGAGGCTCTCTATGCTTCTGGAATTAACTCACAATTACACAAGAGCTTCTGGTGTCAGGAAAACCATACAAACCATTTCTGATTCTCAGGGCTTGCGCTCTGATGCAGGGAGAGTCCCAAATAACTGCTGTCTCATTCCTCAGTCTCAGGGTTCCTGCCTTTCTACCCTGACAGATGCAGCAATGGATCTGATTGTTTCCTAGAGGTGAAGAACCCCATCGCTGGGACAAAGTGCTACTGCCTCTTGCAGAGTGCACAGCAAGGCGGCAGGACCCAGCAGAGGCCAAGGCGTTCAGCCAAAGGCCTCTTTTCCAAGTCCTGCCTCCACCACTATCTACAGCAGCACCACCCTTGAGTCTTCTGCAGTAAAGGAAATGGCTTTGCCTGCACTGCCCAGGAGAGTAACCTGGAGACATGAGGCCCCTGTGACAGCCACGCTGGGGTAAATGCACCATGCAGTAAAGGAAGGCCCAGGTGGAGGGCAGTTTTGATGCCTACATTCCGGCTTGAATCTGGAAAAGACCAGCACTGGAAACGAGATGCACACAACCTCTCTATAGATGTAAGTAGGAGACAGACCCCAAAGGAACACTATTCAGAGTTTAAATTTACACACTGGCGCCTTTATATAATATGCAGCCTGGAGTACAGGATGCAGAATCTGGCAAAGCAGGGGAAACTAAGTACTTCAGGTACTTTGAAGTAAACTTCAAACTTCAACTAAAATCCTTTGGATGGAAGTTCCACTACTTTATACTACCTGTAACTCTATTCTATTAACAGATCATCAAATGGGGCAAGGATCTTGGGGGCATTACCATAGTCAGAGCAAAAAAACTAGGGCGAGCAAACACTGCACAAATCCCATGCATGCTGCTCACTCCTAGAAAGCACTGTGGGCAGCAGGGAAGAGACACTATTTTCATAAATCCTCCCACACGAGGCTGATATGGCCGGCCTGTTGGAGCAGCCTCAGCAAGGGCAGATCTTATTGATGCTATGACTGTCAAGTCTGATAGGAACAAGAGGATCCCCACATGTAGGGGGCTATCAGTTCCCTGGATTTACTAGGAGGGAGGTTTGAACAAGGCTGCATCAGGACAGGCAAGGGGAAGAGTCCTGGGAAGGCAGGCTCAGCAGACAGGCTCTGACCTGCTCTGTCCTAATGAGCTTCTCTGGGCACTTAAAACTCCGCTGGAAGAATCTTTCCAAGGAGGTCACTGCTTCTTCCTGTGCCACAGCCCACACTGAGAAGCGAATATGAGTTCAGAAAGCAAGGGAAGGCCTGCTGGGGACTCATAGCACTGCTGGAGGCTGTGGCCAAGGTCTTTGCTACCTCCCTCCACCTCTGCATCTACCTTTACCATTTACATTCCTGCCACCCAAAAGGAAGGAAGACTAGCTTTAGATAATCAGAAAGTTTATGATAGGAACTAAACTGTGCTCCTCCCAAACTCCCTCCACGAGGTCCTAACCCCTAGTAGCATATGACTGTATTTAGAGGTAGGGACTTTTCAGAGGCAATTAAGTTAAAAGGAGGCATTCAGGGTGGGCCCTAATAAAATCTGCATGAGAAGGAGGATCAGAACATACAGTGAGGCCCCAGGGGAGCTCAGACGTGGACGAAGGCCATGTGGGGAGTCAAGGGAAGGCTGCCATCTATAAGCCAGAGAGGCTTCAGGAGAAACCAAATCTGCCAACACCCTGATCTCCATCTTCCAGCTCCAGAATTACAAGAAAATTAATTTCCTTTGTCCAAGCCATCATTCTGTGCCACCTTATATGGCAGTTCTAGCAAACTAATGCTGTCTGTAAGGAAAAACTGAAGCCAATGAAACAGTGAGAGAAAAATGAACAAGCTCCTTGCTGACTCTGTAAGAAGATGACCATTTTGATCAAAATTTGGGGTTAAAATGACAGGACTGATCCAAGAAAATCACATCCTGTCGAATTTTTAATATTCTAATTAGAGCAGAGGTCAAGGACCTTTAAAAAGCAATAAATAGCTCCTTTCATTAGCATATACACAAAAGGTCTCAAGGCAGTCTTTAGGTGTAAAGCGATGAAAAACACTCTAGCATCCACTCTTAAAAACACATTTTTACAAAGTCCTTTCAAAGTCCCCTCAAAACTGCTAATGGAAAAATGTTTTAAATGGCAAAACCAAAATTATGTGCCTATTGGAAGACATATTTCTCCCAAACTGAGCAAAGAATGCAGAAAGAAAGATGGAAAGGCAAGGAAAGACCTCGTCTAGGCTGGCAGAAATAGGTGGCTGGCAGGTTCCATACTTCTTTAAAACTCAAGTCAGGGCCAGGGATTTAGCTCAGTGGCACCTCGAAAGCACAAGGTCCTGAATTCAATCCCTGGGTACTGGGGAAAAAAAAAAAAACGCAAAAAACTCAAGTCATTGGCTATGGAGAACATAGCCAATCCTCGTGTGGACTTAATGGAAATGTGAGCGTTCCCAGTGAGGAAGAACATGGCACTGTCCAGCCCAAAACTCCAGACTGTTCATAAATCCATTCTGCCTACGGAGACGGCCATGTTCTTCTACCTATCACTGTGAGGCACTGGAAATCTGGCTAGTATGACAGAGAAACGGAAGCTGAACTTTATAATAGAGGACCCAGGGAAGCTCCTTTGGGGCTTTCAAGGGACCTGGAAGTCCAGGGACCAGCAAAGTATGGGCAGGGCTTCTACTGCTTTATGAGGCCACAAAACTTTCCACTGCCAGCCAGTGTTTGAAATAAAATCATTTGAAACGATAATTCTTATAATTGGGTCACAGTTTGAAGGGGGTTCCTTAACATCTATACGTCTGAGAAGAAAGCTTTGAGCTATTTCTGTTAGCAGAGAGATGCATGTTCTATTTCCTCCCTGGCCCCCTACCAAGGTCGGGAACAAGTTTCCTATAGGATGTAAAAGTGGCCCCACAAATGATTCCTGGACATCCCCCAGTACAAATTATCACTTCTGGTGAAATACATTGAGACAATGAGGGTGGTATTAAGCATAGAGGCTGGGGTGGGGGTCATACGAGAGGGGTCTGCATGTGTGACTGGACACGACTAGGATGGCCGCTGCTGCCTGCTGCAGGTGTCGGCATTACAAGGGCCTCCCCTCGAATGAAATCCAGGCACAGAACCACCAACTTCCAAGCCACCAAAATGCCCCTCACCAGCTAACTATCCATATTCACCTTAGGGTCAAGTTTCAAGCTTTCAGGTTTCTTAAATACCCCTTTCTAAGGCCACTTGGAATACTGCCAGATAAAGGCTTCACAAAGTAACACTTGCTGTGATATAATATGCTGTGGTTCCATTGGAGGGTCCCTGTGTCTCTCGTCTCTGATGAGCCAATTAGGGTCTCTGGCACATGCAGATACTCAAAGGTACTTAAAGAGAACATCCCCCCAGGGTTCAGGCCCACAATGTCTCTCCTAACTCCAGTAACCACCAAAAGACACCTTTTTCCTTTTCTTCCTCTTGCTGTCACTCGGTATCACCCACTCTAGTAAGGAGCAGCCACAGTGCTGTGTCTCTCAGAGCAGCAAGCGCTGAGTGGCCACAGGGGCATGCATTGGTACTTACTCAAGAGGACGGCATGGAGGACATGCTGGAGACCTGGCTAAGAACAATGCTACCTGGCAGGATGTTGAAATAACACAAAGCCCTGGGTAGCTTTGATCATCCCATAACAATAAGGCAACTAGCAAAAGGCGATGTAGAATAAGAGAGGATGAAGAGTGAGAACCATTGTAACGTGGACTATTGCAGCCAGGACAACTTCTAAAGAGGGGAGCATCCTGCGTGGTACTCGTCTCTCTAAGCAAACAGAGGGAATGAAGTCCCTGGGTCCACTGCCCAGGCCACATCTTAGTGATGTCACATGCTCTCCAGACAGACCTTTCCAGGCCAGCAGTATGTGGCAGCAGTGAAGCAGCACTCTGCGAGTGTCCACCTTCAACAGGCCAGATCATTAGCATATTTTGCAGAGAGCCAGCAGAAAAGTTTAATTGCCCTTAATTACCCAGTTCAAGAAGGCTCCAGGATAATGGGCCTCAGATTTCTTGCCTGGTATCCATGTAATTTCCTTGACTCTGGCTTCATTATATCCCTAACTTAGAGGCAAAACCCTTTCCAAGAGGGGTTTCCATAAGCCTCTGACATTCCAGGGAAGGCTGGGCTGTCACTACAAAAGGCTCTTGTATGAGGAGTCAGGCCTGCAGCTTTCACACTGTTCTGGTGTGCATGGTTGTATGTGCATGTGCATGTGTGCCTGGTGTGTGTAGTGCTGGAGGACGGGGAGGGGAGGATTCTCTAGCACGCACTTAGAGGAAGGACTGAGACAAGGAATATGTAATCAGAAGCCATCACAATTACAAATGTAAATGAACAGGCAATTGGCACTGACCTTTGTAGATTGTTAGAGGACTAATTAAGGCAAATCAAGAACTCTGTTCCAACAGAAAAACAAGACAGTGTACACCCTGAGAACTGCTCCCAGCCCCTCTATGTAGATGCACAATGCAAAAGAATCAGGCTGTAACCACACCATGAATGCTTATGTTGACAAATGAAAAACTACCTCCATGAACAAAAGACAGTCAAGATTTACTTCTTGGCACATTGTTAGTGGTTTTGCTAAAAATCTCTATCAAGAAGCAAGGCCATTATGTGAGTTCTTGCCATGTGCCGGACACTCTGATTCCATATAGATTCCCACCAATAAAACAGCCAGATACACCAGATACAAGCTCTTTGCTTAACATGGTTATTTTTAAAGATGTAAAAGAAATGATTTTCAAAAAAAAAAAAATCAAGCTGTATGTTACTGTATAAACTCCATTTTTCCTTGAACATTATATTCTCCCTTTGTGTTGATTCATAATGATATTGTATCTACATGGTAAAGTGTCTTTTTAAAAAGCAGTCATAAATTTACCATTCTTGTCTAGGTAATATACTTAAAATGGATAAAGCCCTATTTCCTCTATTCCTCCATAAATGTTTAAAATTCCAATCACCCCAATTTTTTGGTGCACGTTCACATTTAATTTCTCAAGTTTCATAGATTTTAGCCCCATGCTTTCCCCAAGCCTTGTCAAGAAGACAAAGCATAAAAGCAAAAGAAGATTCACAGCTGTGCTAGTTTCACAAAAAGAAAACTTCAGAACTACAGAACTGGCCAGATATTTTTATACTATGAGAAAAATTATACTGAAATTGCATATAATTTAGCTATTTATATATAAAAAGAGATGCACTATGTGCTTAGAGGGCAGCCTTTTGGCAATTTTAAAAAATAAAACAAAGCCAAATGGAATAGCTGAACATTGTGAGTTTTCTTATCCTCTTAAGCTACTTTAGTTACGCAAAGGTCCTTGAAACTTGATTTAACAAAAAAGATCCACTAAGCAAAGTCAGTGAGTGTTTCAGTCAAAGCTGTCACTAAAACCGTGTCATCCCTTGACGAGTTGTGTCTACTCCCCGAACCCCAGACACTTGCAACCTTGAAAGGCAGAGATGTGCCAGTCAAAGGAGACGCCAGCTTTTGCTCCAAGCAAAATAGCCAAACTCTGAATGACCACACCCTCTGTAAACTGAGTCATCATCTGATGACCTCAGGAGTCTTAGCTGGTGGACTAGCCAGTGTGTCCGTGCTATGGTGGACAGCAGACATCAGCTGTGGCCCCCAACTCATAAAAGGCTTGTACACAGTAGCCCCTCACAGAATTTTCAGTTTAATTACAATCATGCAAAGTTTAGAGATCTACGTCTACAGGAAAGAAAAAGTAGTAAGGCAAGAGGAATAAGAGAAAAGAGAGGAAGAGGAGGAAAAAAGCCAATAGTAGAAACAAAAAGGGTCTCTTTTATTTCTCCAAGTTCAGGGAATGATACAATGAAATTAACTACAGTTTCACCCAGGAGCCAGAAATGCCTTTTTTTTTTTTTGGTACGGGGGATCGAACTCGGGACCTTGCACTTGCAAGGCAGGCAACGGAACCACTGAGCTAAATCCCCAGCCCTAGAAATGCCTTTTTAATAGGCAAACAGAGAAGCTGATCCTACACATGACCCACCTAACATGAGAGGTTTCTTTCTAGAGCTTTTGGTCAACTAAAGGGAAGTGGACAGATGACACTAGCAACTGAGAGAGATAACCCACTGTACTGGCTCACAGGTTGGCCCCCCCCCATACCTGCATGTAGGGAGGGATGAAACACAAAGAACAGATCTCCACAAAGAGACTACTTTATCTTGTAGAAAAAACATTCAAATTAATAATCAAAAGTCCATGTAGAAATTTTAAAATGCTAAGAAGAAGACAGAACAAGGGCTTCGTGTTTCTTCATAGATGTGTTATTTCCAAGTTGTTTTAATATTTTTGGCACTTTTTGTTTTGTTTTTGTAGTTCTGAGGATTGACTCCAGGGTCATGTGCATGCTAGGCAAGTGTTCTACTGTTGAGCTATACTCCTACCCCTCCAAGTCATTTTTAAAACAGGAAGATCAATCATGTCTGTGTGCATGCCTGTGTCTACCTGGACTGAGAGTGGAAAGAAGAACATCACACTAGGCTAACATCACCACAGTTGGGACTCGGGCTGCCTGCCGACCTGAGTGACACTCCACCCTAAGCAGGAACACACGGTGGGACGAGGGGAATGCCTACATGTACATAGCCAGCAGCCAAGGGTTGCCCATCTGGTGAAGGGCAGGACCCTCTGGTTATGAGACTACAGCTATAGGCAACAGATCTCAATCCTGGCCATGTCCAGAAAGTTCTGAAGGATAGTGGAGACCTTCAAAAGATCCTCTGTCTCAACTCCTTCCTCCACACCAACAGGTTCATGTGCGTTGACAGGCTAAGTGGTGAGCTTGGCTGGTTGGCAGACAGGTGAGTTCAGGCGGGTAAAATTGGAAGAGATCTTTTTGTCATCTATAGGACAGAGTACACTCAATCGGCCCTAGCAAGGAAGCTCTTGTTACCTTCCAAAGGTGCTAGGAGACTAGGGTATGAGAACCGGGGCTCGAAAAGGGGGAAAAAAAAGTGATTTCTGATAGCTTTTGCATAAAACTTTGTGGTGTGGAGAAAAGGAAAGAAAGAAAGGAGAAAGACTGCTGTCATCATTGAACTTGATGACAGGATGCCGGTATCATGAACTCTAGACAGCATGGCCTCTGGGTCAGGGTAGGCAGCACACTGTGAGGGACTCAATGCCTTCTCAATGCTTCAAGTGCCACATGAAGGACGCTTCCAGCTGGAGGATCTCGTCCTGATCCTTCTGCTAAACTGTCGAGAACCAGGAGTACTTTACAAAATCTGTGTTTACAAACTTGAAGCTGATGATCTTAAATGTCAGGCCCGAAATGTCCCTGTTCTTGAAGACATTCTTTCCACTTTTTAAGAGCCAATCCCTGGGGATAGGGAGGATATGTTTTAAGATGTGTTTTCTCACAGGGATTTCTAAAGCAGAACCAAGTTCCTGTTAATGTCAGCATGAATATTACCTAATAATCTGTCCCTTTGTCGTCAGTGGAGTACAAGCCTCAGGGGGGCATGAGTGAGAGGGGGTGGGTAGAGCAGCAGGACTGAGAGCCAAAGACAATATAAAAGGATTTGGAAATACGGAGAGGAAGTTGAGTATCTCCACTGAAGTTGCTCAGACATCTGGGGGGAAGGGGGACTAATATGCATTAAATGAGAGCAATCCACAAGGCAGTGGAGTAGGAAAGCAATTCCAAAATAAACTGCATAAATAGAAGTCTCACATTATAAAACAGGGAACTGTTTGTCCCAGTCCATAGGCCTCGGTGACATGGCAGCTGTACACTATTTAGCTTGGGGCACCTCATTAATAAAAAGGGAATTCTGAGCGGAGTAAAAGAAAGAACTGAGAGGTGAAAGAGACCAGCTTTTGACAGAAGAGTAAAACAACGACAAAAAAAAAAGAAAACATAAACATGTAGAAATGGGTCTACATGTATGTCAGTAGAAGGCAGGAGAATGCCATGAAATGACTCAACAGCAGAATAATGAGGAGGAGCAAGGCCAAACAGAGGCCAAAATACTAAAGTGGGGACCAGGGTTCCCCACGGCCAGGTGGCACAATAATCTCAGGCTTTGAGGACAGAAGAGGGTCTGTGGGTGCCTGTCCCCACTGTGCCCCTGAGGACGCTCACACAGGGCCGTATGTGACAGACAGGCAAGAGCTGCAGAGTAAATACTTATACTTTAACCATAAAAGGCACATAAAAACACACAGAAAGGACAGTCATGCAGTGACCTGGAAGCGACAAAAATTATCCTGGTCCCCATCAGCACTTCCTGAAGAGACCATTTGTACTGACTGTCAGGAGAACATATTGCCATGATGTGAAACTTCAACTATTCCCACAGGGAGAGAAATTCCTAAATTCTACTGTATCCTGTCCTGTGGGGACTGCAGTTTCATTTCTATGGAGCAGACAACCATGGAGGCCCCAGATAGTGTGGACAGGAGCTGATGGGCAGAGGGCTCTGGAAGGGTCAAGAAGAACAGAGACACCTCCAGGAGGAGACAAAGCTGATGGAAAAACTGACGGCACAGACATTCAGAGAACAGGAAACATCCACTCTGGCAGAGTAAGGTGAGCCATGAATTAATCATAGGTACCTAGAAAACTAGGGAAAACAAAAAGTGGTACAAGAAGGTAAATGAAATTATAAAACTTTACATGGCTCAGCTGTGATTAATATTTATAGAGTTATAATAATGAAAACACTGAATATTAATATATCCCCAAATTATTATTTCATCGTAATGGAAGGCAGAAAGAGGAAAAGATGGAGTGTGGAGGGGGTTGGCGAGTGTGGGGGAGGCAGAGGCGCGTGAGGCACAGTATCTGTTGGTGCATGTGTGTACGGGCTGTGTCATGTTTGTAAGGTGTGTAAATATGTACGGGGTGTGGGGGGGCAATGTCTGTTGGTGGATGTACATATGGAGTGTTATCATTACGTTTGTGAAGTGCCTAAGAACAGATAGGATATTTAGGGCTGTGGTGTCTATGTGTTTGTGGTGTGTGGGGGGGATACAGAGGACGAGGGTACAGTGTTTGTGAGGTATCTGTGGGGTATGTGTGTGTACAGAGTATGTCTGGGTGCCACGTCTGTCTGGGGAGAGGTACGTGTTTAAAACACGGGAGGTAAGGGGGTGCGGTGTGCTGCATGCTGGTGGAATGTGTGTGCAGGGAGGGTGGGAGAGGTGGGGGGACTGTGTGTGTGCGCGGAGGGATGAGGTGCTGGTGTATGCGATGTCTGTGTGAGCTTACAGATGGAACTACGTGAGTAAGTAGTGAGAGGGTTTATAGAACAGCATGCTCGTGAAGTCCTCATCTTCTGGAGCAGAAAGCTAAGAGACGTCTAAACTTAAGAATAATCAAGATCACTTCTTGGCCTTTTGGCTAAGATCAAGTGAAGAATAATCAAGAAACAGGAGCAGAAGCCTGCTGCGAAATAAGGAAGTAAGTCACAAAGGAAGTACCTAAAAGTTGGAAGCCCTGAAGAATGAGATGGGGGGAAAGTTAGGTCATTTTTAAATAAAGTTTACAAAAGCTTTTTACCTCTAAGACTAGAAAAATGTATAATTTGGTAGAATTAAGATTAATACCTCACACAGCCACAATGTCTCAATGGCCGAGAATGTGCTGCAGGGTTGAGAAGTGGCCTTGGGGCTGGACCAGCCAGGTCATTACACAAAGTGCCATCAGAAGGAAAAGGAGGTCCACTGGGGAGAGTCACGAGCTCGGTGTCCAAGGTGGGGAGTAGCAAGATGCCTGGGGAGCCGACTGAGGGCATTTGGCAACACCTGGAGATGGAAGCGTCAGGAGGCTGGGAGCTGAAGGCCAGGGCCTGATGCCCAATGACACTGGCATGTGTATCCGGCTAAGGACCAACAGTCTAGGATGGGCATGGACAACTGTCCAGGGAAACAGGAGGAGTAGAGAGAAACAAGCCCTAGAAGTCAGAGGAAAGGAGTTTTCAGAAGGGACCAGGCAGCCCTTGCAAATACCACAGAAAGAAAGAATGAGGACCAGTGCACAGCCACTGGGCTGGGCAGATCCCAGGCCACTGGTCCAACTTCATGGAGTGGTTTGGGGACAAGGGAACCAGGCAACAGTAGGCTGAGGTGTGTACTAGAGATCAGTGATACAGGTGGTTCTTCCAGTGGGGATCCACGACTAAGGAAGGGCTTCTATACTATGTTTTTAAAGTGGCAAGTGTCTGTCTTGTGCTTCCAAGTTAAGAGAAGGAACTCCAAGGTTGAAAAAAACAAAAACAAAAACAAGAGAGATGATTCCACCAAAGGAGTTCCCAATGGGAATAAGAGTCGCAAAGAGACGGCAGGAGGGAGGGAGAAACCAGGCGAATTCCACCAGAAAGTCTTGACTCCATAAGGCGGAAAGCAGCCCAGGCTCATTGAAAGACAAGAATCTCTCTCAAATGCAATTAAGCTTTTTATGACAAGTTCTAGGTTTGACTCTCCCTGAAGTCCACTTTTACAGGCCAGAGTTTGAGGCCACAAACTGTCTACTCTTAATACTAAACAAGGCACAGAACCTTAGCCTCTGCTGGATCAGAATGTACAATAATAGAATCCGGAGAATGTACTGGAGGCATGCAAGGGTAGGAGACAGAAGGCCTTCGGTGGGCCTACCCCCGGGTAGTGGCTCGTGCCTTCCTTATGGCTGAGCACAACCCTGAAGTGCAGTAGTACGAAAGTGCTCTAAAAGAAAAAGGCACCATGACCTTCCAGAACACTACGGCCACCTGGGAGGCCAGTGACAGATATGTCTTCCTCCAACAGAAGCCCGCAGGTCTCCTGGAGGCCACCGCCCAGGCCCTCCCTGGCCCACCGCACCCACTGAAGCCTCACCTGGGTCGGTCGAGGGACACCTGCGGATGGTGAAGATCTGCCCCAGGTCCTCGTCCTCTTCTGGAAGGCCTTTCTGCAGCCGCTGCAGCTTGCGTAGGCTCTCGCTGCGCTGGTGCTTCATGGAGCGCACATGTTGGATGAGGTTGAGCTTGGCCTTGGTGGAGTAGCTGCACAGGACGCAGTGGTAGTAGCAGCTCTCGCCCTCCACGCCACTCTCATGCTGCTGCAGGTGCTGTAGGGACAAAGGAGAGGGATGTGCCCTGCGTCAGCCACTGGAAGCCTGCCAGAGCCATGAGCCCACCCTGACTGGTTGTAGACAGGGGACATACCGGGACATCCAAAAGGCACAGTGGCCAATGATAAGCTCCCTTAGAAGGGGTGTTTTCGTTTTCCCCACATCCCCTTCTCTAGCAGCTCTTTGAAGACAAGTGGCAAGGTGACTTACATTCCTGTCTCCTCTAAAGCCCCATTCCTGGGTGCCTTTCTCAAGTACTGGTAACACTGCTCATCAGTGTGGCCCTCCCAGTGCCACAATTATTAAAGGTTTCTTTCACTTGCCAAAGTGTCCTGCTTTACATAGATTGGGGGTCAGCAAATGACAGCCTTTCTGCCAAATCCGACCCACTGCCTGTTACTATAAATAAAGTTTTACTGGAACACAGCCATGTCCATTGGTTCACATATACTTTATGGCTGCTTTTGAGGCATCAGATTTGAACAGCTGTGACAGAGATGGTATGGTCTGCAGAGCCTAAAATATTCTCCAGTCCTTTACAGACAAAGCCAGCCAAGCCCTGCTTTGGTTACAGCAGTGGTTACCCCACTTGTATAGCACCCTGAGTCTACAACACAAAGCCAAAGCCACCATCTGGGCCTTCCACAAGAAGGACAACTCAAGATTTTGTTTTTACAACTAGCCTACTGGGAAAATCCAAAATCAGACTTTCCTCTAGATTAAACAATGACAGATAAATACATTTCACCAGACTAGGTCCCTATCAATGGTTCGAGGTCACCTGGCTCATCACCGGTCAGCATCATTGGTCATCTAGTATATCATACGCTCATAATGACTTTGTCTGCATGTGCAGCAGACACGATTCCAAATCTGGAGCACGCAAGCCTGAGAGCCAGCAGGAAGCAGGCACACACAGGATTAAAGTTTAAAATGCAAGAAAGGTCGCTGTCACAGAAACTCAGCAGATCCCAGCTTTCTGTGCCTAAGAGAATTAAAGATCACTCGAGAGCCAAATTGACAACATTTTGGGGCCTCTTAGGAATTTGATGAAAGCTATGGACCATTTCTTCTAACAGTCAGGGAAGTGACACACTCCATCATTCCAAATGACCCAGGGCAGGGGAAGGAGTTTCTCTACTGGCTGTTTGTCTGTGTAAAATCCACAGGCTTAAATGACTGAGCCAGGGTAACCAGCTAGTGGGAAAGAAGTAGAAGACAGGGCTTACCTCCCCACACCATGTACCCAGCATCCTTCTGAAGGAGGGAATTCAGATAATGTGTGATTCTTGTCCTTCCCCCTTTCTCCTTGCCACCCCACCTCCACCCCAGTCACCCAAGTGTGGTCTGAGAGGCAAGGCCAAGCATGCAGAGGGTCCCTCACCTCCTTTCTAACCCACAGAGGACCTGCTGGCTGTCCATGCCTTGATGATGGTTACAGCTCCTGCTAGGATCTCTCCCTTGCCCAGCCTATCATGCAAGGTGCTGAGAAGCCAAACCCGTTGGAATATTCTGCACTTCAGGTGAGACTGTCCTTAGGAGCACCTTCCTATCGGATGACACGGCACTGAGGTTCACACACCACATGCCTACGTCCTACCTGTGCTCAAAAGGCCTAAAAACCCCAGGAGTACAATGTGCACTTCATTGGAGAAAGAAACAGGAATGCATCAATTAGGTTCCACAGCAAACTCACTAAGGGGCTCAGGACCCTCAAACTGGCTAACGAGTTCCTAAAGAAACTGCCCACCTGCAGGTATGGATGCAAAGGGTTTCACAGGCACCAACGGAGAACACTCCTGGTCGCCCAAATGGGTGAGTCAATACCTGCAAGTGCTTGGAAGCAGACAGATAAAATCCTTACAAGTAACAGCTGTCCTAGAAGGGTTTCACAACTAGGAGCTGGAGGAACCAGTGAGACCTCAATGTTAAATTTTAGAGAAACTGCAATTGACAATAAAAAGCTATTTTTCTGGAAATAAATTTGAGCTTTTTAATGGTTTGTCTTCAGAGTTTCTCCTCAGAGACAGGGCTCCCTACAGAGGACTTGGGAGGATGGGGTGCACGAAGACGCTATGTTCTGAGGCCATGCCCTGGGAGGAGGGAATCGCTGAGCAGATGTGAAGGAAAGGATCAGCTTTTCCCAGGACATGTTCCTCTGCTTCTCCACAAGGCTTCTCCAAAGGCAAAACCCCAAGCAGGACAATCCTGTGGTCCTGGGATCCACGGTCTGGTCTGGGATTGCAAGCAGGAAAGAAATGCAGGAGCCGAGAGCTGTTGTTTTGGGCCTATTAAGACCAAAAGAAGGGTCCGGGGATTTAGCTCAGTGGTTCTGGTGCCTGCCTCGAAAGTGCAAGGTCCCGAGTTTGATCCCTGGTACAAAAAAAAAAAAAAAAAAAAAAGACCAAAAGAATTATGCTTATTAAAGCTTCGACTGAAATAAGTGAATAAAAGATAACGGAAAATAACCACAAGTCCAAAGCAAGATGTTTTATCAAAGGATTTTGGTTGTGTCTTAAACTATGAAAGCAGAGCAAGAATCACTGAAGTCTCACTTCCAAGCCTCCATTACCTCCCCATGAAACAGGATTTCCTTGCAATAAGGCATGGAATTTTAAACATAAGATTGAAACATGGATGCAAGGGTTGTATTCCAAATGGCTGGGGTTTCCAATCTCTGAGCCAGAAGAGAGGGATAACGTAGCCAAAAAGAAGTGAATGGGAATTGAGATGTCAAATGTCTTTTGTTCTCAAATCCAAAGGCTCTTGGGTGATAGGGCTACATAAATCCTGAATTGAAATAAACATCATACTAGGAACTCCTGCTTTAAAAAAAAAAGATTGATATGAATGAGAATATGCCAAAACCACTCTTCTTTCAAGCTCATGTTGGTAAATGCAGTCTCTTGGACTGCCACAAATCCTTTTGTGTTTTTTTTTTGTCATTTGAGAGCCATTTTAGTAAAAGAAATGGTCATACACTACAAATCATGGACCAAAGAAGGAAAGGAAACTAGGAAACCAGAGCCATGATCTTTCACTGATGTTGGTATAGGAAACACCTAAGGTCATCTCTTAGCAACTTACACAAAAGCTTAATTCAAACTTCCAAGCCTGTTCTGCTCTCCAACTTCATTTTTCCAGACACTGAAACAATTCCAGAATAAACTACATCTTTTCTTTTGGTACCAGGGATCGAACTCGGGTCCTTGCGCTTGCGCAGCAGGTGGCAAAACCACTGAGCTAAATCCCTGGCCCTAAACTATATCTTAAGTTTCTAAGAAATGCTTGCTTAGAAAGATTACATCTCACCCCAAATTTGTATTTACAACCTGAATCTACTGATCCCTACCCGTGTGTGACAAATCCTGCTCCTATTCCTTCTTGGCTGTCCACCCTGGAGTAGAGAGGACTCAGGGCCAGCAGCAGGACCCGGACTTCTGTGCCCCTCTCCACTCCCCAGCCCTGAGGGGTCAATCTCTTGAGACTGCTGACCAGACCTCTCTCTTCCTTGGTGGCACAGGCCTCCCTCAGAACCCCACCCTGCAAACCTGCCTAACATGAAGCTGCAGGAAGACTGGGAAGATGACTCCACGGGGCAAGTCAGACAGCCAAGGACATGCCTTCCCTACCAAAGAGCAGAGATGTTTTCATCTGGAGAAGGAGGGAGAACAATTTGTTCCTGACCCAGCTAATTAGAATACCCTCAATTGGGATCACAATGTATTTAATTAAATTCACTGTAATATATGAAGAATCCACCAAGGCACAAATCCCAGTGGTATACTCAATAACGGAGCTGCCTCCTTTCAGAGTTCTTGCTCTCTTGGCCAGGCAGGTAATTTTACTTCCACACAAATCCTGAATTCCCTGATGCCCCTCACCCCTGCCTCTGTTGCAGGGCTCTCCCATCTGGGAGAAGGGGGACTCGGGTTTTGTTTCACTTTTACTCTGTGTTCATGATTCTTCCCTCTCTCCTCCATCAGGTCAACAGCGTGGTTAGGAAACAAAACAAAACAACAGCTTCAGCAGTGGTGAGTGCTGCAGGGCACTGTCACCCGGGGCCCACAGGAGGCTGGGTGCAGAGCTGCCCAGGTAGGGTTTCTTTTGGTTTAGTTCTAAGTGTCTACAGCACACTAGAGCCCATGTGTGCGCCTGTACCACCTGCGTTCTTCACAGCGAGTTACGTCCTAAAATGATCACGGCAGCCAGCTGGAAGATGACCCTTCTGTGCTTCCAACACAGAAACATCTGAGGTTCCACATCTGTCTCTGTGATGTCCCTTCTAGGTCTGGTTCACAGGGAGGAACCCAGAAAAAAAAACCCAAACCTCCCTACAGTCAGAGGCACTCTGACAGGGAGCCTGGCGCATAAAGTGAGTGCAAAAAGCAAATTAATAATTAAAACAGAAAGGAAGGAACAGAGGCCAGGCTGCATGGCTTCATGGGATTCTATCCCATTAATATGTCGGACTCGTTCAACCTGACCAAATACTGAAAGTCAAAGAGGCCTCTTGTTAGAAAATAATTCATCGTGAAAATCAAAAAAATGTGTTCCTGTTACTTGTTTCCCAGGAAAACTAACCAACTTCTGTCAGAGAACATTGATTTGTATAAATCTGGAGGGGCCCCGGCTCCCTCCTCCTCCCCAACACTAGGAAACTTCTAACATCTGGCTCTTCATGCATGGAATGCAAATATTGATCAGGTTTTGACATGGCCGCCCCTTTAAAGCAGAAGTAGACAAAGCACATTCTGACACAAGCATGCACGCACCTGTGATTCACAAAAGACGCTTCCTCGGGAAGTAACACCTGTTAGCATCAACACACCCACACCACCCTCTCCCGGGTACCCAGGATGTAACCCTCTTCTAAGAGCAAGTGAAAATGGCAAAGCTCTTTGATGTGGGGAGGCTGCTTCCTGATATCCCTCTCAGCAAATGGGGACCCTGGGGGATTCCAGAAGAAATTCCGATTACAGGATGTCCTGGAAGGCCCCTAAGACCTGTCCAGCTCTGAAGGGCAGCTAGGCAAAGGCAGGCAGCAGGGCCTATGACTCTTCTTGGGCCATGAACCTGGAAGTCCCACGACAGAAGAGGCAACTGTCAGGGCACCCCACTGGAGGGAAAGACTGCCAGCCACAGCATGTCCTGGGTTTCAGGCTCGCTCTTTGGGGACGGGGTATAAAATATTACCAACAAATCTAGTGAGAAGGGACTGGGGAAAGATGGAAATTCACAGTTAGCTTGTGAATCCCCCAGCATCCCTGGACTGAGGAAGTGGTAAGTGTGCAGTCATCCACAACTGTAGACACGCACACCATTTACCCTGCAGCCCCCGCACAAACTTTCATATTCTCTTATTACAGCCCCCTAAGCAGGGCATCGTTTGGCTCACATCCTTAGAGGAACCCAAGGCTCAACAAGGCCATGTGATTGCCCCAAGGACTCCCCGAGGGCTAGAGTCAGGACTGAAACCTGGGCTTCGACTCTGAGTCCACTGCTGTAAAACTGTGACAGTGACAAGGCAGGGGCCTTCTGGAACACGCGTTCACCTTGGCCCACGTATTCACCTTGAACGCCTAAAAAAAGAATCTTTTCAGATGTAATGCAACCAGGGGTGAGGGTAGTTAATTTTTTAATCAGTGAGGTTGAGTTAGTTTCAGATTTAATGTCACATTTTTAGGAAGATGTGTGAAAGGTCAACCTAAATATATATGTATTTTCTGTTTAATCTTGGCTTTTCATCCACTCATGCCCTTGTCCTTGGCACATGCTAATTTAGTCCTATTTCACTGTAGGAGTTCTGCAGACACCATAAGATACAAGCCCTAACCATGATTTACAAGGGAAAAGGCCAGAGGAAGTAAAAATGCTCCCTAGATCAATCCATTTGGGTGGCCCTGCCCTATTTTTGGTTTCTAGGCCAGGTTCCTCACACCCTGGAACGCACCACATTCCTTCCTGCTCAGTACCTGGGCTCCAGGGCCAGAGCTGAGACCACCACTCCTGTGTGAATGACATTGCCTGACTCAAAACGCATGATATTGGTGGCCCTGAGCCACACAGTAAATCCTAGAAGGAAAATAACAGTCCAAGTCTGAAACCCTCTCTAGCCTGAACCTGCATTGGCTCAGAATCTTTTCTGGAAAAATGCAAATATGGGCCCTTGGAGAATGTTGTGTCTTAGCCTAACAGATTGCAATTCTCCCTGTGAGGAAAACCCTAGAAAGGAGTGTGGTTCACTGTCTGCCCTTGGGAAGAAGTTTACAGCATGTATGGGTCCTCCCTAGGGACAAGCACGGTGAGGGCTGGTTTCTACCAAGGTCGAATGAGTGTCTACGGAGCTCAGAAGCCTAATGTGGGGTGTGGGTGGACCACCCTCCAGAAGCAACCTAAAGCTCCCAGGATCTGAAATGACCCACTTCACCAGGACAGTGACGGTGACTTTATCCATTCACTGAGATGCATTTCTTCCCTAGTGCTACTCTCCAGCCCTCACAAATGTTAAATCCCGTTACACACACAGGATGCTAGCATGTACCCATTCCACTCTGTGTCAAACTGTTGTCAATCATGGTGCCCTAAGGTGTACTGGATGAAGATAGCCAGGTAGAAGACCCTCACTCTGCATCTCACTGGATCTTGGGCAAGTCACACACAACGCTGAGCCTTAGCTTCCTCATGGGCAAAATTGGGACAATAATAGAACCTCCTAACAGCCCTGCTGGGAAGATTCAAATGGGTAATTCCTATAAAATGCCTAACACAGAACACTTGATACACGGCTATCCTTTACAATAAATGAGGCTATTTTTATTACCTTTGTTATTTTTCAAATTAGTAAGCCTACAGGATCAAGGATGGAGACGAGCATCCATGAAACACACCTATTTAACTTTTCCCTCCTTACAGCCAGTCCCCATCCCTCCTAGATCCCCAAAAGGAAGTCCTGATGGACAGTAAAGAAACTGTGATAGACGGGTGTGGTGGCACACACCTGTAATCCCAGCACTTAGGAGGCTGAGGCAGGAGGATCGCTGTAAGTTGGACGCCAGCTTGGGCTACATTGTGAGTTCAAGCCAGCCTGAACTACACAGTGAGACCATCTCAAAAAAAAACCCCACCAAAATACAAAAAAAAGAAAGAAAGAAAGAAAGAAAGAAAGAAAGAAAGAAAGAAAGAAAGAAACTGTGATATATAGAAATTAAGACGTGGGCAGGGGAATACTGAGCACACATAAGGCCAACTTCTCCCTTATAAAAAGTGCTAAATGGGCCGGGGATTTAGCTCAGTGGTTCTACCACCTGCCTTGAAAGTGCAAGCTCCCAAGTTCGATCCCTGGTACCAAAAAAAAAAGTGCTAAATTTTAAGTCTCTCACCCAAAGTCTTGCTGCTAGTATACAGCCAGGATCCAAACCCTAAAAGCATGCCTTTACTGCAAAATTAAATATTTACTCTATCTCTTTGTCCATAGCGGGGCGATATAACCCAAAGGCCATATTCTTTATCACCTCTGTCAGTGGAACAAGTGAGGACCTGTGGAGGGAGGAGAACTCAGCCAACATGGCTGGCGGGTACTTTCCTGACTCTCCAAATCCACTCTGAAGCATTTATTTATTTGTATCTCTAACCCCAGGACAATCCACACAACAGGAAAAAATGCCTGCCCAGTGGTCCAAACGGGTGCATTATTTCACCTGTAAAATGCAGATATTTACACTTGCTCTATCTTTTTTTTGGGGGGGGGGGTCACCGGGGATCAAACTCATGACCTCACACTTGCCGGGCAGGCACTGTGCCGCTGAGCTACATCCCTGGCCCTGCCCTATCTTTTTAAAAAATGAGAGGCCGTTTTTTAAAACCCCAAGAGAAAAACATACACAAAAATCATTTGAAAGATGTATCCAAATATTGGGCACTGTCATGGTCTCCCTACTGTGAGCCCAGAGCTGGCTGGATCATCCGTTACAACATCATGGCCTGGAGATCTCTGACACACTGGGTGTCCTAGCCCAGCAAGTAGCTAACTTGAGCACAGCTCGGAAGCCCTTGGGGGTTTGTGACACCATGAGTTTGTTACTTCATGAGTTATACCATGAAGCCCCAGAACATCCATTTGGCGGATGTGGAGAAGCCCAAGAATGTGGATTTCTAACTCTCCCCCAGGTAAGGCTGATGCAGCTGTGGTGGCTTGAAGGCAACCACTGTGGAGAAGAGACTCAAGACAAAATCCATGGAACTATCCCATTCGAGGGAAGAAAGCTTTTAGGACCTAAAATCTCCGTACTTGCCTCTTCCCAAAGAGTATTTCAGATTCCAGCAAAGTGCACTAGATAAATCATGCAATGCCTGCACACAAGAATTCACCTCCTTAATGAAAAAGTCACACGGAAGCAGCTGCCCGCTATTGGCCTGCTCCAGATACTTCATAAAAGTCAGAATTGGCTCTATTCATCTTCTTCTCCCCTTTCACACCTGCAGTCTACAATCTCCCCAGGCTGTGGCAGGAAGCGTGACTCTTGATGGCAAAGCATGAGGCATCACTTTCCCCCCTGCTCCACATCCTGCTGGGTGCACCTGTCCAGATGTCTTGCTGGAACGGAGCCCAAGCAAGACTTTCAACCAAATACAAGAAAAAGAAAATGGTCTTTAAAATTCCTGCCATGCACTTGAACTTTCTGGTTACTGCTGCGGACAGCATGATTTGGTGCTCAAACTCAGAGGCTCCTCCTGAGTCCCATGATTTGCTGACAAATACCCTCATCACCTTCATAATGAGAGCAGATGGGGCAGGCAGTGGGACAGGGATGGAGGCTGCAGAGCACCCACAGGGCTGGCTCCTTCCTCCTAAGTGGTGCTTGATTTTTAAATTTTATTTTATTTCTCCCTTGAAAGAGAAAATGGGAATGAGAAGGGGCAGAGGAGGGAAATTCCCTCTCAACAAATGCCTTCAGCAGCAATCATGCAGGCTACTGCTGACATTTCGTTCTTTATCCTTAAATTCCATTGGTTTTGCTGAAAGTTGGAGAGGACATTTACACTTGTGGGAGGGGGGACAAGGGATTGACAAAAGAGAAAAATGCTTCTTTGAGGACGTCTGAGCCAAGAGGCCAGGACATGGCTGTCCGCAGCTGTGTGGCGAGAGGGACTTGGTTCTGCGAACAATGACTTAGTTGCTTTTCTCCGCTTTCGGGCTCCCCCCATAAATAACTCAGACAAACACCCTTTGCACTGAGTTTTGCTCTTCTTCCCCCACTTTTTAAGTCTCATTAAAAGCCGATATTGTTCGGCCTCAAGATGGAGAGCTCAGCATGGATTTTACTGAACGTTAAATCAACCAGCAAGAGCAGCCAGCAAACTCTGTGGCACTTTAACTTTAAATAATGCAATAATTATTGAATTTCCTTTTTATAACTGAAGTGCTGGAATGTAAACAATGGGGCTGTAATTGCAGGAAGGGGGGATCAATAGAGGCAATCGTTTTCAGCCATGTTAATTGTAAATACAATTGCTCCAAGATGTCAGCCTTGTTCTTCTTGCTCCCAGAATCATCCTAACGGATGACAGAGTCCAACTTTCCCATTACAGCTGTTCGTTCCTTTAAGAGGTTCTCAATCAGGTCTGATCAATCTGTCAAGATAATGCATGGAGTAAGTAAGACTCTTCCAAACACAGGCTCCCAATCAATAGCCCGGACCAGCTTAATGAGGTGGGGCTAAGGCCCAGAGGGAGGTAACAGCCCCAGCTTGGGCCTAGGTTTGGCAGGCTGGCTTCCTCGCCTGGCCCTGATAAACAGATCAGCGCTTAATGAGGACATTAGTTATGCATGCTTCAGCAAGCAGTAAGGCACCAGTCCCTTGGGACAGACGGACAGAAAACAAAATAGATTAACAGAAAACAATATGGTGCCAAATTAGGTCTAACTGGAGACGTTTCCCTCCTTCTCCTGCTTTCCTTAATTGTCCAGCAGAATGGAGGACATCCATTAATCATTTCGATGGCCATGAGCTCAAAGGCCAGAGCATCCCTAGGGCTGTGGGATCTCTGGGTGCCTGCTCGCTTCCTGCAGCTTTCTCTGAAGATTAGCAATCTGATTTCCAGATCACAAGGAGGGCGAGCAGTTTCTCACAGAAGGGCCCCAGCATAATCCAGCAGGACAGAGGACAAGGCTGATCCCTTCCGAGGTCCACACAGGTCAGCTGGAGACTGTAGATGGGTGAGAACCAAGGGCTCCACCTTGAGGCTGAGGTCAGAGTTTCTGAGACCCAGACTTGGTTTTGAGAACAGCTGCCCCCTCACAGACTAGGACTGGGGAGTCGAGGGTCAGTGCACTGGCACTGGAGGGCTCTGAATCCTCCTAAGGATAATGGGAAGGCTTCGTGGGAAGCCTGGAGAGCCACCTCCCCTCCCTCAGGGCCATCCTGCGTCTTCATACTTGTTCCTGCTGTGGTGAGTGGGGAAAGGAGTCCACTGTGCAAGTCCTGGAGCCACACTACAGGAAGGAGCAACAAGAATCCGGGCAGTTCCTTTTCCAGGGCCTGCTTAGCTTACACAGAGCTTTTCAAAGGGTGGCCCCCAGACCACCAGCATCACCCATCCCAGGAAGAGTTCGATGTGCAAATTCCCAGGCCCTGCCCAGGTGCATGGAAACTCCGCGAGTGAAGCCCAGAAAGTCAGGTGCCAACAAGCCGACCAGGTGATTCTGATGCAAGCTCACTTGGTGATCACTGTCCTAGCTGGTAGAGCAGACAAGCCTGGCTTCCAGAAGGGGTGGCCTTCTAGTCTGTTAGAGAGTTGGCCAATTAGTTCTTTCTCAAGCCAAAACAGTTCAGTGCCCAAGATCTATCTGGAAAACTATTTTCACTGAAGTTTGGCTCAGGGGAGGAACTATTTATTCTAGCCCACCACTAACTGCTCCAGAACACAAACTCGAAGAATATGGAGGCCCATGAGAAAATTCCATTTTATAACTGGAAAAGATCATTGAGTGGGTCAGATTATAAATTTTGAAAGTCAACAACCGCCTATTGTGACGAAAGTAAAGTGACAATAGCTGGGTCTTTCTGAAGAAGAAAATAAATTTTCAGCTAGAATGATCAGATCCCCCACAGTACAAAGGCCCAGCTCTCAGCCCACTGAGGCTCCAAAGCCTTCCTGATTTCGGGGCTTGGCCTCTGTCTCTAACCCCACAGCCCTCCAGAAGCAACCTCCTTGCTGTACTAACACCAGACTGCAGACCAGCACTGCTCCTTGGCCACACCATGCACAGCACCTCTGAGGCTGGGACCAGGTCGTCTTCTATCCTCAGTACCCGGCACAAATCCTGGTCCACAGCAGGTACTTAGAAATTGTTGGCTGAGGCTCTGAACAAATGAGGAAAATCCTCTCTTGCTCCACTGTACTCCTGGTCATTAGCTTGCTGTCCAAGACCCATCTAATCCAGTCCAAAGCCACTTCCCCGTCTCCAACTTCGGTGGATTCCACATGCCCTGACCTGCCATCACTGATCCAACTTCAGTTCTCCTTCCTGCTGGTGCTGAAACCTGACATAATTCCCAAGGCAGGCTGACAGAACCTCCACTCAGAAGCCCTTCCCATCCCATCTGATCTAAAACTGTCTCTGACCCCTGGTCCCAGAGCACAAGGTGACCCCTGTCAGTGGCCGCCACAAATTGTTCCTAGGTGCTCATGCATCACATGACTTCCACACAGGGCTGTCTGTTCTCTCATGACTGAGATGGGAGGCTAGCAACTAAAGAGAATAAGTACATTTGCTAGTAACTACTCATTGTTTAAATAAGCCTTTATGGCAGGAGATAATTATTGTAAATGCCTGTACTTGGTGACATGTTTTAGTATGATCACAAAAGACCTTCCCCCTCCCTCTCACCAAATCAACCAAAATGCTCCCCAACTTAG
Source organism: Heterocephalus glaber (assembly GCF_000247695.1). Next base: position 15,205,633 of record NW_004624746.1, read on the forward strand.
TGATCATCAACCATCTATCCTGTCACTTTTGTTCTGATTTGGTATTGTCTGAGACAGTCTTTCACCATGCAGTCCAGGCTGGACTCAAACTTGCATCCTCTTGCCTCAGCCTCTTGAGTGCTGGGATCACAGGTGCACACTACCGCATTCAGTTACTCTTCATTTCTTCTACATAACTAACTCATATTATGCTTCTTTACTAATTGACCAGTAACTGCAATACTTGGCTATACACTGAGAACATCTAAAACACGGAGAACATGACAGACAGCAGGAAGAGAAGGCAGCCTCCACAGCTGTCTCTCAGGGGGAGTAACTCAAGCTGTCAGGGCACTGGCAGTGTCCACCACACCAAAAGACAAAAACATCATCTGTTAGTGCCAAACACGAAAGGCCTACGGAAGCTAAAAGCAGGGCGTGAAAGCACGTAGATACCTGAATGACAGAGCGAAGTGGCTCACTCCCGGAATATATGGACAAAAGCTCCATTATCCCAGCTTTGATGAGGCAACTTGGGGAGGGGTTTTTATATACATACACTGCACATGAACAATATTATTTTCTCCCAGAACTTCCTGTGCTCCTATCTGACTGCATGTTGCTGACAACTGCTGTCACCTGACCTCTGGTGCTTATACTCCCTAAAGAATGGCTGCCTGGGTGTCCCACCTTCTTCTGTGTTCAAATCCCCAGGGCTGCAAGGAAGGGACTCGGGCTGCACGCAGTCATGTGCACGTGTCCCCTCCTGGATTTCGCCCAATCCCAGGCCTCCATGGCCTTCTGCTGGGCACACCAGCCCCACTGACAACCCACCTGTCCCATGGTCATCCAAGGAGCCTGGGCCAATGTCCTTCATGGTTTTGGCCTGGAGCCCTCATTGCAATGAGATGGCAGGGTTGGTCATTTTTTAAAAAAATCTTTCTGTTGTTCTTTTGGGTTTGTTTGACACAGGGTTTCAGTATGTAGTTCAGACTGGCTTTGAACTCACTATATAGCCCAAGCTGGCCTCCAATTCACAGCAATCCTCCTGCCTCAGCCTCCCAAGTGCTGGGAATACAGACATGTACTACCACACCCAGTATCTCATTTTTAAATGGTGAAATTTGGGGAGGTTTTTCATCATATAGTCTACAGTAACAAAAATATCCTCTCCCCACAGTCCTGAGTTCACTGTTTTAACAGGCCAAGAAACACAGGTGAGCCCAGAAGAAGTTTGGGACTAGAAGGAGGCATCAATTTCATGCCAGACAGACGATGATTCCCAAAACCTGTTGGAGCACCATGGGTGATTTTCTTCAGCGAAACCCAGGTTTCAGAAATCTGAATCTAAAGAACCAGCAACTAGAAAGATATTTTTGAGCAAAATGGTAGGGTTTGGGGAGCAGCAGAGGAAGTTGGGGGGAAGGTAGGACCAGAGAGAGGACTGTTAAGATCCTTCCAGTGGTAAAGCACAGGTAGCTATGACACAAGTTACACACGATGGCAGTTCCTATATGACAGAACCACAATGACATTCGGACACAAACCTGACTGTGCACCTCCTTGAGCTACAGTATTAAGATGCAGTGCCAGGCAAGGTAGTGTACATCTAAAACCCCAGCTACTTGGGTGGATGAAGCAGGAGGACTGCAAGTTCAAGGCCAGCCTGGGAAACAGCAAGACCTTGTCTCAAAATAAAAAGGGACAGGGGTGTAGATCAGTGGTAGGATGCAGCTAATTCCTCAGGACCCCACCAAGCATCAGGTGACATTGTTTCAGAATCTTATGTCAGCAGCTTGCTCTGAAAGTATTAATACAATCTGAGGATGCCCTTTTTTTCAAGGTAAGTATTTTAAGGGCCTAAGTCTTAAATCTTTCAATGACCTTTCAGGATTATAATAACACAAAGCCAGAGAAACCAACAGCCAGTCCCGGCTTCTGGTAGCACCTGTGTCTCTACAGTCATTTTTTGTGGCTTTGATTCATTCATTCCCTGCTTGTCTACATTTCTGCTTCCCGTTATATCCCACTTTAATCTCTCATAATGAGAGAAAACATTCATCCTCCCTAAAGATCACTGATATCATTCTCTCCATGTTCATGAGAAAGCCCCTCTGCTACAGGGTGTCATCACCCTCGTCTCCTGCCAGCTGTACCAACCCTCTGTCCCTCAATGGGCCATCTGTGCATGTGTGTGGACATGGTATGCACTGGCTCATGCCATTCCCTCCCAGGCACACTTCCATTCCACCTCATCCTCCCTTCTGAGTGCCCCATCCATCCACCCACTTCTGTCTACAGTGGGGCGTTTTCCCACTCAAAGAGCTGAGTACTGGTTTTATGTACATAGCACATTCTCCGTAGAGATGGGAAGGTTCCTGAAGGCAGGAGCTGTGCGCCCCCCGACTTGGAGCCCAACACACAGGATCTAGGTCATTCCACAGCAAGAACAAGGGGACAGGAGTAAGGAGCCACGCAGACGGCAGGAGAGGGTGACACTAAGTCATCTCCTCAGGAGAAAGAGGAATAATGGCACTACCTCCGGGAGAAAATCAGAGTAAATGTGCTCCATAAAGGGCAAAGCCAAATGGAAAGAAAGGAGCTGTTAGGTGATGATGATTGCTCCAAAAGGGAACCTGAAGACTCAGAAAGCCTGCTCCACCTCTAATGTCACTGGGGGCCTAGGTCTCCACAAAGACGAATTAATTGTGGGATCACCCGTTCACTTACCTTGCTAATAAAATCATCAGTTTTGCCGGGGAAGAACCTGTTAGGAGGACTGGCTTGCCTCTGGGTCTAAGTCCCACTGGTGCCGGCTGCATTCCCCAGCGCCAACATGACTCATGAGATGACACAAATTGCCAACAGGCTTTGTTATTACGTGACCTTCAGCAAGTCACCCTTGCAACCCCACTGCAGTGGTGAAATCTGGACGGTAATACGAAGAACCTACTTCGCGGCATTATCATGAGGAATGATGATGGGGCGCAGCTAATCATGACCGGGAAGCACTTTGTCTTTGTAGAGAGCTATATTACTTAACATTTAGAATAATATTCACTGTTTCAGGTTGAGAAAGCATTCAGATTTTAGCTAAACCGAAGGCTGCACACATCCACTAATGAGCAGTGTCCTTCCTACAGAATGGTGAAAGCTACTCAGTCTCCTGAATAAAATGACTAGCAGTGCATTAGCGAGGGGCCGAGGCAGGGTTAGTTACCATGAAACCAGGGTCATTGCATTCAACATCTAATAAGCAAATTCTTCAGATCACACAAATAAACCAGAGGCAGCCAAGCTGACAACAAATGCATTTTGAAGGATGGTGTGGGTAGAATAATGCCTTAGTCCATGGTTTCCCCAGAATTCATTAAAACACAGCTTCTTAGAAGACACACTTGTAGCACTTAGACCAGCACTTGGCAAACTTTCTGTAAAGGTCCAGTTGGTAAACATCTTAGGCCTGAGGGCCACACCAGCTGTGTCACAACTCTTTCACTTTGCTGTCACAACACAAAACCTATGATGGATACAAAAGAGAGTAAGATGGCAGTGTTCCAATAAAACTTTATTTGTAAAAACAAGGGGTTGGCTGGATTCCCTGCCACTGTGCAGAACATGCTGACACTGAAAATTTACTCAATCATTTGGAGTATCACATGCCTGGTCTCAATGAAGAGTGCAAGCAAACACACACACACACACTCTGTTAAGCAAAATAAGTTTCTTACAACTTTCAAAATGATAGATGGCTTGAAAACTTTATAAAACTTAGCCATTTTAAACCGAAGGTCAACATCCATTCAAGAATCACCAAACTCTGAGTAACGGAGCAACTTCAGAACACTCACACTGTTCCTTGTTTTCACATTTCCAACACAAGAGCCTGGGTGTAAGCATGTCTGTCACAGGTCCCCGTGTTCAAGTTCTGCATCTCCTTCTCTAACCACGGTGAGCAATGCACGGGAATATGTGCTAAGGTTATGCATTTATCCTGAGCTCACAATAGCTGTAACTGACCCCACTTTTATCCATCCTAATGATGGAATTTCTAACATTAACAATAAACATGCAGCCAGCTCTGGTGCCCTCCTGTAGCTGAAAACAACCCAGGTTTTACCCAGCAGGGAGCATAAAGCAGAAAGGTGACAGCCATGTATGTCTGTGTGTCTCCCTGTGCACGGTGCTCAGGCTTGCTCAGCATCCCTGGAAAGCAGGACACCACGAAACAGCCTGCCGTCCAGGATCGTGTGATCACCAGGTCTGAGTTTAGAAAAGTAACACATCTCCAGCCCTGTACAGATTCCAAAGGGTTTGACCATTTCAGTCCCCCACTCCTGCCCAGTCTGGTTTAGATGGACTCTCAAAACACCTTGTGACCACTGGGCTGTGGGACAGGAAAGAGCCGGATGCCTTTCTTCAGTGTTTAATGGACAGAGGAAGGGTGAAGTCAGTGATGGCCAAGAGGCAGAATCTGGGAATCCGGGAACCCTGTGGGTATGGGCTGTAGAACCTTCTGAGGTTTTCTTTTTCCTTCTAATTTTTAATTAACAGTCAACATTTAAAAATCTGTCACTTTTCCATGCAACCACAATTTATTTTCTTTTGCAAAAAAAAAAGTAAGAAGAAAGGAGTATCTGGCTGTACTAGCTCCACATTGCCTCACATCAATAATTATATAAACAAGATGGGGCAAGTGTTCTCCAGCCCAGCGCAGGACCCATCAGGGACACGCACGTGGCCCCCACAGACACAGGGTTTCGGCCCTCGAGTTGCTTCATATACAAAAGACAAGGAGGCTGCAAACATGGGGTCATGGAGATCAGTCTAGGTCTCTTGGTCCCAGTCCAACGTTTTACCACTCCGAGCTGTGCTACACTGCAACTGGCGCAGTACACAGATCCCCCTGAGAAACTCCACGCTTCTGCAGAACAGAAAGTGAAAAGCTAAGCTTCACTAGCCTCAGACATTCCGAGGTAAGAGGGAATGCGGCTTCCTAAGGGAAGCCAGCTGAATTCTACCACAGGAGTTAATATTTGTTAATTGGTAGAAAAAGGTAAAATTAATGAGGACATTAACATAGCTATTTAAGAACAGCTCCATGTTTCCACCACTGTAACACATGGAACTATCAGGAAGTAATTGAGGGAAAAGGACACTGTCAATTCTCAATTATCTGCATGAATGAAGTGCTCGGTGACACGGATAATCCAAGTCATTTACATTTGGATTTTGAAAGTAACATCTTTTTCCTTCAGAAAACTTACCTTCCTAATTACAGCTTGCTGAACATGATGGTGCAATCACTTTACCTTCTCGGTGAGAGACTACAGCTGCTGGTTAAGTCACAGAAACTGCCCCGGGTTTCAGCCCTGCCACAGACAACTCTAGGCAGATAAGAGATGCCAGCAGTGGTTGGCCAATGGCATGCCCATTAGCCGTGAGTGACTATTTAAAATTAGGTTGAATGTCATTAAAAGCTTAGTTCTTCACTCACACTGGCCACATTTCAAGCACTCAACAGCCACATGTAGCTAGTGGCCGTCACACTAGAGAGCAGAGCCACAGAACACCTCCATCAACACAGAAGCTTCTAGTGGCCAGGGCTGACTCTGGTTACCTGGGTTAAGCAGAGAGCCAGAGGGTGGAGAGATGCAGAAGATGCTATGCTGACACTTTCCCAGAAACAAAAGGGAACTGTGACACTGGACGTTCTCAGCTAGTTTAATTTCAAGCCCCATAATGTAGTCTCTGTCTAGGGAATAACACAAAAATAAGCATTCCACTCTAAGTAAAATGAGGCTTTTTAATTAACAAAGCAGAAAACGAGTGGATCAAAGGCAGGGGGAGCTGACTCTGTTCAGACATCTGCCGTTGCTACCTGCCCCTGTAGTGGTCACACAGCCTGGACGCTGGCTGAAAGGCAGGTCAGGGGGAGGCCTCAGCCCCACCAGGCTCCGCTCCAGTAGGTGCCTGCTCAGGTGCCACTGGGAGCAGTGTCAGCCCAGTGTCACTTAACATCCTCATTAATTATCTTGAAAGGAAAGGGTTAGTAAACAGCAAGTTAATTAAATTCTCAGATGATGCTAATTTGGGAGGCTTTAGAAAGACTGGCAAGGGCAGAGGCAATATAAATGGAACCTGGATGGGTTAGAAGTGTAAGTGGAAAATAAAATTAAACACCGGCTAAACAAACACCACTTTGTAGGGAAGAACCAAAGTGTGTCCAGAAAGAAACTTTTTTTGAGAAAAGTGTATCATTATTAAAAGGCTTGCAACTTCTAAGATGCACAATCAAGAATGAGGGTTTTTCAAAAAGGGCTTCTGAAGACATTTAATAAAAATGTTTATATGCACTTAGGAGGAAGCCCTAGAGGAGCACCAACATTTAACCATTGCTGTCCATGGGAGGTGTCCACTGAGGAATTCCATTTTCCATCTTTTCTAAACTGGCTGAGTATTTTTTAAAAACAGCACATATTGGGGGGTGTGGTTTGTTTTCAATTTTTTAATGTAAAATCAGTTTCAATTTACAGAACAGTTGCAAAGACAGTTCAGAGTTCCCTATGACCTTCGCACGACTTCCACCTGGACATCTGTCCTAAGAAGTTAAGATCAGTGCCCCACTATTACTATAGACTTTACTCAGATGTCACCAGCTTTTCTATATGTTCTTTCTCTGATCTGGGATTTGAATTAGGACCCCACAGAGTGTTTGGTTGTCACATCTCCTTTGTCTTCTCTAATCTGTGATAGTTAACTCAGTCATTCCGGGTCTCACATGACTGGGAAGCATTTGAAGGGAGCTGGCCAGGTATTTCTACAGCAAGTCTCTTTTGTAGAGCAACCCTGGGTTTCTCTGATGTTTTCTCCCAATAAGACTGAGGTTAAGGGTTTTTGGAAATATCAACAAGGAAAGTATCTTTCCTGTCACATCACATCAGAGGGTAGGTGACATCTTATCACTGTTGATTAATTTAATCACTTAAAGTAGCACCTAGCAGGTTTCTCCACTGGCAAGTTATTCCATTTCCTTTTCCATACTTTACTCATTAAAAAATGAGTCACTGGTCCAGGCCTAGGTCTAGGGAAGGGGAATAAAATTCCAGTTTCTGTTTATTATGTTGATAATTTTAAAATATCTTGTAAAAGAGATAAGCTCCTCTTCATGCAGCTAGATATGTCTACCTAGATATATCTAATGGGTCTACCTAGAAAGCCAGAGACTTTATCATCTTTATTCTGAATACTTGGGTTCTCAGAGCTTCGAAGCCATCACTATACACCAGCCAGGGTTCCATAAACTTGTAGAAAGAAACTTCTTTGATCTTCACGATAGCCCGATGAATGTGATGTCAAAACCTTACAAACTGTTCCAAATTAACGACTGGGAAAAGTGGCACAGAGGTTAAGAAGTCACTTGCTCATTTTAACACAGCTGTGAAGAAACAGGCAGGAGTCAATCTCAGGCTACCTGGTTCTAGTATGCTATCATTCTGCAGCTCCATATACAACTGCAGAATTTCGGGGCAGCCAAAATGGGCGAACACCATGGATTTCCCAAAGTGCCATTCTGAGCATCAACGCCACAGAGCTACAGAGGCCCCACAAAATCAGGATACTGGGAGCAGGGGTGGAGACAGTCCTCCTTTATCTTTACAGACTGGCCAGGAACCCAGAACACCTGAGCTGCGTCAAGGGCGCTCCATTAACAAGCATAGGAGCTCCTCAAAGTCCACAGACTCAAGTTGTCTCTCAGCACATGTCACCGAGACAGACCTGGGAATGTCTCCACTAGGAACACTTCACTCTTTCTATTTATTACTCTGAAGATTCCGCTGGAGTGGGCACAACAATAACGTACAGAGGTCAGAAAAGCAACCAACAGCCAAACAGAAGGGAGAAACTCGGCACTTACACATATCTAGATGCAGGCTTATTTGATCCCAAATGTTCCATGTCTGAGAATCTAACCTTAAAAAGAAATTCAAGAATGAGCTGCTTCTAGAAAAAAAGGAGGGAGCCCAGGATGCTTGGGTAAGAACTGCCATGCTCTTCCACACAGCCTCAAAATGCTAACACTCATCTTTACCATCATGGCCCTGTGTCATGGAGCGAGGGTGGTGAGCAAGTGTGCAGGAAGCAACCATACACACTATCTTCTCCAAATACCTGCCATGTACTTCCCCAATTGAGCTCGCCCGGCACCGATCTACAATCGTTTCAACTGCAAAAATCTGCCTTTAAAGTTAATAAAGAACCATGTCATACAAGTTCTAACACCACACTGACCCCATCACATGACTGGGTACAGAGCTCTATTATAAACACCTAGAACCAGAGAATGTGAGAAATAGAACGGATGCTCTTGGCTCTCATCTCAGTGGAAATGTCCCAGATCACCACGGTTGGCCTCTGCCCAAACAGCCCACGAGTTAGGTCTTAACAGCAAAACACCACCTCCTCTCAAGACAGAACCTCAGTGTGAATTTTAAAGGTGTAAGGAGGCTGAGCATCCCTAACCTGAAAATCAGAGATCCAAATGCTCCAAAATCTGAAACTTTTCTGAGCACTAACGCAACATCCCAAACAGGAAATTCCACACCTGAATTCCTGTGACATATCACAATCAAGATGCAGGCACACTGAAAATACTGTACAAACTTAGCTTATACACATAAGGTATATATGAAACAAATGAGTTTCATGTTTTGACTTGAGTTTCCCCTTCTCAAGATATGTTCTGAAAAGAATTCAAAATATACAACACTTCTTGGGTAAAGGATACTCAATCTGTATAAACATTTTATAAAATGCACAGGAAGCCAGGTGTGGTGGTGGCAAATGTCTGACTGACACAAGAGGATTGCAAGTTCTAGCCTAGCCTGAACAACTCAGCATTAAAAAACTTTTTAAAAAAATGCTGGGGGGCCGGCGATTTAGCTCAATGGTTCTGGTGCCTGCCTTGCGAGCACAAGGTTCCGAGTTCGATCCCTGGTACCAAAATAAATAAATAAATAAATAAATAATAAATAAATGCTGGGGATGCAGCCCAGTGTGAAGACTCTGGGTTCAACACTCAACACTAAAACAACAACAAAAAGCAGAGGATTTTTCTTAGTAGCAGTGAAAGTCTGAGTGCTTACTATGTTTGACACAGATCTAAGGCCTGTTCTAAAATTAACTACCCTAGAGGTAACACTTAACATGTCAATGTATTCCTTCCCATACATTTTCAATGTTTCTCTTAATCTAGAAAAAATATAATCGCATTGACAAGAGGCACATTTTCTGGTGTTTAATTGCATCACAACCTGAAAATCATGAACTCGAATATTACATGGCACAAAAACTCAAAAAAAATTTTTTGTTTTGTTTTTGGTTGAGACAGGTTTTCACTATGTTCCAGGTTGGCTTTGAACTTGAAATGTAGCTCAGGCTGCTAGGCCTCAAACTCCTGGCTCAGGCTCCTAGAATGCTAGGATTACTGGTATACAGAATCACACCCAGTTGAAAAATCAAAATGGTTAGGGACATGTTTATAAGCACTCAGAAAAGAAAGCAGTAACTAGGGCCAGGGATTTAGCTCAGTGGTTCCACTGCCTGCCTCACAAGTGCAAGGACCCAAATTGGATCCCCAGTACGGAAAAAAAAAAAAAAAAAAAGAAAGAAAAGAAAAGAAAGCAGGAACTCACAAGTAAATATGTTTAGCAAATGCAAAATGGGAGACTTTCTTCCATTTTTCCCTAATTTTTTTATCTCCTCCCTTTTTCCCCAAATGAAATGACTACTGCTATTATTACTAGTGAACAGATCAAGAAACTATTAAAGATGAATGACATTTGATTTTGTCTCTCAGGATATCCTTATGAGCAAACTGGAAATGGGAGGATCTGATTATAGTATAAGGTATCTCAGTACTTAGGAATCTGAAGCTTAATTAATACAGTGTGTACAGGCCCATGTCAAGGAAAATTAATCAAACAAGAGAAAGTCTAGGAACAGAACCAAAAGAGAATTCAGTGTGTGCCCGGGTGTCATTTCTAGGCACTGCAGACTGGTATACTGCTTAGTAAAAGGGACTGGGGCTGATAACTAATTGAGGGATCCCTGCCTCCTAACACATACCAAAATAACTCCAGATGGACTAACAACTTAAGCATGAAAACACGAAACCATGAGAAAACTAACTACAAGGGAATATAAGGGAACACGGTCTTGGCAAGACACAGGCGTTTCCAAGCTGAACAAGGGGGAAGGAACCAAAAATGTGAAGATTTCACCATATAAAAATGTTAAACTTGAGTATCTCAAAACATATCAGCAGCAGTAAAAGATAATAATGAACTGGTACAGGGAAGCTGGAACACAGAGCAAACACTATTTAACATCTTTGAAATAAAAACAGCTCTTTAACTTGTTTATTTATTTATTGAAATTTTATAATAGTAAAAAAACATGAAACAATCTGAATGTCAAATGGAGGGGTAGTCAAGTAAATCACAGCAACTTCATACAGTGGTATACTACGTAGCTATTAAAAAAATCATGGTGTAGAAAAATATTGGTGACATCAAAAAAAGGTCACACATCGTAAAGCTTTTAAAAAGCCAGTTGCATGTGCTGCTTCGGCAGCACATATACTAAAAAGCCAGTTGCAAATTATACATGGTAACATTTCGACTCCACAGAACAACAGCATCACATCTGTACAGAAAAGGCTAAAATGATAGGTGCATATTTTAAAGCAAAAACCTCTTTGGGCGGTGCGATTAAGGATAACTTTTTTTTTTTGCTCTGCATTCCCAAGTTGGTTTTGTTCTTCACAATAAACATACAGCACTTTTGAGCTAAAAAATAATAAAAATGGATATATATACAGTCTGTCACATTTCCAGATATTATAAATTTGGGAGGGCAGCCCCCCGAAACAATGGAATAAACCCGATGAAAGAAAACAGCAATAAATGTCCAGCTCCTGACTCAGGTTTAGGGGATAGGAGGTCCCAGTCTGTCAGTTCTATGAAAATAGATGCAGTAACAAAAGCCTGATCATCTCAGGAGACTACAGCATGGGGGCCAAGGGTTGGGCATAGCTGCTTAATCAAAGGAGAGAAGTTAATGATTCTGTGTTTATATCAAGGAAGGGGACAGACCCCTGGCGACCAACACCAGTGAGGCCTCACCAGGAAGACCATGTCGGGCAAGCAGCATTGTCATTCAAGAGCCTCATCAACAAGTGCTGGAGGCAGTGGGCAGGGACAGGACGGGGTGTGCAAACCACTTCACAGGAAGAAGAGTCATAAATGCTAGAGATGTGCACGCAGGAGAATGTAGGAGACACATACACAGGGACAGGTGACACAAAGATGCAGTTAACTACACTTATAGCACCCTAACACAACAGTACGCTCTGCAGCTATTAAAATTAAGGAAGAAAATACTGAGTGACAGCCCCAAAACTCACACCTTGCCAAGTTTTTAAAAGCCAGTGACAAACTACCTGGTATCACGTAAGTTCTAGAGAATAATCACATCACAAGGAAGATTCATCTTACCCTGCTAGTAACAAAGCATGCCATTTCTCCATGCAAAGGAAGGGCTTTCTAATGATCAAGCTGCCTGTCCCGGTGCCCCTGGACTCAATTGTGCAAAGAGAGACCCCCATGACCATTACTGAGAGATATTTCAGCAGACTATTCCTTTACTGAGCTCAGTATTTCCTAAATGACTTTCAAGGTATCAAAAGCTTATAAAAAACACAGATTCTGTATTCCAAGCTCACAAAATCAGTCTCTCAGATGGGACCCCAGAATCTATAATTTACAAAGGTTCACCAACTGATTCTGATGTACAGACAGACTTGGGAACCATTTTGCCAAATGATGCTCTTAATAGTTTTTAAGAAATGATAGCTGGTTTCTTTTTTAAGTCAATGCACAAAGGGGAAAAAAAAGTTAAAACTGTCGAATTCTATTATTGAGTATTTTTTATCAGTGTCTGTCTTGGCATGCCTGATCTATACATATATCCTACCTTTACATAAATGGAATAATTTCCATATGTAACATTTCCGTATTATTTTGAGGCCATCATTCCCACTAAAATCTGTACATGCACCATCATGTTCATCATCAACACAGTAAGCCACAGTGAGGACATGCCATAATTATTTTAAACAGTCCAAATGAACAGTTCACCAACTTAGAAAATAAGTAAGTGAAACAAACAGTACCGTGAAGAACATCCACACACATCAATGCCAAGAAGCCATGGAGCCTCATCAGAGAATGAGCCCATTTCACTTTACACTGTGACAGACATCAGCAGAAACAGAACTAATCCACACAATTACCAACTGGGTCCAGGAGCCCCTGGATTCCACCATGATTAAGACTATAGTCAGTATAAACTCTGAAGGGGAAAACTGCTTTTTGGTGTGGAACTAGTGAGCAGCTTCTTCAAGGAGACGACCACAACCTTCCTAGGTTTTTTTGGTTTTTGTTTTTCTGAGACAGGGTCTCACTATGTAGTTCAGGCTGGCCTTGAACTCACTGCCTCAGCCTCCCAAGCGCTGGGATGATAGGTATGCACCATCACACCAAACTTCCCAGTCCTTTTTATTTTTTCAGATAGGGTCTCATGAAGTTGCTAAATTACCCCAGCTGGGCTGGAACTTGCACTCCTGCCTCAGCCCCCCAGAATGCTTGGGATCACAGGTGTGCACCAACAAGCTCAGCTAACTTTAAGTTTTAAGGCAGGCGTATTGCAAATTTGAGCCTAGGCTGGGCAACTTAGTGACTTAGGGAGGGAGACCCTGCCTCAAGTTTTTAAGAAGCTGTACAGAACATGCAGCATTTCCTGCCACTTAGCTACAGAGCCCAGGTGTAGCCCACTTGTACACAGCTACAGTCCCTTCTTGCCCTTCCCCTCCACCCTTTCCATTGTCCCTAGAGAGGTGGCCGGTAACAGGGTGACATCATCAACCACGCCTGCAGGAGATGCAGCTTCTAGGAACTCAGAAAGTTTCTACTTCAAAATGTGATGGAGATCACTTCCTTCCTGCACCCCAGGGCCAGAAACAAACCCAAGTTTCTTTCCTTCCATCCAAAGGCTTAGGACATTACCCAGGAAGCTGTAGATCCACGGCTGTGTGAGGAGAAGGACACAGGTAATGCAGCAGTCCTAGAGATGTGGCCTGCTCAGGTGAGACCCGCGAGAGAGATGCTGGAACATAATCTGGATTTGGGGTTACTGTCACCACCTGTTCTGTACCACCAAGAGAAGCATGAAGAGGCAGCTGATGACACGTGGCCTCCCCTGAGCAGTTCCATGTGGCACATGGCCACTTTAAGTGCTGAAAGGAGTCCAGGGGTCTGGAGAGAACGGATTAGGGCACAGAGCAAAGGGGGACAGTGCATGTGGCACAGGCCTCAGCGTGACGCATGCTGGCTCTGGCTGGGAAAGCGGCTGGGCCCTTGTCCTAAGCGGGAGGAGCCAGGCCTCTGCCGGTTTCCTAGCAACGCTTGCAGGCAGCCAGCTGTATCCTAGGCAAGGCCGTTGGCCGGGGAAATTAAAATGGCCACACGCACAGGCCTGCCTGGCGATCGGGCACGGCAGGAGGCGTGCAGTGGCCCCTGCCACCAGGCCCCAAATCAAGTTCCACGGCAGGCCATGGGGGTGAGGGGAGCTACAGAGGCACTCACTTGATTCTCTTCAGCCCTGCAGCATCTGCACAGCCACACCCTCGGCCCACACCCTGTCACACAGGCCACATCTCCACATTTTGGGGTTCACTTACTGAAAATAGAACCAGGAATGCTTTACCATTGAGCTAACTCCCTAGCACTTTTTATTTTTCATTTGAAGGCAGGGTCTCTACTAAGTTGGGCATGTTGGCCACAAACTTTCAATCCTCCTGCCTCAGCCCCGTTCCTGCCCCAAGCAGCTGGTATGACAGGTGAGTGCCTGGTTCTGCCTGCCTTTCCGAGAACTTTCATCACAAGCAGAGACACCCAAACTCTGCTTCTTGACTATTCTCCTTGTACCCAAATTCTTCCCTCTGCAGTTACTTCACTTGCTGACCCTGGCATCGTCCTTGCTGACCTTGGCTAGCTGGGCTTCAGTGCCACATCATCCCTCAACCACCCATGAGGATTGAAAGGCCCATCGGCCCCAGACAAACCACCTTTCCTCTGGCCACTGTCACCTGACCCTCCTCTATCAGCCTGACTCCCTCTCATCCTATCCAATCCACTAGGCCAACTGATGCCAAATGGGAGGTGTGGCAACTGGCATGAGGACTTACCCTGACCCTAGGGCACAGAGCAGAGGCTGGCATCACAGCTCGTGTGCTTGCCAGCTGGAACACAGGGAGGAATAAGGTGAGTCCCAGACACACCTGCATTAGCCCCCACATGCTATGGCCCTGGAAGTGTGCTAGTCACTGTAAGCACTTTCTTGGTAAGTGGGTTCTTTCCCACGAAGCTGTCTTGTTGATCAATTACCATCAGATACTGGCTTCAGACTGTTATATGCTGCACAGCTTCTAGAACTCCTTCCCATCTACCAAGGCATCCAATCTTAGACTCTCTGGGAGGCAAACACCACCATTCTACTAAAGTTGCTATGAGGACTGGCAAAATCAGTAGTATCCAAGGCACTATACCATACATAGAAATTATAGCAAATACAGACTCACACATATCTACAGGCATCCATGTATATTTGTATCTACATATGTTGCACACATATACATAAGTTGCCACCTATCTACAAGGACATATGAATACATCCCCCTTCTATCTTTGATGCATTCAACTTCCCCACTTTACTTATAAAACCCAAATTTTAGTGTTTTCCCAGGGTTCCCGTTCTTCAGCCCATGATCCCCACCGCACCCTGACCATCTCAGGTCTATAAGGGAAAGGAGGCGCCAGGCACGCCCAGGAAAGAAGACAATCCCACCGCCCACAATGTCGTTTCCCAGGTCCCTGTCATGACCTCATCAATCTCAAGTCTCTCTCCTTGGTAGCAGATGAAGTGGGAGCTAATGGAAAAGCTAAGCAAGTCAGCACCACTAAGGAAATGCCAATACTCATTCGTGATCAACATCAACACTTGACTGTTTTTATCCTACCCTGAACTGCTTCATCCCAACACTTAAATGACGCAGCTCCCGGGCAGGACCACGTCTTGTATAACGCCTGGTTCACAATGCTATTACTCATTAAGTGTCGACATAATAATTATCACAGATGGTGAATTCACAAGCAGGTTAGTTGCTGGCTGTAACGGGCTAGCCCACACTTGCCCCAGGCACAAGAGTTAGCAGTCAGAACACTATAAAACACACTGTTCTTTCTTCTTGTTATGTACTTATTTATTAGCATAGAGGAGAGGCTCACATTTTCTGTGAGAGTTGGTTTCAATAGGTTAAGCCTCTTTGAAGCCACATGAAAGAATCCTCTTTGTAGTCTGTAACTAACACAAATGACTTTGCACGTGACTGTGTTACATGCTACCTTGCTCCTGTCAACTCAACTTCCTTTCTCAATATGGCGTCTCTGGAGTACTTAAGTTGCTTCCTAGGAGTATTTCAAGAAAATAGGCCCTGGTTTCACACAAGTGACTGGGAGTAGTGGAGGTGTTTAAAAATAAAATTATTTGAGCCAACGGTGTTTCCCACCAAGGCTTGTGTTGTTTCTGACTCCACTGTTGTCCTGGTTTCCACGTAAGTCACTTCAGCCAGTGAATGCGACGGAGCCACTTGGGTTACAAAGCTGTCCCTGGTATCTTAGGTAGCAGGAGGGTGGGGTGGCACCATGAGAGCTGCTGGGCAGGGTGGGTGTAACTACAACATCAGCCTTAAAAAGCCAACAGGCTGTTGGATGCCAAGCCTGCACTATTAATTTGCATATGACATTAATTTTGCTGTCAGTGTGTTAATGTGTGATTAATTCTGTCATGGGTTAGAGCAAGGAGAATTAGTTAATTGTCAGAAACCCTTCTCATTCACTCTCATGCATCCCCCCCGCCTCCCTCTAACTTGCCCCTGTTTCCTCTTATTAAACTAACCTCCTGGGTTTTCTTCCTTCGGGGCACTTCTTTCCTATGAGATTTTAATCCCATCTCCTCCTACCCTTCTTGTAAATGCATTTGTAGGCCTGAGAAGTGCGAGTGCAGATAGATCTTACCCAGGTGGCCCAGCAGCAAGTCTGATCTCTGTCCAGGCAGCCTTGGGGTGGTTAGGGAAGGTCTGAGGACAGGGACATACAGGTCCCACTCACATTCAGGGTCAGCTGTCAATGCCCCGATACCTGTACACACTGTACCATCTGTGCTGTGGATGCTATGCAAATAACCTATGGCGCTGGAACAAGATGGAATGTGGCATTAATGCAAAGCCATAGCTGTGCTACAGAAACAAGCCACTTGCCCCCGGTTTTCCCTTGCTGCCCAGAGATGGGATGGCTTCTCCCTTTGGAACAATCTGTACCCACCATCAATGCAGCTTCAAAATCAGCTTGGCTGTAGTGAGACAAGTGCTGTCAATTATTCTATCACCTCAACAGCTAACCACACTTCTTTTTTTTTTTTTGGTAGCAGGGATCAAATTCGGGATCTTGAGCTTTCAAGGCCACACTTTTTTTTTTTTTTAAACAAACTCAAGTCTAGCAAAAAGAATCTTGAGGCCCTTAAATCTATAAAAAGAAGAATTCTAGAGCCCCATACTCTTGATGCCAGAACATTTCGAAGAATACAGGCACTGCCTGATGACAGCAGCAATGCCATGTATGCATGACGTCTGGTCAAGAAAGGGTGACCTTTTCCTGGTGAGGAAATTTGCCAGCTTGGCTAAAATGCAACCCACATATGTATCCACTTTGCCCATTCCTGTGTCTTTGGATTACCTCTTTTAATTTGGAAAGAATGAAGGAGGGAGAAGGACAGAGTGAAGGAAAATGAATTGACCACCACCTTCAATTTTACAATCATCCAGAATTTGTCTCATTTACAGGGCTGGGAAAGCACAGAAAGTGTCATCTTTCAGTAGTCCTCCCCAGTCGATTACCCAGGAGGGCTGAGACTGTCACCATCCAAGGGCAGGCAATGACCATAGGTTTCTCATCCTCTGGAGGATGTGAATAACACAGACTGCTACTCTCTGTCCCGGGCAAGTTACATAACACATGATGTTTATAGAAAAAAGGCTCTAGGTCTGTGTCTGAGAGCATGCTTTCAAGAGTTAACTTATACAATGGACCCTCAATTTACAACTCACCTGACAGGCGAACAACTTGGGTTAATTAGGTTAATGGAAGATTCATCTGCCTCTTGTTATCTATAGCAAGAACCCAGGTAAACATCCAGATCTCAGCTGTACCAACTTAGATACAACCAGACCTTGGGAACCCATCAAGTTCGTAAATCAAGGTCCATTGTATTCTATACAGTGAAGAGGAAGTAGGTAACTGAGACCTAGCTACATGTTGCAGTGACAATTTATGATTTTTTTTAAGTACAGGGCTTGCTCTATGCCTTGGAAGTGACTTTTAATTTAGAAACACATCTATCAATTGCAATTTTTTAATTAGCAAAGAGTCATGTTCTTACGGGCCATGATTATTCTAAGGTTTTGTCATTTTATTTCATACATGCCCCTACAGCTAAACTCCCACTAGATGACAGAGAGACAGAATACAATTTTCGCAGTAACCGACTGAACAGGGTTCCTAAGGAATGTGTATTTCCCATCCCTGCTTCAACCAGCCTGTCTCTCTCACAGTCACTCTATCCCTTCCTTCCTCAATACTACAAGCCACATAAATTGATGGAGGAGGCAAAAGAAGAGATGTGCCGTAACTTCACTTTTCAAACCCTTGTTTGTCTTAGAACCCCTCAAAAGTGTGTTAAAACAGAACCCACTGAAAAACTTTCTCAACCCTTTGTGGAAGTTACCAGCACTTTCTCACTGGACGTGTCTCTCTGATCAGCAGAACTTGGGTCCCTTCTTGTTTTTCATATTATTTAGCTCTAATTACTCTAACATGGGCATTATTTACACATGAAACTGGAATTACCCAGCACGTGGGAAACAGGTCTTGACCACCCATGGCCATTATAGATCCCATGACACTTTTGCTAAGTCAGCCAAATTCCAGCACCAACAGTAGGCCCAGCAGTTGCTGTGTTCAGACAAGGGAAGATTACATGCCCCAGCCCCTTGTGTACAAGGCAGACAGCACACAATTCCCAATTCCTGGTGCATTTGTAGGGTCTATCTATTCTTAGCATGGCGGGGGCTCCTTTTAGCACAAACTAGCACACCTCAGAACGGCTCGCTCTCCCTTTTCGGAGAGCTGACGTCCTACACACAAGGGACTGCTGAGACACCAACCAGCTCCTCCAGGGTGTGAGCCTTAAAGGAAAGTCTCAAACAAGGAGATGGGGTGGCAGAAAATAGGCGGCTCAGAGCAGTGAGCTTCAGGAGAGTTGTGACACAGGGGTTTCTCAGCTGTTCTCACTAAAATATCCCCTTAACATCTATTCAGGTATTTCTTACCTTGAGCATTCAGCATCTCTGACTTTCCATTCATTCTCCCAAAAAGATAAAGAATTTCCATTTCCTCCCATGAATCCCCGCTTGTACTGAGAATTGAACCCCAAGGCCTCTGCAATGGACTCCAACCTCAGCATCCCCCGCTGTGAGACCAGGTCTCACTAAGTGGCTAAACTGTCCAAGCTGGGCTCCAACCTAAATCCTCCTGCCTCAGCCTTCCAGTGTTAGAGGCGTGCAATGCTGTGCCCAGCTCCCCATGTATCTCAATCCGTCTGTCTTTTCACCTTCCTTCTTCCTCAGCTTCTCGCTCCGCATCACTCCTCTCCCTGCCAATCCTCCTCTGCTCCTCCCACAGACAGGGACAACCAAGTTCTTTCCCAAGAAACCCCTGCTCCAGGCAATGTCCCTGGCCTCCTGGTTCGTCCTGGAATCTAGGATACATCGGTTCTCCCCCAGGTGCTGGTGACACGGGAGGTGACATCACATGTGAGAGAAAGAGGAACAGGGCTACAGAGTGACTTGGGGACATGCTCAGCCATCAACACACTCAGTAAAAAAAAGAACCGAAGATGGTGGTATTCCCAGGACCTGGTGACTGGCTAGGAGCCCTGAGGCAGGGTGCAGGCTGGCAGCAGCCCTCCCAGCCGCGCCCCTCCGAGCTGCCCCGGGTGGCTGGGAAAGGCTTCCCACGCCAGGCACGCTCCCAGCATTGTGCTCTCTCCAGCGCTCTCTCCCCACCAAAAACCCCGAGGCCTCCGGGAGTGTACACTAACCACAAGCCTTTGAGTGGCTCATGTATTTACAAACTGAGGCATGTCGAAATCAAAGGGGATACCACATGACATAATTCGCATTAAAATGTCAACAGGCTGACAATTTATAGAGTCAATCCACGGAAGGTAGGGAGGACTAAGACTTAGTAATTGTTTAATTCCTGCTGAAACCCACGGCTGCTGTGCCTTCGGGAAGCCAGGATGCGCTGGGGGCCTCCAGCCTGCTGCGCCCTGTGGGGCTGGCACAGCGCCAAGGCCAGGCAACAGGTTTAACCATTTAGGGCCCTTGCTGCGGAGATGGAGAGTGAGGCAGTGCCGGTGAGGGGAAGAAGGGAAGGAGGGGGAGGCAGGAGCACATGTCCTCCCACAGGCAGGTGCAGCTGACCAAATGGCTCAGGAGGTCCCACAGAAGGAAAAGTCCCCTCTGCTGTACCCATGGCACTCTCTTTCCCTGCTATGCACCCAGTCCCGCTTCCCTGACTGCTCCAGGCAGCAGCCAGCTCACTCGGGAGCCCTGAGGCAGGGACCAGCAATGTTTGCACCTCCAGGGTGACAGGCCCCCAACCTCTGGGCCATGACTCAAAATGGGCAGGGACCCTGTCATGACCGAAGCAGACCCTGGAAGTCTCTTCTGCCTCTCTCATCAGCAACACTGATCCGGCCATGGAACATAAAATACATAAAATTCCTTTTTGTGGAGGGGATACTGGGCCTTCACACTGAGCGACATCTCAAGCCCTTTATTTTCAAGACAGGGCCTTGCTAGGTTGCTAAATTGCCCAGGCTGCACTCTAATTTGCAGTCCTCCTGCCTCAGCCTTCCAGGGTGCTGGGCTTACAGGCTTGTACCACCACGCCCAGCTTCATAAAATACAAATTCTTATTGCCTGCTCCAGACTCAGTATTCTACACACAGACATGACTCTTCTCGGACTCTTGAAATTAGTCTTACTTGTGCTACTTCAAATTAACTGACCCTACTGCAGAAGGGGCCCTTCTAGGGGTGAAGGGCTGGTAAAAGGAATAGAACTGGTGGCGGGGGGGGGCGGGGGGGGCGGTTAACACTCAACTACACCCCAAGCTCTAACCCGAGTGATCTTTTTATCATTACATACAAAAGACACATCTAGAAAAGAGAAAGGATACATACAAGTATGATGGCTTTGTAATCATCTTACAGGAAATAAGTGAACATTCATTTGCCTTAGCCATGGAAAACCAATGTTCTGAAAAGGTGGCTTCATTCTGTGGGAGTTCTTCCCCGAGGATGCCCAAGGCCACGCGGGCTGCGACAGGGCCTCCACACAAGCTGTCTGTGTATAAACAGTGACACCTCATTCTCTCTTCTACCTCATTAACTGAGACACATTAAAACAAGTGTGCACTGGGAGCAGAAAATGAGACTGCTAAACCAAGCTGATATAATCCTCATCAGCTGTGGGAAATGAGACTGGGGTTTGAACTTCGCAGTGGCAGCAACTGCAGTGGTGGGGATGTGCTGGGCTCCCAGATGCCCCAGGAGGGAAAGGGGACTAGACAGGGGAAGAGGGGAAGGGAGGGAGGGAGGGGGAAGAGGAAGGAAAAGAGGGAGAGACAGACACAAGGAAGGAAGGGAAGGAGGAAAAGAGGGAAGAAATAACGAATTTACACCTTACAAGAAGAGTTTCCTGCTATTCTTTGTATCACTCCAAGGGAGAGAAGTGGTATCTGATTTTAAAATAAAATACTTTAAAAATTCTTCTGCACATTAAAAAAAAAAATCTTTGCCAAGTTATTCAGAATTGGAAGGAAAAGAGACGAAAGTGGGATTTTAAAAAAGAAAAAGAGGAGATCCACGTGGCCACAGCAGCCTACACACAGGCTTTGTGAAGGCAACGGGAGGCTCGAGGCCCAAAGACCTGAGACTCAAAAGGACCAGGACACAAGCTGCTCGTGCAATGACAAGAATGCCTCAGAAAGTAAAGGGCTAAGGGAAAGACAAAGGTAATTCGGAGCTGGATTCAGAGCTACGAAACAAAACTTGGCCTTGACTTTTCCAGCCATGGTCAACAGTGAATAACATCAGATCTAGACACATTTAGAAAAATACAAGACCTAACAGAGAGGAAAACAAAAGGAAGGTCTGCACATTGCCAAAATAAGGATGGGTAAGGTCACACCGCGAATAAATGACAGGCTCGTTACTAACAGGAGCGCGCGGAATGCAAAAGACTTGCGTGTAACAGCATAAAATGTAAAACTGGGCGCAAGGAGTAATAATCGACCCCTAGCCCACATCCTGCACATTACAATATCATATTTGATAGTAATAATTACCACATGGGAGATGAGTGTTGCTATGCAAAACTTTCTTTTGCATTTCTTCATTTGTGTTCAAATTTGCAACTTTAATGTGTTATTGCCCTTAATTTGCATCGCGTTTCATAGGTGTCTGCCAACACGCGCGGTGGGCAGGCGGCCTCCAGAGCTCTTTACAAGCAGCCGGAAACACAGGTTGCCAAAATTCAGTCCTCCTCCTGCCCATTTAATGCACCATTCAAACTGCAAAGAGCGGCTCTGTTTTTCAAGCCCACTTTCCAAATCTGCTCATAATGATCTAATCATCAGGCAGGCAATGAACCTGGTGAGATTTTTCTCTTGCACCTACTTTGTACATAGTTACGGATGTTACAGATGATTGTTTCATATTAACTCTAGCTTCTTCTGAATCAAGAAGGGAGGCCTCTCCTCCCACTTGTTGACTCAGCTGTAATCAGAGACTCTGTGTTGGCCATTTATTTCATTAAAACAAGGCGGGGGGGGCACCAGCTTTCAAAAAGGGGGCAGGGAAGATCTATGACTTAAGCAGCCAAGGCGATTCACATTCAATGTACAAATAGGGGAGAGGAGGAATTCAAGTTATATATATTAAAAAAAAAAAAAAAAGAAGGGAAAGGGAAGGGGAAAGGAGAAAGGGGAAGGAAAAAAGATGAGGGGAGGTGAGAAGGGGAGGAGAGAGGAGAGGAGGTTTCAGCCGAAGAAACACTGGAAATATCTGAAAGTAATAGATTACAAAGGGTGGCCATGGAAACCATTTTGCATACTTGACTGCAGGTGCTTGCTAAGGTGAGTGGAGCCTGAGATGGTACAGCCACAAGCAGGGACACAAATGTAAACATTAAAGGAAGGCTTCTAAGGCAAAGTGAAGTCACCCATGTCACTGACACTGTGGTTTTTCCATGTAAATGAACTCACTTTGGTTAAGGTGGGGACAGCACCTCTGCAGCACCTACCAACACTCTGCGGGTGCCCACAGGCTGCTCCCTACCTCCACAATATTTTGTGATAAAGACAAGGTGACAAAACACATGCTGATCCGGATACAAAACATGTGAAGATACCAGGGTCAGATGCAGTCTACTTTCAACTAGAGTTTAATTTTCTTTTCTTCAGTCTTTGCCCTTTACACTGTGCACATTTGGATGATAGTTTTGATGCTTTTTAAATTTTGTCTGGTTTTATTTCTTAGAGTGAATCTACATTAGCTTTGATCAGAAAAAATATATATGTAAGGGAATGATTTTTTTATACTTTTTTTTGGTACTGGGGATCGAACTCTGGTCCTTACACTTGCGAGGCAGGCGGCGGAACCACTGAGCTAAATCCCTGGCCCAAGAATGATTTTTTTTTTTTTTAAAAAAGGAATATAGGTCTCTCTGAGCTGTGTGCTCTACACCTATTTCTGAGCCTAAATTCTCACTTGCAACTAATTTTGGTCAAATAAGGGAAATATGGCTAGGGTGATGCTTGCTGGAATTTGTTTAAAAATAAAACAAAATATAAAACACTGATACCCCAGGTTATGCAGGGCAGTGTTATAAAATTATGGTCATAAAAGTAACTAACTTCTCAGAGAAGGGGCTGAATAAGTAGAAGCAAAAATAAAGCTGGACTAGGATGATTTTCTAATTTTTAAACGTACTGCACTTCTTGCTCTATGACTTAGGAAAGAGACAGAAGTATCTCTTTTTAAAAACTCCCACAAAGACATACTTTAAGTGTTTAAAAGGAACTCAGTGATGTGTCCAAGCTCCTTGTCCTTCACACAAGGCCACCACAGTCCAGCCAAGGTCAAGTTACTTGCTCAAAGTCATTTCAATAAACATCAGTCACTTTTCTCTTAAGGGAAATTCTTTCTCTTAAAAGGCGCGCACACACACACACACACACACACACACTCACACACACAAGTCTCACTGGCCTTTCTGTCCTCCAAACCAACAGCATGTCAAGTTCAAAGCTAATGAAAACCAAATCATAAAATAATATCAGTTATGTTGACTACATAAGACAACAGAAAATCAAATGCAGAACACTAATTTTCTTGAAAACAAAACACATTTTGTGCTATATGCTGACTCCACTGTAGACAGAGTCCATGTATTATATCTCATTTAACTCAATAGTCCTATTGGGCAGGTAGTTCTAGTAGCCTGTGTTACAGACGATGAACACAGAGGGATTAGGTGATGTATGTCCCAGACAGCCCAACACCAGGGAATTTCTCCCTCTTTAAAACCCCAGAAACTACCCAGGTTCCCTGTGAGATGGTGCTTCAGGATCCAATACTGCAGTTTTCTACTCTGCATCCTACTTGCCAAATGCCTGGCATTGAACAGGCATCCAGATACCTTTCAAGTGGCAAAGAGTCAATCTGCTGCTATTTATTTAACAAGAAGCAAAAATAAAACAGAGCCTCCTGACAAGCATCAACACACCCATATTTCGCTTATGTTACCAAAATTAGGCACAAGTGAGAATTTAGGCTTGGAAGCTGGCAACTCATGGGCATCCAAATACCTCTTGAAGGGCCAAGAGCAGTCAGCGTGCCTTCCACTGCCCTTCCTGCGTAGTTTGAGGGCTCTGCTTCCAGTAAAATGCATGCCCTTGTTTGCAAAAATAGAAATAACACATCTGGGCCCTGTGCTCGGAGACATGCCGGATGATAGTGCCCTGTCTGTGCAGCAGGAAAGTGGGGAGAGAGAGGAGGACAGCAGATGTGGGGGGACCTCCCAACAAACGCGAAGTTTCCGTGTGGTGGTGGTAGGGATGCCTAACCATTAGGTTTGGGTGTTTTAGCCCCACATTAAGAAAATTTTCAAAAGTAGGGAGAAGCTGAAAAAATCATATGGTAGACATTAACATCTCCACTATCCAGAAGTTAAAAGCAATGCTTTGCGGGACGTCTTTACCTATGTCCTCATCCAGCCATCGGTGTGCCTCACTGTTGTATTCCACATACCTTCTACCCTTCTTCAGACACTCCAGCAAGTGCTGTAGTTTAATAATTGTTTGTTGGGTTTTTACTGTGTAGCATTTTTACTATTTTTAACAGAAGACCAGACCAGGCTTCCTCACTAGCCAAACACCAAAAAGGCTGAAACTCCAGTGGAATGCTTAGCTCACCACTGATTTTCATTTCAAGGTTCTGTTAACCACACAGGCATGAGCGGAAGCACTGGGTACTACAATCAGATTAGGAAGATGGCTTCAGGTTTGGTACATAGAAGGACAAACATGTCTTTGTCCTCTGCCCAGCTCTGCGCAGCAGCTCACACATCTATGAGGTTACTCTCTTCTCAGGCTCCAGCCTCCCCGGCCCTCTTCTGACATAACTGGGTGCAGTTTCTCTCTCCCTCCACCTCCCTGTCCAGAAGGACAGCAAGTGCACTCACAGCAGTGGCTCTTACTCAATGGTAACTCTTTGCAGCCTACGTGGCAAGGTTTTGTGCAAATGGTATCATGACCCATTAGTGCAGTGGCTCTCGGGAAGGCTGTCCGAAAGCGAAACCAGACCTTGAAGGGTTAGGCTGGGCTGGCACATTTCTGTAAAGCTCAGGGACTGAGGGATCATGGAATCCACTGTAAAACACAACAGGCTAAAGTAGAACACAAAGTATCCAACTGTAGCACATAGAGGAAGGATGAAGTCATTGTGCACACAATTTCTTTCAATCGTATATACAAAATAACTATGATATGTATGTGATAGGTGGCCAGTGAAAATTGTATTTCTTTTAGCATCAAAGGCAACAAAGTTTAAAAGCCACTGCCCAGAGAACCAGTAAATTATTCTGCTCACAGAAAGTGCTCAAAGAGGTGTGGCATGAATAGAGGGGCAGGGGGCAGAAACAGAATGGGGCTCCCCTGTTACTGGGACTATGTTCCACTGCCAAGCATGCTTCTGAGCACAGGCGAGTGGCAGATTTGGGACTAAGGAAGCATCATTTAGACACAGACACTTGCCCAAGGAGGAGGGAATGGGCAGAGCAGAGGAGACTCTATGGCAGTGGTGACGAACTTACGGCACGAGTGCCACAGTGGGGCTGTTTTCATTATTGAAAGTTCTAAAAGGTTCGCCATCACTGCTCTATAGGACCATAAGGATTAGCTTTCTCGGGACGGAAGCCAATCTTTAAATTCCTAGGTTTAAGATTCCATCTTCTAGGCGGGCACAGCGATGCACACCTATACTCCCTGGACCCTGGGAAGCTGATGCAGAGAGATAACAAGTTCAAACCTAGCTTGGGCAACTTAGCCAGACCGTCTCAAAATAAAATACAAAGGGCTGGGGATGTAGCTCGTTGTGAAGGCCTTGGGTTCAATCTCCAATACAAAACACAGATAAAAAGTTCCACCTTTTAAAATCAAATCATCAGGTGACACTTGCTGCCAAGTCTACCTAACATCCACAAGACACAAGGATGCAAAGCTGGAAGAGAGTAAGCGGTTCCTGTTAAGGGTCTCACACTGAGCAGCGGAGAAATGTGAACCACACCATGAACTAAAAAGGCAATGTGTCCTTAAGAGACTGCCAGGCAGACAGGAACAGCTGTGAGGACAACAAAATGATTGGGGGTGGCAGAATTTTCGGAGCGTGAGCCAAGGTCAGCTGCACATGTGCACTTTCAAAGTGCTCTGACACGAGCTGCCCAGTCTTGTGGGGCTGTTTCTCAGCAGTCAATACAGGAGTGGAGCTCTGTGTAAAAGTCATGACAAAGACACGCGACAGATAGCTCTGGGATGCCCTGGTGCACACGAAACATCCAGTTTATTCTGACATCTGCTTTTGTACACAGAATTAGGAAAAATCAAGTGCTGAGACAGGGCTGCTGGACCAGACTGGAGGGTAGGCGAGCAAGCAGGGCACATTCTGCTGGTGCTCTGTCATTCAGTAAATACTCACTGGGCTGCTGTCAGAAACTGTGTTAGCACTAGAAACCCCACGATAAAAGGGTAACCATGGTCCCTGCAATCTTGGTAGACCAAAAAGTAAATGAACAAAAATAACTAATGACTATTGATGCAAAGAAGTAAATGCTAGTAAGTGATGACATAGCTACTTGAGAGTGAGTGGTCAGAAAAGGCCTCTTTAAGGACTGACTATAATCTGAGCTGACTGTCAAGGTCAGAGAAGTGCATTCCACACAGTAGAACGGCAGGTGCAGAGGGCCTGTGGCAGGTACAAGCTTGACACACTGAATAGTAAGAAAGCCAGTGTGGCTAATGTGTATTAGGTAAAGAGGAGAGGATTATAAGATGAGGTCAGCATGGTGGAAGTAACACAGATCCCACAGAGGTTTGTAAACCACAGCAAAACATCTGGCTTTTATCGTAAATGGGACAGAAAGCCATTGTTGGGTCTTTGCAAGGGCATGGCATGGCCTGATTTTCCTCTCCATAAAATCACTCAGTGGAGAGGGGGTTGTAAGGAGCAAGAGAAAAAGCAGGGAGAGCGCTAAGGCAGTGAGGGCTGAGGGGGGCTTGCAGGGGAAGGTGGCGGAAACCAGTCTCGAAGGGAGAGCTGATAGTATGAGTTGACAGATGGGCTGCATGGAGCAAAAGAGCTGCCCACTAAGTGTTCATAGCTTCTGGGTTTCAGCAAATGGTAGACCACAGGTAGACTGGGCCCTGACTGAGACGCGGGGAGTCCAGGAGAGAAAGTAGTTTAGTGGCGACAGTCATTTAGGGTCCTCTCTGGGCCATGCTAAGCTGAGAGATCATTTATGAGACAATTCCAATGCAAACATCCAGCAGGGAGCTGGATATGGGCAGCAGTCAGGGCTACGGACAAAGCCTCAGGTGTCATCAGAAGGTAGATGATGCTCAAAACCACTGGGTGACTTAGGGAGGCTCCTAGGTTAGAAAAGGGGGTGGGGGTGGGGGCGCTGGCCATGCCCTGGGGGTTCCTGCTGCCTACTACTGTCCAGTAACAGAAAGGAAACCTGCAGAGAAAAGAAGGGGCCCTGGAGCAAAGGTCGCAAGGGATCAGAATGCAGAGGGGATTTGGCAGTGCTGGTGACCTCGATGGCAAAATGTCACTCCCTCATCCAGTGACAGAGACATCACAAGTTCACTTTCAGGGTGACGAGGGCAAGGAGTAGCTGGCCAGAGAGAACTCGGTCACTACAGCCTTGGGCAGATGCCATCAAGCCCAGAGGACCAGCTGACCTCCTCAGGTACAGGCAGACTGCTTCAGGTCCCCAGCCACCATCTGCAGCCCGACCCACTCTTGTACCTCCTGCAGAAACATGCTCACCTATCCCTTTGTTCCAGTCCAGCACTGAGGAGGGAAGCAGCCAAAATGCCAGCTCCCTCCTGCCTCCCAACCCACCTCCTCTGTCTCCAAGAACCTTTCTGTCCCAGGCATGAGCTGTTCAGCGACACGAACATCACTGGCATCCTGTTCCTCATAACCGTCGCTGTCAAAAGGCACCTTTGAAACACTCCTCAGCTACTTTCCTCACAAACAAATTTGCTTCCAGTAAAGACAGGATGACGGCAAGGGAAGGAAGAGAACACTCACCAGAGTCTACTTGCTCTGTATCCTCCATAGGCACCCACAGTGCTGATGGCACCCGTAACCTCCACGAGCACCCCATAATCTTCAGAGGCTTACCAGCAAGCCATGGGGTGAAACATGCTGGTACCGAGGCAGAAATCAGCCCAATGTCAAGTGGTACTACATAAGCTCAGGGCGCAGAAACTGGCTGTGGCCACAGCGCTAGAGAGACTTTATGGGAAAACATGGATGGGTCAGCGGAGCCTAAAGAAGGCCTAAAGAAACATGCTATTTCTGGGCCGGGGATTCAGCTCAGTGGTTCTGGCACCTGCCTCACAAGCGCAAGGTCCCAAGTTCGATCCCCGGTACCAAAAAAAAAACCAAAAAGAAATATGGTATTTCTTAGAGTCTGATCAGAAAGACATTTTTCCAATGAGACCTAGAGCCTATCTAAGGAATGTGGGACACGTGCAACTGAATCTCAAAAGAAATGAGCATTTAAAATGACATGTTGGATTAATTAGCCGTGTAATTAGCACACACACACACCCCCACCGTGGACTGGGGCTTTGTTGCTGCTGTCAGAACCCTCCCCAGGTGAGACTTTAAATGCCACACTCCAAGAGGAATGAAGAGCAGGCCAGGGAGGGCAGAAAAGCATCTGACTTTGCGTGGGGAGACAAGTAAGAAGGGAGAGGGAGTTTCTGGAGAACTTTTGGGGCCTTTTGGGAGCTGGGACACCCGAGAGGAAAGTTATGGACAGTGTAAAGACTGGGCAAACCCAGATGCCTGAGTCACAGTGCGGCAAAAGCTCAGAGCCACGAATGGCAGCAGGATGATGGAGGAGGAGAGTGCAGGGTCCGGATTCAAAGGAGGATGCCGTACTCTGAGAATGGACAGAGGTCAGGACTCTGGTCCCCAGAGAAGCCATTTGGTTTTCCTACGCAGACAGCTGCAGCCATCGCTAATGGGAACCAAGTCTGGGTAAAGAAATAATAATAAAAATGGCCAGAGCCTAATCCGAGCACCAGAAAGTGAACAAACAGACACAAACAGGGGTAGCCAGCCAAAGCACTCCCACGGTGCTTCCTAAACCACAGCTGGCTTTGGAGTCATACTCGCTGACTAATGTCTAGGACAGCGAGGAAATCACAGCCCCGGGACCAACGCCACTTGGCTGTGCCAACTACAAGAGCCAAGGAATGCGCCCTGAGCTCCTTTATCTTTAATTATTTTAGAAAATAAGGGGGATGGGAATGGAGGGGAAACACACTAGGAGGCACAGCACGTTCTGGAAGACTGCGCTGAAAACGGCCTCGGAGGAGCAGACTCTGCTAGAGTGATCCTCTGGGGGACACTTGTGTCCCCAGCCACAGTGTCTAATTCAGGAGCTCACACACCTGACACCTGCTTGTCTCCCCACCTTTCCAACCAAATGAGGGTTCTCATGAATACGAAAGGAAGACAGGGAACAGTGTGCAGGGCCAGGGTACCCATTACTGAGAGTATGCAGAAGGGCGGGGACTCGGCCTCCCAGCACAAGCTGCTAACAAAGAGTTCCCAAACACAGAGGCTTTCAGATAACAGGCTACTGACCCAGGAGCCCCATCTGCACAAATCCTACTCCAGGGCTTGGCACAAAGATGGCGCTTGGGAAGTGGTGCAGACCCCACGGGAAGAAATTCCTCCCCCATGTATTTGTTTCTCAGAGGCTCCACCGGGGAGCAGTCAGAGAGACCCTAGGCTCTGGTGAGCTTGGGCCTTCAGGGCTGAGGTATGGATCAACAGGAAGGCAGATCCCGGGACCAGGTGAGGGCACTTTCTATCACAGAACCTGAGTGACAGGTGTCACCCAGGGGAAGCCACAGAGGTCAGCTCAGAAGTGACTACAAAGGCCTAACAAGGCCTCCCTGAGCAGGAGCCTGTAGCCAGACAGAGGAAGCAGGCAGACGCCAAAGGGCCAGCAAAGGATGAGCAGTCCCTGCCATCATTCCAATGCACAGGCCGTCCTGGCAAAGAAAATGTCAGAACAACTGTTGACCTAAGAGACCAGAAATGCTTTGGAGGCCCCATCCCGAGTCTGGACACCTGCCCTACTCATTAACAGTTACAGATCAAATATCACTGGTAGATAAACACTTCTAACCTCCTCACAAGAGTTTGCCTTTTACAGGCGGAGGAGGCAGGCCCTAGAGAAGGTTCCTAATCATTCTTGACGAGCACTCCCAGTCCAATTCTTCTCTGTCTTTCTTCTTAGCAAAATATGCACTGCAGGCACTGGGTCCTCCACGGACAATGACCAACACTCAAGAGTGGTGGTTTTTTAACACCTGAACAACAACAGGAGGAGCCTGAGGAGGCCTGGTTTGCGCAAGCGCAGTAACGTGGTTGGCAAAGCTGGGGAAGACAGAACTGAGCATGCTGCCGTGCCCCTCCCCCCAAACATCTCAATAACGGGAAACAGTGAGAGGAAACTATTGAAATTTTAAATTGAATAGCACTGGAGAAATTTTCAGTTTTCATGATAGGAAAAAGCATTTTATTCCATGTAGAAAATGTGAAAATCTGGTTTGACAGTTTTCTATAAATAACAAAAACTGGAAATCGTCACTAGAGGTGTTTGTCATTTTCTTCTTTTGTTGGGAACCACTGGGGTGGGGGCAAGAGAAGTTCTTCAAACAAGGAAGCCACTTATCTTTCCTTGGATTCCTACAGAGCCTGCTGGCAGGTCACCTCGAAAGAATTTCTTCACCCTCCAGAGACAGATTTGCCAAGTAAAATACAGGATGCCCACTTAAATGTGGATTTCAGATACATATGTACACGTTACGGGACATACACTGAATCCATCTGAAATTTCATGTGAAATTTACATTTAACTGCATGCTCCACGTTCTTATTTGCTATAATGAGCAACCCAGCCCTGTGGCCAGTGCAGGAGCACTGCCACTCAAGGGTCACCACCCTCATCTTGAGGTCTTCAGTCGTCTCCATCTCTTCTGCAAGTGACAGAATTCAGGTCTCTAAACATTTTAAACTTTCATCTGACATCCTGTTTGCTACACACACACACACACACACACACACACACACACACACACCCACACCCCAAAGTGCTGGAAATCTAATTTTATGGAAGTATAAAATTACGTAGTACTACACCAAAATGGTTTTCATATGAACAGCCTTTCCCAACCTACACTTAAATAGTATTTATAGTTTCGAGTTATGTTTAAAACAGAAGAAAGAACGTGGTTCAGGTATACTATGTAATTATTTAAAAACTCTTGCCTTTTCCTGACAGTGTTCTTGACAATGCCTAATTGTTCCCTTACAATTTCCCTTTCAAAACAAAAAAACCAGAAACACCTGTTGGAACTATATGTATTCAAATGTGCCCTTTGAGTCCAAGTCCTCAGCAAGTCGAGAGGATTCAAAATGGGTTCACGCTTCTGCCCCTTGTGCAGCACCTGCCCCACAGGCTCTCCCGCTGGCCGGGTTTGCTGCGAACCAGCCCAACACAGACTTACTCTCAAACGCAACACACCATCCACAGCAAAACTCTAAGGGCCACAGGCTGCCCCTGAGGAGGCAGGTGTCGTGGGCGCAAAGAATTCCCACAGGTGGGAGTGGGGTGCACGGAGCTGAAAGTTCCAGAAAGTTTTAACTTGAGGATTGGCGAGGGGAGGCTCTCAAGTATTCTAACAAAGCAGCAGTTATTAGAGCTTGTGTAATTAGACCCCCTTGCTCCTCAGCCTGGAGCCCAGGGTACACCTTTGGAACCCAAAAGGAGACTTGCAATAGCCCCTGAGAACTGTACTGGAAACAGGAGACACGGTCACGCTCTCCACATGCTGCTGCGATGCAAGCTTCAGGGGAGAGAGCTTCCAGGACTCTTGGGGCTTGTTCCCAGTCCCTTTCTAAAAGGTGAATGGTGAGATCCACAGTTCCACTCTCGTACCAGAACACAACTTGGTCCCTGTTCAAAGCCCCTGCTTCTTTTAGAAAATCCCTCATCCCAGAGGATTTGATGAAGGCAGTGAGTTCAACAAACTCCTTTCTGGGGGAATATGCCAGAGAGAAACAAGAAAAGGCGAGAGAGAGGCTGACACCTAATACCCAAGAATTTAAATGTCTGAAAAGAGAACTGGCCTTTTTGCCCCTTCTTCCTCTCCACCCCTCTGATAAAGACCACTATTGTGTGTGTGTGCGTGCGTGCACGTGCGTGTGAGTGTGTTGCAGAGCTGGAGATTGAATTCATGCCCTCGCTCATGCGATGCAAGCTACATACTAAGACTTATTAAAAAATTTTTATTTATATAGAGAGTCTTGCTAAGTTGCCCAGGCTGGCCTTGAACATGGCAATCCTCCTGCCTCAGACTCCCATACACAAAATACACTCCTCATGGATAAAAGGTGGGGGCAGGGGGTTGCTGAAGAAATCAATGAAGCAGTGTCACTTGCCTGAGCATGAACAGAGTCCTACGATGCTCCCTAGCTTGTGGCCTGTAACCCCTCTGGGCCTCAGGGTCCTCACTTGAAATGAGGCAAAATAACAGAGATGCAATCAGTTAATATATGTAAAGCAGCTAGTAAATGACAGATATATCTTGGCAAAGAGAGGGCCTCCCTGTGAAAAAAGAAAAGTTAGAACCACACAGATTGACAAACTAGACTGCATAAAATGTAAAGTTATCTGTTTATCAAAATGTGCCATAAGCAAAATTAAAGCTGGTGAAAGAACAGGAGAAACTATTGCAGCGTGCATAGTACATCAAGGATTGCAGGCTCTCAGATAAGCAAGGATTAGAAAAAGGAACAAACCAAGGAAACTAACAGGCAAAGGCTATAAACAGGAAAGCCACGAAAAATGCAAATGGCAAATAAATACTTGAAAAAAAATGCTCACCTTATCTAATAATTAAAAAGATTCATGGCAGACCAATGTTGTCTATCTGACGATGAAGACAGAAAATAACAATACGGTGCTGGCCACTGTGTGGGGCTGGCACCCTCTGCCATGAGGGAATGAAACAGTGTTCACTCTTCTGAGGGACTAATGGGCAGTACAATCCCCTTCTGGGACAGCAGGATAGTATTTCCTAACTCATTATTAGTAATATCATAACAGTGACAATAACTTCAATGTACACCAATAAGCAAGTTAATGCACAGAATACTATGCAGCCATTAAAAAATAATTCAGATCTATACTGTACATGCTGACCTAAAATGATTCTCATGATAAAAAGTTACATGACAAAGCTGAATGCACAGCATGCATCCATAGAGTTTTAAGCACACCTACACATATGCAAACGCACACACATTTGTACAGCAGCACAGAAAGAAGCCCAGAAGAATACAAGCAAAATATAACAATGGCTTGCTTTTGGAGAGTGAGGTCAGAGTAGAAAAAGTCTTTCAATTTAACAGTTACTGAAAAAAGTACACAAAGATACTTTAAGAGGTCTTGAGTATAATTATACATGCTATCATTCGAGTTTTGTAAAATTCTTAAGTCACATATAAAGATAAAATAAAAACGCACCACTGTGTGGTATGCTTAAGCTGATAGTCATTTTCTCTTATCCTGGATTTTGAATGAACATGTATGACTCATATTACTTTAACCACCAAAAATAAGCAATCCACATTTTATTAGCTTACACTTGGGGTAAACATAATGCTAACTATGTACAAAAAATTAAGAACACAGTAATATTCTAATGGGTCTAATCTGTGTTTTACTGTCTATGAAAGGATTCGAGGGGAAGGAAAGGAGAGAGAGAGACAGAGAGAACAGAACAAATATACTTTGCATTTAGAAAAAAAGAAGAGAAGGGCTCTGGTCAATGGTTGTAGAACTGGTTTTTCAACAAGTGGCATATTAAGTGCAGGACTCAAAAAAACAATATCTAATACAATTTCACTTCCATTATGTGGAGTCTAAGGTGTGGAGCCAAAAGGTAACAGTGGCCCTACCTTCCTGACCTGAGGGCGTGCGCCATGCCCCAGCCAGCGTGACCCAGCCAACGCTTGCACCTTCCATCCTCAGCTGAATGGATGAAGTAACACCTGAGGTGGGCAGGTTCAGGTGAAGGTGGGTGGGACACTTGTGGCCAGAAAAAAAGGCAAGGAACCTCCACAGCAAGTTACCAACTTTCCACAGCACAAGCCATCGGCAAGGAGCCCCAGCCATCCAGCAAGGGAAAGGGACTTCAGAGCCCCAGTTGCTCCGGAGAAAGCAAAGGCTAAATGTGCTAAAATTTACCAACACATCTGGCCTTTCACACCTTCTAAATCACCTTGGGAAAAACCTCCCCCCTTTTCATTTCTGGTTGAAGGCACCAAAGTAGGGGAAGAAGGCAGCGGAAGTATGCACTGAAACAAACCCAAAAGAGTCTCCCTAATGAGAAAACAAGGTTGGAAGAAACCCGGCTCCAGAGTCACGATGGAAACCAGGTGACACCTGCACACAGCCACCCTGGGGTGAAGGGCACGGGAGGGAGCAGGGGCTGGAGGATGGGGCTCCCCAGAGGATTTATGAGCTTCCCTGTCTGGGCTAGACAAAGGCCGCAGTCTCCACTTCAGGAATGAAGTGTGCAGCTGTCTTCCTGCACCCCAGAGCCCCCCCAGTGCACCATTAAGGAGATGAAGAATGCAGATTTCGAACCAAAGCATCATCTGAATGTTCACCGTCTTGATTTGCCCATCCACCATACAACAATTTTATGGCCCCACTGGGAGACTGGGCCCCAGCGAGCTTCTGATGCATCAGGGAAAGAAGCGAGGTGTTTAAATAAGTAATGCCAAGTCCCATGGAGAGCCTCGTACCTCCTTCTGCACAGCAGACTCCTCAGAGGACAGCAGGGATAAAAGTCTACTATCTGCAGAATTTGGCTCTGTGTTTTAATAAATCGGTGCCTTACTCTGCCTCCTACTCTAAGCCAAGTAAAGGTAACTTAGGACACTGGCTTCTCCTCTGTTTGCCTTGCCAGCCCAATGCCGCTCACACACGGCCCAGACCCGAAGCGTGGTAGACAATCCTCTTGGAGTATAATTTAAGAGGACCATGCAACCTTGGGTCTTGGCCTAATCAAAGGCACCTCAGCTGGGAACTGTTTGAGTAATGGATCCTGGTGGGGTCTTAATCTATCTGCTAAAGGTGATGGATTTCCATTCCCATGACTCGCAGGTGAAGAAAGACATCAAAGAAAAACCAGATTCTGATGGCTGACAGGTGTGCACAGATTTCCAAGAGTCTTTCTGCAGCCCTCCCCCAACCCAAAAGACCACAAATCTCAGCTCATGACTGATGCCACATAGCCACGAAGGCAAGGTCATCATGGACAGGCCACAACAGTGCCACCCACCCCATGGCCCACAGACCCAGGATCTCTCCCACGAGCTGACCTGGGAAGAGAGTGGGGGTGGGGCAGGCATCGGTCGGTACCAGCTACTCCTCTCATCAAGACAGCTGAGGGCACCCCACACCTCTAGGTGGAGGGGGTGGCAAGATGGGAAGGGGCAAGCTACCCATGGACGCAGAAAGATGTGGAACTGAGGCCTTGGAGCTCAGCTGTGATGAGAGACACGCACTTTGCCCATCACAGCCTCCTTTCCAGCCCAGTCGCGTCCTTAAACACAGAAACTGACAACCTGGTTTCAAAGCTGCCCTAGAGCCCTGGAGATCAGTGCCCCACGGATGTGGATGTGGGACCCCGGGGCTGGACCCCAACCAAAAGAATCCCCAAGGAATTCCATCAAGAACACAGTGCAGAAGTCCCCTGGGGTCACAAGGAAAGGAAACAGACTTCCATCTGATGCTTCAGCTCTCTGGCCTTTCCCCCTCTTCTCCCAGGAGGTGGGGAGGAAGAAGACATGACTATCATCCTCATTTTAAAAGCTGGCATGATGCAATAATCAAAACTGGACAATTTTAGGCAACAGAAATAATATCAGCAGACTTTTGCCGATTAGCAAACCATCTCATGTCTGGATAAAATCACCCCATGCCTCCAGAAGTTCCGTCCTAACACAGAACCGTATGTACAGGTTGGGGATCCCTTACTTGAAATGTGTGGGACCCAGCAATGTTTTGGACTTGGAATTTTTTTTTCTGACTCTGGACTATCTCCATATACATAATGAGTATCTTGAGGATGAAACCTAGATCTAAAATCAAAATAAATTTATCCTTCATACATACCTTACACACAGTCTGAAAGTAATTTTATAAAATATTTTTAGTGCACTTATGTTTTTTGGTTTTGTAGTACTGGGGATGGAACCCAAGAATGCTCTACTACTGAGCTACAGTCCCAGCCCTTTTTATTTTTAAATTTTGAGACAGGGTCTCATTAAACTGCCCACATTGGCCTTGAATGCAGTCCTCCTGCCTCAGCCTCCAGAATAGCTGGGATTACAGACATGCACCTGTACTATTGCTGGTGAGCCTGTGTTTAGACTATGATACATCACATGGAGTTTTCCACCTGTGGGATCATATTAAGGGCTCAAAAAAGTTTCAGATTTCGGATTTTCAGATTAGGGATGTGCAACCTGTAATAGCATTTAAGGCACCAAGGACAGTGAAGCTGCACTGGAGTGGGGTCAAATGACAAACCGGGAAGCCACATCAGTACTGATATCTCCTGAGACCAAGGCTCTGTCTTCTCCAGCGTGAAGGGCAGGGGAGGGGAGGAGAGGGGTGAGACTTCTTCTGAAAGGGGGAGGACAGGAGGCCTCCTGGGAAGCCTCCTCCGTGGGGGCAGTAGAAAGCAACTTCGGGGGTCTCCCTGGCCAATCATGAACAATTATCCACAAGCGGGACAGGGTGTGGAGGGAGTGGGAGGCAGGGCAGGGGTGTGTATGTGGGCTGTGAGAATCGCCGTGCCCTCCCCAGGTCAGCGGCATCTGGAGCGGTTTCTCTAGCAGACAGTAAAGAACTCGATTACATCCAGTTAACTGTGCTCTAAACTGATTATGCATGTGCCGAGCTAATGGATTACATTAGCAAGAGGAAAAATAACATGCAATCAATCTCCATTTACTACAGGCCACACCAGGGCCTCGAGAAAAAGTGACGACTCTTGAGCCACCTCCAAACCCCACCCCGAATCGAGGGGCTCAGGAAACCTGGGGAGAGAGGAAGCCCCCGGTGACAAGAGAAGTTTTATTTTAGTCACAGAGGGAGAAACGGGCTCAGGCCCAGCACTGGAATGATAATCCTGTGTGATCCAGGAATGGGTGGGAGAGCTCCCCACCCCTGGCGGAGCCTCAAGGAACAGAGGGACATTCATTACCCAAGGACTAACAAGGCCATACTGATGACCTTTGGCTCCTGATGCAGGGAACTCTATCCTGAATCTCACTCAGAAGCTGCTCGCCCCTAGGGACCTGCCAGACAGAGGGACCTCTCCTCTGGCCTCGGGGTCTCACCTTCTACCCTGTATCCCAACACTCAGGACAGCAGTGTCCTATCCACCACCTTAACAACAACAACAACAACAAGTAATCCCAGCACTCTGGGAGGCGGAGGCAGGAGAATCACAAATTCGAGCTCACCTTAGATAACTAGCAACACGGTAAGACTTTATCTCAAAACATGATAATTTTGTTAAAAGGCTGGGGATGTAGCTCAGTGGGAAGGCTTGGGTTCGTTCCCCAGTACTGAACATACTGAAGCCAAGGAGGATAGGCAACCAGAGTTGGTAGTGGAGAAACACACAAAGCAATTACCTCCCTCATATTCCACCCCATTCCCCAAAAACACTTGACCCTAACTCTCCAGGTGTGACCCAGGGATGTAGTTTGGGGGCCTGGGGGGAACGTTACTGTCAGTGAACTTGCCCAGTTCCAGGCCCTTCAGAAGCCAGGCCTGGTACACTCACAGTCAAGACTGCCATGTGGCGGATGCAGTGCAGAGTTAGTTACCACCACGGGCATTTTATAATCTAAATGCCAATTGTTCCCTCAGATGGAAGTGGCCAGCTTCAAGCCTCCTCTAAAGGACCCTGCATCAAAGTGGCAAGCAACCTTCAATGGCCACCCTGAGTCCTTTGTACAAATTTTACTCAGTTGGGTCCTTTGGAAATTCTTTTTCCACCGGTTTTTCCATCAGGTTTTCTTGATCACATGGGCACCATCCTGTGGCCAGTTCAGACCTCCAATTTAAACTGACTGCAAAGAGAATTTTCTTCCAATGGTGGCACAAAGCTAACCCACTCCAGCAAGATTCTTGCTCACTCAAAATACAGGCGTTGGCTGCTCGGTGTCCAGACCTTCCTCAGTGCATTGTAAGTGGATGAGCAGTCACTTCCAGAACATTCTGTCCTCGCTACCTCATTCTTGCATCCTCCTTGTTCCCCTAAAATATTTTCTCATCCCTGGCACACAAGCCTCCCACCACCCTGGAAACAAGCAACTGTAAAATGAATTATAGTCACCTGGCAGAGATGAACATGGGCAAAGGATCAGAACTCTTCCTTAGGTGGAGTCTCCATCTAAAATTACCATGGGTACGGAGGGGATTGCATTAGCTCGGGATCTGAAAACACTAAACACTGGTTGGCCCAAAGATGGGAGAAACGGTGGGAAAGGAGAAAGAGACTAATAATAACAGCGAGGGAAATGGAAAGAGAAAATAAGGGAGTGGAAGGTAGGTGGAATGAGGCGGAGGAGATTTATGGCGATTTGTACCTGATTGTTCATACTAAAGCCATTATGGGATGATTAGAGAAAAAGGTGAGGCTTTAAGTCCACTGAAAATCAATAGAAACGTCTGGAGCAATCCTGCGGTGCGGTGAGAGTGAAAGGACTATTTACAGTATCCGGAGCACCTCCCTCCGTCACCACCTACCTAGAAGCTGAGAGAAGGGCTGGGGCAGGGGCTTGAGAGCAGGGGTGGAAAGGAAAGAAGGGGTCAGCGGGCAGAGGGGAGGAGGAGGATAGGAGAGACCTGGAAACAGGGAAAGATCAGATCAGCAGAAGGAAGACAAAGAGACATAAACATAAAAGGTACAGGAACAAAGAACCAAGGGCCCCTTACTTGACCCTATTTTCCCCGACACCACGGACCTCCTTGCAGCCTGCCATATAATTTATTCCTGGTGTTTATCACCTATCTCCCCCGAAGGAAGGAAGCTCTGTGAGGTGGCGACACTGGCAGGGGTGTTGTTGTATGCCCTGATGGAAGGCACATGCCTAGAAGAGGGCCTGCCCTGCAGAAGGTGCTTGGTGTCAGCTGGATGAGCCACACCAGGGGCATCCAGGAGAAAGAAACTGAAAAGAGATATGAAGGGTGGAAAAGGAGAACAAGACCCTGAGGGAGACACAGAATCACGGAAGGTGTGGTGAGTAAGGAAAAAGCCAACTACAAAGAGAGTCAAGGTCAAAAGGGGATGGTACCCAGCTGCTATAAACTAAGTCTGCACCCCCAAACGGGGCACCCCAAAACAAGAACCTCAGCCACCAGGTGAAGCCACTGCCACATCTCGGCTTCATCGGGAGTGATGCCAACACCCCTTCAGCCTTGGGTCCCTACACAGCTGCCAGCAGGAAAATGTCAGGGACTAACGGCCCCTCCCCAGTCCTCCCCCACCCCTCAGGTACCCAAGCAACTCAGTGCAGAGACAGCGCCCGGCAGTGAGGAGCCAGCTCTTCTTACCTTGTACAGCTTCAGGCTGGCCTCGTGCCTGGAGTTGACCGTGTGCAGCCGCAGCTTCTCCAGGCTGTTCGTGTAATAGTCGCAGGCATTGCACTTGAGGTGCACGGGGTTGCCGATGGCCACACACTTGAGCCTCCACTCGTTGGCCTTGCCGCCCTCTTTGATGTGGGCCACCAGCTGGTACTTCTGCACATGCTTGTCCGTCTTGCAGTGCAGCTGGAAGTTGGCCTTGAGCTGGGTGTTGTAGCGGCAGAGCTTACACTGGTACGAGTCCCCCATCACGGCCTTCCACTCGTCCTCCGCAAGGCTGCGCTCCACGTTCATGTGCAGCCCCAGCATGTCCAGGTTGTCCGTCGTGAACTTGTTGCAGACAGCGCACTGGAAGAGCTTCAGGGACGGGTCGTTGGTCTGGATGAAGCTCTCGCCCAGGTTCATCAGCTCCTCCGACACCAGCTGCCCGCCCCCGAGGCGCATGTCTAGGGGGATCTCACCGCCCACTGTGGGGAAGGACAGAAGAGGAGCATGAGAGGACAGGCTCACAGCCCAGGAACCACCCAGCCCTCCTCCACCCTCAGCCGGGGTCCAAGGAGAACAAGGTCACGCTGCAGGTATCGCAAGGTTCTGCTAGCTGGAAAACAAACAAAGTCCACTTGAGGTGACTGAATCTTTCTTGTGAACATTCTCAGATTTGTGGAAGGCTTTGTGCTTTCCTTCTTTAGGAAAAAAAAAGCACAAAGGAAAGGTGATGATCTCAATTCCTCCCTTTTGAATGATCTCAATTCATCCCCTTTCTCGGGATCTGAGCAAAGTTAGAAACCAATATCATTCACTGGCTAAGACAAAAACTAACACTCCCAACTCCTCCAAAACTGGAAATGAGCACAGCTGCAATCTACAACACAAAGCCTCTATGGCAAATCCAAATCGGGCCCAGGATTCAATGAAGCCAGCACCAACAGAACTTTTGCAAAAAGTTCCACAGCCGCTGTCCAAGTAGTCACCAGCCACATGGGGCTAAAGAGCACTTGAAATATGGGCAGCACAACTAAGGAACTGAACTTCTAATTGTAATCAATTTAGATAGCCATGTGTAACGAGTATGCTGGACCTGTGCAGCTCTAAAGCAAAAATGTCAGTAATGATCTCTCTGCTCCACCACACCCACCCTGGTCAAAATCCGACCTGTCCACTAACCTCCCTTTTCTGAGCCTCCACACCATGTGAAATGCAGATCCACTACAGGCCAGATCACATTCTCGAGGCAGGCGGCGGAACCACTGAGTTAAATCCCCAGCCCCAGATCACATTCTCTATGTCAGTCATGGCCAGCCACACACAGAGCCACGTAAGAGCTGGTGTACCTATTGGGGTGCAGCATCTCTGGGGTGGCAGTCCAGCCTTCTCCTTGCTGACCCTCCACCAAGTGCCCAGCCCGCTGAACAGATAACCAAATGGTAGCTCTGCCCAAAAAAGGTCAAAGAGAACCAAGGTGGTATGCTTTTGGGAAACAGAATGAGATGGACAATGAACCATGAGGGTCAGCTCACAATCCCTAAAAAGGGTCTGAGAAAGACTTCTTCCCTCTCCAGCCCTGTCCTTTTTCAGTCCATCACTGCCCTGCATAAAGCAGGAATGGGCTTGCCTTCCCTGTGGGAAATTAATACAGCAAGCTCTTTTTATGTCACAAGAAAGCCTTGGAAAGACCAGCCTTCCCTCCGTTACCTAGAAGCACACCGTCACACTGAAAGTTGAGGATCAGCTTCTATTTTCTGCTTTCCCCTAATACCTGCACACTTAGGTTTGCCCCTAACCCTCAACTGATATTTAAACTTAACCTTTCACATATGGTTGGGCTGAGGGGACTTTTTTTTTTTTTTTTTTTATGAATGATTAGAATCCAAGGTAGTAGCTCATGAAAGAAAGAATTTTTTTAATGATTTTCTTATTTACACTATCCGAGGAATCGCAAGTGAAAAGTTCAGCACAGGCTCCATGATGGGCTGCTTCTGAAGTCTGTGGACAGTCTAGCAAGCCACAGAAATCTTCCGCACATGCATTCCAGAAGGCTTAGGAGGCTTCCTGCTTGTTGTCTCTCTTCCCATCTCCCCTGCTGAGAAGAGCCATAACTACAACATTCTTTTTAGGACAAGAGAGAAAACCAGAAAGAGGGGGAAAAAAAAACAAACTCCATCCCTTAGTGGGGACGAAGGGCAGGCAACATCCACAAAACATACTCGGTGTTCAGTCAAAGCAGAAACTGCCCGCAGGGTAAGACAAGGAGCAAACATATATTTGTTTCTGATGCCAACCACCTGAAGCATCAAATCTTCCCCACTTTTTAAATTTAACCTCGGCACATCAGTATTGCTCTAAAGAGAAATTCGGCTGTCACTTGCTGGATGCCTGAGTGAAAATGAGAAGTCTTCAGAACAAGCAGAGGAAATAAGTCCCTGTTCCTATTCCAAGCTCTGAAAATGAAATGCAAATCACGACAAAGCAAAGAGAGGCAAGATATGCCACAGTGAAAGGGAAGCCAGAACTCCCATCAAGAACCATACCTCGGAGAAACTTCCAGGGCTCTGGAATCACCGGCATCCACAGAAGGATCCAATTTAGGTACAGACACCTCACCTGATGCACAGGCACTTAGCAGGGGAGCTCCTCTAACTTAAACTTAACAGGTCTCTAGTCTTGAGCTCCACCAGATATCTGGGTTTGGGATCACACCCTGGGCATGCACATCTGCTCAAAACACATCCTGAGAGATGCATTTGGATTAGACACCACAATCTAGAGCCAAAGGAAGAAGCAGGGGCGCTGGTAAGCCTCACTCAGTACCCCATGGCTGCCTGGCTACTTGGGAAACACACGGGTGTGAACCCCCACCCCCGCCGAGTGACCCCTTCCTCGGTGCTGTGCTAACCTTCAGAGTCTACAGGGATGTTTGGGAGGCTGCTCGTATGGCCTCCAGTGTGATGTACAGTCTATAAACAGCAGTGAATCCAACCACACTGTATCAGACCAAGGGGTGCCAACCCTGTCCTGAAAGTCTCCCAGAAAACAAGAACACCCACGATCAGTACCTGTTTGACAGAACTAAAGAGAAAGTTCTGTCAAAGGAAGCATAAGAACAATAACTTTGTAAGCAGGAATACATTTCACAAAAACCATTTTCCCCCTTCTGCAAAGCCTAGTATTATCTAAAAACACCTACAGCCATCTTATAAATGACCCAAAGAAAAAAATCAGCACAGCTGCAGAGAGACCAGAAAGCTCTGGCTCCTCTCATCTGCATATGTCAGTTTCT
Organism: Heterocephalus glaber; assembly: GCF_000247695.1. The sequence continues at coordinate 15,248,745 of NW_004624746.1, forward strand.
CCCGAGGTCATCCAACTTCAATTTTAAGTCCTTTGGACACTTCCTGTCCCCACAGCCACTAAGGCTTCCAGCAGAAAGCATCTATAACTCTCATCGTCTCAACAGACCTCATGGCCGAGGGAAGGCACAGGATGTCCCCAGAGGCTCACCTCATATGACAAGTCGTGGTGAGAGTGGAGACTCAAGGGCCCTTCCTGACTGATCTGGATAAGGTCCTTTTAAAGAAGAACTCTATTCTCCTTAAGAAATAAAGTGTGTTGCTTCTAGAATACAGGGATGCATCCTTCTGCTTCTTGTTTTACCTGCCTTAACACCCAGGACAGTAGGTAATACTGGGTGCAAGAGCAAAACATTTCTCCACTTCTCAATTCATGTCTTCATTACCCATGTTAAAATAAAACACCTGCCTTTCACCTAACTTGAACTCATTCATTTTCTGCATCTTCGTTCTACTCGCATGACATCTAGTTTACTCGTAAGATCTATCTCATATCTCCAGAATGGAATACTCCAATTCCTTTTGGTTTAACAACAAACAAAAAACCATCTGAGAGCAGTGATGTCCATCGCCCAGAGTGGATGGCTTACTCAGGACAATTAAGAGGATCGATCCCTATGCCTCCAAGATTAACCAGTTGGCAAAACAGTTTCAGATCATTTGGTAATAAAGGATCAACAGGTTAATATTTCAAAATGGAAAACAAGATTAAAGAGTCATGAATTCAAAGTGAAATACATACCAGGAAGAATAAACTGAATGCTTTGAAATGTTAACTTACCAGCAATAATTAGCACTGAAACATCACACAAATAAAAACCTACAAGCTGGTGAGGTTTGGCCTCCTTAGCACTGAGGTGTCCAACCTGCAGCTCATGGGCCATTTACTCTTTTTATTAAGTGTTATAATTTTTTAAAAAGTTACGTTCCTTATATATATGGACTACATTGTACATTTTATATGCAGCCCAAGACAAATCACCTTCACTCAGTGTGGCCCAGGAAAGGCAAAAGGTTGGGTGTCCCAACCATTCCAGAATAAAGGTACTTACTCACAGTTTGTTGCCAGGAACAACTTATTTCCAGGCTAGTGACATGATACTGCTTAACTCAGGCCACTGCCACTGCTCCTAAGTTACCAGTCATGCAATACAGCCTGGGCAGCGTCCTCCTTCCAAGGCACAAAGATTGGGGTCAGGAGGAGGCCAACCATCATGCTGGTCCTCATGAAACCACCTGCAGACTTTCAGGCTAAAGCAGCTCTCATAAAAGTGGTTACGACTCTACCTACAGATCCACAGTTTTCAGCATCTAAATCCTATGTACTCTTGGTCCTACACTGGTTACTATTAAACCAAGTGGTAAAACTTGGTGGTATGACATGGTTTGGATAAGTGTCTCCCAAAGACCTATTTGTTAAAGATGTGGTCCCTAGCTTGTGGCACCGCTGGAAGGTAATAGGACCTTAAAAGATGTGGAATCTAGCTGGAAATCTGGTTGTATGTGGATGTACCCTTGAAAGGGAGACGGGGAACTGACTCCTTCTCTTCCTCTCCCTTTCACTTCCCTCCCACCAGGAGATGAGCAACTTCCCCTACCATGTGCTCCCACCATGATATACAGCCTCCTTGCAGGTGTAAAAGCAATGAGAGCAACTGGCTAGGACTGAAACCTCCCAAACTGTGAGCTAAAAGAAGCCTTTTCCCTTTATAAACTATCTCAGGTATTCGTTACCGTAAAAGAAAGCCCACCGATACCCTTAAAATATAACTCATCAGCAACAATTAGCACTGAAACACCGCATAAATACAGTCTAGAAATAGCTAACTCAACTTCTCTAAGGCACAGTTGTGTCTCATGGCAACAAAGGCTTCATTAGCCAACATCTAACTGCTATTAAAACTTGGCTTTCTTTGATAGATGAAAAATGAATAAATTGTAAAATTGTCTATCACACCACTCATTACAATGTCCCCAGGGCAATTTAATTCCCAATTAATTCCCAACTACGCTAATAACCAACAACTAATGCAAACTAAGAAAGAAAAAGACCACATCTCTTTCATCAAGATCCTCATAAATACACAGAGAACACTGAGAAATCTCTCTGGATGGGTCCCAGCTCAGCATAGAACCAGCCTTTGGTTATATGAATAAGGTCTGCTATGGTTTCAAATTCCTCTTATTGAGATGATTGTCCCTAAATTATTAAGATAATTGTCCCGATTCCTCTTATTGAGATGATTGTCCCAGCTACAGTTTCCTGTAAGTTTCAATAAATATTTAATGGAGCCCAAAAGTTTTGAGTGATTATGGTGATTTTTCAAATTGAGAAAGAGACAGAGAAAGGAGAGAATGGGAACAGAAAGGAAGGTCGACCATAAGCCAAAAACTAGAGGAAACACTTAAATTTTAATCCCAGCCCTACACAGCCGGAGTACAATCACAGCTCTGTTGAACACATAAAATCTTCCATATGTACACACACAATTGAAGAGATTCTTGAGGGAAAACATTCAATGGTAAGACACTCTGGTGTCTTACACAAATCAACTCAAACAGATAAAAACCAAGCGAATCAACAGGACCACTCCCGGCCTATTCTCCATTTTCCCCAATGACACTCCTTTCACTAGAGCAAACAAACACGCAGAAAGCCTCACCTAGAGCAGGTGTCATGGCGGTCATGGGCCCGGTGGGATCCAGCTGGAATCCACTCATCATGAACTGGGTGTCCGAGGCAGCACTGTCCATCTTCAGGTTGGGCAGGTTCATGTTCTGGGCCAGGTAGTATTGGTAGAGCTCGGCCTCGGCAGGCGAGGGCAGGCTGCCGAGCCCCAGGTGGCGGTTGTGTTGGATTTGAGTCATGTTCTGCTGTAGCAGCATCATGTTATGCATGTGCTTCTCACTGGTCATGTGGATGCGGAGGTTCCTAGCCACGTTGGTCTCATAATCACACACCTCACACCGCCACGTGGGTTTGGTTTTTGGTTTGGTGGGTGAGGGGGCCCCGCAGGAACCACTGATATTGGCTGCTGCAGCCGCCGCTGCTGCCGCCGCCGCTGCCGCTCCAGCAGTGTGGCTGAAGACTTGCTCCCCCCCTCCATTCTGCAGGTTCTGCATGTTGTTGAGATGCTTGTCGGACTGCATATGAATACTGAGGTTGCCTTTGGTAGTTGTGGAGTAGTTACACACCTCGCAGCGGAAAGGCTTGTAACCACAAGTGTAGCTCTCGCCTCGTGCCAACCGGGGGTGGGGCTGCCCACTTTTGCAGTAGACGCAGGAGCCCCCCGGCTCCGGGTGCTTCTCCTTCATGTGTGCCTCCAGCGTCTGCTGGTACTTATAGTGCCAGTTGCACTTGGGGCACTTGAGTGTCTTACACGAGTTACGAGAATGCATCATGGTCATGTGGCCGCCCAGTGAGCGGGAGGAGCCCAAGACCGTGTCACATTTGGGGCACTCTACGCCACTCCCCGAGGGGCACTCCCCAACCCCAAGCTCGCAGAGGGAGCCAGCGTGCTGGTGATGTGAGACGAAGCCCCCATCATCGCCCTCTGTGCTTTCATTTGGTTCTGGTGCTGTGGCATTGTCTTTATTGGCACTTTCATCAGCGAAGTCCAGCCTCCTGCCGCCCTCTGCCACATTGGCCCTGACGCCCTCACTGTTAAAGCTTAAACGATTCCTCCTGTTCGCACCATCAAAGACAACAAAGGAAGAAGCGGAATTAGAACTAGTAGAAGCTGTGCCCCTCGACAAGGTCTGGAGCACATTAGGCATTAAGGGGGAGTTAGAAATGCTTTGGTTTGAGAGAGCAAGGTCCTTTTTGCTGCTACCACCTGCTACTGCCCCAGACTCCTCGGAGGGCCTGTCCTCCAGCTCGTCATCCAACTCACTTGGAAAGAGTCCTTTGCAACCCTCATCTTCCTCCTCCTCCTCTTCTTCCTCCTCTTCTTCCTCCTCCTCCTCCTCTGCCTCTTCTTCCTCTTCTTCCTCCTCCGCCTCCTCCTCCTCAGCTGGCTCTGCTTTCTCAGAGAAGCAATCCGGATCGCCCGCTTCTTGCCTCTCTCCTTCAGCTGCCCCAGAGTCCTTGCCCTCTGAGGATTTGGTAGGACTGGAAGCCAGAGGCCCCAGGGGGACTGAGGTAATGGGGGTTTTCAGGACCGAGCTGGTGAGTCCGCCAAGGTTCAAGAGGGTGCTGGGGGTCAAGAGACCAGCCTGGGGCTGCTCAGGGCCGGCGGCAGAGCCGGCTGGGAGAACCTCCTCCCCTTCCATTCGAATGCCACTAAATTTACCATAAAAACTGTGTCCGGGGCCTATGAGGTTAGCTGTGGAAACTAAAGGGTGTTGAAAGTTTTTGTTTTTTGGTTCCAGAAAACTTACAAGGGGTTCCTTGTCTTTGCCAATCCCTTGGATGATAGCGGAGATGTTCTTATTGCTAAGAATTTTCCGCTCGTCTTCACTCAGGGTCATTCGATGGTCGTGTACCGCGTGGGTCACAAACGAACGGACGTACCCGAAGGAGAGTTTGCACAAGAAACACATCAGGATGGGCTTCCTCTTGCCGTAGAGCACAAAGCCATCGAATTTGGACAGGTCCACATTGTTGGGAACATCTTTGGATACACAGGAGCTTTTGGCAGAACCGTCGCTGTTCAGGTAATCCTTGTTGCTTTTGTGTCGCACGTCAAAAACGCGGAAGCTGTGCAGGACGGGGCTGAGCCCCGCCAGGGCTGAGGTATTCGGGAAGGCCTGGTCTGAGCCCTCAAACCATTTCCCGAAGGATGAGGCTATGTGGAAAGTGTTGATAATCTGCGGGTAGACGGGTGCAGCACACGAAGGGTCCCCTTGTTTGCCCCCCGCACCGGGGAGCGAGTTCAGGAAGAGCGAGGGGAGAGGCCCGCTGCCACTGCCACACGCGGCCCCGCTCTGGGTCAGCTGGCTCAGGCTCTCCACGATGTACGCGGAGCCGTCGGGCTGGTAGACGATCTCCCCAGCCAGGTTCTCCACGTCGCTCTCCTCCTCGCCCTCCTCACTGGTGTCGCTGGCGCTCTCCTCTCGCAGGGGCGGTGGGGGGCGTGCGCCGGGGCAGTGGTGCTCCATGTAGGTCTGGAGGCTGGCGAAGGAGGCCGAGCACTCGTTGCAGCTGACCTCCTTGCCGGCGGGCTCGGCGGGGGGCCCGGCCAAGGGGGCGCTGCTGTCCGCCAGGCGCTCACTGAAGGGGGCCCTCAGGCTGTCCAGGGGCCCGTGGCTCTCGCCTGTGGGCTGCTCCATGCTACTGGGTTTGTCGGGGAGGCGGGTGCTGTTGAGTTCAGTCCATTGCCGGTGCTGAGGGATACCACACCCATCGTCCTTCCCCGAGACGACGGGCGAGTCACAGCCTTCCATGGTGAGGCCTGCGCGGAGCTTTCATTGCACCCAGTACGGATCGGACCTGAAGGGCAGAGGCAAGGGGGGAGGAGGGAGAGAGGGGAAAGAGAGAGAGAAAGGAAAGAGGTTAGGAGGGCCGAGGCTAAGGTCCCGCGCAAGGAGCGCTCTAAGATGCTTCTGTCCACACCCACAACACAGAGCCCGGGGCAGAGCGCAGGCCTAGGCCTGGGCCTGTGGCCGTGCGGAGCAGCACCGAGGGCGGCAGTGTCTGAGGGCATCACAGCCGGGTCCAAACACAAGCAGCAGGCCTGGAGAAGGGGAACTGGGAGCATGCCTCTCTGACTTCACACTGCCAGCTGCTCTATCCCTGCAGACCAGTTTGAATTTCCATTCTCTGCCAGGGCAGCCTGGCTCAATGGCAGAGCCAGGGGGAGCAGGGCTGTTACTTCTCTGGTCCCAATCAGGTCACAGCATCGAGGCCCCACAGCACACCCCTGGCTTATCATGCTGTCTACGGGGCAGAGCAAGACCAGGAGGGACAAGAGGAAGAAAGTTCGGCACTCTCAGGAAAAAGATGAAAAACTAGGATATGCTTGCTGATGTGGGGTAATCGCTATAATTGCTTTTATTGGCCACGTGTCTAGTTTGAGAAGTTCAGAGGTCTGTGAGGCTCAGAGGACAGGAGTGCAGGCCTGGACACCCTTTCCACAGTCCCTAAGAGGGCCAATGCTGGTAACCCTCCTCTCCAGGTCTCCAGCATCAATCACATGTTCCAAGCAGTAAAATTGGGAAGTTAAACCTCAAAATAAGCCTAACACCAGCCCAATCACCAAACAGAAGAGAAGACAGGTCCCTAAATTCCCATGTCCTCTGCCTTGACCTGGAGAAACCCCTTGCCTGAGACTAGGCTGACTGCGGACAAACATTATGCAGATGTAAAGCATGAGCTTGATATTTCCAGGAAGAAGAGACCAGACTCTGGATCGGCCAGCTCCCCCTCTAGCAGCTCCCGCCTCGCCCCGTCTGGAGGGAGCCCATTCACCACGTGCTTGGTGGGTTTTGCTATCAAGGATCTCAGCGCAAGCCAAGACAGCAGCTGTGCTCAGGGAGCCCCGGTTCCGCACCTGCTTCTTAGTTATTAGTTGCTACCCAAGCAGCTGTCCTGCAGCCCTGGGGCTTTTCCGTTTCCGACTCCAAAGTGCCACTGAGCTGAACTTGCCCTCTGAGACCTTGTGTCCCTGGGGAAGGCAGCATCAGATCACCAGCCACCTGGCTCCTGTGGCAACATCATCACAGGGCCCTTTCTTCCGTCCCGGTGCTGCCCCTACAGGGAACTCAGCACCTCGTAGGCCCTGATTTTTCCTTGGCAGATCCCTGGCCATTCTTCCCTGGCTCCTCCTTCCAGGAGAACACTTGGCAGCGTCTCCACCCACCACTCATTCATACACAGCAGATGAAGGTTTTGGCTGTTTGGTCTCCCTCCAGCCCCCACACCCCTCATCTTCTCATTCTTTGTTTCATTTCTCCATTCTTGACTACACAGTGAACCAACAGCTCCCCCTCGGGAAAAGATGGAGAAGACAGGTTTACCAGAAGTCTCAGGAGAAATAACTTTTTGGAAGAACGTGCCATGATTTGTTTAAAACGCACATGCACACAATCATCTTTCAATCTGTAATCTCAGACTCCGTGACAACAAAGTTTTGTGTGCATCAGAAAAGACATGTTCGTTTGAAACAGACATGACTATGCTAACCCAAACCCAACAGCAAAAGCAGTGGGACTTCTTGCAAGGCCAAGGCTTAGGTGGGATACAGATGAGAATCCAGAGCGGCTTTTCATAAGGATGCTTCTGATTGGCCAAATGACATGTGACTGACAGCTCAGGCCACAAAGGTTGGCAGGCCTGAAGGGGCGGGAGGGTTAACAGCCCGATTGTAAAATCAATGTCATAAATGCTTGGTAAGTTACAGGAACATGCAGGAAGGGGAGGCCACGATTGATAAAGGAGAACAGCTTTGATGCTGCACCAGGGACTTGTTTATCGACAGCAAAGCCAATCTCCTCTCCAGCCTGGGCTGGGCCAGAGAAACCTGCAAGCGTTTACCAATTAATTGGTGGGCTTTTCTTGCTCTGCTCTCTCCTTCCTCCTCCTCTTCGACAAACTATCCAGCTAAATGGCCGGGCCTTTAAAAAACTCCCTAACTTTGTTTTCTACTCCAAAACAGGTGTCAAGAAATGACATCGTGACTACCTGTGAGAGACAGATGACTCTGGGGTGGTAACAGTAGGAACCACTCACTGGCAGCAGGTAATCACCTATTAAGATGCGGGGAGGTGGGGGTGGGGATTTAGCTCAATGGTTTCGCCACCTGTTGTACAAGCACAAGGACTGGAGTTTGAGCCCCGGTACCAAAAAACAAAAAAGAATATTAAGATGCAGGGGGAAAAGGACCCCATTTCCAGATCCAAACTGCCTGCTCTGGGCTTTCTTTCCATGTACACTGGCCGTGCTGACAGCAGAACCTTTGACAACTTTGCCAATCAGCAAAGTGTGGTTCGTGGACGAATAACCTTGTCCTCACCACAGAGCTTGTGAGAAATGCAGTTTCGCAGCACCTCCCCACTCCATCACAATCTGCATTTTTACCTCATCCCCAGGTAACCTGAACCACAGCTTGAGACACTCTCTGCTTCACATCTTTACCGAGTGGCACCTGTACTGCTAGGTAACCTGGGAAAGATGGCTTTATCCCTACCCCCAGCTACCCCAAGGAGGTGCAGAAATAATGACAGACAGGGGGGACTGGAGCAGTGACATGAAATCTCTTCATCCTGCCTAGTCTTGCCGCTCAAGGACCTCGGGGCATCCACCACTCTCCCACCCAGTCAGCCAGCCGTGGCGCTCCCTCTGTTTATCAGCCAGTCAATAAGAAAAAGGTAGTCCTTACTTAAGGAGGCAGAAGTCAACTCGGCAGGTCGATCAGCACTCTGTCTGTAAACATGGTTTCCCGTAAAATCAATGATCTTCAGTTACAGAGGGCAGCCTGGGAACCAAGTGGGTCCCCACACGCCGAGCTTTCATAGGCAGCCCCTCGGCCGGCTGCACACACCTCTCCCGGCCCCCGCTCCATGCCGGGACCCCACCCCTCACAGACCTCGACCCCTCCTGCAGCCTGCTTCTCCTTCCACTGCTTACACTCACAAATTCCCTTCAATGACTAGTACAGCTCACAACCTCCAGCATTATACTCGAATGTGGTATTTTTATTTAAGAATTCAGCTAGATTTTAATAGAGCACATTTCTCCAATGACAAAGTTCAAGTGAAGATATAGGAGTGACCTCCATAGCAATCCTTCTCGTGGGTGCTCTTCTTCTTCAAGTTGAAATCTGCCATCTGAGAAGCAATCTTGTACAGAAAATTCTATCGCCTTCATCGAAAACCCCCTACCTGTGTTCATCTTCCAAAGTTAGTCTCATCCCTCGTAGCCCACTGAATCTTTACAAATATTAGCCTCTACTTTTCAGATATTGCTTAGAAGGATAAAGTCCATGTTAGCTGGGCATAGTGGCACACACCTGTGATCCCAGTACTTGGGAGGCTGAGTCAGAAGGATCTCGAGTTCAAGGCCTTATTGGCCTACACGGGAAAACCCTGTCTCAAAAAACAAAACAAAAAATTCCTGTGTTGCCCTGTGGGTCCCCATCAGGCAAAGCATCTGTCTCCCTCTGTAAACTAAAGAGATGTGCTGTGAAAGTCTGATGGTACTCCTTGAAGGAGACAGGGCTAGGTAAAACCCAACAGTTCCGGGAAGGGCTGGGAGGGGTGTACTTATGAGGAAGGGGAGAGGGCTCCCGCTGTTGCTCCAGCTCTCAGAGAATTAAACATGAACAGTCCCACTGTGTAATTTTAAATTGTTAATTAGCGCAGGGTTAATTAGGTGGTCCTTTCACAAGGGGCTGTTTGGCAGAAAACCAAGAAGGGAAACAAAGGGGAAGGAAAGAAAAACAAAGACAGAATAGAGACAGCGAGAGAAACTGTTGCCTCCATGAATAACCCATGGGGTGGGCATCCCAGGAGACCTCAGCCTGGGACGCCTGTTTCTCGGGGTGCTCCCGGCCGCCCCAGGGAGAAGCAGCAAGCGCAGCCTTCCTGCAGGCAGCCAGGCGGAACACAGGCCCTTGACTCAGCAATTTCTCCATTCCAGGGATTTAGCCTAAGGAAACAACCCAGAGGATCCATGGAGATGTAAGATTATTCATCACAATGTTCATAAGAGAAAAAAAAATTGAAACTGGAAATAATCAGGCAAAAACACACTCTGAACAACTCATCGCGCACAGAGTTCCATATACTGTTATACAAATACTTTAAGGAAACTATCCAGGCCTGGGAAAATGACCAGATTTTAAATGAAGCACCTATAGGTCCATGTACTAAATAGAAGACTTTTATATCAAAAATTTTATGATGGTAATTTCTAGGGAATAAGGATATAGGTGACTTCATTTTTTCTCCCCAAAGCTTTTTAAAGTTGAAGCCCTTAAACTTCTAGAAGCCATCACTTAATGAGCCAGGCACTGTGCTACAGCCGATGGGAACAACATCACTTCTAGGAGACAGGTGCTGTTTTCATCCCCATTTTAAAGATGGGAAAGCTGAGGCTCCACATTCTAAATGGCAAAGCCAGGCGGTGTGGCTTTGGAGTCTGTACTTTTAGCCACTCTGTTTTTCTTTAATGTCCATTTCTCAAACAAAACAATATCCAACATTTGCATTCGATGCCCCCCCACCCCTGTGCTAGGTATTAAACCATTAAGCTATCAGTCTCTGTATTCAATCTTTCTGCACTAGAGAGGCTGTCCTAAAATCAGGGGCTACCAGATTATTTTAAAAGATCGCTGCTTCCCCCCCCCCACAATGCTCTTTCCTTGCTTGGGAGCGACACAGGGGGAGAGCTCAAAATGGCCTTCTTCACTTAAATGTCTCCAGACAGGCAGAAGGAGAAAAAGCCGGTAGGAGAAGCTGCAGCAGAAAACTGCAAAATGGGCCCCACATTCTGATTTTTCTAAAAAAGGAAGGAAGAAAGGCACATTCTAGAAACTAAAGATCAGGAAAGGTATTCATTCATTCAATACAGTATTTACTGTACACCTACTATGTGTCAGATCCTAGCAACTACAATGATAACCAGGTTTCATCTTACAGCCTCGGGGAGGAACCACAGGCAAACAAGTATAACAATATTAAGTGATAAAAACACTCAGAAGTAACAAAAAGTCAGGGAGAAAAGCGATATGTGAATACACATCATTTTGGATAAAGTAATGTTATTAAAGTTAAAGGAATATGCTATAGATGATACATTGCAAGTATTTTCTAGGTTTAGAACAGATTCAGCTATTGCTGGAAAAGTATTTTAGTGGAGGAGGGTGATCCTGAGGAATTAGCTGTAACTCCAGTAAGAAAACTCACATAAAATATACTGAAAAACAGCCTCACTTTGGCTCACTGATCTGAAAAAATTAAAGACTTTTTTCAGAAAAATAAGGTATGCCAAAATGTGTCATTTCTTTATATTCAGAATAAGAAAACACTGTTTTCGAATAAAGTCAGGCCAGTTTTATAGCTGGTTGATAACACTGCCGAAAGTACCAACTTAGGTCAGTGTCCAGTGACATGCCACAGACCTGTCTTGTCTCATTCTGTTCACTGAAACCAGTAACCCGAGGAATGAGAGCAAGCATACACATCCGTGTGCACAGCACAGAAAATCAACAAGAACAACTAATACGGTACATGAGGGAATCAAGACTGAAGGAAAAGAAAAAACCCTCAGCCAGTTGAAAGAAAAGGCCCAAACAAGACAAAATTTTAGAAAGAGAAATACAAAGCTCTGCGTTTAAGTTCAGCCAATCAGCTAAATCAAAGTATGCAGGCTCTACATTAACAGCAGTTCATGCCAAAAAATAAACAAACAGACCTGGGGGTTTTACTTGACTGTAAATTCAGTGGAGACCCCAGGAGGGTGCAGCAACAGGAGCGCTCTATACCTGCTGGAACTCAGCAGGTTCGCAGCTCTATCGTTCTCTCTGGCTGCACGAAGAACATTCTGATCCACTCTGGGGACTTGTGGAGGAGGGAGACTGGCAAAGGGGAGCACGGTGGGAGAATGCATCACTCAAGGGCACAGAGAAGAGACAGCCCACTGAACTGTATGAAACCCTGCCTGCCACACAGGAGGAGGATTCGCGTGTCTTCTACCTTGCTTCAGGGTAGAACTAGGAGGAATGAGGGGAATTTGTAAGGAATTAAAGTTTGGTTTAATATAAATGAAAATCTTTCTCAAGATTATCAAAGTTTCCAAATAGAATGTTTCCACTGTGAAATACTCTCCTCTCTGGATTTGCAAATGGAGAAGGGGATGTTACTGTGGTCAGGAGGTTCTATCAGACAGCCTTTGAACAGTGGAGATTCTTTTCATTCCTGAGTAATCGATCTGGTTACTTTGCCAGCATGAACTGTCTCTGTCTTTCATATGTGGCCACAGACAGCAATGTGGGGGTCACCACCCTGCTGTGATTGGTCATTTGTTGACCTAACTGTCTAGGCTGTGAGCAACACAAGAATAGGTTCCATGTGTCATTCATCTCTGCACCCTCTACATCCAAGATGTAATAGGTGCTTAATAAAATGATGGGGGAAACTAAGGTCATGAGAGAAAGAGTACTTTGAGAGGAAAAAAGATATCCCTGAACCTCATCTGTCCCACAGTTTAAGAAGGCCCAACATAATCACTTGTAGTCAATAGAACCAGAGGTCCTTAAAGAAATGGCCAATTCTTGGGCTGGAGCAGAAAGAGTGTAAGATGAGCCTAGAGCATCTATCGTGTGCTCAAAGAGTAAGGCCTGACCAAGGACACAGGATGGGGCTGGTGGAGCACCACGGGCCCCACTGGGCACAATTTGAACAAGAAAAATAAGAGTAAAGGGTTACAACCCAACACATAAAATAACCAGTAAGAAAAAAAAGAAAATAAGGGCTGGAAACATAATTCAGTAGTGGGGCTCTTGCCTAACATATGAAAAGCCCTGGGTTCAATCTCCAGTGTAAGAAAGTCCGGGACAGGCGAGGGATTTAGCTCAGTGGCACCGCACCTGCCTCGAAAGCACAAGGTCCTGAGTTTGATTTCCGGTACAGAAAAACAAAGTAGAAAGTAGAAGAACAAAGGAAGGAGGAGGGGGGAAAAGAGTAAGGCAAGGAAGAAAACTGAAGGAAGAGGACACAGAGAGGAGGGGGCGGAGAGAAAGAGGGAAAGAGAAAGAGAAGAAAAAACAGAAAGGAAAGATGTGTGAAGAGAAAAAAATGTTCTTACTTAAGGTACAAACCCAATGAATAGATGTAAAATCAATTTTAGATTTAGAAAATCACTTTGGTATCCATCATCACAATCATAATCCATTTGGGTAAGAACCAATGGATACTGAAATTAATACATGCAAGTTTCTACACTTTCAAAGCATCTCCCCAATGACACTTATTAATTACAGAAGGAAAAACGGCAACTTTTCAGGGGAGAATCTTGACGAACACCACCTTAATAAGTGATCAAAGTTCACATGACCAGCAATAAGGCAAGAGACATCATGTGCCTCCTGATAGGATACACTGAGAAGAACACAACAACCCATTGCTTGGCATTCCTGCCAAAAAAAAAAGCAAATCCTAAATCTAATCAAGAAAGAACATCAGACAAATCCAAACTGAGCAAAGTCTGCAAAATCTCCTATGCTCTTTAGAAATGTCAGCATCACGAAACAAGACAGACTGAAAAACTGTTTAAAGAAAACTAGGGAGACATGACGTATAATCCTAACACATAATCTGGGACTTCCTTTCCCTATAAAGGACATAATTGGAACAACTGGGAAAATCTGAGTAAGATCTGTAGATGGACTAAAAGTAATGTATGAATGTTAATTAATTTTGATTATGGTGTCCTTACATAATGGAATGTCTTTGGGATTTTCTGGGTTTTGTTTGTTTTTTTGAGACAGGGTCTCACTATGTAATCTAGCCTGGCCTTGAACTCTCAGCAACACTCCTGCCTCAGCCCTCTGAGTCCTGAGATCTTAGGTATGCACCACCACGCCCAACATCTGTGTTTTTTGAGCCACTCCAGCATATTTAGAGGTAAAAGGTCATGATGCCTTAGCTTTCAAATGGCATATGGAGAAATGAATGTGAGACAACGTTAACACAGCAGGGTCTAGATGCAGGGGAGAATTCTTTGTTCTACTTTTTACAACTTTCTCGTACACCTAAAATAGGGTCAAAAGAAAAAAACTGCCCAGAATAGAACTCCACATAGTGAGCCTCCAAAAATCCCTATGAACAGTCCACCGCCCTGTTAGGTATCTATCTCCTTAGCTCTATTGGAAATTCATTCCTGGCACAGCTTCATTAAGAGGAGGAGGTGTGGACAGACAAGAAAACAGGTCTTCTCTCCCCGAAGCTGAGAGACTTCTAGGTAAAGTTCCCTGGTTGGAGAAGACAAATAAATGACCAATCTAACTTGGGCAGAATTTCAAGTAATATGCACTGAGCCATTTACTCAAAACACCCATGGTCCTAGCTTCAGACAGATTTCCCTAACTTAGTGAAAAGAGTTCTAAATAAAAGGACAAGGGCTTCTATTAGAGGAGTACCCCAGCAGCCTACAGCAAGTGACCACTGCCAAGTCCAGACTAAAACACAGTAGAAAGAAAAATATACAACAATGAATAAACTATACCCTCAATAATCCCACCTCCTCAAAAAAAAAAAAAAGAAATCAAAGGCAACCCACATTCTAAGATAAGTAGAAAGCTCATTCAAGGGGCAACAAAACAGTACCCACATCTGTTTAGCTTGGAATCCACAGAAGAACCCTATCCAATTTCATTCAGTGCTTTATACAATAACAGTGTTTGTGTATAGCTGCTACATATAAGTCAGTAAGTGTTAAGCCATAAATAGGTGAGATTCCATCTGCTAGGGTACAATTTCCCAGCAGCCTGGAGAAAGATTCTGTAAGTGTGGCCGGGTCAGAGAACACATGTGCTTGAACAGGTTCCCCCTGCTGCCAGAGGTCCACTGCCCAGAAGGCCCAGAGAACCATCCAGGTCCTGGGCTTCATGTTTGCTAATAAGTGCCTCGCACTATTTCCAGTGTGAACATACATCAGCCTGGAAGTGAAAACTGCTTGCTCGCCCCATTCTGCAGGGAACCCACAAACACCGCGATATTCTGGTTACAGCAGGGTCTCGCAGGGGAAAGAAGGCAGGTCCGGGACCAGGAACTCAGCCTGAAAGAAGCTAGTATTTCAAGGAATTAAAAAGAAATGTTTAACTATATAGAGAGATTTTAAAAACAAGGCAAACCAGCTATGACTCTCCGCCTTGTTCTAAAGATAGATTTGGGGCAAATTCAGTCAGCTCTCCAGGATTTGTTCCCCAACACTTAGGTACTTACTTAGACATCTAGCCTAAGTCACCTGGAGGGGCCTCAGTCACAGCACCTTTGCCGGCCACTGGCCTGAATGGTGCTCCTGACCTGGATTTAATACCAGAAAGCACTGATCCCCTCCAGATCCAAAGCAGTCCCTCAAGTCACCAAACACAGTAGCTTCAAGTCACATCAATGGCCCCTCCTACTAGACAGACACGCAGCCCACACACCCTGGGGCATCCCTATCCCTAGGGGCTTCCCCCTATCCTATCCCTATCATTTGTCCCCTAGGGCATTCCTGGCTAAACCATACAGCTCTCCAGACTAACAGTAACCAACACTTTAAAAATGCTTCTTTCCTAGCACCCAAAATTTTTCAGTGTCCTCCCAGTTTCCTCACAAGTCCCTCTTAAAAGACTCCACTTCTGATCTCTCCTTTCTTGCAAGTGGGCAAAAGCTAGCAGGCAGTGTAAAAACATGCCATCTGGCCCATTACAGTTTCAATCTGGCATCTCATGGTGTCGAGTTTATTTAAATAACTTCCCTTGATTAAAGTAGTGTGAGTTTATTATTTAAAAACTGTAGATATGTATAACAAAACTCAAAAGCTAAAGTAAAAATCACCTGAAATTCCATCAACCAGAGAGCTACAGAACCACCAACAGAAGACAGTTTCTCCGGGCTTTTTCCTCTGCATGTCTAAAGTTACAGATTTTCTTTACAAGCCTCAAATTACACAGCTCCTAAAGGCTACCCTTTTAATTTATTGTGCAGTTTTTTCCCTGTGACTTTAAATATTAAGTTAGAACCACTGGCTACATAGATACTGCATCCTATGGACAAGGCATAATTTCACTAAATGGTATTACTAGACATTTTAAAACTTCTCAACATTTTGCTATTACAGTGGACCCTTGACTTACGAACTCAATTTATTCTCGAGGGTTGGTTATAACTTAAATTGGTCAACTGAAGGCTCAGGCTCCTCTACACAGCCTTCAAAGTCTCTCTCCCATGTACAGGCAGATCTCAGTGTCCTTAGAGAGATATTGGCCCAGGATTTCTCAGTTAACCTGACACAGGAAAGGATGTTGTCATGTTCCTTCCAGAACTTTTTAAGGGCTCAATCTGTATCTGAGACCATCTGGAACCACAAGACTTGTGTCAGTCGTAAGTTAAAATTAAAATTCCAGTCGTAACCCAAGTTGTTTGTGTGTCAGGTCAGTTGTAGCTCAAGGGTCCACTGTAATTCTATCACACATGCCCATGAATTTCTGTATGCACAAAGGAACAAAATAAGAAAAGTAAGTAACAGTTCTTTTACTGTCCACTAAGTAGGACTAGACTTGGTTCTACGTACTTTTTTGAATACATCGTCTCATTTGATCCTTGCAACAGCCTATTTTACAGATGAAGACACAGGCTTAGAGGGTTAAGTACAAGCTGTGCACTGGTTTAGTCAGCCTTTGAAGCCAAGTAAGCCTCCCTGACTACTCTGAACCCTAGCTCTTACACACTGCATCTCGTCTCTATTTCCTCAGGATACATTTCTGGGAGCAGAACTGCTGGCTCAAAAGTGAAGAACATTTATGACCCTGGCACGTACCAGCCTGTCCTCCAAGAAAGCCCTTCCAACTACCATTTGCAATAGTACATAAGCATTAATTTTCCTGTACCTTCAACAGTGGATATTTATTTGTTAAGATTTTTATATGTCCATTTGGCAGATAGGAAATGGCACCTTGTTTTAACTTACATTGTCTGCTAGTCAGACAGAATCCATCTGCAGCTATCTGTGAATTGCCTGGGATTTCTATGGCGGGGATACTGTCTTTTCCTGAGTGATGAATCAGAGGGCTTTATGGGATTTTACTGGCAATCCCTGCCCCCTGACTCTTTGCCACCAGCCACTCTCCCGTGAGCTCCTGGACCAGACAGAGTCCCAGCTACTCACATTGCAGCTCCCTCCACCCTCCTTCAGATCTCAACTCCTTCCAACACTGGACTCTGCCCCCTGCCTCCCTTCCTCAACAGCACTCTTTCTAACCTCTGGGGAGTTCCTCCTCCCTGGTGTGATGATAAAGGACTACAGTGCACCAATAATTTTTGTGCTTCTCATGTGCAGTGAAACTAACTGTGGAGTGTAATGAAAATACACATAGATGTCGGGCCCCACCTGGAGGACAGGATCAGGTGCTCTGGAGGCACAGGCTGGGCATCTGCTTCAGGTGGGCTAGAAGACCCTACCCCAAGCTGCAGTCTTCTCTCCAAGACCCTCTGTGTCCTCCTAGTCTTGGCCAATGGCTTCTCCTCATCCGTGTCCATCTCCAATCTCCCTTGTACTCCAAACTTCCAACCAACACTGGGCATGTAGCTCAGTGGTAGAGCATTTGCCTAGCATGCGTGAGGTCCTGCCTGCCCCAGCACCATACTCACACACAAAAGCAACTGCTGACCACCACCCCTCGAAATCTCTCCACTTCTCTGACATACTTTTCCAGCTCTCCTCCTCCTTCTCTGGTCTCCACACTGCCTGCCCTCTTCCCATTCCTACAGCTCTCCAGGATACACTTACCCACTTACTGTATTTGATAAAATTCACTACCATTGCAACCCTCAGAAATCCCTCTTCGTAGTTCGCCTATAGTATTTAAGTATCATCATACTTTTTCCCCTTGGCTCTCTGCTCTTAACTCTGTGCATCATCTACCTTACCTACTTCTGTGGTTTCAATTACTGAAATTATGAATTGACTCCCAAAACAAAAATTTCCATTCTGGACTTACCACTTGAATATGCATCTCCCTACTTTCAGGAGACCACAAGATGTCTGTAAGTGGCTAGCTTTCCAACACTCAAAATTCAGCCTGGCTCAACGTGTCCAAAGGGAACTGCCCCTCACTGCCTTAATCTCTCTGGAAGGAACTTTCAATTGTAGAAAACAGAAAGAAAAAAGCAATTTAGACTTACAATGATGTGTTTATCAGCTAACTTCCCTATCCAAGAACCAGCTTCCAAAATAGTCAAACTTAAACTCTCTGGACTGGTTTTCAAGTACTCTAAGATCTATCACCACTGGATAGCAGTCTTTCTTAGTCGTGGAGTAATCCCAAGACCCACCCCCCACCCCGCACCCAGGGCAGGGCCTGAAACTGAGTATAATACCAAACCCTAGAATTTAAGGCCTTTTTCATCTTAACAAAGCACTTACTCTCACACTGTGGCTGTAACTTTTGCATTCGGAGGTGTGACAGCAAAACTTGTGTGAATTTCTTTTCCCTTCTTCACAATCTCATGGGTGGAAATTTCGTTCTCACCACAGATCTTAGCAACCTCAACCTACAGATTTTTTTTTTCTTTCCTTTAACTCAAGAATTTTTGCCTTTTTATTTAAAGGAGGTACTTTAAAGCTTTTCTCTGGAATATTCAAGTTGCCAGCATTACTACTCTTGTGCTTTGGGGCTATTATTAAGTAAAATAAGGGTTACACACAAGCACTGCAATACCTTGATAATCGATTAGATAGGTGGAAAGACTACTCAGTGATGAACAGGTAGACAGCGCATACAGCATGGATACCTTAGACAAGGAGATGACTCATGTCCCCGATGGGATGGACTGATACGGCGGGAGATTTCACACTATTCAGAACAGCATGCGATTTAAACTTATAAGTTATTTACTTCTGGAAAATAATCTATTTAATGTTTCAGGTCACCACTGGCCTCAGGTAACTGAAACTACAAAGAAAAACTATAGCTAAGTTTTGGGACTTAACGTGCTATTCAATCATCTGTTTCATTTCTCTCCTCCTCATCATCTTCCTGCTCTTACGTGTTCTGGACTCTATTTCTGCAGCCCCAGACTCTTCGAATGTTCTTTCTCTTCCTCAACTAATTTATCCAAATTTGAGACCTCCTTTAAGAAGCATAAGCTTACATTTACCTTAGGCAATGAAATCCTCTGCTGGGAGAGAACCCAGGGCCATGTGCACGCTAGGCAAACACTACCACTGAGCCATCACGTTCACAAAAATCTGTCTCCTCTCTATATGCCTCATAATGTCCAGCATACTGTTTGTCATTAAAACAATCTCTCTTGTTTCATCTTGGTGGCTTTTAGCTCTACAACTTCGCTGTAAGCTGCCTGAGGGCAAAAATCAGCTTGTGTCTACCTTCTAGCACAGTGCTGAGCATATAGTGGGGGACAGGGGACTAAAATTCTAGGCGGCATCTTAAATAAGACTAGCAAGAGTGTACCAATCTCAGCAAGCACTGTGGAGATCAGTGTGGAGACACCTCAAAGGACTAGGACTGGAGGTCCCATTTGACCCAGCTATTCCCCTGCTGGGCATCTTCCCCAAAGAATTAAAAGAATCATACCACAGTGATATATGTGCACCCATGTTCATAGCAGCACAGTTTATAATAGCTAAAACTTGGAAACAGCCCACATGCCCATCAACTGGAGACTGGATCAAGAAAATGTGTTTTTTTTATAAAATGGAGTACTACTCAGCCACAAAAAATGAGAAATTAGAGACATTTATAGCTAAGTAGATGCACACTGAGGCGATACTTTTAAGTGAAATAAATAGGACACGTGTAAATACCGACTAGTTTCTCTGGTGTGAGAAACTGAAAGTGTAAATAAGGACTAAATGTATAATAGGTAATGTGAAATAGGAAGAAAAGGGGCAAAGGGGAAGGAAGTGGGAGGGCTAGGAGAAAGGATAGAAGGGAATGGGAGTAATATGAGAAAATGGAAAAACAGGAACAAAATCTTTGTAAATAGGGAGGACTGGAGGGGTTGAAGGGAGGCCAGGGGAAGGGGGAAAAAATAAGAACCAAGAGAGACTATGTAAAGGTGCAAATTTCCAATGCTGAATGTCATTATATTGTATGCCTAAAATGTACCAATGATTAGAACGAATAATCGATAATGCAAAATAGGAACAAAAGGTCCAAAGGGGTAGGGGGAGTGGGAGGCACAGGGGAAAGGAAAGAAGGGAAAGGAAAAAATGATGAAAAATGGAAATAAAGTCTTTGTAAATAGGGAAGGGTGGAGGGCGTGAAGGGAGGACTAGGAATGGGGAAAAAATAAGAACCAAGATGCATTATGTAAAGGTACAATTCCCAATGAGAAATGTAATTGTGTTGTATACCTGCAATGTACCAATAAAAGAATTTAATATAAAAAAAAGAGTGTACCAATCTCAAATATATATATATTTTTATCACAGAAGCACCAATAATCAAAAGTCCAAACACCCCACCTGAGTATCTCAGTATTTTGTGGTTTATGACGTTAAATGTACTATTTCCCATCCCACAGTTACTACAGGCCTGATACAGAAGCAGCCCTCATATCAGCCATCTTAAATAGATGGTCAGTGAAGCAGAAATCCAGAAAGTCAGGCGAATCCCTAAATACAATTCTGTTTTGGAGTAGACTACATACGTTGGAGTGAAGTAGCCTTCCTGTCTGTTGAAAGGGCTACCAAAGCCATGCTCATGAGTGTCAGAGAAAGATGACTCTGGTGGGGATCCTGAACACTTATTAAGTAGTCCTTCACCAGCAGTGCATGAATCTGAATAGCACAAGGAACTGCTGTAATTCAAGGCTGCACAAACCCAAGACAAAGTGAACCTGAACAGCAGCTTCACTTACACTTGCAGTTTCAGGAATGTACACAGAAGCAGGCAGAGTCTCAGGTTTTCCTTAGTGCAGATCTGCTCGACATGAATACTAGTGCATACACATTACAGCAGCTTCCTGCTGGTCCTGGGGCAGCACCTGGGAAATGCACTCACTTCCCTGGACAGAGAAAATATGTCCTCACCAGCATTCCCAGGATGATGGGGAAGCCCGGGGGAGGTGGGAGAGAAAGATGACAAGGAGCCTTGCTTGAGGAACGTCTCCCCCAGCAGGCACCTCATAAATGACCCTTAGAAAAAGAAGTGTGTTTTCCTCTCAGCAGGAAAAATGTCACACGGTGAGACTACCAGCAGCTCCCTCTGGCATGAGGCTCCGGAACTGGCACCATGACCAAATAAACAAGGGTTGACCTTACGAGACTCTTTAACAGGGCAGTGCACACACACTCACATGCATGTGCTCTCTCGCTCTCACACACACTCACACTGTCTCTCACTAGCACAGATGTTCCTCAGCGCGGAGCGGCTTCTCAAGCACAGGGGAACAAGGGGGATCTGTAAGTGAAGGAGGAACAGAAGCGGGAAGGTGGAGCCATTGGAAAGGGCCTGAGGAAGGAACAGCCACTTCAAAGACAGAAACACATGCAGGTAAAAGTCTTCCCCAGGGCCCAGGAAGGCTGGGCGCCCTCCGAAACCCCATCAGGGCGTATGTACTAAGCTTCCCTCTGCTTCCTGTTCAAAGGACATGATGTAGACAGTCATCCCATCCCAGAATTCTCTCCTAAATGTCTCATTTTACTAAATGGAAGATTTGAGAAGCAAATCTACTGGGTAGTCCTCAAATCCTAGAGGCCTGGGGAACTATCTCCAATTTCAATTCTCTTCTCTATGGCAAACAAGGAAAGCACTCCAAGACAGACTGACAGGACACATGTTCTGTCTGACATCTGAGTGTGTTTGAGAGACTTTCAAATTCCAAAGTTTAAGCCCAACTGGGTTGGGAGGAGTGAAATCCTGTGTCCTATTCTTCTCTGCCCTGTCCCCATCCCACATGCTAACTGCAAAGCCCTTTACTGTATTTATACTGTTAGTGTACACATATTTCAAAGAATGGCCTTGGTAGTTAGACAAAACAACAGAGGACTGTCTCTTCTTAAAGTGAAAGGATCCAAGAGTTCACACTTGGTTCACCAAGAACCCAGAGGCTGCAGATAATAATTATAGCCTCACAAACCCAGCAAAGATGGCACAGGTCACCTTGCTCCTCTTGCTGCTCCAAATGCTTCTGGGCCATCAGCTGCTGTGAAAGAATCACCAAGGCCACATTAAATAGTACTTGGATTAATTACGCTTGAAAGTCTCTTATCCAAGCACTGCTAAGGCCGAACAATTGAGTTTGGGAACAAATGTGGTTACATATTTTTCCTTAATGGCTTCCTGAACACCCTGGTTAGGTCTGGTCCCAGAGGGGAAATTGCCGGTTCAAGTCATAAAATGTGATCAATGTAGATCAAGACCCTGAGCTAAGTATCCAAGATGAGAGAGGAGAAACGGATTTGTGTGAACATACAAACACAGAAGGAAACGTGTGTTCACATGAAGAACTTCAGCTTCTCTCCTGAAGCTGCACCTTCTCACTTTTCACCCCTAGAGCTCTGCTCATCCCACCAAAATATTCAGCCACCAGTTCCAATTTTGGAAGGAGTCCAAATAAGAAAAAATTTCAGAAACTATTTCTGTGGCTCTAAATGCCCACATCAGACCATGGTAAGAGCGGGGGAAATCAAACGTGGCTGGTTAATGGGGCCGATCTTTGGCTTCAATAATACAGAGCCCACTGGAGTTTTGGCCCTACTGGTTGGAGTGTTCAGCCCTTGTGCAAGAGGTTTATCTGTCCAAAAGTTCACTTGCTGCTCTAATGATTTTCATTCATACACACAACAAATATTTGAGTGCCTACAACATACACAGCATCCTTCCGTCAATACAGACTCCTGCTAGCCCACTCTTGTCCAGAGTCCAGACAAGCACTGGCAGAAGCAGCTCAACACTACACATGGCTGCTGTGGTCTACTCTACAATGTGCTTATCTAGGGTACCACTCTCTCCATTCCAGAGCCTTCCTGTGCTGGTGTCAAAACTTGTCCTTCTATCAACCAGCTGTGGTCACAGTGATCTGACATCCACCAAGTTTAAAAACTGTGGTTCAACTATTCCAACACATGGTTTGGCTATTGACAGTTGCTCTGAGAACATGGTAGGCCTGAGGCTTCAGTTCACTTCTACCAGTCCCCCCAGCAGTGCTAATTCCTTTTATGGGGCCTCACCCTCAACCTCTACGGGAACCCCCAAGCAAAGGAGTAGGAGTGATGTCTAAGACTGTCAACTGCTTCACAGCCCAAGATCTTCTCCCCTGGGATGAAGGGCATGCTATCCTGCAAATACCTACGAGAAGTTGCCAGAACCACTGAAGTAGCCTTCACACTGCATTTCTTCCGTCCTTTGGAGCTGTCAGTCTAACAAGAGAAGACAGGAATTCATTTCTGGGGCTCCTCTTAGGTGAACCAACAAATTTTCCATACCCTTATTTGCCTTTTGTATTCCATCCTGGTTCCTCTGGCCTTGGCTCCTCCTTAGTTAAGGCTGGACCTCATGTCTTCCCAGGCTCCACAGACAGACACATAAGCGCAGACCATTCTGGAAAGAGAAGACAGCCTCCCCAAGGCCTATCTAGAGGTGCTGGGGTTGCCACGTGGACATGTTCACTGCTCTCCACCAGGAGGTGGTTCGGCCTCGCTTTCCCATCATCCAACGATGTCCTTTTTATAGAGCTTCATGCTTGTGACACATACTGGGAGTCACAGGGAATAATACGGAGTGGAGTGTGGTTCTTAAACAGACTTCTAATTGAAGCACAGAGCTTAGGAACCAAAATGAACCACCTCTAAGGAGTCTATTCAGCAACCTTCGCTCAGCTTCAAGTTGTCTCATCCTCCTGCCACACCAATCAGGTTCCCAGTCACAGATCCAGGAGACAAACCTGTTTCCAAACAGGTCAGGAGGAGAAGGTGGAATTTCATTAGGTGTCTATTTGCAGGAGAGTTAGGCTGAAGAAAGCAGCCACACTGGCATGTACTCATCACAAGGGAATTCCACTACTACTGGAAACAGGGGAGGCAAAATTTTGTGCACACTACCAAATCATCCACACATTGGGGTGGATGGGAGGTATTTAAAGGAAATGAGGGAGAAAAAAGGGAAAGAGAAAGGCCAGGAATTTTCTTTTTTTAAAGGATTCTTCCCTACACATTCACTACCAGGCTTTCTGCCTCTGGGATGGAAAGTGTTACTCAGCTGCAAGGCCTCTTGCTAATTGTGGGTTTTTATTTTTATTTCCTATTACCCTCTTGCACGCCTGATGAGATTATTTTACCGGAACTGACACAGCTGGAAGCAGCAGGCATACATGGAGCCTCTGAGGAGGTGATGCAATTTCATTTTCATTGATCAGAAATCAGCAGGGCAGTAAGTGATGGGAAATTCCATTAGAAGAAAACTTACAAGCCATGAGCCTCAACTTCCTAGCCACACCCAGGAAGCCCCAGAGAGAGGACTAAGGTCACACCTGGGGCCATCAGAAGCCCTCTCCTCAAAATGGCAAGGGATGACCACACTGCCGCTGGCTTGGTAGAACATCTGAGTAGGACAGGAAGATCATCAGGACTCCTTGAACCAATGAGGACACCTCAGCTTATCTGGGAGGATTACACAGATGTCTTCCAGGGACCCAGAAGAGGATTCCTTACAACCAAACCCCACAGCTCCACAAACCCCAGGCTTAAAGGATTCCTTTCTGATCCAGAAGCAGTGGCCTACCTTTGTAATCTCAGCCACTTGGAGAGCTGAGGCAGGAGAAATGAGAGTTCAAGCCAACCTGAGCAAGACCCTATCTCCCTGTCTCAAAATTTAAAAACATAAAAAAGAGCTGGGGATGTAGGGAAAGAAAAGGAAAGAAAAAAAGAGAGATAGATCGATCAATCTCATTCCAAGTGCCAACAAAAAAGAAAGAGGAGGGGCCCAGGGATTTAGCTCAGTGCCCACGTGCCTGCCTCGCAAGGGCAAGGCTCTGAGTTCGATCCCCGCAAAAAAAAAAAAAAAAAAAGAAAGAAAAAAGAAAAAGAAAGAGGAGGCCATGAAGCACCAGTCCTATGTCTCCCAGCCACTCACAGAGATGATCCTGAAGGCACCTACCATTCTACTGTGTGCCAGGCACTGTGCTGTGTCCCACACTCAGGAACTCTGGTCCTCACCTAGTGCTTCAGGATCAGTGCCCTTCTCCCCTCTCTCCTGGACAGATGAGGAGCCTGAGGTCCAGGAAAGTAAGGCAGAGAGTTAGTAGGTACTAATGCCTCACCGAGGCCCCGTCTCTCACAAACAGCAAAGGCAGGCTGAGGGTGAACAAGGAAGCTCACACCAGGAGCACATGAAACACATCTGATCAAGTCTGGCTTTTTCCAGATAGCAGATGAGCAATTCTGATGCATTCACCTCCATCAACCTCAACACCCCAACAATGGCGCTCCCTGTGTACAGGCCTGGAATCACAGCTGAACTTCTCTTCAGAATGTATAAAATGGCTACTGTTTTATCAGTTAAGAGCTCTTCCAACTGTTTGCCCAGCAAATATTGCTTCGCTCACTAAAGGAAAAAAAAAGCAAAGAGCTACTTAAAAAGGCCAATTCTACAAAAAAATACCAATAGCCATGTGGCCATTCTGCCCCATAAAAGGTGAATCAGAAAAACCAGGCCATAGCTACAAAATAAATACTGCTCCCAACAATCCCTCAAAACAAAACAGAAGATGTTAAGTGTGTAAATGATAAATATGAGGAGCAAAAACTACTAGTAAGCTTTTACTGAGTACCTAGTCTGTGACTCAAGAAAACAGAAAACACGTAAGACATGGGTCTGGCCTCAGTGAGCTTACAGACTAGATAGGGACCAAGAATATCCAGCACATAAACATCAGTACTGCTGGGCCGGGGATTTGGCTCAGTGGTTTCGCTGCCTGCTGCGCAAGCACAAGGAACCAAGTTCGATCCCCGGTACCAAAAAAAAAAAAAATTAGTACTGCTTACTGATAAGGATATGTAACACATCGTCACAATATAAATGGAGGCCAAGGGCCAGGGATTTAGCTCAGTGGTGCCGCCGCCTGCCCCGCAAGTGCAAGGTCCCAAGTTCAATCCCCGGTACAAAAAAAAAGCAAAAACATAAACGGAGGCCAGGGCAAGACAAGAAAGAAAAAACAAAGGGGAAGGAAATTTGAGCAAAAAATGAAGGCTAAAATGTATTATATATAGTAATGATATATAAGTATAGTAAGCCATAAATTCGGCTCTAAGGTATCTAAAAGGCAGGAAGAAAAACATACTAACCTTGTTTTAGGTACACTGTTCATGAGTCCAGGAGAAAAAGCCAGTTGGTCAGGATTACTGAACTCCAATAGCTTCTCAAATGCCAACAGTGGGGTAAGAGCAGAAGAAGGGGCTCCTGCAGCCTTGTCTCTCTGATCCCTTTGGGGAAGTAACAATGAGGACGCTTGAGTGTGAAGCCATCCAGTCTCACGACTTCCTTTGACAGGCAAGAATAATGACCCCAGAGGGTGATGGTGGTTTGCAGAAGATCAGACAGCTGGTCAGTGGCACAGTGAGGATGGGGGTCTGGGTATCTCACGCCACACTAACAGTGCTCTCTCTCCCACATGTAGCTACTTTCCGTTATCCTTCAAACTGCAGGGGCTCAATGGGGGAGAGGGGCGACAGAGGCTGGTGGCGGGCAGGAAGGACTGTTCCAGATGAAAAGAGACCTAAGAGCCAAACATCTAAATGCCTTACGTAGACCTCCTTTGAATACCAATCCAGCCAGCCAACTGTATAAATAGCCATGTTGGGGACAATTGGGCAAATCTGCATCACAATTTAGGATCAGATGATGTTAACTGTCAGAGCATGATGATACATGCCTGCAATACTAGTTTCTTGGAAGCCTGAGGAAAAACGACCATGAGTTTGAGGCCAGCCTGGGCAACAGAGTGAGATTTTGTCCTAAAATAAAAAGGGCCAGGGGTGTAGTTCAGTGAGGGAACACTTGCCTAACATGCTCAAGGGCCGGTTCAAGCCCCAGCACTTAAAAACAAAAAGTAAACAAAGTCATTTTTAGCTATCACTGGCATCTGAAATACCTTGGTTCAGAAACTTAATCCTTTCCATGTTTCTGGTCGCAAACCGTATTGGATGAGAACCAAAACAAATTTCCCCCGTAAGGCCAACAATGCACCTAACCATTGAATTTGATTTAGTTCTCGAACAAAAATGTGGAAAGAGTTAAGTCTGCCAATCAAGGTAACAGCACTGGCCAGAATCAAGCCATTCCAAGTTCAAGGCAAGCTAACCCTCTTTTCAAAGAAATGTGGGTTTCTCCTTTCTTGGAAAGAGCTTTCTGTTCTAAGCAAGTCCCAGCTACCACTGAAGATTGCTTTTTTCAAAAATCAGCATCTGCTGACTCCACCTCAGCACCGCCATGTTAGAAGAATACAAACCAATGCACCTGACACATTTAAAAGGGGTAACTATCACTACGTGAATTGAACAAAAATTAGCCTGTTCACAAACATTATCTGCCTAAGAATATATAGCATGCTTGATTTATAGCTTGGAGCCCAAGTGTGATTAAGAAAAAGTAAGTCAGAAGCCTCTACTTGTTGATTTAATGGGTTAAAAAGTATTTTAACACTTTCATTAGGTTTAAAAAATGAGAAGTTTAGCAACCATTGTTTGGAAGTTCATTGTCTCAGCATGAATGCTCCATGAGTCATCTTAACAGCCTGGTAATGGCTGAACTGAGCTGCTGCCCTCCTGCTAGGCTGGTTTTGTAATGATCTGCTGGTAAAAGGCCCATTGGGAAGTGGGCTTCTAGACACATTTGGTCCCCACACCCCTCATCCAGCAGCCCCTCCCCTTCCAACTTCCGTATGTCCACAGGGTGCTGGGAACTCCTGGAAATACTCCACAGTGGACTTTTTCACATTAGCACTATGACCTGACCAAGAGCATAGTCACACCCAGCACCAACCCCTCCAGGAACAAATCACAATGCTCCTGTAACATACACGACGCTTTATATATGTTTAAACACTCTTACATTCACTTCTCGTTTGACCTCCAACAACCTTTTTAAATAGAGTAGGAATCAAACTTCAGATTTTACAGGTTAAAATAAATTCAAACATCAGTGACTACTATGAGTCACACAGGTCACACAGCTGGTTAAGTAGCAAAGCAAGGACCACAGACTCCAGGCTCCTACTGCAGTGCTCGTCTCTCTGTGAAGAAGACACCACTTCCTCCAAGAGAGTCACCAGCCCTCAGAGACGTGGAAAGGATAAAGACAGAGATCTACCTGCTGTACACAGAAAACCCCAAGCATCCTTCAAAAACACCTTTCATCTAAACATGAGAAAGGGCACCAAACACCTGAGAAAGAGCATACCTGAAAGGCAGAGCTATGAATACAGGTTGAGCCTTCCTATCCTGAAAATCCAAAATCCCAACTGGAAAATTCTACACACTATGAAACAAAACCATTAAAAATTCCATATGAAAGTACCTTATGGGCATGTGTTTCAGGGGCACATAAAAATGAATTTTGTCTTTAGACTTGGGTCCCATCCCAAAGATATCTCATTTTGTCTTTGCAAATATCTCCCCCCAATTTAAATAAAACCTGAGACACTTTTGGTCTCCAGCATTTTTCATAAGGGATACTCAATGTATAACATCAAATACTGACTTGTTCCAAACAGACAAGAATCTTAATAGAAAGATATATTAAGTCACAGAGTTTTACATAGATTAGGGCCTAGAAAATAAATTCAGGAAAGCACCAAATGCCAAAAGAAAAAAGAAAAAGTGTTAGGCTGAGTACAACCCCTATAATACCCTCTGCTCCACAGACAACACTGCGGCCTGAAACAGTCATTCACTCGGCTCAAAAACTATTTGCAAGACCAGGTAATACGCTGTCAGCTTCTAGGTGCTCCTCATGAAGGAGGCTCAACCTAGAGGAGCTTCTTCCTTCAATACAGAGCTCAAGTGAAGACCAGAAGGTGAAGGTGATCTGGGGCACAGCTGTCAAAGTGCACACATCTATGAGAAACCATTCTCTATCATGAATGTCTTCTCTTCTGCAGGTGTGGGCAGATTCTTTAGTGTACTCTCTGATGTCATGCTGGAGCCCATAGGGCTCCCGTTCCCATCGTGATGGAAAACAATGAGACTTACCAGTTCACTTGATATTCAGTGCTCATCCTCTAAGTCTAAATGATTGATGCCAGGAACACCATTAATGTTCCAAATAAAACTTTCCAATTTAGGGAACCAAGGCAGTCTGGGCAGAGGAAGGGTAAGGGACAAAAGGGAATGGGTCCAGAATACAAAACATGATCAGGATCCTTTGACTCGCCATCGAAGAGAGGGTGACCTCACTGGGGAGGCAGGTTCAGAGGGAAGACCTGTTTAAATAACCATGGCCCTCTGCAAAGTTTCCAACCCCATGGAGATGATCGATCCCACTAGCTTCCCACTGGGAAGGAAGAGGCCTACCATGACTCCTTGGGACCTTCATTCCTCAGCACAATTCCATTTCCTTACTGCTAGGGTGCCTGGGCCCTGCTGGAGTGCAAAGGAAGCCCTCCAGTGGCAGTGATATAATCTCAGGCGGCCCCACAATCTACCTCCAGCGTTCTGTCACCTGATGATCACCTGTCTGATTTCAGACACTCACTGGTCCAGGGGAACCTGAATCCTAGAACTAGATGTCCCCAAATAAATGGTTTCTCTCCACCAGTAAAATGCAGATCACAGAACAAGTGTGAGAAGTCTCAAGAATACCTGTTGCACAAGGGCATGAGAGCTACAGGCCTCGAGTGAATTCCTCACATGCCCAGAGAGGGCAAAAGTGGAGTTCGAAGGAACAGTGGCCAGGCCCAAGGCAGGAACACCACAGAATTCTCACTCTTAACATTCACATTCCTGAGGTACAGCTGGAACTCCACTGATGAAATCATTTTATACACTGTCTCTGCACACACACACAAGACACCTTTAAGAAACTGCTTTAGCTTCCAGATCCACTGTTTAATTTAGTTTCCAGC
Organism: Heterocephalus glaber; assembly: GCF_000247695.1. The sequence continues at coordinate 15,278,473 of NW_004624746.1, forward strand.
TCCACTGTTTTAAACCTTGCCTTCTCCTGGTTGTTTTGAGATAAAAGCTGTGTTCGGCTCACCGGCCAGTTGTCAAATTCCAGCACTTGCCTGGGCTATGACCAGAAAAGTCTTCTGTCCAACCACGGGAGGCCTAGTCCCCACCGGCAGAGCAGGGGTTAATGGAAGCTGACCGCAGCACAGTTGTTAAGGTAATCAATACCACTGAGATACTAAAGCAGCATAAGCCACAATATTGATTGCCAAGCAGATGATAAAACTGTTTATTATGATAATTGCAGGGTCCCTGCAAGATGCTCCTAGTGCTTCCTAAAGCTGTTTACAAAACTAATAAAGATTTGCCATTTCAAGGACTTTCATTTTAACTATCCCCCTCTTCCCAAGCTCTCACCCCTACCCCTTGTCCACTACCAAATAGCAGGCTTCAACCCCGGGCTATCAAGACAAGCAATTTCAGGCTATCCTGGGTGGAACATCCGTCTAGGGACCCTAAGGAACAGCCTGTCCTCCCACACCCTCGCCCTGCCCCCAACTTCACCAAAGAAGATGGAAGCCCAGCTGTCAGACACTTAGGGTGTGCAGATCTCCTCCACAGAACCTGCCATGTCATAATTACGGGGTTTTATCGATGGAGGGGGGCTGCTCAGGGCTCCTTGAGCTGACATCCATTTGTTGTAACACACTTAAGAAACCGCACCACCTTGGTTGGTAATTAAAACTTTTCTGGAGAACTTGGTGGCCATGGAACTAACTGAACAGGGTCAAACATGGTTTCCAGAATGCATTTCCACCAGCACAGCTCAAGGGTGACTTTGGCTGCTGGACTGGGCATAGGCCTCAAATTCTACCATGCCCAGGACACCAGCTTAGTTTTATTAACAGTGGAAATTAACTCCTTCTTGGTCACAAACACAGCCATCTGTCTTGATACGGACAGCATGGTCACTCATGTGCTATGATGTTCAAAGAGAACTGGAATGCAGGCATTGCACAGGTATCATGTTGTTCTTCAAACTGCTCAAGGGAAAACAATGTATGGAGTCCTCAGATGAAGTATAGTACCCTGAGTACTTGGGTGTGTTTTCAGAATATGAAAGAAGTTGAAAAGGAGCTCAGGTATTCAGGAAAACTTAGAAGCCAGTCCCTTGGCAACTGCAAAACAAGACCCCAATCCTCACCTAACCCTCAACAACTTTGGCTCAATCCATAGCAGCCAAGAGGATCTGCCCAGAAGAGAGTCTGACTGGACGCAGCCTTCAAAACCACATTTGCAATTTAGAGGGTAGGTGGGGCAAAGTATGAGGATCTGGAGACAGCTTTTTTTTTTTTTCTTTCTCCAATCAAAGCATGCAGAAACTGTTCACAAGAACATCTCCCTGGCTTAGGAAGAGAAGCCTCTACCCTACTGAGTCTCTCCCTTTGCTAAGGCAGCGCCAGCCCTGGAAGTCAGTGCCCAGAGTGCACCTCTGTGCACACAGCACAGTTTAGTGTCTTGGGCTGGTGGAGACACGCAGTTTTTCTGTAGATACCTGGCTCTGCCCCACCTACTCCCAATCACACAGAAATCAGAAAACTGGAGCCAGTTTTATGTAAAGTGTAATCCCTTTGCCAAAGACCTTGCCATGAACTCACAGATACCACAGCATGGCCGGAAGGGATGCATGAGGGATTAGTTTAACCTGGTTACCTGCTCTTACAGGATCTATTTGGCAACGAGGAATGGTCGGAGGAAATCGGAGGCTTTCCTGTTACTGGATTTCATGAACAATACAGTCCTAGGAAAAGGGCTAAGGACAAAGAATCACCACCTACAAAATTCTAGGCTGGACACTGCACTCATTCACAGGTGTCTCAGAATCCATGTTAACAAACACCTACCTGGATTTGCTATCAAAAGAAAGTTTAAGTGTCAATAATTCTGCTGTTACCTTTTAACCTCATTTGCACATATTAGTTGTACCGTGAACAATAACTTCAACAAAAAATATATGCTAAGAATGATACAGTCCACACTTGGAAACCCGCCCGCAACGGCCAGGCGAGCCTGCCTAAGTGCTAAGAACCATTTAGGAGCATTGTAAACCATTAGGGCCATTAGCTCTAATTTGACCTCAACAAAATAAATCAACCTGCTAGGAACAAATTTAGAAGCTTTCCAAAGTCAAGTTCTCAAACCCTTGAAAGGCTCACAAGCACAATGCAGGACAGGGAACAAATGGGCAGCTCGGGAGCTATTCTCAGCTTCTACCTTCCCTGGAACCAAAAACCGAGAGAGCAGGCATAGTTGGGCCATGGACTCGGGATATTCTCAGTCCACTGGGTCACGAAGCTATGACCATTGATAGCGTGCCAGCTGGAACACATCTGCCACTGCAAGTAAAGGATTCATGCTATTCCTTTCATACCATTTACATTTCCTATCTATACTGCTATGAATGTTTGCTGTCAAAGAATGTAGATATTTGGATTCATTTCCAAGATATCCTGACTAGGTTTCAACAGGGGTGATTCTCAGCAACCAGTCTGCATTCACTCGGCCATTCAAATGGGCAGGTATCATTTACATTAAGAATCATGATGCCCCTCCATTAATACATGTGTCAACATAATAAATAAGTTCTCCAACAAAACTTATAACCATCTGCATACACTATAAATTTAAATTGCAAAAGCATCATAAATTTTCATCTTTGTTCCCCACTGATAATTACTTACTGCATTTTTTAATACTGATGGCACTGCCCTGATGAAGAAATAGGAAGTAAAATGAACTATAGCACCATCAAATTCCATCAGCCGATGGAAGAAAGCTAAGAACAAGCATGCGAGAGAAAAAGGCAGTCCACACACCTTTTTACAAGAGCAGTCCTTCATTTGTTTAAATGATAAAGAAAAACATACTGTCTAATCATGCCACTTGTCTTTTACACAAGGAAGAGACAAGGAGTAAAGGTAATGGCAAAGCAAGTTAGCAGTGCAGAGTTCTCTAACTCAAGAGTCTGAATTTCTGAAAGCTGAGTAATCCTTTCCGGCCCCACCCAACAGGTATTTCCAGGTATCAAATTATATGTTAATTACACATATGTGAAGTTATATGAGAGGAAGTGGTGTTAGTCATCACCCAGGGGATGGAAGTTAAGCAAAACTTGAGTTTTGTAAAGCATGCTTTATGCACAGGCCTGGGGCTCCTCTGGCTCAGGAGAAGAAGAGGAACTCAGAATGAGAGGCGAGGTTATCTCTCCACATCTTCCCCTCCCAGGGCACTGCAGCCAGGCCCCTGGGCCTTTCTAGCTGGACTTCCCAGGCTTAGGACTCAGGTGCTTTTCCTTTCCGTGCATTTATTACACAGATCAAACAGGCTGCTTCTCAGCCTTGCTCAGACTCAGCTGCTTAAGAGACAGGGAGGAACAAGGAACAGTTCTCCTCAACGTGAAGAAGCGGGGCACACTACCCTCCTAGCACTGCCCTCCGTCAGCAACCTCTGAGGTTTAGGACAGCACCAGGTTCTAGAGGATCCTGGCCTCTGGAACCAGGGAAACACATCAGACCTGTGAAGAATTCCAACTCAGAGTTCTGAAACTGCTTTGAAAGCCTGTGTCTCAGACTGCAGGAATGTTATCCAAAGGACACATCGCCCACTGTCTTCAAGGAGGGAGGCCCCCCTTCAATAGTGTGCACTGATCCTGCCCTGACTGACCAGGGAGGGTTATGAGGGGATCCGAGCCTGTCCTGACCAGTGCAGGACCAAACACATGATGGAACATAAACACTCAGGACCCTGGTGCTCAGGGACCTGAGAAGGGACCTAGCCAGGAGGAGCTGTACAGTCTCTTCTTTCCTCCTGCTTTAAACAATAACACACCCAATGGGCAGATATGGAAGAGGCACTAAAATAAACCTTGAAGTGGGTCAATAATAAATCTTGCACATACTATGTATATTAGTACAGTATTGTTGTAGGGCACAGTATAAAGTGTACTATAATAGATACTATCACTGTACTACAGTATTAGCATAACACAGAGTATATATGATAGAGTATGCAATAATACCACATTAGTGATTCACAGTGTATGTTCTGAGCTGGCATTCCAATAAACAGGGTAATTTTTTTTTTTTTTTTGGGTACCAGGGATCGAACTCGGGTCCTTGTGCTTGCGAGGCAGGCGGCGGAACCACTGAGCTAAATCCCTGGCCCCAAACAGGGTAATTTAAAAGGTACAGGTACAAGGTTGTTTTAGTTCATTTTGTCTTGGTAGCACTGGGAATTGAACCCAGAACCTTGAGCATGCTAGGCAAGTGCTCTACACTGGGTTATTAACCTACTTTGGGTCTCAAGATCATCAAAAATGTAACGGGTATAGAGATTATATTTGTCCCGTTGGATGTAAGGATTACTGAGAGCATCAAGAATTTAGAGCACAGTAGATGCTTCATAAATGTTAGCTATTAACATTTATACACACACACACACACACACACACACACACACACACACAGAACATATTCTCTGAGGCCAGGGATTTAGCTCAGTGGTTCCAGTGCCAGCCTAGAAAGCAAGCGCAAGGTCCCAAGTTGGAACCCCCATACCAAAAAAAAAGAACATATCCTCATTTCATTTGCTTAACAATACAACAAAGACCTATGCTGATCTAAGGCTCAGAAAAACAGAGAGACTTGCCTACACCCAGGTGCCTCAGAGACAGCAATGCTGGCCTTGGAAACAAGGACAGGAGTCTCCCGCGCCTTACCTGCAGGGCATATGTGCAAGGTGTTCCTTAGTACTAAATTCTACACTGTTTCCTCTTACAAATACACACCTATGATAAAGTTCAATTTATAAATTGGACACAGTAAGAGATTAACAACAATGACTAATAGTAAAAGAGAACAATGATAACGACATGCCGTAATCCAAGTTATTTAAAACTTTTGAAATGTTTATTTCTGGAATTTTCCATTTCATATTTGCAGACCATGGTTGGTCTGGGATAACTGAAACCATGGAAAGAGAAACCACAGACAAGAGAGACTGCTGTTCTCTGTGCCTTTTCCATCATTATTTTCCAGTCTATCATGTACACATCACTGGCCACGGGCTAGATGGTTCTTGGTGATATGTGGGTGAGTGTTACAATTCTAATCGTTATCTATTCAATGTTTATTTGATCCAATACAACTGGCAAACATCTGTGATTCCTTAGATAGCACTGCTTGGCATGATGCAAAAGCAGGTATGCACGGCTTTAACATTTCAGAACATTTATGGCCACCAAAAGAGAAATGTACAGTGAACAATACAAGTGGTAGAGATACGCAGAAGTAATGCCTCAAACTGAGGGATCTCTCTCTCCCCTCAAAGAGGCTGGGGCAGAACTGATCTTCCTAACAGAGGCAACCACGAAGTCACCCAGCGTCCCATCCTGGTTTCCTCTCTGCATCTGCCTTGCTCCCTGCTTAGCTCCTCCTCCCAATGCAAGAGCTTCTCTGCCTTTCTGCAGGCTTCCTGAGAAGGGTCATGTGAAGGGTTATCAGTGCGGTGACCTCTTTAGTCATCAATAGCACTTCTGCCTCTCCCCTCCCCCCAGCAAGGACCGTGCAGCAAAGCTGGCCCCCCACCCTCCCCCTATTAATGCCTTTCCCCTGCCCAGCTATCACAGGAGGGCTGTTGAGTGAGAGGACCTCTGGCTGACCTCTGCTGACAGGCGCCCAGCTCCCTCTGTACACTGATCTAAGGCTAGGAGGGGTAATTAGCGACCAAGTAATAATTGCAGCTTCTAACTATGCTGGACCAAGATTGCAAAAATTCCCTGGGGTCCCTGCCAAGGACCCCAACCCACACAGAGGCATCTGCTCACAGACAAAAGAAAGGACTCAGCAACATTTCCGAGGGAGGCCAGCACTTTTCCAGGTTTTAATTAAAGTGGGACTTGGGTAAGGAGTTCGACAGCTACAAAAGAAAATTGGTAAATAAAGGAGAGTGGCTAAGGAAGAAGTGTAAGGCTTGGCTGGAGGAGCCCAATCAGGAAAGTACAAGCTCTCAAGGTACCCAGCCATGCACAAGAAACTTTCATCTCAGTCATGGAAGACACACAGCAAGTATCCTTGGAGAGGAATCAAAAAGAAATGTAAAAAGGCTGGATGCCCAATGACAGCACCACTGTTTGGCTGACTTGCTCCCCCTGCTCCAGTCCAACCCACTCAAAACCAGTCTTTTCCCCCAAAGGCTAGGATGCTTCACTGTTAGAAGATGCCAGACATATGGCACGTGGCCAAACCTAAGGGATCTGCAGTATAATCTGCTATGACTTGGTAATCCCACCAGATTCATCCAACAGGCCACCTCTACAAGACACCTACATGTGTGTGTCATGGTTCAGGATAACGCACAAAGTCCCCAATGAGAAAGAAGCGAGCATTCCACATATAGCAGACAGCCTCACCATGACTCTAAAAATAAATCTCCCTCACCCTTAACAGGACAGAACAAAGACACCCAACAGCACAGCAGCATCTGTGCCATCCTTCCTAAGCAGGCCCACCTCCCACTCCAATATCTTCCTTCTGCTTTCTAGAGTTAAAGCCAATTCATGGCAGTGCTGTTGCCCATGATCTCTCCAGAAGCTCTTTTCCCAGCAGGTTCACGGAATACGGAGGCTCTCCAGTGTGAACAGGGTTTTCTGCCCATCTGAATGACTCCATAGACTTCACACTCCTTTTTCTCCACTACTGCACCGCCTGGTCTCCCAAAGCATTCACGGCCTCTCTGGGCTGAATCCCGTTACTGAATCCATGGTGGCAGCAGTCAATTGCACTAATTCACCCTCCATTTCCTTCTCCAAACAATTAATATACTTAATAACTCCAGCCCCCATGACTGAGTCCTCAGACGCCCCTCGATTAACCTCTCCCCACTATGAGCACTGGGTCTCCACCAGTCTTCTGTTCCCTATCACTTAATCATTTTTTAATCCACAACAAGGACTTCGCGCCACACTGTGGTTTTGTTCTCTCCTAATCTTTTATGAGGGACCTTATCAAAAGCTTTTAGAAAATACAAGGGAACTTTGCCTACCAGGTCATCTTTATTATTTTAGAATTCTTTATGAAGAAATTACAGACTTTAACACTGTAAATGAATATTTAAGGCTTGGCACTCACTTAGACAGGTGAGTCTGACTTGGGTTATATTTAAGTCGCTGTATTACTTCCAACTTTGGATTTTGTCTGCCTACTGGGAAGGTATGGCACCCCTCCCTAAGCCCCAGGTATGGGTATTCCTGGGGTCCCCCCAGAATTTTCTGGATCAGGTAAAACTGAGTATGTACTGAGCACCAGTGGGACACATAGGGCATTAACAGAACCTTAGGTCATGGAGAAAAAGTCATCAAGTCAATGGAGGCCTGGATGTGGCAGCCACTTTCTCTATGTCTCCCCAGGTGGATGGCAGGTTAGCAGCCGGCTGCACATCTGCAGGGAGCCAGCCACGGCTTCGTGATGTTGACACCATCTCTGTGCCCTCTGAACACCTGTTTGTTGGACCTATTAATTCTAATTAGCACTCTGCAGCCAACTCAGCCCTGAGCTCTGGGGCAGGTTTCCCCCTGATGGAATAATTAAAGTTGCACAAGGGGTGGGGGTGTTTCCTTGTCACGTAAAAATTATTTTTTTCTTGGCAGGTTTAAAGGTAAATTAGTCAAAGACACATCTCTTCAAGACCTGCCTTTGGGCAGGGTTCGAAAGCAGTAGCAGAATCCTAGAATCCAACTGAAAGCTTTTCCATAGAGTAAAACAGAGGGCTAACTAATCTGCAGTCACACAAGCACGTTTTCCTGATCACCAGGGGAATCTTCAGCCCTCCTCATCCATGTGTCTATGTCTAAGGATCCATTTAGTACAAGACTGCACTCCAATCACCAAAAATGTAGCTAAGTTCCCATTCCTAAACCCAGATGAGATGTGCCTGCCACTTCTGAACACGGCCGTGAAATGAACAGGTTCCCAGAAACAGTTTTTGGAGCTCAGAGTACTGGTGATACCTTACCTTGGGGAAGACCAGCAGTGTCAAGTCATAATCATTCATCTGTTACAAGGGCCCCATAAATGAGCTGTCTAAACTCCTCTCTTCTCAACACAGCCCTCTCTGATCTGGGTTCCCTGGAGGATGGAATGGGAACTGCAGGCCCAGGCACTCCATTAGGGCAACACAGCAGTTCAGCCTGAACTTAATGAGCTCTTGTAAGGAAACAGGAAGTCTATAAAGTAATTTAAATAACTTCCAGTCTTGAAATAAAGGAAATTAAATCGCTGGCACAAACTTCTCTGATGGACACCTTTTTTGTCTTTCCAGTCACATCCACAGTTAACAGCTGTCATATTCTTCTCTCCAGGGCTGCCCCCCAAAGTCCTCTAATACGAAACACACAGAGATTGTCAATGAGTCCTCAGAACTCTCCAAGCTACTGTGGAAACTGTGAGCCAAGGTTGCAGCATGGTGTACAGCAAGAACACACGAATCAGCCTACAACCCCACGAGGAGTCCTGATACTTCCTAGCTGCAAGAGCTTGCACAAATCACAAACTTCATGGGGCCGCAGCTTCTCACTAAGAAACAGGGAAAGTCTGGGTCTGACCAAACGACCTCTAAGGCTCTTAAGAGAGTCAAATGAGCACCATGAGAACAGTGTGAGCTGAAAACACAAACACTGGTATCACTCCAGCTGCCCAGGCCCTTGGGCTCCAGGATTTCTCAATGTTCCACTCCAGGAGCACTATCCTATTCTGGCTTTCCTCTTCACTATGAATATTTATTCATAATTTCTTCTACTTTTTCTAAGCCCTTGAATATAGGTAATTATTTGTGTGGATAATTATTAGTCCAACTAGACATGATTTCGTTAAGGGTATGAGCTTTCATATTCTGTAAACCAGTGTGTCCAGAGTTCCAAGCAGTTTTCTCCATGAAGGGTTGGATTCTACAACCCATGCAGCTACCCAGACCTTCTCAAGTACCAATATGCTAAGAGCAATCCATCAACTCTACTCAACAAGCAGAACCTCAAACCCGCATAGCAAGGTAAGATTCACAAGGTGCTGTGAGCCCACAGGGTGGGAAAGGGAGGGGTAGAGGCTTAGGGTCCCCTCTCTCAGAAACAGCTCTGACTTCTCCCATGCATTCCTCATGAAAGGCTTACCACTGTCACTATGGCAGTTTCACCTGGTAAACCTAAGCCACCAGATACAAGAGACTGTTTCTGGCTGCAGAGTAAAGTTGACTTTATTGATGACAATCAGCCAGATATGAACTGGTCTGACCAGTCCTCTGGACACAGGAGCACCACAAAGGCAAACTAAAAAGAAGCTGAAGGTCCATCTTGTTTTCCTGGCCCTCTAGATATTGCTACTGACAACCGGAATGGTGAACTCTCAACCCCTTCACAGTAAAAAGCCAAGAGCAAGGCCGGGGCTCACTGCGGCCAAAGAGGTCACCTCCTGCAGCACAAGCGCAAGGGACAAGATCTTGGCACTCTTTTTTTTTTCTGGTACCGGGGAATCGAACTCGGGTTCTTGCACTTGAGCAGCAGGCAGCGAAACCACTGAGCTAAATCCCCGGCCCAATCTTGGCACTCTTAAAAGAGAACCATTGAGTTTTGCTCAAAAATTAACCCTCCCAAGTCACCCCAGAAAAAAGAAAATCACAAACAGAACTCTAACTTTACCTTATACAAAGGCTCCCCACACACACACACACACAGTTGACAAGCTCTCCACAAACAGGCTTCATGTGAAACCACTCTGCCACCCCCACTGGTGCATGGGTAACTTCTCTGGGACACATATCACAGCAGTCTTATTCTGATAAGGTTTTTGTTTTTTTGGTGCTGAGGCTTGAGCCCAGGGCCTTCTGCATGCTAAGCACCATATCATGGCAACCCTAATGCCGCCAAGGAATTGCTGTGAGCCTGTGTAACCTGCATGATAGGATTCAAAGGGTCCAGAGGTCTGTTTGAGCAATCGCTATCTCCCTTTAAAAGTCTCACAAGTTGAGTAACAGTGTCCTTTACCCTGGAGGGCTGCTTCAGCTCTTAAGCAACCCCTCTAGCGCTTCCCAGGATTTGACCCTACAGCTGCCTGTCCCATGGCACTCAGGCCTCACAAGTGTGGGGCAGTTCATGTCCACCATGTCTGTCTCATCACTTCACAGTCCAATGACAGCTGGAGGGGGCACAAATGTCTAAGGTAGGTTAATCCAAAAAGCAAACACAGGTGGTCTCTTATGGAATCATTCACAGCACTCCCGCCATTGCAGCAAAACTTGACTTCTCATAAAGTGCACTGACCAACAACCACAACCAGTGCATCTCTGGAATTTCCACATTGAACGATGCTTCATCTGAAGCGGGAGCCATCAGCTGGGTGTGGCAGTGCATGACTGTGATCCCAGCACCCCAGAGGCCGAGGCAGGAGGATTATGAGTTTGAGGCCAGCCTGGGCAACACAGCAAGTTCAAAGCCAGCCTAGACTACATAATGAGACCATCTCAAATAAATAATACAATGCAATATAATATATATAATTTTAAATTTCCTAGTAAGCACATCTTAAAAGGAGAAAAGGATACTACTGAAATCAATAGTATTTAACTCAACATGTCTAACATATTATTTCAAATGTAATCAATCCAGATTTTATTAAGATATATTCCCCTTGTTTTCAGACTTAGCCTGAGAAGTCTGGCTGTATTTTATACTCACAGCACAAGTCAACGCAGACTGGCCACACCTCAAATGTTTGGTGGCCACACGTGGTTGGTAGCTCTCATAAGGCAGCCACTGAAAGCCCTGGCCTCTTCTGCTCCTGAGAACCTGGACTGTCACTCTAATCTGGCCTCGCTGCAATCATTCATGCTTGTTTTCTCACTCACAGACTCTGCAGAATGCACTCCTACTCGGGATTCTTTCCCACGGCATTTACAATTATTATTTGTGTGAGATGTCAAGAAGTTAGGCTGGATGGGCCTGGAGTTAACAGATTTTCAAGGAATCACAGAGAATTTATCTATTGGTCAAAGCTCCTCTCCAAGGTTTTTTCATCATTAAACCAGACCTCTGGGGTTTCCTGATTTCAAATGCTCGTAATCCCATGACTTGAAAATTCACCATCTTTGCAACAACATAAAGTTAACTCCACACTGGCCACATAACCATCTCCATGTTAGTATGCAGAGGACGATAAAGAGACATTCTCCTTGTGATCTAGCTCAAGATCCTGTGGGATTATTCTGTCCTAGACACACATCGGGGGTGCTATGCACTCAAAATTATGAAATACATGAATAATCTGCTAAGGTTGTGCCTAAGGGCTTAAGATACAAATAGACCTGGGGCAAATCCACAGAAAGTTCTGAGGCAATGTTCGCAGCAACTATCATCTAGAAAACCCTGTAGGCTCCATCCAGGTCTGGGCAGAACTGGCTCCGCCCATCTGTCCTCAGTGGGACAGAACTCCATGCTGGTCCACAGCACATGAGGCAGATGGGGAACACCCTCCACACCGGGTAGGACAGGGATCCCAAAGAACTGGATGATACACAGTAGCAGCGACTATGGAATCAGCCCATTTCCTCCACATGTGCTCATGGACTCATGCGCTCCACTCTCCCTTCCCTGCATCTGGACTGGCCCCATCCAGAGGACCAGAGGAATTTATCTAGAAAGCAACCCTGGCAAGCTAAAGGCTCCTCAATTCCAGAGTCAGTTTCAAGAGCAGGGCAACATGGGGAAGCGGAAACATACAGAAAATGGTGCATTTCTGGCTCTCTGTTCTGGCTGCAGGCAAGAGAACGTGTGCGCAGAGTTCTGGAGGAAAGGACTGGAATGGGCTGAGGCTAGGCTTGGTTCCCAGAGCCCCACAGGGGACAGGGCTGGCTCCCAAACCTAGAAGTGCAAGGGGCTGCTCTCCAATAGGTGAGAGCTCACCCAACTACATATCCTGGACAGGAACAAAGACTGGGCGCCACTATCTGTCAACATTTTCATCATCATCTCCTATCTTCGAGGGTCCCTTGACCTGTTCCCAAAGCACCAGGGAGGGAAGTGAGGGAGGAAGAGCACAGAGAAAGGAAGGAAGGAGGCGGCTCTTCTTGGCAAGCTGATGGGTGTGAGTGGTGAGCATTAATTAAAAAGCCATCTGGGAACAATGGTCTTTTCATATTTGGAGCCTGCTCTACACAAAGCCCAGCTTGTTCTAGGGGGAGGACTCTGCTTTCCTTTTTTTTTTTTCTTACTCATTTCCTAGGGTTGTGGCAATGTCTGGCACCCAGCTCAACCCACTGGAGGATCCCTTAACCAGAGGACGTGCCAGGCAGGCCTCCTCCTTGCATTTGTAAGTGGTGGCATTCAGACACAAGAAGGGGCAACTGCAGGAAGCTGTTCTGATCAGACCCATGGCTCTCCAGAGCTCCTGGGTGTTTCCCTGAATAGCTGCCTAACCCGCAGAAACACACACTGGACATTTTCAGCAGCCAAACACCCATTTCCCTCTCAAATTATGCTAGACGCACCACACCCAGTAGACACAGGATGAGGAGTCATGAGTCTAACAGTCAGCCAGCAGATGCTTCAAAGCTGAGCTGGAAGAGGACACTGAATAGGTATCAGATCTTATGATGAGACCCTTTTCCACATTCTGGGCCATTCCTGGAGTCTCCGCCAAAACCCACAAATTCCTCCAGCAAAGGCAGCTTTTAAACTACGGATAGGAATGGGAGTGGGGGCCAATGCTGACCATCTAAGACATTCCTTACCGTTCAAACCACTGCATCACTTGCTCCTTACAAACCCTGGTGGGCAGCCTCTACGGCAGCTCCCTGAGCCCCCTCCTGGCATCCACATCCTTGGGTAATCCCCTCTTCTCAGGCATGAGCAGTACGTACACAGTGACTCACATCTAACCAACCACACGATGCCAACAAAACAGGGCAGAAGTGACAGGATGGCACTTCTGAGATGAGGTTGCAGAGGCTGTAGTTTCTGTCTTGTGTCCTAACAGAGCCAAATGCCTTGTCAGAAGCTGCTCTGTGGAGAGGGACACATGACAGAGAACTAAAGCCAGCCCCCAATGAGCAAGGACCAGAGGCCCTCCATTGGAGAGTAGGGGAGGAGCTGCATCCTGTAAACACCCACGGGATGAGCTTGGAATCAGGTCCTTCCCCAGTCAAGCCTTCAGATGAGACCATAGTCCCAGACAACACTTTAATTACATCCTCACTGGAAAGCTTAACACAGTGGACCCAGTGAAGTTATAGCCTGATTCCTGAGCCATAGAAATTAAAAAATAGATGTCTAAGCCATGAAGTTTAGGACTAATCTGTTACACAGCAAGGGATAACTAATACAGTTCTCCATTTTAAAATGAAAAGATAAAATTTAGGCCAATAAATGGCAGCCCTGAGGTTCTCACTTGGACTAGACTGATCCTTGATAGTTGTTTTCCCTGCACATTTTAGCCCACTGATCTGTGAACCAACAAAATTTACTGGGCTTTTCTGTTCTCATGGATGACCCAAAGACACCCGCAATGTACATCTTAAAATAAAAAGACATCAGGTCCCTTCAGAATGTTAGGGCTGAAAGAAGAGGGAAGAAACAATGCAGTCTAACCCATTCTTTTTACAAATAAAGAAACCGAGACCACAGTCATAAAGAAGCAGAGATGAAACTTGAACCCCAGCCATTATGGTGCATGACTCTTTAATACGGGAAGCTTTAGCTCAAACATGCTGAACACATTTCTCATTTGCCGACCAGGAAAATCCTATCAATGACCCTCATCTTCCCTTCTGACCCACCAAGGGTAACATTCTTTGACACCTAGGTTAATGCTCCTCCATCTTGTCCTTTAACAACTTGGCAGCTTCTCCTACAACTGTCCTAAATTCACGCATATGGTGGTAAACACAAGAATTGGTATGTGCAGGAGTCCTCATTTGCAACAACAGCATTATCCTCTATCGAGCTGAAACTTATGTTTACTTTAAAATTCCACAACACATCAAGGGAACAAGATACACATTTCCACCAAGAGATCTACATCATGCAAAGGTGTTCTGGAGTCTCCAGGATTCCACAAGCTTGCTCATCACTAAGACTTCCATTACTTTTACAAACACATACCATAAATAATTAAGGCTAAGTAGCCTAAGGACATTTTGTGAAGCATTCTTGCTGTTTTAGGTTTTTTTTCCCCTTTTGTAAATTAGGTTCTAATTCACAAGACTGAACAACCTCCAAAAGGCTTCCAGACACAACCACAGATCAGTGCTATTCAAGTGATTCTACATTCTTGCCAACTTTCAAATATATTTTTGCTTACTGTAGAAGTCATAGATGTTCACTATTCAGAATTCAGAAAACAAAACATTAAAAGTAGCTTGAATTTCTACCACCTGGAAACAAACACTCAGCAAACATTGTTATATGTACTATATTCTTTAGCATCTCCTTTATGCATACTTTTAAAATTAAACTTAAGTCCTATAGTACACACAGCCTTTCATTTAATTTACATCACCGTTTTACCTAATTTATAACCATGAGGCAGGAGTTTTAAATAGACACATAAGAATCTGCCATATGGATGCACCATAACTTAAATCAATGCCTTGTGAGATTTTTAGATTGTTTCCGTTTTTCACTATTATAAATGTCTGTAATGAAAATCTGAATTTGTAAATTTCTTTTGCATGACTCTAATGATTTCCTTATTACAAATGGAGTTGATGAGTCAACAATCCTGTTCCAGATCTTAAGGATAAATGAATGAAGAAGCACACAAAGACTCCTGCCCTAGTGAACCACACATTCCAGCAGGGAAGAGAAGGATAATAAATTTAGGGCCTGGGATGTGGCACAGTGGTAGAATCCTTGCCCAGCATCCACAAGGCCCCGGTTCAAACCCTAGAACTGCACACACACACACACACACACACACACACACAAAATAAGGGTAATAGATCTAAAAATTATATAGTAATTTTCTAGGTGGCATACGGTATGGTCAAAAAATGAACACAGAAAGGGGAGTCAGGAATTCACTGTAGACAATGAACAAAGCTACAAAATTAAATAAATTTAAATAAATCTTATTTTAAATTTATTTAAAGCTACTTAACACACACTGACAAACCATTATTCAGAAGGGATTTACTAAATTTTTACCTATTCACCAAAACAGGGTATTTGTTTTACATTTTTTTTTCTTTAAATCTTGATTGAAAATGTCATTTGGGTATTCTTCTTATGAGCTGCCTATTCGTGCTCTTGGCCTATTTTCTACTATTTTTATTGATCATTGGTTTTAAGAGCTCTTTATATATTAAGAGTACTTAGGACAAACTGTCAATTATATGGGCTATAAACATTTTTCCCAGTTTTTCGTAGACCTTTAAATTTTGCCATTAATGTCCAGAATGCAGAATTGTTAAGTAGAGTAAATCACTGTTTTCTGTTATGATTGTTTTCATTAAACTGTTAGGCCTACAACTCCTCCGTGTCACATATTCAGAGTAATATTAACCTACATTTCCTTCTAGCCCTTTTGTGATTTATTTTATTTTTGCCTTGCTAACTTATCTGGAATTTATGGTAATATATGCTATGAAGAATGGCTCTATTTTGCTGCCAACTGTCTTATACCACATATTGCGTAATTACATCATCTGCAAGGTTGTGTAATAATGTACTAAAGGCAATAAAGTACACTGATGTAGTCCACCGGTGTCAACTAGACCAGTGTTCAAGTCTAGGTAACCAGGCCAGTTACCTAAACTCTCTGAACTTCAGTTTCTTCATCCGTAAACTATTAGAAATGTCTACACACGGGTTAAATGCGTTAAGGTCATATAAAAGTGTTTGGAATAAAGTGTGGCCTCTGAAGTACTAAAAATTGTTAGCTGTTAATCTAACATCTCTCACTTATTTGAAATGCTGCCTTTATCCGGCGCATTTCTGTTTGATTCTATCCCATTCAGTATTCTCTGTATTTTCTAACTAATTTTTCTCCAGTCTGTAGGAAATCCAGTTTATTTTTTATTTTGTAACTCAATTCCTTATAAATTTAAATATATGTTGTGTGTTTCAGAAAGACAAAAATATCTGCAAATAACTTTCATTTTTTCTTCTCTTTTCTTCTTTATAGTACTGCAGATTGAACCCAGGGCCTCTCACATGGTAAGCAACTGAGCTACATCTATGGCCCTTGTTTCTTTTTAACTATTATTTGACTTTGGTTTGTATACTCTAGCCAACTCAATAAGGCAGGAAAAAAGAAATGAGTCTGCCCATTTCCCAGTTTCATGATGCTATCTCCCATGATGTTATCACTCATGGCTCAGCAGTACGTCTAAAGCTACTGGCTGCTGGTTTCATCAAGTATATACACTTTTTGTAGCTTGATTATCTTTTTTCCCAATATTTGAGACTGAAGCCAAGGCCTTCATACTGAGCTACATCCCTGGCTTTTTTTTTTAACTCATCTGTATTTATTTATTTATTTATTTATTATTTCTATTTTGAGATAGTACTTAGCAACTTAGTGAGACCCCATCTCCAGGTTGGGTTTGAGCTTTGATCTTCCTGCCTCAGCCTCTCAGAGTGCTGGGATTACATGCCTGTGCCGGCACACCCAGTCAGTCGTAGCTTGATTTTTTAAAAAGTCTAAGCAAACTCTGAATAAGTAAATACCAAAAGCCTTAATAAATACTATGTTTTACTCCTTTTCTCTACTTACATGATTATTTCAAGAGAGGATATTCAGGGGCCGAGGATTTAGCTCAGTGGTTTCGCCGTCTGCTACCCAAGTGCAAGGACCAGAGTTCGATCCCCGGTACCAAAAAAAAAAAAAAGAGAGGATATTCTGATATTAAGCCCTTTTATCTGGTGCAAAGTCTGTGTGGTTGCTACTTAGTACCACTAAACTCAATCTGTGACTTTATCTGGCATTTTTTATGCCCACGCCAGAGCTCACTCTTTAGCCTTCTTTTTATATAATCTTTGTAATGGTGCTGGTCCCCAGAGCTGTACTAGCATTGTAAAATCAATTATCCCAGACACTCTGGCTCTCTTCCTAGACTCTGGAAAAGTTTGTTTTGCAGGCAATTCTTTGGTTCCCCCAACTTTAAAAGAACTTACCCATTAAACTTATTCATCCTGGGCCCTTTTTAGAAGTTTTTTGTTTTTTTTTAATGTCTAGCTTCTTCCTTAGTTCCTGGTTTAAAGTTTCAGACATCTGAATCATTTCCCTGAAATACACATGACACTGAGGTTTTCAAAGTTGTTATATTTTAAGTTATTGTGTTTTATATTACAAAATAATGATTCCAAATGTAACTTGTAATTTGTTAGTCTTTTTCCATCCCAACAACTCATTTTTAGTTTTGACTATGTGGTTTTCTCTTTTCTTAATTAGACATGATAGTGCTTTAGTCTATTTTCCTGATTTTTTTTCTCAAATAGCTCTTAGATTTATCCACTCAACACTTCTGTCTGTTTTTCTAATTCACAAATATCAATTCTACCTTACAATTCTTTACTCCAGCTGTCTCTAGGCTTGTTTTATTCTTTCTAACTTTGAGCTGAACACTTAATCCATTTATTTTCATTTTCTCTTATTTAATAATGAAGGGATTTCAAGCTATGAATGTGCCCCTAAATATAACTTTGGTAATAACCAAAATGGTTATCGAAATAACCATTTAAATATACAGAGTTTTCACTACTGCCTAATGATTCTGTAATAGTAATTTCATTTCCTCTTTGACCCACACTTGATTCTGGAGAATTCTTTTTAATTTTCAAGTAACTGGATTTCATTAACATGTTTAACACTAAGTATTCCATGGAAGAGGAAAACACCTCTGAAAGAAAATGAAGAAAACTCTGGTAAAGAAAAAGAAATAAGTAGAAAACATACTTAACATTTAAGTTGTAAAACACTACTTATTTAATGTTATGGCAGCCATATCCTTTGTACTGATTACGTGACAATGTGGATTCTAGGGATGTGAGAAATTGAGAAATCAGCAGCACAGGGAGAAAAGAAAAAGGAAATTTCTCTTTACCTTCTGAAAATTTTATCACGGACATGTACTGCCTCTTTAAAAAAGTAATTTAAAGAGCAAATCCATATCTCAATAAACAGAATAAAATATCCCAGATATGCAAAATACAAAATATAACTAAATGTCCATACTTTCGTTGATGAAATTTAAAGATCATATTCGTTGAGCAAGACTTGCCCCCAAAATGATGACATCTGTGGCTCAAGGAGAAAGAAAAAAAAACTTTCTGTAATCTCTATGCTCAGAAGAATTAAGAACTTAAAAGAAAATGAAATTTACCAAAAAGGTTTAAACAGGTTTCCAACAGGCTGCCATTTTGAAACCTGAAATTTGTGAACACAGAGCTGAGAAGATGAAATAATTTTCTGCTTCCTCCATCTCCTCATTAAGCCTTTCTCATTTTACGAATGCTGCATTGTGCATTTTGGTTGCTGCAGACTTCTCCATTATTACTTAAAATGAATTTCAATCCCAAATTAATTGAATTAAGTTATGATTATAAGTGCTATGCCACATCAACTCCCTTCCCACAAACTATGATGCCAAGTTTTTAAAAAAAAAAAAAAAAAAAGGAAATAAAAACGAACTCCATGAATTAGTTTTTCAATTTATGCTGAAGAAATCTGTTTCCTACTTTCTAATTTCTGCAACTGGGAAATTCTGTATATTATGTTACCCTATAATGAAGAATGCCAGTAAACAGAAATCCACACGCCTGCACACACAACAGATTACACTGTACATAATTGCAAACGCTACCAAGTTATGTCCTCTTGGGAGTATTATTAGTGCAATGTGGTTATTTAATGCCTCATCTATTCAAAAGAATTCATTCCATATGGATGAAAAAAAGAGTATGAAACCTTAAATATGGAAAAAATAGAAAATATAATCATATATTACTTAAAATCTATAACATTTTATACAAAGATAAGGTAGTAGTACCAAAGCTGAGGGATTCAGAACATTTCAAAATACAAGGGCATTAGCTCATTGCTAGCTACCAAAATCTCCACCCTCACATGGGGCTGAAGGAGACAGGCAGCAGCAGAAGTCAGGAGCTTCCTTTTGTACTTCACTTGACCCTAACAGAAATTCTTAAAGCCACCCTGCACCTGGGGCTTCCATTCATAGAAGACCACACCTACGGAGTCTCGCACATGCCAAGGAAGCCCTTGGCCCCTCCACAGTGCAATAGCTCAGAAACCATAGGGCACAGTGACTTTCTGGACTGTGGCAATCCACCCAGCAGCAGATAACCTCAGAGGCTGGCAAAGCATGCCCAGCACTGGGGAAGGAAGCTGCCCCACCTCTGTCACCCACAGGCCAAATGAAGTTCAGGCCTCTGCACAGTCCCCCATTCATGTCCTCTATCTTCTGAGCATAGGATATTTGCAGCCACTTTGGCTAAAACAAAAGATGAATGACAGGAAGACCAACTGCCCTTTTGGCTGATCCCTAGAAAAGGGGAAGTGTAACAGTGCAGAGGGGAGAGCAGACCAGCTGTACTGATCCCTCTTTGTCCCACAGTGGTTAATAGTACAATCCTCATTTCAGATCCATTAAAGCAAAAGTGCTGCATTGTCAGAGCCCTGGGTGCACAGCCCCAGGGCAGAACCTCCTGTGCTGACCTGCGGGCCCAGGTGACCTCACCTCAGCCTCCTCCTCTCCAGGGAGCTGACTCTGGACACCTCATAAAAGGACAGAGCTGGCAGCCAGAAGTCTCCAGTTTGCCCAGTATGCAGTATGGGTCTTCAGAAACCCCACCCTCCACCACCAGGCAGTTAGGCATGCCACCTCTACTCAAAGTAAGCAGCCCCTCAAACCAATTTCCACTCTCTGGCTAACACTGAACATGTCCCCAGGTAGATTCTAAATACTTAAACTAACACCTATTCCCCACAAACAATGCTGGGATCATAAATACATGCATAAATAAATGATGCTTTTCCTGAACTCAGTTTAATGGGACACCCTTTTCTTGGTATTGTTTTGCACAAATCCTGGAGTACCAGGTGAGTTTCTATCAAGGACTAAGAAGCCGACTGCTGCTCCCTAGGACCAAGGAGGAAGCCTCTTCCACAATGCTGTTAGTTCATGGACCACAAAGCATATTCACACTAAATATTACAATCATGTATCAGAGCTACTTAAAACCAGAGGCACTGGAAGAGGCAGTGTTCTCAACAATGCTTCGAGGGAACTGTTGACTGGGAACTTGGTGTCAGTTTTCCAACACTAAAGCATGAATAGATACACCTCACAGTAGGCAAGAGCCTCCAACTCCCTCCCATTCAGGTCTACCATACATCTGCCTTACCATCTCAGCTTAACCTCTGCACCCTGGCTGATGTCCAATGGTGGCCACATCCTACAACATCTGGCCTTCATCCCTGAAATCCTCCCTTGAAGCTGGACTGAAACCACTTAGCTCTTAATCTTAACCACTGGATATAAAAAAGAAGAATCTGACAAATAATTTTTATCTCAAATTTTGAACAATGATAGAATATAGACACCCAATACTACCTATACTTGTTCCAGAATTGTGCCTGACCTTGAGGGCTGGGGGTGTAGCTTCATGGTACAGTGCATGCCTATTAGTATGCACACAGCCTAGGCTCAATCCCCATCTAAAAAATATGATCCTTACCCAGAATTTAAAGCAGTCCCCTATAATGTCATTTAATTTAATAACTCTAATTTAATCCAAAAATGGCAATCCCATTTAGTTCAAATTCATACTACAAAGAGGCTGGCCAAGGAATGAACTGCCATGGCAGAATCACTAGTAGAAAATGTATCCACGATGGTTCTAGAAACACATCTTCATTCTATAAACCCACTCCCCTCAGGACTCCTTGCCTGCTCAGAGGCTGCCAAAAAACTATAGTCCAGAAACTAGACCTATCACCGGGAACCATTTCAGAACCTGCCACACACATACAGGGATGGTTCTCAGGCCAACAGGCTGCAAAGGAGGGGAGGGAGGCTGCTACCATCCTGCCCATATCACAGGCTGCCTGCCTGTGCCCTGCAAGCAACCTCTAACCCCTATCAGTCTCCACTGAACCTTTGCTCACTCCTCTGGGGAGACTCAACCTAGGAACCCTCTACAACCACTCTCTTCTGTTTCTCAAGTGCTTAGGGCTTCACCAAAATACAATTTAACAAAACAACCCCACCATTATTTTGGGAGGGAAGAGGCTATCAAAGATCATCACAAACCCTCCTCCCCCGATTCCAAGAAAGCACTGGTTGCTGGCAGAAGTAGAGGTGCACAAGCTTTCAGGACAACACTGGGTCTAGCTTTACCCATCCAAGCCCCCTACTCTAGATCCATCCAGGGGTTGCCTTCCCTGCCAGCTGTACTGCTTCCTCCACAGGACCCCTCTAGGGTGGGGGTAGGGGCTGACTAGCAGCCTCCAACATGCCCACATCCCAACACCTGACCCCAGGAATGCACTATCTCACGAGGCAAAAGAGACTTTGCGGATGGGATCGAGTTAAGAATCTTGAGATGACGAGACTATCCTGGGTTATACAGGTGGGCTTGATGTAATCACAGGAGTCCTTAAAACAAGGACAAAGGACAAGGTAGAGGTAGACAGAAGGAGATATAATGACAAAGAGAAGCAGAGTGATGTGAGGAAAGGGTCACGGGCGAAGGAACGTGGGCAGCCTCAGAATCTAGAAAAGACCAGGATACAGACTCCTCCAGAAGGACCCAGCCCGGCCAACACTCTGACTTTAGCCCAGTTAAATGATTTTGGACTTCCGGGCTTTAGCTGTGAGACAATGAATCTGTGTTGACTTAAGCCAACAAGTTTGTGGTAATTTGCTATAGCATCAATAGAAAACATATACCATTCTTCCAAAAAGTGGAGGATTGTGCCAATGAACACACAGACATAGGGCTGTGGTCTGGATTTTTAGGATCATTCAGCCTAGTTAGGATCCACACAACCTTCCATTCTAGACCCTAAGAGCCAGAATCTTCTCTTTTCCCATCACCAAAAACTAGGCCCCAAGGCCCTGGATACCATAAGTAAGAGACAAGGTAAATGCTTGGTGGAGCATCTTAACATAAGACAGAAAAAACTGCCACTAGCCTACTGCATTTGAGAGTCACAAATATCCAAAAGAAAGAGTCACAAATATCCAAGGAAATAATTTAAAAATATGGTAGCTAAACAAAGAATATATGTGTGCTCCATTTTGAGTTTATCTACAAGAAGATACTGGACTGAGAAATCTACCAGGAAGAATCCCTGGATCCATAGTTCCTTTTATCATACGGGCAGACAGCAAGCCCAGCCAAACTTGCCCACAGGTGGGCTGTGATGCCAGGCAGCCAGCTGGAAGAACTGGAAAGCTGGGGCCCATGCCATTGGGCTCCTGAAGACAAAGAGAGGAGGCAGCTCTGGAAGATGATAGCCTGGGGCCATTGGATCTCACCATCTCCCCAGCACCTGAGAGGTGTGAGCCAGGCAGCCAACCACATCAGAAGCTGGCTGGCAGCCGGCCCCAGTTGCCCAACACCTCCAGGGGAGCCAACTTTCCAGGACTGGGTTTTATACAACAGACAGCTACAGGCCACTGTTGATCAAATCAAGGCACAGTCCTTGAAAACGGCCCATGCAAAGACTAGACAGAAAGTGTCTTACTACAGAGCCATTTATTAATAGACTATTCTTCTCATTTATCGTGTAAAGGAGGATCCCACCAGGATCTCATTCCTACGCCAGTCTATCCAGTTCTCTTTCACTCACAGGCCAGACCACCCATCCACGTAACCCTCCATACCCATATACTCTTTCATTGGCTCAATTTTACTGGTTGTTGACACTGTCTCAGTCTTTATGTTAACAATGAACAAAAACTATTACGTTAACAATTAACACAAAGCATTACATTAGGGTTCTTAGGGTCGGGCTAACTAGGATTACTCGATAGGATCTAAACATTCAATTTTTTGTTGTTGTTGTTGTTAGAGAAGAAGCTGCACTTTGGCCTGATCAATGCTGCTCTGGGCAGCAAAGACCCCAGACCCGAGCTTGCCACACCTTTATTCAGAACATCAGCAGAAATAAAAGTAGCAACTGACTCAGTGCATCTGGACAAGGCACTACTTTAGGCAAGATGAACTAGTTAAAAAAAAAAAAATTAACCACCTTCCACAAAGGCTTCTCAGTCAGTCTCCTGCTTGTGAAAGATACGACTCTGGATTTTGAAAGTCCAAGAGAAGGTTGATACTAGCCAACGTGGCTTCTGGTTTGCCCCGATTCAAAGACTTTATGCTACGTAACCAGTTTCTCTTTATCTCTGGCTTCTTCTAATGCCCCCCTCAAATAAATCGGTCCCAGAAATAGAATCTCATTTTCCTTAGATCCTACCATATGACTAATTTATAGCCTTCGTTTAAAGCCCTTGCACCAGAGCTGACTCCAGTAATTTCCTCCTCCTCTATCGAATGACCATTGACAGCCACCCTAACCTCTGTGTGAACCAGGAACGCTCTCTGTGCCTCCCACAGGTGTGGAATCACGCCCTGTGAGAGCAGGGTGATTCGCAACAGAATCTCCCCACTCTAGTGTAAATGTACTGGGACCCCACTCAAGTTGCGGTGTGTGTCCCTACAGAGTCAGAGACCACTCCTTATTCTTAAATGCGCCTTTTAAAAAAAAAAGCTCAGGGATACTAAAGGCTGGGCCAGCAATTAGCAAGGGATCCGAAGCCATGTTCTTACACACTTGAATTAAGGGGGCAGGAAGGGGGGCTCTTGTTTTGCTTTTGATTCAAGGAGGTGGGGGTGTGGGAAGATGTCCCAGAAAATATCCTACATTGGCCAAAGGAGGAGGAATACTTGAAAGGAGTATCTGAAAGTGCTCCAACTTTCTTTCCCGACCCCCATCCCAATGGTATCCCCAGCCAAGCCATCAAAGCCTTGCCAACATACTTCTCTACTGTACTGCCCTAGGCTCCCCATCAACGTCTTCACTGCCTTTGCAACTAAATAATGCTTTCTCTTATCCCCTGACTGTGCCTTTTCGATCCTCAGCCCAACTATAAGCTAACTCGTCCAACACCAGTAAGTTAGATGGCACTGCCCCCTACAAAGAGCTTGTCTAGCTTAGTACCTGCAGTCAGAGCCTATCCAGGGAATTGTCCATTGGTGCATTCAAACATCCAAGTGTCTACCCTGTGTCAGCATCTGTCCTCTGGGCTATAAGGATGAGCTGAGAGCCCTGCTGCCTGCACAGAGCTCCAGCCCTGGTGAACTCTCCATCCATCCACCCTCCCTAGCACCATCACAAGCCCTCCAGCTCCTCCTCCAGTCCCTCTCTGACTCTCCTCTTTCTGAAGGATTTTCTCCACCTTAGCTGAAAACTTCTGAGTTTGGTTTTCCTTTTGGGGGGCATAGGGGGAGGGGGCTGTGTTCTCATGGCTTTAATCTTATATAACTCTAAGCTGGCAATGGTAGCTCATGCCTATAATCCCAGCACTCTGGGAGGCCGAGGCAGGAAGACTGCAAGTTTGAGCCCAGCCTGGGCAACTTAGCAACTTAGCCAGACCCTATCTCAAAGTTTAAACAGAAAAGAAAAAGAAGCCAGGGATACAGCTCAGTGCAAAGGCTCTGGGTTCAATCCCCAGTACCATTAACTCTAGACAACAATTAGCTACAATTTTCCTTCATTGAGATTTGGGCGGGGGGCTTCTGCATTAAACTTATCAGGTTTGGTTGTGTCTTGTCAGATTATCTTTCTCCTTAGGAGGCTGTGCTCTCTCTTTCCCCTAAAGACTGAAGACTTGTGCTCTGTTCTATCCCACACTCATACTCACATTTCCTTAGCTGCAGCCTTCCAAGAGTCCTCAAGGTGAGAACAAAACAGCAAAACACCTGGCATCTCTTCATCTTGCCTCAAGTCAAAGAGTTGAGATGAAAGCCACTTGTGACTCTACAAAGCTGTCCTAGGAGGTGAGGACAGAGTGGCCAATTCACTGCAGGAAGTGGCCTAGTGCTGTTGTAGGTGCCAAGAACCAGTGAACTCTGCCTCACCCCCTCTTTACACATTCAGGAAAATGGCCCTGAGACACAGAATTAAGCCCCAAAGGGAACTCCAAATCTTCCAACAGCATTAGCATGTCTGTTGTGTGTGCGCACCTACACACGGGTGCATGTGCATGTGGGATATGAGCTTTTCTACCCTCCCAGTTAGTCTGGACAAACACACCCTTCCTCACACTGCTAAGGAAAACATGGTGCCCACTGGACACCCAGACCCCCCCATCCCGCGGTGTGGAGGGAGCAGCACGTTCCCTCCCCAAACCTGCCTTGCCTACGGAGCAGCCCTGCTTGACACTGATCAGTAATCTCAAACGAATGTTCTTCCTTTCGTAGACCTTCCCACTCTGAGGGCATGAACTGGAGTCTGTGAGTCATCAATGCATGCAGGAAGCACTCCTCTATCCGAAGCCTGAGCTAGTTCCTAGAGCAATTTCTTAGGTCTCCTTCTACTCATCTCATACAGGGCCCTCAGGGCTCACTCTCTCCCCAAACATACATACTCCACAGCCTTTTCAAGAGCTCTTCTTCCATCTACCTACAACTGAGACAGTTTATTTGTTTGGCCCACTGGTAAGAAAACTGGGATTTCTGACATTCCTGGTAGGGCATAAACTCTTAAAAATATATCTATCTATCTATCTACCTACCTACCTACCTACCCTAAATATATCTCCTTTCTAGCTCTGCCTGGATCCTATACTAAACTTTTTAACCTTTTCTTTTTCCTTCGGTACCGGGGATCGAACTTGGGACCTTGCGCTTGCAAGGCAGGAGCAGCACCACTGAGCTGAATCCCAGGCCGGCCTTTTAACCTGTTAAAAGAGTTGTGCTGATGTTCAATGGGAGTTGACTATCACCATTCCTCATCATGGCTGACAGACAAAATCCCCCGACCCTGCAACTTCCCACATACATCCTTCACATTCTTAGTTTGAGAGCTGAGCGTGTAAGAGGAAGAAGAAACACCAGGAACGTGGGAAAGCCACTGTCACCATAATGAGATGAACCAACAGTGGCCTACACCAATTACTCTACAGAGGCACCAGGAAAACCAATATAAATTTTGTGTTTAACAAAATAAGGCACCACATACAAAAACTACACTGGCACTTCCTCTCCTTCCTCTTTTCATTTTTTCCTTTTCTCATAAATGGGGAAAAATAAGAACCAAGATACATCATGTAAAGGCACAAGTACCCAATGATAAATGTAAATGTATTGTATACCTAAAATGTACCAATAAAGGAATTTAAAGGAAAAGAAAAAAGAAAAAACACTACATCGGCAGGACACTCCCTTGGTGATCAAGACCAGGTCATGGACCACATCAAACAAGGGATTTTCCAGGGACACCATCAAGAGGGCTAACATGGCTATCAAGCTATAAAAGAATAAAGACATAGTTCCGACTTATTATAAGAAATTTTAAAACAAAAGGCCTTCAGTTTAAATTCTGAAAGACAAACATCCCCACACAGTGTGTAAGGGTCAAGAATGCCCTAACCCTATGTGACAGCTTCTGAAATACATAGCAGAGGGAAATGTGGGACCCATGGAGCAAACCACTGCTGCCCATGGCTGCTCTGGCCAGATCCATCATATTGACTTTGGCACTGTTTGTCTACCATGATTCGGCAAAACTTACTGAAACTGAAATCAAGTGGAAATTGATCAGCTTAGGCCTCCAATGCTGAATCCTACTCAACAACTCTTCAATGCCCTGTATCTTCCTGGCATTTCCCATTCAAATATTTATTGGTACAAGGGTAAGGTCAGGCATGGTTGCCAGTCCTTCTTTGTCTCATCCTATTCAAATCTGGCTAAAATGGAGGAAACATTACACAGCAGAAGGTCTCCTACAATGCATGCCCTCCCATGCCCTGGTACCCTTCCGTATCAGGGCCCTGCCTGAATATTTGGGTTCAAATCCATATTTGAACCAACTGCTAAGTGATTCCTCCTAAGACACTCAGCAGATATTCTCTTCTAAAAATTGTGATATGCCCCCGCCCTGCATACCCCACAGAGCAACTACAACAATTAGTCGTAAGGATACAGACTCAGAAGCTTTGAAAAATGAACTCTCAGATTACTTTTTTTTTTGGTACCGGGGATAGAACTCGGGACCTTGCGGTTGCGAGGCAGGTGGGGGCACCACTGAGCTAAATCCCTGGCCCTTAGATTACTACTCTCTTGTTCTCCCCAGATGGACTTGGCACCTTTCCCTGTTACTCGGAATTAAACGGTTGAATATGTGAGCAGCTAACTCAGAGGCCTGAATAGCGTGAGACTGAGCATATGTGTAATCGCTCAGTAAAAGGAAAGAGAAATGGGGTTAGCACAGTGAACAAAGACAACCAGGGACATAGGGCCTGAGGTTCAAGGGCAAGGGCCAGCCCTGCTGAGGTCAGAGAAATCTCATCCTTTCAGTTATTCAACCAAAAATCCTATACTCTCCTTTGACTCTCCTTCCCTTCCTGTCCCAGGTCCCTCTTCAAAAGATATCCAGCCGATGAGCACCTGAAACAGGATGAGTTGAGTAGCATCTTCCCAAAATTCATGTCTACTGGGAGCCTCAGAATATGCTCTTTATGGAAACACAGTCCTTTGGGGGTATAATTAAACTATGATGAGATTCTGCTTTAGGGTGGACCCTAATCCATGACTGCTGCTTTAGAAAAGGGGAGGGCACAGAGATCCAAGCAAGCAAGAAGGCTCCGTGAAGATGGAGGCAGACATCGAGTGACACAACTCCAAGTTAAGGACTGGCAGCAGCCACTGTGAGCTAAAAGGGGCAAAGAAGGGTCCGCACCTCGAACCCCTGAGGACATGTGCCCTGCTGACACACAGATCTCGGACCCCTGGCCTCTAAAAACGCTCTGAGAACGCATCTCTGATGTTTTCAGCCACTCTACTTGAGACACTATGTTACAGCTGCTCCAGGAGAAGGGTACGCCATTGGTCGGCCCTGCACCGTGACCAGCCTGGCCCGAGACACTTCTCACCTGCCTGGCCGCAATCATCTCCCGGGGTCTCGATTCTGCCCCTTGTCCCAGCACAGCAGCCAGAGGAGCCTGCCTGAACCTGAGTCAGTCACTCCTGCAGACAAAGGCCCTGTCCCCAAATCACCCACCCGACCCGACTCAGAGCACTGAGGAAATCCACAGAGCGCCCTCTGAGGTCTGACCCACTGTCCGCTTCCTCCACACGCATCCGCTCAAGCCACAGGGCCCTTGCTGCTCCTCAGCTACACCACATACACTCCATTTCAGGGCTTCCAAAGGAGTGTCCCCTCTACCCAGAACGCTCGACCTCACTTCCTCCCTCCCAGTCTTTTTCAGATGCAGCTTTCCCAGAGGTCTTTCCTCAACACTCCCTCCTACTTAACCTGAAAGCCCTGGTGCCCCTTATCCTGCCCCTTCTCCACTGCCTTGAATATCACTTAAAAGATTCCATTTCACTCTGTGCTCGAGGGAGGTTGAGGTCAAGGATTTGTCTCCTTTTGTCCCCTCTACAGTACCTCTAGCACCTAGACCAGTGCCTGGTGAATGGGAGGGCCTCAAACTGAAGGTTAGGGAGCCGAGGATTTAGCTCCGTGGTTCTGCCGCCTGCTTCGCAAGCGCAAGGACCTGAGTTCGATCCCCGGTACCAAAAAAACCAAAATAAAACCAACGGTTAGGAGCAGGAAGGAGCAGCAGAAAGGGAGGCCTGGTGGAGGCACTGATACCAAGAGCATCTGTGAGGCATGGGGGGCAAGCCTGCAAGTCTAGCAACAAAAGATCAAGGTGTAAAGCAGCCCTAACAGGGAAAACTGCAGCACAGCTACATTTAAGCTGGATTTTTTTTTTTTAAGAAGTGCTGGGGATCAAACCCCGAGCCTATTTCTTAGAAAGAAGGGGTGTGTGTGTGTTTGTGTGTGTGTGTCTCTGTGTGTGTGCTGCTGGTGATAAAACC
Organism: Heterocephalus glaber; assembly: GCF_000247695.1. Next base: position 15,307,614 of record NW_004624746.1, read on the forward strand.
CAAGGTCTTGCACAGGCCAGGCACACACTCTGCCTCTGAGCTACACCCCAGTCCTAGACTAGACGATGCTTCAATGGGCGGGTGATGGGTCCACCCTTGCATGGCACAGGAGGCCTAGCTTCTACCCACTGGATGCCAATAGCACTTTCCTCCCCAACTTGTGACACCCACCAGGCTGCCATCTTTTCCTGGGTAATGGGAGGCAGAATCACCCCACTGAGAGCCGTAGAAAGAGTTTCAGTTCAATGGCAGTACACACATGGCAAACACTGGTGGCACATGCCTACAGAGCCAGGCAGGTAACACCCCAGAGCCACACTGGCCAAGTAAGAACTGGAATGGTAATAAGGAGTGATGGCCTAAAAAGTACATGTCCCTGCCAAGAGAGGCCATCATACTGTCCTGTTCTAGCCGGCCTTTGTTATGAAGACTCAAAATGGCAAAAATCCCCTGGTTTTTTTTAAGGGACTCAATCAATCTTTAAGATATAGAATATGCTGATCAAAACAAATCTACAGGCTAAGTTTTGCCTGTAGACCATGGACTTCACAATCTCTGGTACGAAAGCTGCCTGGAGGTAAAAGAGATGTGCGAGGGGAAACCCATAGGACCATGTTGTAATCATTCAGACACAAGGGGCCTGGAGCAGTCCTGTGAGGATGAGAATTTTTTTAAAAAGCTGAATCTCAGAAACTCTAGAGATGAGATAGCATATCAGGTAACTTCCCAAATTTTGCCCTATAAGCCACAGTGGCTTTGGAGAGTCAAAATAAATCCCTCTAGAAAGTGCATGAGCTTGCATCTACGTGATCTTAAGCCTGAAGCCCATCCTAGACAAAGCAAGGTTTCGACATCTTTACATTGGTCAGCAAGTAGCCTCAACACCAGCGTCTCTCACCACCCAATCTACCCAGACCGCCAACACGGAACAAACCAGACTATAACCAACCTTCCCAAGGAATCAGGCAGCATTACTGCTCTGAATGTGACTGCCTCTTGCTGGTCCAAACAGGAGAGCCCATAACCCCCTGGATTCCCTCCCATGCTGGGCAGAAGGACAGCAGCTGTGCAGATCATACACCTAGGAGCTGGAAGGACCCTTCAGCCACCCTTCAAGCTGGTCCTTTCATTTTATTAAAACAAAAAAGAAGAAGTAGCAGCAGCAGACCTAGGAAAAGGTTACAGCGTGCATTCTGAAACCTGATGGAATCAGAACTCTGGTCCATGACCCACCAGATATTGTATCATCTTGCCACTACCCGCACCAATCCTTGAGGCATGAGTAACCAAGAGAAAGATGCTATCTATGACCACACACATCACGATGTCAGTCAGAGGTAACGTGGGCCCATCTACATTACACCTTGATGAAAAGCAAAGGATTCAGGCATCTGCGTCTGGACAAGACCTGGGGGACAGGTGGCGGTGGACCCGCTTCTGTTGCCCCTTTTGTAAACTGGGCAGAACACCTTCCTTTGAGTGCTTGTGTCTTCCCAAAGAAAGATATCCTGTGAACAAAGCATGTACATATCATAATCAAATATCATGTAGTCCCAGAGCACATGGTCAGCAGCATGGTGCTAAATAAACAAGTTTGCTCTACATTCTGGTCCCCAGTCAAGGTCTCTAGTGAAAAGGTAAAACCCACAGAACTGCTGAATCTCACTTCCGCACAGCTGGGCTTTTTTTTTTTTTTGGTACCAGGGATCGAACTCGGATCCTTGCGCTTGCACAGCAGGTGGTGAAACCACTGAGTTAAATCCCCTGGATTTTCTTGATAGGCAGGAAATAGGCAAGGTCTTTTGGCAGAGGAAATAAGAGGCAGGTGAGCAGGGAAAGATGGGGAGAAGGGAAGGGATGAGAAAAGGTTGGCCAATCTCTCAGCTGAGGAGACACTTCCAGACTGGAAGCAGACTCCATTAAACTGATGATGGTGTCCATAAAGCCTTGTTATTTACCACAGCCAAAGTCTTTTTCACTCCCCACAGGGCTAGGGTTTGACGTCACCTAACTCTGACAACTTGTCTAATTCCTCCTTCACCTAACCTCCAAGTGGTGGCTACAAACCAGCCCATGGAGGGAACACTAAAAGAACTGAAAGACTGGGTCCCAAGGCATGGATGGAAAGAAAAAACTAAATTGCACCAGCATTCACTGGGGCTAGAAGAGTCAATGGTAGCCTTAGACTGGTCATTCCCAGACCACTGTATGTTAATTAGGTTCCACCTCTCAGACACAGGTTGTGATTTGTGAGCTAACTATTGAGAGAAGAATCCAGGGTCTGAAGGCATCTAAAGCGCTTGGCCATACAAAAACACTATGCATCAAGCAGCCAGATGCTTTGCAGACAGACTCCACATGAGTAGTTACAGAAGGAGCAGAGGGCTCTGGAGTCACACATGACCCAGAGGTGGGCACAGGGAGACTCTATCTCGAATGAGGTGCCACAGGAGGCTCACTCCTCCCCAACACAGCCCCCTCCTGGCCTTGAGGGTTCCCCCACACATCCAGCCATCTCCTGGGGGCAAGACACTCCTCAGTGTCTCCCACATATGACTTCCTCATGTATCCACTTTAAGGAACTAATTTTTGATGGAGAGAGGAGGAGAAAGTTCCCACATGCAGAAAACACATACCCCGAGGAGGAGCCAAGAGAGGGTCATTTAGCACATGCTGAAAGAAGACAAGAGGGAGAGTGATTAGCAGAAGACAATGTCTTGTGAGCCATGCAAGTTAAAGGGAAACATTCTTCCTATGGCCGCCCCACCCTGCATCCTCTCTGACTGGGGGCAGCCACCAGCCCAGATCACCCACCAAGGCGGATCCCCAAGGTAGGAAAGGGGCCCAGGCAGGGGAGGGAGCACCATGGTGGTGTGCAGGAGCTCTACCTCTGGGAATGGATTTGATGTCAAGTGTCAGCAAGTAAATTGCTATTGGCTTCTCAATAAGCAGCGGTAGTGAGTTAAGTGTTTCCCCGTATTGTGCAGGCTCTCACGGACTCAATACGGCAGTATTGACAGCACAATCACACAGTAATCCAGGCTTCTCTAATGCCTACACTTCCTCAATGAAAATACACTTTCTATTTGGACTTCAGCCCATTAGCTTTGGGCTGGAATCTCTGGCCTCACCCCTCCCCCAGCCACCCCCAGCTGTGCAACTGGCATCTGGCCTCCCAACGCCCCAGCCAAAGGGAACATCCCAGCCAGCAGATTGTCAGAGCCCAACCAAAAAGATAAACAGTCAGAGACCTACAGGAAAAGGACTCCTCTCCCTATCTATAAATCACTGGTGGGAAGGAAAGAAGTGATTCAACTCTTTAAGGATAAAAATCTCAGCAGTCACAGAGGAAAATTGATGTTCCCTTGCAAAATGAAAGATGTTCGCTCCAGAAGGATGCATGCCTTCAAGTTTTCACAAAGAAACTCAAACTTCACTCAACTCAAAATAGTTACACAACCTCCACAGGACTCAGAAGGAACATCCCCATGGCCTAGCAGTCTCACATGGGTTTGCAGAGCAGAGTCTACTAAGTTAACAATGGGCACTGTGCAAATACAAGCTATTTTTCAAAACCATTTCTCATCCACGTCACCCCTGCAACAGGCAGGGGACAAGATTGTATTACAGAGACCAATAGAACTGAGGTGAAGGAGAAGTTATGTGACTTACCCAAGGTCACACAGCCAGTTAGTAGTAGATTGGAGATTACAGTAGATTACAGGGTGAGCTCTTTTCTGTAAAGAGAGAGGTACCTATCTGAGGCTTTGTGGGCGGTGTCTTCTCATTGCAACTGCTCCACTCTGCACACTGCAGCATGAAATCAGCCAGAAACAAAACACAAGTGGCCAAGTAAGGCTGTTCGCCAATAAATATTTATGGATGCAAATACGAATTTTCACTATGAAATGTTGTTCTTTAAATTTTCCCCCACCATTTAAAAATATAAAAATCACTCTTAATTCACAGGCTGCACGAAAATAAGGGTTGAGCCAAATCTGGTCTATAGGTTGTGGTTTGCCAATTCCAGATCGCTGGAAAACTTCCAGATATCCAGAACACCACAAAGCCAAAAAAGTTCAATCATGATCACTCTCAGGCTTACCCAATTTTATCTTTCCAGTCCAATCAAAATTGCCTGATTCTCAAACACCAAACATACAACTGAGGCCCAAGGTATTCGACAGTCAATACAGCTGCACACCCATAACACACAGGCATGGTGTTAAAACTTCAAAAGACTCCCCTTTTAATGGGAATTTCTGCACAAATTTCAAAGCAAAGAAACTTTCCATAAACACATGATGCATGCCCCAGCTACTGCTGGTTTAATACACTAACTGCAAAAGGCATTTCCAAATCCAGCATACGTAGATTCCTTAAATACAGTGTAGGGAAGAGTAGAGCAACAACTTTCCTCCTTTCCTTCTCTCTTCCCACCAAGAAAGAATTTGGGTCTATGCTCAGAAAGACAAAATCTAGCTAGAAAGGGGTTAATGCCCTTCCCGGCTGGGATCTGATAAATGGCTGTGCAGAAAGCAGGTTCCCTCACTTTGAGATATGATGTCACTAACCTTTATTGATCCACTATCAGAGAACTTTGCTTATCTCTCTCCTGTGATATACTGCCCCTCCTGTGCTCAACTAGTGTTTAATACACTGCCGGGTGCCTCGCCCGCCTCATCCCTCAACACTGTGGAGCAAGGCTGCCACCGGGGCAATATTTTACAGCCAGGCCGTGCCAGCTCCCAGGCTTCCTAAAGACAGGGGAGTGAACGCCCACCTCCCGGCTCCTTCTGGGCAGCCAGGGTGACAGCTGGCCTAGGGAGGACAGGATGGGGCAGTCTCTGAAACTCTCCCAGTTATCTGTCTGTCTGTCTGTCTCTCTCTCTCTCTCTTTTCAAGCAGAGCTCCAGTCCTAAGCATCCCCTCTTTTTTTCCCCCTACCATAAAAAGACAACTGTCAGACAACCATGTCCAAGCAGGAATATGGAAGCTCCTCCAAGTCAGAGCTCCTATTTAGAACAATGAGTGTCCTGTTTTTGCCTTTGCATGGTCTCAAGACCTCAGTCCAGCAGGAGGTGGAAAACACTGCCCATCCAAGTGCTGGACAGTCATTCAAGAAAAATGCCAGGAAGAATGCCAGAAAACATACCAAGGTGTGGCCAGAAAGGCTTAGCTTCCCCAAGATAACAGGGTTCCACCACCTGGGGCAACGTGATGCTCAGGCTGCCACACACAGGTTTCCCAACAACCTATAGGCCCAGCAGGCCTTGGGCACAGCATCTGCCACACCCAGGGTGGGGAGCAGCAACAAGTGCCAACAGATGGTGATTGTTACAACTCAAGCTGCAGAGCAGCCAGCCAGCCAGCCGCTCCCTCCATCCTTACCAACCTCAACCCACCTATCAGGCTCAGGCAATATCTGAGCCGTGGGGCCCAGGAGCCAGGGGACAAGGCTTTGTCTGTCCTCTCCCCATCCCTGGGAATAGGGGCAGTAGGCCACCCAAGGAAAGCCAGCTCACGCCTTACCACTGCCCCGGGCACCCAGAATTTGCCTAATTGAACATTAACAAGTTGCTACAATAAAGTTCCTCTGTTGTGAGCTAGAAACCTTTTCGCTGGCAACAACAACAGAAGTCTTGTTACAAACTGCTCTCAAAGCCAGGCTTCAGCCTGGACAGGTGTGAACAAGATTTAAACACCTTCTCCAATACAATGCAATACAAACAAAGGAGAAAGTCAATCCCAACCTCGGGGGGTTTCTCCTTGTCTGACATCTTCTTCACTCACAGCCCAAGGGAGCCAAAGGAGCATGTGGAGAGTCAGTCTTCAGGGAGAGACCTCTGCAACCCCAGGGAGGCTTCCTTCTGCACCTCAGCCAGGAGAAGGGGAGGCCCTTCAGCGCCTCACACCTCCTCCGGGCTCCACACACTCCCCAACTCTGCCAGGGAGGTACCTCACTGGCAAGGTTCCCACATAACCTGACCTGAACTCATTTTTCACTTCTTCCACTTGAAAGGTAAGCAGAAGAGAGTAAGACAAGACCAGGATTTTCCTCTTGGGCACAGGGTCCAAGCTACTTTTTCTTCTAAAGGGGACAGAGGTACAACCTCAAGCTTCTCATCCTCGGAATGCTGGAGAAATGACAGGACTCCAGGACTGAAGTTTTCATTAAAGAAAATATTTTTTGACTGACCCCAGAGGTAGAAACACTTGAGAAGTGGGTTGGACAAGGGAAGAATTATCCCTCCCATTGATTTTTTTTGCTCTGGAGTATTAGAGAAAACACAGCATTTATCTGGAGATTTTTTCCCAAAGCCAACCACACAAACAGGACTTGAAAAGAGCTTATCGGAGGAACGATTTGCTCACACCATCATCGCCGGAAGTGGGAATCCCGGCAGGGAACTCTGCAAACTCCACTGTTCTTGTGTGGACCTGTGGCAGTTATTACTCCACTTCAAAAAAGTGAGAGAGAGGCCAGAGAGAGAGGACTCCCACAGGGTAGTCCACTGGCAAAAGTTACAGGGGATGCAGAAATTAACTCTCCCTCCCCTCCCCTCATGAAAATACAAAACAACACATACACACACACACACAAAGCATGCACATACATCCACTTCTGATGCATCCTAACTCTTGGCACACTTCTTCTCTTCCACAAATTCTTGGGCATGGTTTAGTCTTTTGAAAGATAAACACTAGCAACCTAGCTTTTAATCCAAACCCCCACTTCTCTCCCAGTGCAACAGAAAGGTTGTCCACATTTTTTTAAGCAAGTGAAAGGACCATAAAATATGTCCAAGATACCCACCCCCATACTAGCTACTGTCAACTTTCTCCACCTCCAAACTTGGAATCCATCCAAGGGCAAGAGCAGCCTCCAGACTTGGTATAAAATGTACGTGACCACCATGATGGAATTTGTTTTCCAGCAATTTTGCCTAATGAACCCTGTAGCATGAAAACAGATCACACACAAGGATGTAAGCTGGCTCGTTTTCCTCCACACTCCCCGTACTCCTACCAGACAGGCAAGGCAAGCAGCCCCCTCCCAATAGCAACACAAAGGTTCAAAGGCTCAAGTCCTCCTTGCAGGTAGCTGGGAGGATGTAATTGGTGAGGCAGGAGATTAGAAATATTGGCAGCCTCTAAGTAAGACTTTAATTTACTGGCAGATCAATAGAGCCGGGGTTATATTGGCAAAGTGTCTACAGCTCTATTGACTCACGCAATGCCTCTTATCAATTTATCAGAAATCTGGAAGTCAGAAGATATTGTTTGAAGGGAACGAGGTGGGAAACAGGGAAGAAATAGGAAGTGCAAGGCAAGAGCCACAGCAATGAGAAACCAGGGTCCCAAAGATGAAATTGATGCAGAGTTTTAAGCCAATGTGTCTCCTGCATGGGAGGCCAGGGGCAAGTGTTCAGAGTTACCTTGAGGTCTTACATGGCCCCTCAGCTTTCCTGCGTGATTCTATCTCCCATAAAGTTTGGGGAAGAGGGGCTAGCAAAGCAAAAGCTGCTTGGAGGGAGCTGTTAGTTTCGTTCTTTTGACCAGCAATCCCTTCCACTGGGTTCAACGACACTTATCTGAGTTGCACAAGAGCCTCATGAATACTCCCTTTTATTTATTTTTGCTTTCTGCTGCCTCTCCACTCTATCTCAGCCAGAATTCATCTTCAACTTCTTTTTCACAAATCAATAAAAAGATTTTTTTAAGTAAAAGGGATATTATCCCATCATCCCAACACTCTCGAGGTCACAAAGGGTCTATCAGACTAATAATGGCATAGGTCTCAAGAATTCGAGAAGAAAACATCCACAAGTCTTATAGATCATCACACAAGGATATGCAAGAGTTTTCACAAATAATGAATCTTCATGGCAAAGCATTTTGAAATATTCCAGTTCACTAACAAGAAAATCAGGAAACAGGGAGACATTAACACTTCACAGAACCTAAACATCCATGTCAATGAAAGAAGGACACCGAAAGCTGCGAAGTTCCCAAGTATTTCTATCTGATAACTCTAGGGGGCAGGTCGGAGAAGAAACTGTGGATCTGGAGCATTGCAGCTATCAGGAGGCCAAAGGGGAAAGCGATTTTCCTTGTTATGGAGGAACCACCACTGGCTTTGGAGGATCCATTTTGGTCCCTGCCTCACACAACAAATTTCTGCTTAATTGCTGTTTTGCATTTCATTGAGACATCGAGTAAACAGTACTTAAGTGTTTCCAGACAAAAACAATAACTCACTAATGACTAAGGCACTGCTAATTAAAATGCCCCAGTGATGGCGTGACTGGACTCAGAGCCACCACAGGGAACAGACTGCAGGGCCTTGAACACCAGAACCAGAACACAACGGTACAGGGAGGGAGACAAGCCGCTCCTTCCTCTGCAGGTCACAGTGGCCCTCTGGCTGAAAACAGGGGCGGCCCTTTCAGGAACTGAGGAAAGGGGTGTGGAGTCCAGAGGGAGAGATGGCATGGGGAGTGAAAGCGTTGAAATTTCAGCGATTACCCACACCCCAGCCGAATGCACACTCTAGAAGCTTGTGGTGAAGGGGCCTGGTGTGGCTCTCAAAACTTAGGAGTTAGTTCCCCAGATCCCCTAAAGAAAAAACAAAAACAAAAAAACATGTGCCCCCCTGTACTGGGGGACAAAGCAAGACAATGTGTTAAAAACTGGCCAAAGTAGGGGCCAGGGATTTAGCTCAGTGGTTTCGCCACCTGCTGCACAAGCACAAGGGCCAGAGTTCGATCCCCGGTACCAAAAAAAAAAAAACACTGGACAAACTGAAACCCTCTCCTGGTGACCACACTTTGTTCCAGAGACTAAACTCCTGAGGGCTCCAAAGCGTAAGCTTCTGATCACCCTTTCAAAATGAAGACGTTCAGAAAGAAGGAAACAGAGGCGTGCTCTGCCTGCCGCCCGATCAGCACTAGAGGATTACACTAACCAGACAGTCAACTTCCCAAGTGTGCAACACCAAGACTCGAGAACCTAGAAAACTCTTCCTCCCCAAACAAGAGATCAAAATAGCTGACTCCCCCCGGACGGAAGCTGTCTTCCTTCTTCTGCACCCTAAAACTGTGAGTCCCACACAGCGAGCCTTGTAACACCACTGTCTAAAGTTAAGGAGTTTGTTTTTAAAGTTAGAAAAGAAAAGCAAAAGGAGGCCTCCGGAATCCCGAAGCTTGCAAAGGTCTTTCTCTTCCTCCTCTGGCAGTTAAAGACCTGCTAGTTAGCACCAGGAGGGGGTGGAGGAAAGTCATTGAAACCGCAGGGGCCTAATACCCATTTGTATTCACACTCAGACCCTTTAGGGATGTAAAATCGGAGAGGTTGAACTGTTTACATTCACCTAATGCTCAAGTAAACAAAGCAGAGCCTGCACCGAGGGGTTTCTGGGCAGGGCTGGGGCAGGGCTGTGACAGGCCCCTTCAGGGAATAGGTGTTGCAGAAGAGCAAAGAAGGTGGGCAGTCACTTTTCAGCAGGGGACACGCAACCTAGGCTCTCTTTCTCTACCCACTCCAGCTTCTCCCCTCACGTAGGACCTCCTCAGCCCCATTGGGCCCATCTTCATTCTTACCCACTGGAGCTGTTGAAAACTAGAACTCGCTGGGGCCAGCAGGAGGGTACCGAGGAGGGGCCTGGTGGGTCTGCTCAGGGGGCCCAGCCACCACAAGCCCCAGACAGAGGAGCAACCCCTCCAGGCCTGATGCCACCAGATGCCACCTTACCCAGGGTCCTCCTAGCCATGACAGCACCTCTGCACAACCCTAAGGACCTTAGAGAGCTTCTCCAAGAACAGTAAGGAAAGGAGTCAAATGCAGCCCAGCGTCTGACAGAGGAAGAAATCCACCACCACCCCCCTTCCAGGCACTTCCAGGAGTTAGTCCTCAACAACTATTGTTATTCAAGAATTCCTTATTAGAAGAGCTCCCACTCCCTCTCCTTCCTTCCCAAAGCCTCCCAGCACCATCGGGTCCTGGCCCAAGTGAACTAGAACTGTTTGAAGTCCCTGTGCAAGGCCTGATCGTATCCTCTACCACAGGAACAGTTTCAACTTGACTGGGGGAAAGGGGGGGTGGGTCGTGGCACTCCTTTTAAATGCAGATTTGAACTTTTCACCCAGGGTCAGACAGCTGGGATGCCGGTCCCCAGCAGAGGGAGGGGGCTTCCACCTTACACTTTCACAGTTTCTTTTTCCTCCCAGCCCAGGCGGCCAGCCTGTTAAAGGAATTAGATACCTCCTCTCCCTAAAAACCCCAATCCACACCCACTTCTCAGTTTACCAGGGGTACAAATCCCACCAACCTCCCAAAAAAGACCCTCAGGTAGACGGAGGCTGGCTGGATGCCCCGGGAACAGCAATGGCCAAGGAAAATTGTTCTTATCACACACATTGACTAAAGAATGTGAAGATCAATAGTGATCTTCCCACACTGAAGGAAGCACACTCCCCAGGACAGGGTTCACAGATGCTCTTTCTGCTAGAAGCCAGGGGCTCTGTATTACTAAGAACTGGGACATCAGTGGGACTTAAGTCACCTAGCTTTGGAAAGAAGTCCCTTCTTGGGTGAATAAGCTATATATATGGCATATTAACAACCTTTAAAAAAATAAAAAGTTGGGCTTGGACGCATAGCACAGTGGTAGAGCACTTGCCTGGCACATACACAGCCCTGGGTTCAATTCCCAGCACCAAAAACAAAAAGTCTAGATTGGACTCTGTGCCTCAATGCTATCCATTACCCTCACAGGCAAAGCCACATCTGATTTGTCCTTATCACTTCTGTCCCTTCTGTTCTCCTCCTCCAACCAGAAAAGCCCATCAACCCTAGACAAGGGAAAGAGGTTTCCATCCCATGGTACCAGAATAATGAGAGAAATCAGAAATCCAAATAAACACCAGGAGAAGAAGAGAAGCAAGTTCCTGTTGGGACTGGCCACCTCACTTGGGAGCGCTCCTCCTCCATCCATAGAGCCTCCAAAGGAAGTCTCCCCTACGAAGCACACCATACAGGCCCCGGGCCACCAGCCTGGAAGCAGGAGGTGCCAGCACAGTGCGAAGTAAGGACCCACTGGATGTCTCGCCTACATTCCCACCCCAAGCCTACCACACACCCTGCTGAGGAGCGGGTGAAGGGACAGTTTCTAGCAGCTGCTTGCAGTCCTGTTCATCCATTACTTCTGCAAAACTTCCCAAGCAGTAAGGCTGTGGTGATCAACACACCAGAACTCGCACACATGAGCTGTCTTCCCTGCTGCCACCGTGGTGCTCTGACTTGGAACAGGCTTTGAACCCCTCTAAGGTCCACCTGCATGCCAGGAAGCAGTTGACCAAACACCTGCCCACACCAGCATCCCATTCCTGCCTAACAATCCCAATTGGATATGACAGGAGCTGTCAACCTGTACCCCAGAACCCCAATAAGTGGAAACAGCTGGTGATGGGATGGCTTCATCCACATAATGCCTCAAAGGGCCAGGGCAGGGTTCTAAGCCCAGACCAGTACAGTTCAGTAGGGAGCCACTAGCCCACTGTGGGTGCTAAGGCTATGAAATGTGGCTACTGTATAAGAATGAAATACACAGTATTCTGAAGATGTGGTGCTGGTACAAGGATCTCAGGAACAGTTTTCATTATGCTGATTCTTTGAATGATAACATTTTAAATATACTGAACTAAATATATTAAAGTTAATTCCACCTGTTTCTGTTTAACTCTTGAATGCGGTTACTGCATAATGTGACATTACCTAAGTGGTTTGCTCCGAACTTCAACTGGGCAGCCCGGTCCTAGAGTCTTTCAACTTCAGAACCAGGGAGGAGAAAGTGTTCTTGGATGTGAGGAGAGCTTTTTCTTGACTATCTTGAACACCACCCTAAAGCTACAATGTACCACTCCCAAGTGATACTTCTAAATGAGCTCAATAATCTTAGTATCCAAATTCTAAGTACTATATAAATTAAGAAAAAAAAAAGAGGTGGGGTCAGATGTGCAGCAATACAGGACCAGCTCAAGAGTGGAGCAGCTATCCTAAAATACTATCAACTAGTTCTGAGCCCCATGGCACACATTTAAAAATATAATGAAAAGTTGTTTATCATGGTTTAATAGGAGGATTACCCAAGACAAGGCCTATCCCCTACTCCAGCTTGATTCCACACTATCTAGAGCAGAGGACCCCTTTTAACTACGCTTCCCCAAACGTGTGCCCAGCAGGAGCATGGTCACACTCACACACACACACACACACACACAAAGTGGAAAGGAAGAGGGAGGGAGGCACAGACACCACAGATGAGGCCCCTTTCCTATTAGAAAGTGGCTATTCTACCACAGGGGATCACAGGCCAGTCTCATTTCTCTATGTAAATGAACTTTTTAGTCACCTCCTCAAACAAGAAAAGCTGCACAGATGCGTTCACCCCATCCTGGGGCACACAATTACAGCCATTTGCATTCCTCCAGCAGCAGGATTAGCACAGGAATGTGCTCTGCAGCTTTGTGGGGGGAAAAAAGAGTTTAAGAAGTAGGGGTGGGGGAATCCACCCTGGTCGGTCCACCCGAAGTTCTACGAGACACTTCCACGTGGAGAGAGCCGGAAAGTGGAAATAACTCCTGGCTGGGCTTTCTAAAGAGGGAGAGGTTGAAAGGCAAGGAGAGCAGAGGCTGGAGAAGGAGAGGGAGGAGGAGAGAAAGGAGAGGGCGAGGGGCCAGCGGGAGGAGGGAGAAGGAGGGGGACTTGGTGTATTAGGTGAACTGCCCCTCCTGGTGCTTTGATCCCCTGTGTCCCAGCCCTTCCTTCAGTCCGTCGCTAGGAGAAACCAACTTCTCTCCTACGGTTAATCAAAACCAAATTACTCTGGAATGTGGCAGGACAGGTCTGAGCTTCCAGGTCCCTTTGTCTTAGAGGATTTAAAATGAAAAAATAATTTTTCTAAAAGCAATTGGCAGTGGCCTACAGAACAGTGTGAAGGATCTGAAGTAACCTACGACCACATCCTCCAGTCTCAAAAAAAAAAAAAAAAAGCGCCACAAACTTTCTACTCCAACCTATCAACAAAGAAGTTATTTCTATAGATTAAACTTTCATGTTATCCTTATTGCTTCACCGATAAAGGACCCCCAAAACTATCCCTTGTCAAATGACAAATAAGAAATAACCTAAGACTTAAGCCACCTAAAAGCCACATCCTGATTACTAAAAGCAAAGTCCACACAAGCCCAAAATCATCCTACTTTTTCCAAAAGCGAAGTCTGGGAGTATATTTTCAGTGTAAGGTTCCTCCTAGGAACACTGTGGAAGGAAGAAAATTATCCAGTTGCTACTCAGAGGCATCAATGAAATTCCACCTCCAGCATGACTTGGTAAAATTCTGGACTTCTCCTCCTTAGAGGGCAGGCAGGTTTTCCAGAACGATGCAGCAGCATAGGGATGAAAGATCCCAAGGGGTGCTGTGAGACTCCACGGCTCATCTCTTGTCCAGAAAAATCTAGAAACTCACCATCCAAAGCCGTGCTGTTTACTAGGAAAGTGCGTTTTATGTGCTGGCCAGGCAGCCATGAAGTTTCAATAAGTGAAGAGGCACAGGAAAAGGCTGACCTCAGAGACGAAAGAAACCTGGGGCCCAGAGCTATAGGAGGCTTCCACACCACCTCCCCAGCACAGGCTTTTGGCAGGCTTGTGGCACCTTTCAAGATGGGGGTCTGCACACCTGGCTCCTGGCAACTCTAGAGCATAGCACCCTAGTGCATCTTATCATTAGAGAGAGGAAAGACTGGCAGGTCCCGGAGCACCCAGTAGCAGAAATATGAACAGCTCTTTGTGTATTCCAAAATGTTGTTATGCTTCACTAACAAAACCTGATCAAAACCCCCATTCTCCCCTCCCCGTCCAAAAAAGATAAAATAAACAACAGAGTACTACCAGTTAAGCTCCACAGCCTGGACTCCAAAGATAAAGTGAGGCCAGCACACAGCAGTGACTACCAGCTGGCCATAAATTGTAACTGGCCCCAGGCATGCAGTTATCTGGGAGGTTGCACTAAAGTAACTTTTAAAATACTCTTCACCTTATCTGCAAGCCCAGTCAAACACACACATACATCTCCCTCTTAGATCTCCACCATTAGTATTCCATTTAGACTTTCCAAAACAAGGTCATCCCAGTACGCCCTTCCCCTGTTTCCGGTCACAGCTGTGGACTTTCACCTCCTTGTCCAACAAAGGAGACCTTGTACACAAAATTAACCCGAACCATTAGTCTGTGCAGTGCAACAGTCTGTGGAGTCCTCGGAATATTTACCCTCCTTCCAGCCCAGGCCCAGGGTGCTGCCCAGAGGGCCTCCCCCATGGAGGCGGGGAGCTTCTCCAGAGATTAGAGCCCCAGCTCCTTGGGCCTCAGCCCCAGGCCACAGCTGTGCAGCCAAGGCCCAACTGTTGAGAGAATAAACACGAAGACCCTTTAAAAAAATAAAGAGAGAGAGAGAAACTTCTGACTCAGTAACCTTAGAAAATGACCTGACTTCATGCTGGAGAGGACCAGTGTCATCCTGGAGGAGAAATGTCCAATATGGTAGCCACCACTCCCCAACGGCTACTGAGCGGCCAACTCCAAATGTCGAGAGAATAATGTCACAATAAAACTATGCATAAAATTTGTGTTTTAAACTTAGTTCCACCTGATTCTTTATTTTTTTAAATGATTATCTACCAGCAAAGGTGCACTTCCACAAGGGCTTGTGCTCCATCCGCAGAGCAGCAGGCTAGAGGTGGAAAAGGTTACCGCCCCAAACGCTGGCTCACTCTAGGTGCCCTGAAAGGAAAGAGTCCTAACCTTTATTCCCTAAGAAGACCACCATAAAATTAAGCAAACTGTAACATCTGATTATCAGACGGATCAAATCACAAACTCCGAGGTTGCTCAATTCACAGAGACTCATGCTGTAGAGCACTGTGGAGAAGGAGGGGCTGGGAACCTGTCATCTTTTCATCCAGAAGAAACAGGTGCAACCTCTATCCCAGTGGTTCAACTCCCCAGGCAACTCCTAGAGGCAGTTTGATTGTCATGGGGAGTGGGTGTGATTGGCATCAAGAGGAGGAGCCAGGGACACCACAGGCAGCCCACTCCCCCAGCAGGGAACTACCCACCCCCATAAATGTCAACACAACCAGGAAAGCAGGTCTGAGGTCCACTCAGATTTCCAGGATAGGGCAGGAGGGTCAGCCTCCGGGTCTCAAAACTGGCAATAAATTTTAGTAGTCTAAACAATGTGGGAAAATAATAATATTAATTTAAAAATTATAACCACTTTCTCAAAAGACTAGGGACAGAGTGTCAAGGACTGATATGACTGGACAGCTGTTTGTCATGGCAGCTGGTAAAAATGGGGTTCAAAGCACAGAGCACATGAGGCAGGCTCACTTGCATGTGCCAGGGGTCTCTCAGGCAGGGCTGGAACTGGGGAGTCATTGACATACCCAGTTTGCAATGCCTGACCACACGGCGAGGCCCAGGTTCCTGTGACCGGCAACAGAGCAGTGAAGGAGCTGTGACCAGGCCTGCAGGTACAGGAAGGGTATGGAGCAACTGACAGAGGAGTTGAAGACAGGAAGAGCGCAGGGCTGAATGAGAACAGGCCAGCCAGACGGGGAGGCAATGCAGGAGGGGGTAAGGGGAGGCACATGATAATTAACTCAGCAAGTTGATAGTATTTGCATATAAATGCTTCCACAAATCACTACAAACAAGCCAGGACAAGTCAGGCCTATTAGCATATACAAGCCAGCCCGGGAAGGCCTCTCTAGGTGGGTCATTGAGTAGGCTGCTCACTTAGAAGGCCGCCTGCCAGCCTGGGGGTGGTGGGGGCACGTGGGGTGGGCTGGGGAGTGCTGGGGAGGACAGAGGACACTGTAACCACTGCAGATCCTTGCACCCCTGAACACAGTTGCAGGATGTCAAAAAGGGCTGGCTTTATTCCTAGCCCATAGGGGAAAAGCAGAAGAAATACTGGACCTTTGCATTGGTTTCTAACAAGCTGTTGGGAAATGAAAGGTAGCAGAGGCTATCAACAGGGACCAAATAAAAGGGAAAAGGATGCCAGATGAGAACTAACTCTGCGGAGAGGCCACTCGAAATGCTAAGTCCCATGAAGCTGTTTTACACTTCGCTGCACTCCCACTGCAAATGTGAAGTGCATAACATGCCCATTCTACAGATGAAATAAATGAGGCTCAGACTCTAAGCAGCTGGTTCAAAGTCACATGGTTTAGGCTCAGCAGTGCTGGGTCTCGCTCTGATGGCCCATGGCCATCTTTCCAAGAAGTGAGCTCATTTGATTCATACTCACAAAACGAGTATGAGCTCCTCAGTGCCTATTTCAAGGGACAATTCAAAAATGGCACTTTGCTCCTGCACTGGGGCCTTCCATGAGGAAGACCATACCCTCCTCCCCAGCTAGCTATTTGAGAGTCTGCACCAGGACTCCCTGTCACCTAGTTTCTCCACTCTCTGGCAATACTTAGTTTCCCACATCAAGGGCAAAACAAATGGATGCGTCTTTTCCTAAGCAGTGTAAAAGTTCTCTGCTTTCCACCAGAGATACCTGTGGAAGGAATATGGAGCTTCAACTTCCTCTTTGAAAAAGGAATAAGGTATGTGGTAAGGACACCCTACCATTTTCACTTCTGCCATCCTTTACCTGGAACTACGCTTTAAAAGTGAATGAAATACTATCTTAGGAAAAAGTAAGCAATCTGGACCCATGAAACACATGCTCATGTAATCAGATGCACAGAGTGAAGGGCTTCATGAATGCCTGTCTCCCAACAATGACTGCGTATCAAATAAAGTGAAGTAAAAAATAAACAAATAAATAAAATAAAGTGAAGTGACACCCCTGGAGAATCTGGCAGAACAGAGATGGCAGTTAAAAGTTGTTGCTTTAGGAGTGACATCAACCTCCTAATACACATGCTAAAATCCATGGGCCTCTTCCTTCTGTGTCCAGAAGTTGACTTGACACTTTAACAAGGATGCAGATATTCCACAGAGAAATAGTGGAGCTGTTACAAGGAAAGCAAAAACCACTCCCCCAACCAGCCAAATGTACATTAAGAACCAAGGCCCTGAGCCAAACAGCATTTTAGGAAGCAGCGCCTGAAACAGTGGAAGAGGCTTGCATTGTTGAGCAGTTAAGAAAAATTGTTTAAAAAAAAAAAAAAAAGGTGCTGAGAAGCAGAAAAAAGTACCCACGTGTTCTTTAGCATATTTCCACTGGACAAAGTTGTCAGGAAGAGCAAAGATGTCCAAAATAGGCCACTCTGAGACCATAAATGTGGGAAGCAAGTAAGTTCATATCTACACATATATACTTTTTATAGACTTACAGGAGCTTATACTCTTGAAAAAGAGCTTTTTAGACAGCAAAAGGAGACTTCCATATTTGAACAGGGACTTACAAGACTTTGGGGGCTTCAGGGCCGAAATCAGATACCGAATTAAGCCCCACAGTCTTTTCTACACTGGGCTAATCTGACTCCAACCCATTCTCTGATCAGAGGGAGTTCAAACGAGAAGACACATGTCCCCTCTGCACTGAAACAATACTAAAGTACAGAGCCTGTGATGGACACGCACAAAATCTAGCTCAGCCAATGTTCTCAGAGTGGGTCACATTCCTGGACAGAGTCAGGAACAACCAAGAAACAACCAAAACTGTTCTTCTGCCTACCTCCAACCCTGAGCTGTTCAGCCCTTCTTACCAATGAAGGAGCCCTACTGCCCCTTCCCAGTCCCCTACTCCCCATGATGCTCATCTGCCCCTGATGGCCCCCACACACACAACCCTACTCTTTAACACCCCTCTCCCCAATATACAAAGAGTCTAGGCAGTCACCAACTGCTGCCTCCAAAAGCATGGGGGCAAGGGTCTCACTCTCAGATCAAAGGTGTGTGGCTGAAATCACTTTAAGGACAGTGCATGAAATCAGCACCAGATGCAAACTTCACTGTCTTTTCACTGGGTCCCACGGAGCCAGTTTTCCCAGTTCCAGTTGGAGTCTCCTTGGAGATGACTGAAGATACTCCACACATACTAACTATTGCCCCAAAAAGTCTCCTCAAGATTAAAGTCAAGATAATCATTTAGGAGAGGATTCAATGGCTTCAGTCCCAAACCAGCAGCAGCCAGAAAGGGCATCGGGGTGGGAGACCCACCTCACTCCACTCTTACCTGGAAGCTTTAGACCTGACTCCAGGGAGGGGAAAGGAGGGAAAAATTTGAGAGGCAAAGTTCAAAGAGTGGGCAGCTGAACACCGGGGCCTTCCCAGGCAGAGGCCAGCTGAGGCCCCTCTGGAGGGGCATCGTCACCACCCTCTTAATCTTCATGATGACAAGCCAGCGTGGTAACCCTCTAGTGGTAAGGCAGCAGGGCCAGCCCAAAAGGCAGATAAAGCCTAGGCATTTTACTAGAAAAAGGCCCTGCCTGGAGTTAAAAACTAATATTTGCTCTGAAATGATCACATTTACCACCTCCTAAACTTTCTATGTTTCCTTTCCCATTTTTATTTGCAACCTTTTCCTTGCAAAAGTAAGAAACACTAGGAATTAAGGATAAAAGAAAAGCGGAGACATCAAAGAAAAAAAAATCACCTTTAAGTTTTCCAATTATAAGCAAGGCAACGTCCTTAGGCAAAGAACTCTCTAGAAACACACTTGTCACTGCTACACTACTGCCTTGTGCTCACCACCCTGTCCCCTGAGCCAGTGAATGAAAATAAGAAAAAAAAAAAAAATCCCGTTGTGTCACTGCTTCTGAAGCATTAGCACAATGCTGCTGTCAATCGGAGCTAAGCTTTGCTTTCCCTCTGGCCCCAGTTCCCTGTCCACAGAGGAGTCATTTACCATATAAGCCCAAAAAAAAAAAAAAGCCCTCTAACATCTGATTGTCACTTCCCACATGTTCAAAGAGAACAGTCTGGCAGCCAACTTTAAATCATATAGAAAACAAATCTGACAGTTGTTGATTTGGTAGTTTTTCTCCTTAATCTGGATTTTGAAAGCAGCTTGCCAATGAGCCAAGATTTCTGCATGGGTCTCTCCCTTGGGGCAGTTTGATGAAACCTTAGCTTCTGTGTGTTTGTTTCTCAATTTGAGGGCCCTAAGGACGAAGGACACTGTGCTTTGGACAGAACAAGCAACTTTGTGATCTGAGCGTCACTCTTGCAAAGGAATTCCCTTGCCTGGATTCTATTAAAACTGGTTTCCCAATTCCCTGACCACAGTTTTTAACTCAGGCAGAGGACAGTGATTCTGAGCGGTGCTGGGATTTCTAACGATGACCAATACAACCAATTTTTTTTTTTTTTTCTCATACCAGGGATCGAACCTGGGACCTTGTGCTTTCAAGGCAGGTGGCAGAACCACTGAGTTAAATCCCCACCCCTACAACCAAATGTTTATCCCGGAGCATTTGGATAACCCTATGAAGTTCACTGTAACGGAATCTGCCTTCCTGTTGTGTTTTTATGGCAACGCCCCCATCCTGGTTAATTACCCCAGCCTTGGGAACCAGAGTAGGCCAACAGGCCCAAACATTACAGAAATCAGCCAGCCTAAGAGCAAGGGCCATTGTACTAATAAATGAAAGTATAAACCACAGCACAGAGTGTGCTTCTAGGGGCTGCTGCTGTGGAGCATCAGGTCCACCATTCCTGCAGTGCTGGTGCACATGAGACCAGGGCGGCACAAGCCTCTTTGGGCCAAAAACACCACTTCTCCCTGCAGGTCAAGGCTAGGCCCCATGGGTCAAGAAAAAAACCCTAGTTATTCTTAAGAAGTAGGTACAGACACAACTGGCTTTCTCTGTCTTCAAGTACCAGAAGCAGTTCTCTACACTTCTATAAAATGTTGCTTAGTCACTTATTTATTTTTTTTTTTAAGATGAGACATCTGCAACTCTGCAATAAAAATAATTTCCTAGGTAAGAGTCTGTTTTGGGCCCTCAAGTATTCATTTCCAGGCTCTTACACTAACGTTTCAGAAGCCAAAAAGCCCCTGCCCCTAAAAGATAACTAAAAAGGAACACGGCAACAATAAGGACACGTTCTCTGGACACCACTTGTGACCAGAATGCAAGGAACTAAGCCAAATTGCCATCAGCCCCAGATAATTCTTTGCTCACAGTCTGCAACCCCAGATCTGTTCTAATGAACTAACCACCTCTGGGTCACCCAAGGTGAGCCAGGCCTATCCTGGGAGTGTGGAGGAGCCATCACTTAAAGTCATAACGATGAAAACTGAAATCTTGCTTATTTTAGCTCCTTGTCTCTGGGCAGTCCAATTGGCACTGAGTTTACCAGCAGTTAAAATTCAATCCCAAAGCAGCAAGAAGGGAGGCACTTCACTGTCCAGTTGGGATGAGCCAAACAGAGGCCTGCTCAGCAGAGTATGGTTTCCTTTGGGCCCTTGCCACCCTCCCTTAGCATTCATTTGTGCAAATAAAAGACCAAAGTGAAGAAACCAAAATTAAAGTTTCAAGTAGTTGGGGAAGCAGCTCAGATTTTGTTGTTGTTGTTCAGAAATAGTTAGCTAGTGTTTCTCAATAGTTCCGTGTCAATCAAAACTGTTTTCAGGAGAAATGGGAAACAGGAGTCCTCTATCCCACAGAAACTGTAGCCATTAAAAAAAATTTTTTTTAAAGTTGGGAAAGCGACCCCATGTCATAAAGACAGAAGGTCTTCAAGTTACTTGACTCCTTGCAATTCCAAAAAGACTGTTTTTAAAGTATAAAGTGCTTGCTTCTGCATCTGCCCCATGTTGTTAAATAACACTTGTGTAATTAAATAAAAGACCAAGTGTGACCCCAGCCCGTTCTGAGAGGCACTTTACATGCTTTCTAAAAACTATGCTGGAAACCAAATGCAGACAATCTCCTTAGTCCTGTAATTTTGGAAAGGGAAAGAGGAAAAGTTGTTCTTGGCCTTCATGGGCAGACACCCTCTGAAAGGGCTGAGAACAGAATGAACACAAATACAGGTGCACAAACATCAGGTATGTGCCTCTTCCCAAAGACCCCATTCTAAAAAACCTTAAATGGTTGAGAACCATGGTCCCCTGACACCCTTCACACCCTGCCTCTGTTCCCTTTTGTTCATGTTTAGGGAATAGGACACAGGCAGGATCTCAGGCCTTCAGTGGCTGTTCTGATAACAAGAAACAGGCCCACGTTCCCTGCCACAGCCTTCCTCGATCAGATTACCTGGAAGGTGTATGTTTTCCTACCAGGCGCAGTCTCAGCCTCAGCACTCAGGCTCCCCTCTCCAGCCCAGCCTCCTGGAACTCATGACTTTTTTTTTCGGCTTTCCCTTGAAACCTATCCAGAAACCACAGCCATTAAAAGAACATGAAGGTTTGACACCTCCTGAATTTAGGAATGAGGGGACTCAAGGGGCCAACTCTACAAACCTGCACCTGCTTCTTGATGGCAAAGAAACGGTTTCCCCAACTAGGGTGCGCTTTAAATTATACTCTATTTATTTAGTGACTTGTCTCCAAGGATCTCAAAGCATGAGATGAAATAGGATGATGTGTAACTTTCTCACTATCTACCTTCAAGGCTTAAGGTTGTTTTGCTTGCTTTGCCCTGATGCATTCCACCAAGCAGGCCTCAGCTTAAGGAGGGGCCTTCCCTGGATGCCCAGGTGGGGCGTCTGTCTGTCCCCTCTGAGGTTATCTGTCAGTGGCTTCTAAAGAGCCTTCAAGGCCTGTTAAACGATGTAGGTGGAGAGGAGGAAGAGGGATGACCCTCTGGGATCCACCTGCTCAGAAGTTTCCTTTCAACCAGGTTAACACATTGCATGCCACTGTGCAAGGCAATTGCATCTTGGACTACACCAAGCCAGCGAGTGAGCAAGCGTGAGCTGCAGTCTCAGCCCGCCAGGCATTTCCCCATCATAACATAGCTGAGGCCAAAGCAGAAAGGGCCGTTTTCCAGAGAGCTCCTTTCCCTTCAAACCTACAAAGATGACTTTTGTGTTTATTTTTTCCTGCCACTGATACACTTGGGCAGTCTTCCCCTTTAACAGGACAAAAATCTTAGCTTTTCCCTTTGCACTCCCTTCCCTGAGAAATAAAGCTGCTCTGGTTTTTCCAGAGTGAGAACAAACTAAAATTAGAGGGTGGACCAGAGGATCGTCAAAGGTGCCCTCCAGCTCCAACACTCGGATTCTCCCTTTAATTACTGCACAACAGGCGCGTTCTTCGCATTGTTTTGAACTGACCGGGGACATCTTTTTCTGAAAGGGGTGCATTTTTAGGTGAAGGAACCTAAACTTCTAAATGGCACCAGTAGCCTAAGTATTCAAAAAGCAGGAACTAATCCAGAAGCAGAATAAGGAGAGGAGGAGGCGGAGGAGGAAAGAAGGAAGGGACGGAAAGCGGAAGGAAGGAAGGACTGCATGCTGTGCCCAGCAGAATTCAGACGCTCTCAGCCCAGGTAGGTTCTAGTTGGAGTCTAGGAGTTCAAGTACATCCAGCCTGCCCTTCCCCCTCACGCCCCAGGAGAATGAGAAGTTCAGCCAAGACTCGCGGCACCTGCCTGCAGCGCTGCTAGGCCGGCTGCGCGAACCGGGCGGCGGGGGAGGGAGGCTGCACTCACCTGGCACACAAAGCCTCCGCACACCTCCGGAGGGAGGAGGCACTCGCAGGTCCAGGGGTTGCGCCACCGTGCGCGACAATGGGAAATTCCAGCGGCACCAGAGCCCCGAACTCACCCAGCCCAGGCGGCATTCTCCCCATCTCCCGCTGCCCCCGGGGCTCCGCGGTGGCGCTGGCTGGGAGCAGGGGACCCGGAGGCAGGGGACGGGGCCTCATGGTGCCGGCCGGCTGGAGGTCGGCGGTGCCCGGGAGGGGGGTCCCCGGGGCAGCGGGGATTCACCCAAGGGGCCCGGCGACCCCGTCCCCGTCCCCGGCCTGCCCGCCGCCTCCGCCTCCTCCGCGGCCGCCCGCCGGAATCGCTTTATGTAAATGAAGCTCAACTCGCAGTTTGCAGCGCGCACCGCCCGGGGAAGGGGGGCGGACGGGGCGGGGGGCCTTCGGGGATCCACATTACACAGCAACAAAGCGGAAGGTTAATTTGAAACTCACAGCCCCGCCGCAGCTCGGCTCCCCGAGCAAAGCCTGACATCTACAGTCGTGCCGGGCGCAGGTCGGGCTGCTCACGCTGGCCGCGCCCGCCCGCGGGACCCGGGAACACACACACACGGGGCACTCGAGGCCCCGGCACTTGCTCGGGGGACCCGGGCCTCGGGGCAGGCCGGGGCCGCACTCGCACAGCGGGGGACGGGGACACCCTGGCGGCCCGGCCTGCACCACCCCGGGAACCAGCCTGGCGGGAACAAAAGCCCAGTCCTCCCGAAGGCAGTGACCCCACGCTCTTCAAAAGTCAGGGGCCGGCCTGGAATCATCGGGTGAGAAGAAAGGAACTCGCCCTCGGCCACAGAGAGCAGCCTGGGACCTCAGAACCGGAACCACTGGGTCTCTGGGCCTCGTCCACGTCAGAGCCAGGCCACTCTAGCACGAGGACATTAGCCAATGTGGACAGGAATTTTATTTGAAACACACACCCATCCTATTAACTGCTTTACAGAGCACTTCTGTTTTTCAGCTGCAGAAACTTACAAAAAACACCCCTTGCTCTCCACTGAGAGTTTAAGGCTAGTTTTTGACGGGAGAGGAAGAGGAAAGAAAGTGCTAAGAAGAGAGGTAGAAAAAAGTAACAAGAAAAGAAGCCACAATTTACAATTAGGCGCTTTAAGGAGTGTCGCCTTATAAAGCCACACCATTTCAGAAATGGCAGGGATCATGCCCTTCCCAGGAAGAATCTACCACCAGGGTCAGATTTAATGTGGCCACCCTCGTTGGTCAGAGCAATTGCTGCACGCTTTTATATATCCCCAAGTTCACCTTTTCCACTCCGAAGTGCAAAGGCAGCACCACAGAAATCTCACCGAAGTCCCCTGTCCTCTCTGTCAGAATCCCACCCTCAGCCTGAATCTACTCCCAGTTCTCTCAGCATAGAAAGAAAGACACCTGCTTTTCCCTTTTCTGAAAGCCACCCACCCAGGCTGGCCTTACAGTCTGGAGAATCTTTTCCTACTGCACAATAATGAACCATGCAAGTGTTAGAAATATAATAAGCTCACCAAGCGAAGAGCAGTATGTATGGAATCGTATTAGCATTAAGCACACACTAACAGAGACAGAAAGGGATGCTTGCCTGATGAAAACCACCATATTCTCGTGTAAAAGGCATTTTGCACAATTTGGATTCAAATTAATGTAAATATCTAACCTGTTGGTTACAGACAATCCCTCCATACATTTTAGTACAGAGAACAGACTGAAAAAAAATTTTTTTTTCAGCTAGGGCCCTGGGAGAAAAGACTGCCTCAAGGGAATCATGTCCGATTAGGGACAAAGGAGGGCACAAGCCAAATTCAGTCACATGTGAGAGAGTAGGGGCAGGGTGGGGGGAGTGGAAAGCCCAAAAGGAAAGTGGCGGATGATTTTGTAAACCAGAGTCCAGTCACTGCAGTGCTGTTTCCAGGCCGTCTGACCTCAGGCCCTAGAACAGGTGGTGTGTTTTCAAAACACACTGTTATTTATGTTAGCCACATGAGTCAGGAACACCTCAAAGAAAACCAATTAATAATTTAATTGAAAAAGGGACTATGAATAATACATGAAGATGATGATGCTAGCAACCACCACGCAGAGATACCCCTGGAAATCTCTTCCGGAAAATGAAGGACTCCAGATACCCTGCTCCTCACCTGGAAGCAACCCACAGCCTGGCGGACAAAGACAACAAGAAAATGTTTGTCTAATTTTGCTGCTTTGTCTTAACTTTTATTAACAGGGGACAACCTTGTAATCTGGTGACATCATAAACCTATGAGGGCCACAGAGAAATACCTGCAATAAAATGAAAGCTAGAAAACCCAAAGAAGGAGGTCCCAGTAATCTGAGAGCATGAGGAGGTTCTGGCAGAGCCCTGAGGACAACTGCCCTGTCAGCCTCTCTCCTAGACCATAGGTGACTGGCCTCCTGTACCTCAGAGGCCTAGAGAACTGGGTCCCTTTCCTTTATCTTAATCCTACAACAGCTACACGCCTGGTGAGGCCTACTCAAGCCTGCCTTTGTTCCTGGCAAAAATTAACAGGTAAGTCACAGACAGGTACTCTATGGCCTCGGTACCATTTATGAATATAAAGGACTGCACAAAAGCCAGGTGCTACCTTGACGAAACTTACTTTCATCATTAACAAAACCACGACTTCTCTAGAGGGAATTTGCAACTTTCACACATTGACATATGGAACTAACAGATTCTCTGAAATACACGCTGCCAATTCTACCATCCAGGCCCAGCTCTTCCCAGGGCAGCTGCCTGACGTGAAACTCAGGGACTACCCAGCAGTGACAGCCTGACATCCTCATCGCTCCATCCTGACCGCTGCTGACAATAAACCCACTCTCAGAAGAGGCAATTCTTCCCTTGGAGTTCTCCATACCCAGTCTCGGCTCATCTGGAAACTGTAATTGGCAACAGCCAAAGGATAAATATTTTAAAATAAATCAGGGAAAGCTACCCATTCTCCAAGCCAGAGGCCTGCCTGCCCCTGAATGCTTAGCTGGCTGCTAAATTACACTGATCCAACCCAGCCAAACCTGTCCCTGTCCCTGTCCCTGTCTCTCTCTCTCTGTCTCCTTCCCTCCCTCCCTTTCACTTCAGCAAAGGTAAATATGATCTCAGAGAAGATACAGTGGATTTCAGCATTCTGGGCTCTCTTCACAGCACATTTGGATCTAGGTAGATTCGTGTATTCTTCCAGAGCCTTCTATTTTTACTAAATTATACATCAACGTCGATTTTAAATTTGTGCTTAAATAACCTATAGGCTTTAGAAAAGAAAACCCTGAAGAGGGGTAAAAAAAACTATACAAACAAATGTCCCTGAAAAAAATAAAGACCCCTTTGGAGCTGAATCGTGCTGCCTGCCCTGAGTTCACCCCATGATTGCGAGGCAGTTTTATTTAGGGGCCTGGTACCTGCTGGATGGCCAGGCCCTGCTGGGTATGGTACAGAATGCAGGCTTTCCTGGGGGCAGCCCTTTCGGGCCTGCACGGCCAGAGGAGGCTGGCGGGCCAAGGCCTACATACAGATGTTTGGACTCACATTTCTCTAACACAAACCTCAGGCCTCCATGTGTCACTGCAGTGCCAATTCCACAGATTAATTTTTACCTTCAAATCATAAATGGACAGTTACCTAGTTTACTTAACCACCCTCCCCTGCTTGATCCCTAGACTATTATTGATATACACAAGAAAGACTCAAATGAGTAACCATTTTTTTTAAAACTGTGATCTAAAAGAATTTTTCCCTAATAATTGTAAGTTTCAAAGCTCAAGTCTAGAGAAAGCAAAAACACAGAAGTTGCCTTAAAAACAGCTTTAAATGTTAGTAGACAGCTCTCTATATTTTTTTAACAAAAATATTATTTCTGAAAGGGCAAAGAGAATTTGCCATGCAAGACTTTCATACCCAGGGGGGATTCTTACATTTGTGTTTCTAAACCTTGAAATTGAGAATTTTAATGAAAAGGCAGATAGATGCTTAAGGACACCATTGCAATCAGGTCCATACATTACAAGAGAGTGGCGCTTTGTTTGGATCCAAAGAAAAAAGAGGTGGACTCCTATTTTGTTCCTGGGCTATCCTCAACTGTCTGACACATCCCTTTACACTGGCTAGATGCAAACCACGGAATTCTTGGAGGGGAAGCAGGTTGGAGGCAGAAGAAAGGAAACAGGAAACAGGAGAGGAAAAGAAAAGGGGGAGGGGATATTAGCTGTTTACATAAATCCTAGTTCTTGAAAAAAAATTCTCAACACAGTATCAGTTCCATAGTGTATCCCAACAGTTCTACTCCTGAGCTGTAACAATCCATTTATGGTGTATCAGAAGCACAACAGCCACCGATCAGATCTTTTTTTTTTAAATGAAGAATTTCATGTAGGTTTATAATTCTTCCTTATCAAGCAGCCACTTCTAAGTAGGGGCAGGATATTACAAGATAAACAAAAGATGACTCTTTCACGCTTTCCCCTAAATAATTCTACAATCCCGTTTTCTTATCTTTCATTGTAGTGCATTTTTGTTCCAAATCTGTGCTAATCTGACTTCAGAGCCCTGAGCAGAAATTTCACATATCCTCCAAGTCAGCCAGTGTTTTAGAATTTGGATTTCTATTGAGGCTGTTCCAATCGCCAGTGAGGCCTACGGTAAAATGTGCTTCACGCTGTTCCGTTTGTCTCTCTGCAGACAAATAGAAACTGAAATTTAAAGAATGGATGAAAAAAAAATCTAAAACAAAGAGGTTAAAAAAATAGGACAAATGTTTTTGCTTTTGTGTCTCCCTGGAGCAATTGTTTGAGGAAGTCTGCGTTGACAATAACCATGAGAAGGCCATCTAAAGGCGATGTGCTCACAAGGGGACTCCTTGCCTGCTGCCTTTGGTCTGGGAGAAAAAGTACCTTAGCTCCGTTCTCCAGGAACAAAAGGCCAGGGCCATGGAAGCGGGGAGAGGTTACAGGGCTTTCACAGGGAGCCAAGTGTCAATGCTGGTTCATTTTTCACCCGTCTTAGTTGGAAAGCAGCTCGGGGAACTTCCTAATGACTGCTTTTCCCTCTCTCCCTATTATTTCTAAACCTAAAAGAACAAAACAATAATTTTTTTTTACACCTAAAACCCACCATCCTATTAGAGGAAGGCCTTTGGGGCCTACACCATCAGCTTTTCCTTTTTCCCCACCTTACTTTTTTTTTTTTTTAAAGGAGGTTCCAATTGAAGATCACATGGAAATAAGAGACAGTGAACATTATGGTCACTTTTAGTGACACCAGAACCGGCCTTTATATTTCCCCAAAGGTAAAGAACAGGATGAAAAAAAGAAACCGCAAAGAACAGGGATAGAAGGAGGTGCTGGGGTGAGGGGGTAGCTCAGGGGCAAGACCTTGAAACAGTTTCTGTTTTTCACAGCTTGAAGTCACTAATGCCGGCTTCAGATGTGCAACTGAATCAAAGTCTCAAAGTCATCACTACAAGGTGGGTTTTGAGGGGAGGGGTCTTGAAGAGGCAGACAACAAGGATGTATTAAAGACCCAGAGGAGGTATGTGGGGGGGGGGGTTCCTAAGGAAAGGAAGCTGAGATGAATCCTTGGGTGCCATGAAAATACCAGGACAAGTGGATGTTGGAGTATTTAACCAGATTTGAGGCTGGAAGCATTCTCCCCAGCGGGTAATCCCTAGGACTAGTCAAAGACAGGGACTCTCAGCCTTTGAACCCAGACCTGACAGCTCAGGTCTCCCCTTCCCCAAGCAGCCATCAGGCTCTGGCTGAGAAGCAAGGTTGGGGGAGGGATTGAGAGGGCCCTGCAAAGAAGCACAATAAACAACTCAAATATGAACGGAAATGACATCAGCAAAGTGAAGGACCTGTTTACTGCAGATCAAAACAAAACAAACTTCCAAACCTTTTGTGTACACAAGATAATTCTATAAAAAGCCTTCCTAAAATGTCAGCAAGGTCGACACATCAGCATCCCAACAAAAAAACACATGACAGTTACCATGGGGGGGGGGGGTAGGAGAGAGGATGATGGGAAGATGATGGGAGGTGGATAAACTGGACTGGGCCAACAACCCAGATGCTGCTTCCCCCTCTGCTGAGCCTTAATATTTATTGGTGTTTATAATCTAAAAGCCACGCTCTGTGTTTCACTTAATACAAGGCCAGACGACGTTGTCTAATGAGGCAGCATTACAATCAGCTTGTAATACTGAATTTTTAATGCTGCCAAGGATTCTGTTACATAATAATACAAAAAAAAAAACCAAACCAGAAGCTGAAAGTGAGCTTCCAGTGACAGGACCTTCTGAGGGCCACCAGCCTGGCTTCCTTTCCCTGCACCCACTCCCACCTTCTGATTTGCAATCAGTCCTCCATCCCTATACAGGTCGGTATGGAAGCCAAGAGGACTTCCTAGGAAATCCACACTTTTCATTATTATTATTATACTCTGATCCAAAGTTCTATTTCAAGAGTTTGAATTCTAGCTTATCTGGGGTTAGAGGTCTAAAATGAAAAAAAAATTCTTTTGAAAGAGGGAGGCCAAAAGACAAAGAATACAGGAGAGGGGAGGAGATGGCTTATTTTAAGCCAACCAAGAAATTGGGGGGGGGGGGCGGATCTCAGAGGGAGAAAAAACTAAAGGAGAGGATTGAAGTCTGCAGACCATATTCATAGCTGCTTCATTCAGTTTACATTGGTGTAATTTAAAAGCATATATATAGCCGCTGTTGCTCCTCTCTGTAATACCCCAAGACTGTAAATCTATAACCACTGCAATGATTTAGTGATTAAAAACATGATAACATATTGTGTAACTGCAAACCACAGAACCCCTGCCAACTCTCCTCTAAGATAAAGGGAGAAAAAATACAGAAAATGTGTTGCTTGCAGCGATCTTCCTAAACCAAAAGATTGTAATAAAAGAACCTATAGAGCAGACAGATCGGAAAAGGGTAAGTGAATTGTGTGAAGCCAGCAAAGGCGAGGAAAAAAAAAGAGGCAGCTTTATGTGGGATTCTTTTCCTTGTACTAACAAATTACGACCTAAACATGCCTTTTCTTTTCTCTTTTTTTAAGTTTGTTGTAACTGGAATAACTGGTCTTGTGCACTGTCTTGCATATTCAAAGCTGCTTTGTAATCGGATCTGTAGACCCAACCTTATTTGCCTGAACTCAATAGGGGTTTTTTCTCCCCCTCCTCCCTTGTTTTGTTTTGGATTCGTGGGTTTTCTGTTGTAGCTGGGAGCATAGGTCTAGGTAGGCAGAAGTTCTGGTGCCTTTAAGCTACTAGGCAAACACCTGAGAGGGGGAGGCACAATTTGTAACATGGCAGGAGGAGCCTAAAATACACACACAAAAAATAAAATCAAAGCAGCTGTAGGGGTTTTGGCCTCTGAACAGCTGACCTGACCCCGTTGTGTATATTCTTTTATTTCCCATTGCAGGATTCCTGCACCTTGGGTCAGATTCAAACTCAATGTGACCCCAAGGAGAAGGCAGTCACCGAGTCTGGGAAACCGTTCCGTATTAATGGGGGGGGGGGTGACACATATACATTCAGACTCCCCCAGTGTAGATACCCACTCAGTGTTTCTGCATGGACATGGACACACACACACACACACACACACACATATCTGTCAGGACTGCCAGGCCACAGAGAGCCTGAGAGCCTGAACTCTCCTTGGGCCCCTCCAGTCCTCATGCCTACAACTCTGCCCATGGACATACACATGCACAAAACACTCCTCCAGAGACTTGATATGTTTAAAAAGTCCACAGATCGGAATCACCTCCTCTCTGGACCAGAGCAAGGCAGTTTATTCAGAGAAATCAATAGGAAAGAGCATTTGCAAATATTTATATAAGCCCTGTGCGTTTCAGCATTAAGTAATTAAAAACTAAAACCTAGGCAGGGGGAAGGGAGGAGACAGAGGGAAGGCTGCTGGCCTTCAGTGGGTTTTCCTGCCCACACCTCATCTTCCCAAACCACAGTCCTTTCAAAACTGACTCCGTATACACTTTTTACGAAATACTTGTCGTGCACCATTTGCTAGGCTATTTCAAAATCATATCCAAATATGGATTCACCTACCACCAAGCTTTCAAGACTGACTATAAGATAACTCTCAGTATTCTCTCTTACACACACAAACCCCAACTCTTACTTTTAACATTGCTTCAATCTCCAGTATATTACTGTCTTATAACCCTATCTGTAATTTACTGGCACCAGTTAAAGTAACCTAACATCATAACATGAAAAGAGGGCCTCTGAAGTAGTAATTCAATAAGCGAATTCCCACCCTCTAGAGCCCCGGAATATTTCCAACTCCCCTCCAACTCATAAGACACCTACACTTCGGTACAGCATCCAAAGACATCATATGTAAACAGATTCTCACACACACATCAGTAAAATGAAGGAGTTTTAAAATGAGCTACTACAGAGTGGACTTCCCCCATATTGTTCCCGAAGGCTGGGCAGTAAATTCTGGTTGTGCTTTCTGCCTCTAAGGCTGCTGGAAGAAGCCGAGCGAGGCACTGGAGCACTCACACTGCAGATATTGTAGAAATTTACAGTAAATGTAGGTACACTATTGCAGTACACTGCCCTATTGATTATGCAGATTGTGATCAATCTTCTCCTCTCTCCCATTTCCCAAGCCTCTTTCCAAGGACCTCCAAATAAGTTGGTCTGTAACTAGTCATGTGCCCAAACTACAGGGGAAAAAGTAATTTTTAAAAAAACATAATAAATTTCAACTGTCCTCACTGGAAGGGCTCCGAGAGTCTTTTTTTAATTCCAAAGTGAATTTATGTTTTGTAATTTGCATTACAGCCAAGCGATTACCGTATGTCTTATTCTTCAAAGGTACTTAACAAACGCCCTTTAAAAAGTCACTAGAACTGGAGGCCAGAAAAAGGCAATCAACCTCCTTCTTCCACACAGTCCTTAGATCAAGTTTCAATAATTGAGACCAATAAAAATTGTCATATTTGCCCTACTTCAAAGCGACAAGGGGGGAAAGTTAAGAGTGCGTGATTTTTGAAAGCACTTGCAATCAAAGAATTTTCCACAGTCGAAGGAATTGCACACATTTCACCAAAGTCAGATTCTGAGAAACAGATTAACTTACAAAGTAAAATACAGATATACAGATATTTTAATGGGCCCATAAGAAACCTAGGAGTACTGAGTCCATACACAATTTAAATATGCTGCATAAAATACACTTAGAGCTACTCTCTAATAGATAACCAAAAAGATGTACATTAAAACGCATAATGTAAAATTCAGGAACGTGGTTTTTGTATCGAGTGGAGCCGGGTGAGAGGTTAAAGTGGGGAACCCAACATAAACAATCCCAGCTTCGCGCGAGCAAAAGAAAAAAAAAGGAAAAGAAAAGAAAGGGAAGAAGAAAAAAAAAAAAATACTCCGATGTGGTCTCTCTACTCAGCTGGTCGCGGAAGGCCGACCAGGCTAGCTCTGGCCCCGGCCAGCTGCGCAGCCCGAGCCCCTGGGAGCCCCTAGTGTCCAGGGCAGAGACCCCTCTGCGCGCTCGGGCGCTGCCGTTGGGGCCAGGTGGAAAGCGCTCAGGTGGAGGACCGCGCGGCCACCTCGCCCCCTCCCGGGCTCCGGGGCTGCGATCCAGCTCCTGCAGCCCCGGCAAGTCCGACCCCGGCGCGGAAGGCGCTCGCTCGCCCGCCCGTCCGCCCGGCGGCGGCAGTGGTAGCGGCAGCGGCGGCAGCAGAAGCAGCGGCGCCGGCAGCTGCTCCGGGCCGGGTGCGCGCCCCGCGCGGCGGCTCAGCCCGGAGCCCCGGCGCCGCTCGGGGTGGGGCAAAGTTGGAGGCCGGGGCGGCGAGGGCGGGGGCGCTCGGCCCCGCGGACCCCCCCTCCCCGCCGGCCGCAGCCTTTGTCTCGGCGCGGGGACCCCGGCCGCCCTCGAGCCCTGGCCCGCGCCCGGCCGGCCCTGCCCGGCGGCGACTCCGAACTCGCCGCGCGGGCCTCGCCCCGGGCGCCTCCACCCTCCCGAGGGTCGCTGGCGGCGGCGGCGGAGGAGGGCGGCGCGGGGGCCGGGGAGGAGGGGGCGGCCCGGGCTCGGCGGCGACGGCGGCGGCGGCAGCAGCGGGAGGAGGAGGAGGAGGAGGAAGAAAAAGAGAAAGAGAAAGTTTGGCGCAGGGGGAAGGCGAGCGGGACGCAGCCAGCAAGCGAGCGAGCAGGGCGCGGGCGCGGGGAGCGCGGGCGGCGGCCGGGCGCGGGAGCCGGGAGGGGGCAGGACGAGCCCCATGCAAAGCAGCCCGGGCGCCCCGAGGAGCCCCGCGTCCGGGCGGCGGCGGCGGCGGCGGGAGGAGAAGGAGGAGGAGCAGGCGGCGGCAGCGGCGGCGGCGGCGGGAAAAAAAAAAGAGGGAAAAGTTGCCACTTACGCGGTTGCTTCTCCGGCGGCGGCGGCTGCTGCAGCGGCGGGAGCTGGCGGCGCTTTTAATCCCGAAAAGAGGCGCTCGGGCCGCGGAGCCCATCAAGGC
>NW_004624746.1:15341033-15410196 GCF_000247695.1 Heterocephalus glaber
CGCCGCCGCCGCTGCTGCCGCCGAGCAGCATGGTTGGCGGGGAGTTTACAGCCCCCGGAGCGGGCAGGGGCCACGGAGGAGAAGCGGCGGCGGCGGCGGCAGCGGCTCTAGGCTGTAATTGGGATGCAAAGCAGGCGGCGGCGGCGGCGGCGGCGGCCGGGAGGAGGAGGAGGAGGAGGCGGCGGCGACGGCGGCTGCAGCGGTCGGAGGGGACGCGCTGGAAGTGGGAGCTGATGAGTGAAAAGAAAAAAAAGTCTTTGGATCTTTATTCTGCTAATTAGTTTCCTGCAAAAAATGGCTGTGATTAATTCAGTGCGCATGTGCTTCATTACCCAGGCACGACGGGAAGGGCTAATTAGCCACCTTCTGGATCAATAAGATTCAGCAAAAAAGAAAAGGGGGAGGTGGAGGGAGGCAGAGGGGAGGAAGGGAGGAAAAAAAAAAAAACCAGGGGAAAGTGATGAGCAGGGCAAGGAGAGCAGGAAGAGAGGATGGGAGAAGAGCCCAGGAAGAGGGAGAGAGGCACCAAAAGTTTATGCATGTATTAAAAACACACACACACACACACACACCACACACGCACACACGCACGCACACACGCACCGAGAAGTGAAATGCAGAGAAGCAACAATAGAGACCTGGCTAAGAATTTTTTAAGGTTTTTTTTTTCTTTCCTTTCTTTTTTCTCTTTTCTTTCTTTCTTGTAATTTCTTTTTCCCTTTCTTTTTCTTACCTTTTTTTAAAGTAAATGCAACTATGCTTAAATAGGAAAAGAGCATCTTCAAAGCGGGGGGAGGGGGGCAGTAAGGGAGTGGGACAGCTTAAAGCCAAGGTTTAAGTGAAAGACCAGAGGCGTAGAATAGAGGCCACTTTAAATTGCAAATCTGAGAATTTTTAACGGAGGAAAATCACCTCCCCCCAAATCACAGGACGATTGAAGAAAAATATGGAGAAAACTTTAACACGTACCATAGAGTAGGCAAAATATATATGTAATGTGTTAATATTGTCTTCTGAAATAAGATGCAATCAATCTTCTTTTAGTTCTTTAGAAGGAGAGGGGAAGAGGGGAGTGATGATTAGAAGAAATAAAGGGAGAAAGTGAATCAGAACTGAAAGAGGGCAACTTTAGGAGAGACAAAAGGAAAAGTTACATTTGGAAACAAGTCCAACTTTCTACCTTTCTGGACTTAAGAGAAAAAGTAAAATCAGTTTTCTAGTGTAAAACCTGGAAAGCAGATGTTTTCAAAACACAGGAAGCTGTTTTGCCATCAAAAGCAGAGATGTAATAAAGGCAGTGAAAAATAATTTCAGACTAAATTTGTAGGAAAGAAATCCAATATTTAAATAGCGAGGAAAGGTCTAGAATGTAGAAAGAGGGGAGATTACATACCCCTTCCCTAATGCCAAAAAAAAAAAAAAAAAAGTCTTAACAGCTACCTCCAAGAGTTTGGAGCAGTCTCAAAGCCAAAGGGCTTGAAATGAGAGGATGGGTTTCAGATAAAGACTAGGAGCGGTACATCCCACCAGAGCCCAGAGGAGATCCCTGGAATCAAAGACAACAGCCAGGGACCGTGCTACTGTACGGATACCCAGTACATCAAAGCCATCACTTAGGCTGGTGCAAGGTACCTCCAAAAACCAAGCAAACAAATTCAACAAGAACAGGAGTTCCCTCTCTCTCCCTCTCTCTCCCTCCCTCTCTCCCTCTCTCCCTCCCTCCCCCCCTCTCCCCCTCTCCCTAGCCTCAGCGTCACTGCTACTGAATAGATTTTTTTAATGACAAGTATGTATTTATGTAAGTTCTAAGTATGAATACTACCATTGAAATTACAATGTCTGAAATAAAATGCAATCTGTACTTTAACTGATCTGTAAACAAATTTAAAACATGTTTTTGAAGGTATTAGTAAACCCTGTAACCCCAGAACGAGAGAGCATGCTAAAACTTATTTTTCCTAAAAATTTTCTTGCCCCAGCCAACCAAGATTATTTATCTGAGAAGGAATTTGGGGATTAATCCAGGAACTCTGTTTGATTAGAAAGTAATTCTTCATTTTGAGAGATTTTTCCAATGCTCTTAAGAGCATGCAGCTTCTTAGTCAAGACTAGGGGGAGAAAACCGGTTTAGGGTTTTGTAGAGTTACCTCATCTAATCCTTCTGAATTCACTCTGGAAATAATGCTGTTTTATTGGGGGGCGGGGGGAGAAGAAAATACATGTAGAAAACTCGGGGGTTTCCTCTCTCTCAGCCAAATCTGGGTCGCCATTCAAACTTTTCCCGGCTGCTCTTCCATGCGGGACAGCTGATCAATAAAGCCAAGTCCAGCCTGGCTTGCTACAGGTTTCACCAGTCAGTGCTTGCAAAACCTTTGTCATTTTCTAAAAATAAAAAAGCTAAAAGTTATTGTAGAAGAAGGGGCTTTTTTTTGTCCCCTGCACAATGTGTCTTTTGTGAGGTTAATGCCATTCTGGGCTCTCGATAGCCCTGGACAATGGGAACCCTCCAGGAGCTTGCAAAGACTCTGGCTTTTTTTTTTTTTTTCCTTTTTTTTTTTTTTTTTTTTTTAGGGAAGGATGAAACATTCCTACAGTCCAAATACAACCTCTACTTTGATTAAATAAATATTTATCTTTATTGTAGCCATTGTATATTTTTACCTTCAATTTGTCCGGTTTCTGATTATTATTTTAAATTTTTTATTGGCAACAGTTAATCCTTTTTTTTTCCCTTTCAGTCCAAAGTGCAGGTCAGTGTAAAATGTAGCTGACTGAAAGAAGACTGGTAAATTCTGAATTTTTCCATAATACAGCAGGTAAGGAAAATTGTTTAGACCCTCAGGAGTATATTTGCTTCCTATTTTATCTGTCTTCATGAATCTTCATAAATCTGTTTCTTTTTAAAAGATGTACAAGAATTAAATTTCTCCTTATAAATCTTTTAAAAAATCACTTAAATACTATGTATTTATTTTCTTTTAAAATGTAAATAGTAGTAGAAGTGAACTTGTGGCTTGTTTCTTACATAAAACCATGCGGAGGAAGTCAATGCCTCCACTGGTATAAGCTATTTGGAGGAAATTCTGGATATAAATGTATTTCATGTTGCAATATAGGAAAATGTCAGCTTAGTCTGGTAAATACTTATGCTAATTTTACTGAGTGAATTCGTTATAAGGAGGAGAGGTACCAAGCTTATATGATTGAATACTGTTTAGACAGTAATCCAGCATCTATATGGATTATTTTATCTTCAAAATGGAAAAAAAAAAAAGAGCCAAGAAATTCAGACTCTAAATCCTTCATTTAGCTGGCAAGAGGGTAGAAAATTTTAAACCTACTTGTTTTCAAGACATTTACAATGGGAAGGGAAAGTAGAATGTAGGCTAAATATTGCATTGATGTGTACCTTTTCTCTGCCTCTCACTCAAATCAGTGGATAGGTATATGTATACAAACACAAAGATAAATGCATAAAGGGTACATAAATATACATTTGAATAACTTCAGATGTCTTTGCATCTGTCTATGTGCATGCATCTGTGTGTGCACACAAATGTACAAGGTGTACATAAATGGAGGTACTGTACAGAGCTATTCAAGTGCTCTCGAGCTGGGGGTTGTGTTTCCAGATCTGTTTGAAGCCACTTCTTTGCAAATATGCTGTGGCAATGTTGGTTTAGTGATGAAGATATGAATGGTGAATTTGAGGAAGAATCTGCTCCCCTGCAATTTTCAGAATGTGGGGTTGCAATGTGAGCAGCTGTTAACTTCGGTCCAAGGGCGAAAGATGTGATGGGCCAGTTTTAAGGGGGAAGAAAGGTGAAGGGTGTGTTAGGAGATCGCACTTCAAGTCTAGCTCTGGGCCCTAGTTTTCTTCTACAGGGGTACTGGGGGGCACAGAAAAAAAACCCGAGTGGAGGCAGGGGAGGTTGAAAGGACGCCTCTCTGTACAACTCTAGCGGTAGATAGAAGAGAAGGTTTGAGGGTAAAGAATGGACAGGTCCTTTTTTGAATGTGTATTGTTATTCTAAGTCTATTGTATGTACGTATTGCTGTCCTTTCATTTGCCAGAACAACATATGGATTCCATAAAGGCAGACATGCCGAAGTGCATCTGTCTGGGTAGTTAACACGATCCAAACATCCCTCCTTGTTCCGCTAACTCCAGCTCTTTCTTGGGCACCTCAGCAGCGCTCCGGGCTGGTCGGCGTGCCCTAGGCTGGCAGTGCCCCGCATTCTTGCCCTTTTGTGGTCCCTGCCCAGGATCCAAGGTACTGCCTAGGAGCTAGGAGGCAGGCTGCTCGCAGTGTGGTGGTTGGAGGCTCCGTTGCAACTGGCCTCTGAGCACGCAGGGAGGAAAGGGTTAAGCTGCCCGAGCTGGGCGAAGGGGCTGTGCTCATCCCGGGAGGAGCGAGGTGCAGCCACCGGCAGCTGTGATTTAGGGGTCACGTCCGAGATCACCTTTCTCCTGCCTCTGGAAATGGCAGAAGATGGGGGGGGGGGAGAAACAGGAGAGAGCAGCAGCCAGGCGCAGCACGTGGTGCGCTCCATCCATCCCACCGCCCTTGTGCCAGCCCATCCCTTGGCCCCCAGACAAATGGGACAGTTCCCTTTTCTCCTAGGGGTGCTGGGTGGGATTCTCCTGAACTTCCCAAATTATTCCAGCCATGGTTCTGTCCTAGTGTTAAGCCACTGTGCCAGGAGCCTCAACCACCAAATTGAAAAGTTTGCTCTCAGTGTGCCAGGGCGTAAGCAGCTGGCTGTGGGTAAACATTGCTCCCTAATTGCAAAGAAAACCCCAGGGTGCTCCTGGCAGGATGAAAGAGTTGGGGTATTGGCACCTGCCCCTCCTACTCCATTCATGCTCCCCACAGTCCTGACTGGATGTGCATAGTGGTGCCCATCACATGCAGCCTACATCACATGCCTACATTCTCCATCAAGAACTTTCTTTACCCCCCAACTCAGGTGGCTTGGAGAACACTTGCCAAATTACTTTTCATGACTTAAAGATAACCGAAAACCAAATTCAGATTTGTTTCTGAGAAATTTTACTGGAAAAAAAAAAAAGCTAACTGTCTGAAGTCCTCTTTTGTCTTGTTACAGTGTTGGAAGTGCCAGGTTGTGGGTGGCAATGCTCAGGTGATGTCTTGGGGTATCTAAGGGTGCCAATCAGTGGTGCCCACAAAAGGGGCTGTCACTGAGAACACGCTTCCCAGATCCATCCCCATATAGGCTGGGCACTTCGGACAACCTACAGCTCTTTTGGAAAGTTACTCCAACAAAAAGGACTTTTTGGTGGAAAAAGAACTGGCCCAAAGTGACAGGGAAAAGGGAAACTAGACGGGGGGTGGGGCAGGAGGCAAGTGGGGGTGCAGAGAGAAGATAAAGAGGTTGAGTGACAAGGTCCAGGGACAGAGTCTGCAGGGTGTGCGGAGCCAGGGATACTGCTGGACACGCTCAGTCAATGCTCCCTCCAGCTACCGGGCTGAGGGTGAATCACCCCGATTTCAGCCTCTGCTTCTAGGGCCAGTCTCAGACCACCTGGTCCAGAAGGCAGCTGAGGTCTGTCTTTCCAGCCCCGCTGCCCCTAACCTTGCCAGAGCCTCCAAACCAAGGAAATCAAACCAAATTGGCCACTCCAATCTAAGAGGTTTCATCCCTGGGGCAAGGGGGAGGGAACAAGCCCCCCCCCCTTTTTCTTTTTCTTTTGAACTCTCAATTCAAAAGAGACCACAACCTACTCTTGAGTGTCATCCCCAGTACACGGATTGTGGGTATGTTTCATTCTTTCTTTTTTTCCTATTTCTCAGAAGTAAAACCTTTAAAGAATTAGCCCCAAACTTGGAGCACCCGGGTCCTTGAAAGAGTTCCAAATGATAAAGCCTGTCCTTCATTTCCAATACGTAGCACACTGTGAAAATGCAGGGCAACTAGTTAGTTCCAGGGTTTGACTCAGATTCCCAGCTTCCTCCGGTCCTTTGCAATGGAAATCTGAAATCCAACCTGGGGGCTGGAGGCGCAGAGCCCGTGGCTCTCCCAGGTTCTGCACTGCCCGAACCACCGGCCAGCGCGGGCTTCCCTTTTGGTGACCTGCTTACCAGTGGCTTGCACCATCTCTAACGCCTGGGGCGGGTGGCGAAGAGAAAGAACTAACCTCATCGCAAGGCAACAAAGTGAACAACCGGAGGGCAAGAGACCCTCTGTCTGGCTATGTTCACTTTAGGGATTTCCAAAGGCATAACTTGGGGGAATGATACAGGCTTCCTGCTTGCCAGCCAGGGGCAGAAAACAGAGACCCCTGTGAAGAGTGCAGGGGGGCGCGGTCTGGGGAACAGGGAACTGAGACCTGGCTCCCATTTGCACTTAGCTGGCCCGCGCTGGCCTGGGGAGACAATGCCCACGGTGGCACGCGCATTGTTGACACGCAGACACGCAGGCTTGCGCTAATGGAGGGATGCAGTGGCTCAGCAATCCCCCTAAGCCTGCAAAAAATGCAGGCAGGCTCGGTTGTTGAATGGCCAGGGAATTGAGTGCCTCCCCCCCTTCCCCCCCTTTTTTCCCTGAGAAATGTAAAAAGGAACATATATTTTGTATATATTCTAAAGAAACGTGAATTTTTTTTCTTGAGAAATACCTAGCGCCGTAATATTTCTGATTTAAGGGGCGAGGAAAATCTTTGAAGTAAAGGAAATCAGTGGGGGATGAACTAGCTTTTCTTGATTTTTTTTTTTTTTTTTTTTTGGTGTCTCTCCTCTAAGCCAGTAATGGGATTTAAAATGAGAGATCCCCAGTCCTCATCCTCCCTCCCATTGCATTTCGCTCTCCTCCGCGCCCCAGAGAACCTCTGACTGCACGTCTAAAGGGACGGCTTAATGGAAAACAAGGTTTGGGGAGCGCATCAACTTTCTCTTTTTCAAACGAAGTTGGAAAAATTTTTTCTAAGGACAATTTAAGCAACAAATGACATCGAACAGATATTTTTCCAACACAAAATGTTTCCAATTCGTTTGTTTCCCGTTCATAGAAATAGAGGAAAAGGCAAATCCAATCTTCCTGCGCACAGATGGCACGAAATTTGGGGCCCGAGCTTGGTTGAGGCTGATGGATGGAGGGCGGGGTGTCGCCCGCAGTCCCCAAGGAGCCGGGGGCGCCGGCCAGGGCTGAGGCTTGGGCTAGCGGTGCTCCCCGCGGGCGACCTTCGGGCCCAGCCAGTGTCCAAGCAGCGGGCAGGGCTCTGGCCCCCTGTGGGCTTTGGGCGCACCCGGGCAGCGGCCTCCTCGTTAAATTCCAGAGCTCCGCAGGGTAGCAGGGACTTTCGACGCCAGTTTCCTGTGGCCCCGGAGTAGGACGCACCCTTTCGAGTCTGCTCTCAGGCTCCCCTGGGCTGGGCGTTCTAAAGACCAGCCACCGTCCAGCTTCTCCGCTCCCGGTCCCCAAGAACCAAAACCTCGAGAATCCCGAGTTCCCCAAGGTGCTGAGCCCAGTTCCCTGAGCCAGAGCGCGCGTCCTTGATGTCTGACACACCTAGCCCCATTTCGGAACCCCTTTCTTCCCGCCAGATTGGGCTCTGGAGAGGAAGCCTGGGCGCTCCGGTCCCAGGGGACACCGCTGGCGCGCAGAGGCGGGCGCAGAACCTCTGTCGGGGGAGCCTGGCGTCCCGTGCCGGACCCCTGCGCAGGGCGGGGAAACACGCCCAGACGGAGCGATTCGCTCACCCCACTGCTCCCCTGCGGGCCCCTAGAAAAACCACTGGGCCCGGGGAGGTCCCGCAGCAGCCTGGGAAGGAGAGCGCGCGTGGTAGCGGGCGCACGTTCGGCCTCAGCTGGCGCCCAGGGCCCGCGCCTTTCTCCCCTTTGCCCCGACTCCCCAGCCCGGGCGCCTGTCGTTCCGTAGCTTTTCCGTGCCCTTTGCAGCCCGGCTTCCCAGTCACTTTCTGGCTACAAGTCCCTCACCCACTGTCCCGAGGGGACGTCCAGGTGGGGGTGCCAACATGTGGCCCCAACCGAGTGCTGGAGGAGACTGGGCCCCGGGGCGGGAGACCCTGGCAGCCCAGCCCCGCCCCGCTGAGTCCCGGGCAAGGGGGTAAGGAGGAGGCTTTGTATCCCTCCTCCCCAGGAGCAGGGGTGGAATGGAGAACTTCTGGGGCCCCGCTCGCCCATGAGGCTGACCAGAAGCCGGACTAGCCAAGGAGGTGGGAGTGGATGTTTAGGTTAGCGAAAGGCCAACTCGACGGGTGCCTGTGTCTGCCTGTTTGCTTCTGCACATCTCCCTCCCTCTCGTTTTGTCTGGGAAGAAAAGGAAAGCAGGCGGATTTGCGCGCCGGCCCCTCTTTCCGCAGTCTGGGAACGCTGCTGCAGGAAGAATTGCTCATCACGACACTTGAATGCTAAAGGTTAAATTTACAATCTTCAGGGAAGGGCTTCCTGCCAGCTGGACTAGTGGTGGGCCCTGCCACAGGCCCTCGGCCACCCCACCCTGGCCCCCTGCAGGTACAGCCCGAGTCACAGGCTTTTGGTGTTTGTGTATTTCAGCTACAAGAGCCGCAGGGTGCTGGCTCTTTCCCGCTCTTCACCTCCAGGGAACCTCTCCTTCCAGGTCCTCCTCCAGGCCAGGATTTCACCTGTGGCCGTTTGTACCTCTTTTTGCCCTTGAAATCTCTGCCCGTGGGTTCCACCGGTTCCTGCTGTGGCGTTACACGCAGGTGCACTCTTTGAGAGAGCTTTGGTCAGCCCGTGCCTCTTTGCTCTGGACACTTGGTGGCCCCTGCGACTTGGGGCAGGTAAAACCAAACCTCACACATTGCACTTAATGCCCAGTCTTGGAAGGGTCTGTAAGGGTACACCAAAGGGGACAAGTAGGGGTAGTTTCAGGTGGGAAGCTTCCCCAGAATTAATAGTCATAGAGGTCTCTATCCCAGGGAGCTTGTGCTGGGAGCTTAGCACCAAAGGCACCTCTTCTCCTTCCCTTGGGAACCGCCCCCCTTGACCCTGAGATTCAATTCAGCATCATTCAAAGGTCTGTTCCAGTAGATCAGTAGGGCTAGGGCCTTGCTCTCAAGGTTCCACTTTCTCTCCTTCCCTGGAGACCCCATATTTGTTGAGCACCTACTATGTGTTAGCTCCCTAACAGGCACTTCACATGTAATTGCATTCAATTCTCCCAACAGCTCTGGGAAACTGGTATCATCAGTCTCATTTTATAGAAAAGGAATTTTACATTCAGAGAGATTAAGTCACTCACTTAAGGTCACACAGCTTTTAGGTGGCTCAGACTGATTTGGAACCCAGGTCTGAGAGGCTTCATACATAGTTCTGTTATACCAGCTGCTTCTCTCATCAAGGACAAGAGAACCAGGAAATCCAAGGGAAGAGAAAAGATAGCTGTGCAGTGGAGGCAGGCTAAGGGGAGGGAAAGAGAAGTATCCTGCAAGGTCTGTCTGCTTTTGTATGGTTTCAGGATGTGATTGAAGGCTGGGAGGCAAGTCACTGACCAGCATGGAGGATGTTCACCACAGGGAAAAAGACAGAACCCCAGGAGGATGATTGCCCACTGTACCCCGATGGAGTTGCAGGCCTGAACTGTTCATTCCGGCAGAAAGAAGTTCCTACCCAGCTTCTTGTTTGTCTTTGTAAATTTTCTTACTGTATCTAAAGCTGAGGCAGTGCTTGTGTGAGTCAGCAGGGCCGACAGGAAGGGATGATCAAATGACTAACCACTCCTATAAAAATATTAGGAGACCCAGTAAACTTGGAAAGGGAGAGGGCAGTGACTCTCAAATGGCAGGCCTCTTGGGCACCTGAGTGCTCAGTTTTTGCAGGCCCTTGGGCAGAGAGGAGAAAGGTAGGTGTGGCAGCAGCCCTGCAAATCCTGCTTTGCCCATACTGAGGTTTGGCCACATTAGAGTCCAACTCTGGCCTCACGTGTACCACCAGGCCCAGGACCACCCCTGGGTGGTTCAGCAGAGTGTGACCTCATGGGCTGGTCTCCTTTCACTGGTGTTAACTGGGTTGACTCGGACTGTAGCTACACAAGTGTGAACATGTGTGACTGGACAGGACTGGCCAGCCCACACGGAGGGGTTGCTGAAAGGCTTATTAAGGAAGTACTTCTGACTAGGCAATCTAATTACATAATGCTGCAAAAATAACTCTGGGCTAGGAGTCGGTCGGAGTGACGTATGTTAACAGAGACAGGTATCAAATGTCTATCTTTTAACCCAAGGGCTCAAAGTGCACTTGTGCACACTGCTTGGTCACTCCCCCAATGTAAGAAGTCAGTGGGGGTCAGGGTGGGGCAGGACAAGCTATAGGGGACATTTTTCCCTCCCCTCTTCTTATTCTTCCCAGGTACAACTAAAGCCAACTGTTCAATTTAGCTGTATTCTGACAGCTTGTACGTCCATCTACAGAGACACATATGCCCAAATTAGTGTCACATATGCCAAATTTGCAGTGTTCCCTACTGATTGGGGAGGGTTATGGAGGAAAATGAGGGGAGAGAGATAATAAGAAATGAGAGAAAAACAAAGTGAAAGGCGCTTTGTGTCTTGCTTTTTGGTGAAGAAGAGAAGCAATGAATTGTCTTATCTGTCTCTAGACCAAGCCTCCTGGCCTCTCTCTAGGGAGACCCTCTGGTCCCTATTTGTCTAGGACAATCCCAGATTTACCAGTGATGCCGGGAACCTCCCCAATCCTAGAAAATGGAGCCAGTTGGTCATTCTACCTTTTAGGGACTTTGGCCAAATTTCCACAAGGGCAGGAAATTATAACCGAAATAAAGTGTATCCTTTCAATCCAAAGTTATTCAAAGCATAATCTAAGTCATCATAAATGCAAAGGCCCTATTTCCAGGAATTTGAAGAAAATGCCATACACCCCCTGTCCAGTCCACCATTCTGAGCCCTAAAACTTTCCAGGTGGAAAAATGACCTGGCTCCAACTACTTTGCTTTTCAGGTAAAGCTTTGCTGATTGACCTTCTCATTTAAAAATGTCCTTGAACTCCTGCCAGTGTTTTGCTTGGGGACCCTTGTATTTTTTTTTTTTTTTAAGAAATCTGCTTAAAAGTCATTGCAACTTGCCTTTTTCTTATTCATCTCTTTCCCGGGGGCTTTAATTTCTCCCCTTGACAGTGGTCAAATGCTGAACAGTCTTACACTCCTTTAGCCTGTTCTCCTTGGGTCTGATAGCAATTTCTCTTTCCTAATGTTGATAATGCCAGCATCTGATCCTTTTATTCTAAACTGTGGCCTTCCAATCCACCCTTAATCTAGATCCATCTGACTGCCTTGCAGAGGAGACTGGGAAGGATAAGCAATCCCAGCCCAAGACACTCACAGTCTCTCAGTTTAGATTTAAATCTCAATCTCTCCCCCCCCCTCGCCCCCCCCCAAATGTCTCTAAACTCCTTGAGCTAATTACAAAAGCAAATAGCACTTCCTCCCTGAGTCATACTCCTTGGCTTGTAAAAATGCAATTGCACTCAGAGACCACCATGTCGCAGACTGGGAAAACCTGCTTTTGAAGGCCGCTGCAGAGAGGAAAGGG
The DNA here is from genome assembly GCF_000247695.1 of Heterocephalus glaber. Next base: position 15,352,585 of record NW_004624746.1, read on the forward strand.
TGAACCGGTCGCCTCCGCCTCCCCCAGCAGGCGCTGCCTTTATGGAGTCTATTTCCAGTCTGTTTACCTGGCAATCACCACGTGACCACCCCAGAAGGAAATGCTGACATCATTGTCTCTCTCACACACGCGTGTGCCCGCCTCCAGCCAGCTCTGCCTGCGTTCCGGTATCCGAGCTCCGGGTCCCTCCCGCCCCGCCCCTCCCCCAGCCCTCACGCCTCTACCACTTATTTCTCTGTCTTTCTCATGCCACACTTTCCTTTGTTTTCCTTTTCTTCCTAGGCTGCCTGAGACACTGTCTTGCATGCGCGCGCACACGCACACGCGCGTCTGGGGACCTTTCTCCTGTCCCTTCTTCAACAACCTCTCTCTCTGTCTTTCAGATCTGTAGCCATTGAGTCTTCACTCTGGTTTAAAAACACTTCCTCTTTCTCTATAGATACGAAATTTCTAAATTAGAAAAAAGAGAGAGAGAAGGCCTAGAAAACCTTCCGGGGGGGGGGGGGCGGCAAAGCAAGGCTTCTAGGTCCAGCCACTCAATTTCCTGCTCCAGTGGTCTTCAAGATTTAGGGGATGGGGGTTTGGTCAAACATGCCCTGTTTATTTATTTATGTTCAGCCTTTCCTCTTCTAGACTGCAGTCCCACATTTTCATCCCTGTTGGCAGCCAGGGGCGCCCTCCCTTCCCTCAGCCAGACCATGGGTCCTGGCAGCTCCTGGCCTTCTGCAGAGGCAGCACATGCAACAGGCTGGTCTGTTCTCAGCGGCTGTGGCCGCTGGTCCTTTCTGGGAGGAGCCAGGGAGGATTCTGGGCAACCTTCCAGCTCAGGGAGGCAGGGCGCTAGAGAAACCCCAGGGGGCAGAGAGGAGAGGCGGCAGGGGTCAACGCAGGTGCCTCCTGCGTGTTCAAAACCGGACCTATAAGAGGACCTGTGTGGGAGGACCCTGAGGTCCAGTTGCCCAAGAGCTTTTTTGGTGCATGGTGGGCATTAAAAAAGAATGCAGAAGGGCCGGGGATATAGCTCAGCGGTGCAGTGCCTACCTGGCAAGCACGAGGCCCTGAGTTTGATTCCTGGTAGCAAAATAAATAAATATATGTGTGTGTGTGTGAGTGTGTATATATATACATACACACACAGTTTGAAGGAAATGTTTAATGAAAGCATGGGAGCCTCAATCTATTTATTCTCACAGAAGGATGGAGATAGGATGTCCCTGGAAACTGCTTTGAAAGTAGTCAGTAAAGCAGTGAGGCCAGAGGGTGAACCAAGGGGGAAATCAAAAGGACCCACACTTCCGGGGATGAAGGGCAGAACGCTGATGTTGATCTGTGCTTTTGCTTCCACTTTCCTGCCCTGGCTGTTACCTGGGCTCCTCCACCTTTTAGTTTGGGGGTGGGAGAGGGAGGCATGGGAAGGCCACCCAAGAGTGAGACTGTTAAGTAATTATTGCTTAGGTGTAAACTCTTAATCCCCACACTTGTAAAGGTAGGACTCTACTAGGGGGCATGAATACTTTAATGGGCACATTTACCCATAGGTTGTAAAAAGAGCATCCTGTTGAAAGATCCTCATAAGATCTAGAGATGGAACTCTTGAAATAGTGGTTTTCATTATGCTTGTGCATTTCTGGTTGTTTGGATTTGTCTGGGTGACGCTGGAGATTGTACCCAGGACCTTCCACCGAGCTACATCCCAGCCTTTTAATTTTTTTTTGAGAAATTGTATGGCTTAGATGCCCAGGCTGGGCTCAAATTTTCAATCTTCCTGTTCATCCTCTCAGGCTGCTGGGATTACAGGCATGTGTTACTGATGCTGGCTGCACTGGCTTCTTACTTGACACTTCCAGTACTGTTCCAGTGTAGTGGGCCTGGCAGTCAGTAAGGAGAAGGTTCAGATATTATGAGATTTGTGCATGAGAAGGTTACCTCCTGGAGTAGTCTGACTGAGGAGGCCAGTTGATGATGTGTTCAGCCACATGCCAGGAATCTAGAACTTTCTACAGGCTTTAAATATTTTGTATGAGTTCCAATTTTAAACTTTCAAATGTTATAGGCCAAGGATGTGCTCTTTTGCGTTTAGCTCTGTTGCTCAATTAAATGATTTTCGTGGTTTTTAAGCCCCCAAAAAGTGGTGTTGGAGAATGTCGGTGTCATTGCTATCATTTCTTTCTCATCATTTATGGAGCCCCTGGCCCTGCTGGATCAGGAATAGATGATCAAGGTGGAGCACAGATTCCAAACTCAGGCCTGAGGGCATGAGATGCCTCTGTCGGAGGATACTATACTATCCAGTTATCGTTTGTTGTGAAACTGGAGTTAGAAAAATAGACTAGAGGGTGGTGGGAATTATGCAAAATGAAAACAGAATGAAGAAGAAGGGTTTTGAGTCTTTTGTTGTGTAGCTTTCAACTTTGGAGGGATCTGGGGGAGTTTTTCAGGGAGCTCTTTTCCCATCCTGCAGTCTGGCTCAGGCTTCCTTCCTCACCCTGTTCCAGCCTAGTATTGGAGTTGACTTCATCCAGCTTCTCATGTTTAGCTCTCAGGGCAGCGGGGAGGAGTTCTTGGATTAGTTTATAATTATATAGCACCAAAATACTGTCATCAATAGCCATTGCTTCACTACTCAATACCTGTGATGATATGGAAATGCACACACATTTGTGAACGGATTTGTATTCATGTAATGGGTTACCCCACCTGCTTCCCCAAGGACAGGCACCATATGGAGTATACACTGCACACATCTCCATAAATGCCCACAGTGCTAATTAGCACTCAAGGTAATGATAATGACAATGATGATGACGATGACGGGGACACTGAATTGCAAATAATGATTCTAGAGTGAAGACAGTTCTGGACATAGAGAGATGCTTAATGAAGAATGAATGAACAAATGAGCGAAGTTTATGGTTCCCATTGAGTATTTGAGATCTGGTTCTTTATTCTTTAAAAGTGTAATTACTCATTGTTAATCTGGGTATGGTGGCATATGCCTTCAATCCCAGCATTCTGGGAGGCTGGAGCAGGAAGACTGTAAGTTCAAGTCCAGTCTGGGTAACTCAGTGACTTAGCAAGATTCTATCTCAAAGAAAAAGAAATAATGCTGGAGATTTAGCTCAGTGTGAAGGCCCTGGATTCAATCCCCAGTACCTCAAACAGACAAAATCCCCTTTATTACTACTTATTGAAAAAAACAAAATCTCAACTGCTAAGAATGTGCCCTGGGCCAAAATGGCATAACAGTAACATGAGGTGGCTCAATAATCACTTTCATCATGGGTGTATTTTTAAAAATATGATTTTCTTACCCACTTCTCTTTCTCTCTCTCAAGGTAAATGGCCACAGCAGAAGGTCAATGTGGCACCTCAGGACAAAATCATCTTACAGTTAAAGCACTAAGAAGGTAGCCAGACACAGTGGCACATGCCTGTGACCCCAGCTATTTTGAAGTCTGAGCTAGGAGGATCACAAGTTCTTTTTTTTTTTTTGGTGCCGGGGATCAAACTCCGGTCCTTGCGCTTTCGAGGCAGGCGATGGAACCACTGGGCTAAATCCCTGGCCCTACAAGTTCAAGGCTAGCTTTAGCAACTAGCATGACCTTGTCCCAAACAGAATTTAAAAAGGGCTGGGGATGTAGTTCAGTGTGTACAGGCCCTGGATTCAACCCCTAGTACTGCACAAAGATGAACATTACACAAAGGACTAAGAAGCCAGAAGTGGAAAGGACTACCTGGAGGAACCGAGGTCTGGTCTGGTCTTTCTCTCTCTCTCTCTCTCTCTCTCTCTCTCTCTCTCTCTCTCTCTCTCTTTCTTCTTTTTTTAGGTCTCACCATGCAAGTTCTGGCTGGTCTTGAACTTCTTACATATTCCAAGCTGGCCTTGAACTCAAAATTCTTCTATCTCAACCTCCCAAGGTCTGGGATTTCAAGTGTGTACCATCATACCCAGTAAGGACATTTTCTTTTTTTAATGAAAAAAAAAAAACCTTAAAGGAAGAGAAAAAAAAAATCACCAAAATCTTGGGGTCTAATCCCAACTTTGCCACTAAGAGCTGATTGGCCATTTAATCCTTGAAGCATGTTTTCTCCTTGTAAACTGGAGATAGTGGTACATACCCCATAGGGTTGTCTGAGGATTAAATGAGATGGCAGATATAAAATGTCCAGCACAATGCCTGCAACATGGCAGGTGTTCGATAGTGATGGATAGTATCATGATGGCACTTACCTGCTGGCACTGTAGGGTGGGAATGTGAAGATAAAATGATCATGAAAGTGCTGTGTAAGCCAGTGGGGTCTAAACACATAGAAAATGTTCTTTGTAGGTATTATTGGGCTCTGGGTTAAATCTGTTAGTATTGGGATATGGGGCAATGAGATAAAGATGTATAATCAAGGATACACTTCCTCCCTTCCATACGTACATAATTTCAGCCATAAAGTTACTGAAATATGAGGAATGCAAATAAGTGCCTACCAGATATCCTCAGCAGGGGTGTTATGAAGATTAATAGTTTAGAAAGACACAGGAGTTATTGAACAGAGGAATATGTAAATCCAAGGAATAATCATAAAGCAATATCATCACCGTTACTAGCAACAGACCCTTTCCTAAACCAGAATAGAATTTCCAGAAGTATCTTTCCCTTTTGGAATTACAGAGTATGACAGATTTATTTCCACACATCTCAGTTGCTTTCAGTATTATTGTTTCCTCTTATTTTCCTCCTCTCTCTGGTGACAGAGAAGTCTGAGAACCAATCCTGTCAGGAAGTTTCTTGGGGAATTTTCAGAAGGATGTGCAAGCACAGTATATGAATGACTATGAGCAGCCAGCATTTACTTTACTTTATAAAATATATATTCATAACTTGTGTTCCAAGCATATCTGAATAATCAAAATCATGAAGTGACAAACACGTTGCATACATTTGTCAGGTCTCACAGGCTCCTTTGAGAGAGGGAACTTACCACCATTTATTCCTCTTACAACAGGTCAGTTAACTTTTCCCCTGCTGTTGGGCCTTGCAAAAAAGATGTGTTATTAAATCCAGACTTCAGAGATAGGTGCCCAAATGCCCTTTGCACATCTCATGCCGATCTCCAAATTTTCAGAATTTATTGACCAAGATGCTAGATGGAGTAGGTTCAAGCGTCTTGCTAAATAAAATACAGATTACATATATCATTTCCCCTCAATCTACTAAAATCTTGTTACTCTTTCATGGAAGGAAATGAATCAGTTTGACAGGACTACTTCTGTCAAGTGATAAAAGTTCCCAACACTATATTCACTACAGATTATTCTGGAAATGCTTCAGTGATCATTTTTTTCCAGGTAAAGCTCCAGATTATGACCTTACAAAGTTCCTTTTTTCTTTTTACAAACAGAGGCCTGAGTCTTCCTTTCTTTCAATCTTTCCAAGTTCTTAAAATGAACTGGCTCTTCTATGATTTTAGCCAATAATAAAAGATTGTCTTATAAACAGATTTACCCTGCACATGTTCTACTTTAAAGAGAAGAAGGTCTTTCTACTGGTGTTTAAGGATTATTTAAGAGTTGATCATGCGAAAACAGTAAGAAAGCAAATGGCCGAGGCATATGACGTCTATCTTAGAAAGCCTATTTTCAGCTTTCTCCCATCAATTTATATTATCTGAAGAGGTTTCTGAATTGAATGGGTTCAAAGCCAAAGACAGGTATGATGAACTTTCAGATTGTGTCAATCCTGTAAAATTCATGCAGGTCAAAGCCATTATTTTCCATATACATATTGAAAATCCACTACAAAATAAATGATAATATATGAAAAACTTCAGAGCTTTTATCTCTTAATATAATTACAGTGGCTATAAGGGCTGCACACTTCCTGAAATCTCAGGGCTTTATAAAACTTTCAGATTTTCACAACACACACTGAACACAGATAACTTCAAAGTCAGAAAAGCCCTAACTTTTATTGTTTATTTATTTATTTATTTATTGGTACCAGGGATCGAACTGGGGTCCTTGTACTTGCGGGGCAGGTGGCGGAACACTGAGCTGAATTCCTGGCCCAGAAAAGCCCTAACTCTGTGAAGATCACTGCTATGACTTGTACAGTATTTAGAGGTCCCCCTCAAAGCCTCATGTGTGCTCATAGGTGGGGCTTTTGGGGGATGGCTAGATCTTGAGTGTGTGATACAGGGATTAAGGATGTATAATAACTAAATTGGTTTAGCATAGTTCTGAGTGTAGATAATGGAAGGCCTACCCCAGGTGTGGGTGGCATCAACCAACAGGCTTGTAGCCTGAACAGAATATAGAGGGACAGAAAAGAAGGCAAACTTGCTGTTGCCTGCCTGCTCTGCCATGGACTGTTTCTCCTCTGTGACGCCCCTCTGCCATGCCACCCTGCCTTGGAGCCAGCTGACTATGGACTGAAACCTCTACAAACTGTGAGCCAAAATGAACTTTTCCTCTTTTAATTTTGGGTGTCAGGTATTTTGTCTCAGTTATGATAGAAAGTAACTAAGACAATCAAGATGAGAACACAAAAGGGTACCCTTGAAATGAAATTTCTGCTATCTTGGGTACTTCTGGTTATCTCTAGATTTGAAGTTTCTAGGTTTAATGGAATAAAGGAATATATTCCTGCACTGGGGATATAAAGAATGTGAGTTGACTGAACCCTAAACTAAATCCTACAAAGCAACATCTAGTCATGGATGGTCTTTGACTCCTTAAGGGATTCCCCAGACCTGCTACTCCATACCTTTTCTACACTACTGAAGCCCCCACCAATTCCACTGTTTCTGAGCTCTGAGGAGAAGATTTTAACTCCTTGTTACTTAAAATCATAATCAGATGCACTGCACCCTCTTGTCTGCCATGAAATGTCTTTGCATCCTTAACTCTTATCTTCTTTTTCCTATTCTATCTCAGTTCCACTGCAAATCTTTCCTATGCTCTAGACATCAACCCTTTCAGATCTCTCCAATCCCCTGCTTCTTTATTCCTGTTGCTACAAAATACCTGTATCCATCATTCTCATACCTTCATTTAATTTATATCTACTTGGAAACCCACATATACTGTATTCTGTCCTATTAAACAACAATAGCTCTGGGGATGTAATGTAGTGGTAGAGTGCTTGCATAGCATGCATGAGAACCTGGTTCAATCCTCAACACTGCAAACAACACTTCCCTTTTTTCTATTTCCTATTGAATGTACCATCCTCCCCTTCATTACCCAATTTAATGAAGAATCATTTATTTTTATTTTATTCTTTTTTTTGGTGCTAGGGATGAATTACACACTGAGCCCGATAAAGAATCAGCTAAATGTTTTTCCTACTCTTGAAGACCTCCAGCGCTGGAAATGGCTCTAGTGGAGAAGGAGGGTCATTTTTTTGAGCCCAAATTGGTTTCTCTGTTGCTTCTGTCCACTGGTCTAGTGTCATTTTGTTAGGTCACACAGAGCACGTTTAATTCCTTGATGCAGATGACTTTCTCCTGTCCTGTCCTTCTCTCTGATCTTTCTTCCTTCAACTGTCCTTCACATGACCTAGCTCTAAGTTCTTTAGCCTTCCTGTTTGTATTTTGACTCTTCTTAAACAGTCATGACCCAAGGTTAAAAGTAAGTTATCTACATCTGCTCTGACTACCTCAGTAGACTGGAATTCTCACATCTTTTCTTCTCCTCATTATACTTTGCTCAGTACAGCTGTGGAATCCACCTCCCTTAAACCCCTAAGATAGCAGTTTATAAAGTGTGGCTGATGGGGTTTTTACTTCAGAAAGACCCAGGAATCTTAGGGAATGGACCAAATGTTTTTCACCCCCAAAAGGGGACTTCACCAGGAACTAATTCTCTAAGCACTCTAAGAACTTCCCAGTCTTCAGAACTGTGAGAAAGAAATGTCTTTGTTTAAGCCATCCGGTTTGATATTTTGTTATAGCATCCTAAGCTAAGATTCTTTAATAAATGCATATTCTTGAGTTTGTTTAATCTGACAATCTGGGATAGTGCCTGGGAATCCACACTTTAAACATTATGAAAGGCATTTATTAAATGCACATAAAAATCTGAAAACAGATACACTCCAAGACTTTCACAGTACCTGTTTCCAATCTTGGCCACTCTGCCTGTGTTTATGAATTTATTTAGTCATTGTAGTGCAAATAATGGAACCTAGAGCCTTACTCATGCTAGGCAGGCACTCTACTACTGAGTTATACCTCCAGCCCTGCAAATAGTTTTGAAGTCTGAGAGCAAGGCCTTCCGTTTTCTTCTGGTACATTTCATCTCACTGGATTAGGTGCATACCCCTGGTCTACCAAAAATCTTCTGAGGTATTTATACTGCAAAATATGAGTTCACGGCAATCACCCCTAGGTTAAGACCGAACACCTAAATGGCACAGAACTAGGAAACTCCTCCATGCCGATACCAATTACAGTTAAATAATTACTAATGAATCCATACTCCCATCTTCTTATCTATGAAAGAAATGGACATTTTCCCATTTACTATATAATCAAATGCTTTGTTAAAGCCCAGCTATTCACTGTCTTCAACATTCCCCTGATCCAATGGCTTGTGCCAGTCCTGTCCAAGAAGGAAATTAAGTGTTCTCCCAGGCCATTTCCACATGCATTTTAAGAATTTGTGATCAGGCAATGGACAGTAGCATGCATAATTCACCTTTTTCAGTGACCTTGTTCTGAATGCCTATGGCATATAGGTGACAGGAGCCCTCAACTCATCGTTATAAATGTTCTTGTCCTTACATTGAGTTTACTACTAGACAAAGAGTCCTTCCCAGGTCCTGTCTTCAGTGCCTCTAAATAGCTCCTGGTAAGTACCATAGTATCCTACTGAGCAACTCTTTTTGAATGAAGGAATGAATTTTACATTTGATTCCTACTAACTTACTTTCTTTCTTTTCTTTTCTATTTTTGTATAAGGTGAAAGCAGATTCCGCAATGAATACTGGAAGACTGTGCCTGTCAGGAATAAGGGAAGTGGTACGGCTGGACAGATCTCCACAGTCCCAATAATTTCTCTTACTCACTGGTCATATAAATGAGCTCATTAAAATAAAAGCATTCTTTGAAATGCAGTGTGATGAAAACACTGAGAAATGATGACACAGTTCCGGAAACATGATGACTTTACTAGAATCCGTAGTAAAGGCCAAGATAGACAGAGAGAAGGGATTTCAAAACAAATACCAAAAATCTTGCCTTAGTAGGGCAACCTAAGTCAGCACAACATGCAAATAAGTTTTGTTTTTTCTTCTTATAGGCTTCATTTTAATGAAACCCTTTGTGATAACATAGACAGGCTATAACAGTAGGATATGAGATAGCCAGACAAGGAAATCTAGCATCTCTCTGCATCACTGCTGCTTCTACATTATAACTGGTAACACATCTGAGTAATTCTCTGATATAGATGATAGGAAGAGTGAGCAACTGTAAAGGAATGGTAGAAAAGTCTGTGGTTTCCATGGGTCAAATGATGTTCTTTATGGTCACGTTTTTCTTGTTTCTCATAGGCCAGAAAAGATTCCACAAATAGTCCAGAACATTCCTTAGTAGAAAAACTATGCCACTCCCAAGTTTACATACCTGTTCCACATGAGGTCTAAGGCCATGGTTCTCCACTGGGGGACTTGGAAGTATCTGGAGACATATTTGTTAGTTACAAGGGGCATCTAGTTGGTAGAAGCCAGAGATGCTAATAAATATCCTACAACACACAAGTCATACTTTTCCTCCAACAAAGAATTATCTGGCTCAAAATGCCAATAGTAATTATTGCAATAAAATTTTTTAATTAAAAAGTATCAAGGGGGCCGGGGATTTAGCTCAGTGGTACTGCCGCCTGCCTTGCAAGCACAAGTTCCCGAGTTCAATGCCTGGTACAAAAAAAAAGTATCAAGGCCCAGGGATATAGCTCAGTGGCGCCATGCCTGCCTGATAAGTGCAAGATCCTGAGTTCAATCCCCAGTACCAAAAGACAAAAACAAAAACAAAAACAAAAAAGTATCAGGTACTGTATAGTATCCCTGCTACTGACAGTTGCAGGTCTAGGGCTATGGTTCTATCCCCAATCTAGAAATGCTGGTCCATCTCAAAGATTCATGCAATTATCTATTATGAGTCTATAACATGACTTGCAGGTGACAAGCATTGTAAGATACTTTGCAGTTCTTCTATGGTGAGATGAGGTGATAGTACCACACCTGAAAGCCCAACCAGTAGACTATAGGATGGCAGCATGAATAGAAGTAGAAAGCTCTAGAACACCCAAATAGTTATAGGTCTGCTTCAGAAAGGCTGACTGGATAGGCACTTGGTGAGCTCCAGTAGGAGGGCCACAGAAGGAGGAATCTAGTATTGTCTTGTAAGAAGCATCAGTGACTCATGTTCCTGGTCATGAATGGGCCCTGCATGAGAGCTTCTAAGATGTAACTTGAGACTGTGAGGATTTGGGAATATGAGGTGGGCATGAAACAAATGTACCAACTGGAAAGGAGGGTGCTTTTTCTGCTGATCCCAGGAAAGTCTTCATCGTATAGGAGTAGCAAGGACTCACTCCACCTGAAGCCCATGGTTGACAGATCTATTTCCTCCCAATTGCTATCATTTTTGAAATGGCCAAGATTTAAAAAATTAACAGTTTTATATGTCAGGGGGAAGTAAATTTAATGAAGCCTCCAGATACCCCCTGAGAGATGATTATAACTCTAATTAAAAATGGGGGATGACAGATGAGAATCCCATGGGTTTCTATAAGTAAGTGGCATTTTTACATCTTCTATCCTGAAGAAGATTCCTTTGTTCACATCAGTTTCAGGTAGTAAAGGATGGCATCTCCAAACTGTAATGCATTATGAGTTTTAATGTGATTCACAGATCAGAAAATGTTTTAAATTGTAAGGGATAAAAATATTTACAAGCCAAATCAGATTTTCATTTCAATTCATATACCATACTTACCCTCTTCATGATTATATATAGCCTAAGAGGAGTCACCTAAACAAATTCTATTTTGGTGTCAAATCTAGGAACGGAGAATCAGACAGGAATGAGTTGGGCAAAATGAGGATTAGGGATCCATACTCAGACAAGGCTTTGGGCACAAGGTCAGTATGGCAGGTCAGAATAGGTAGGGGCAGTAACCAAATGATAATAGTCTCCAAAACACCATCGGTAGGTCTTGAAGTTCAAGACAGTCAAATGCATAGACTCAGGAGATCAGGGAGACAGAGTCACTGGTATCAAGGCATAAGCATTAACAGGAGCTCAGTGTGTCACAAGAAGGCCAGTCTCCATTTCTGTACTGCTGGCCATGCTGGCTAGTCATTGAAGAGTCTTGGTCCTACTTAGGGCCTGAAAAGGAAGTCATATTACTTAGTATCCATGGTGGGGGCTCAGGGGCAAGATGTGGCCGGAAAGATACCTCTTTGGAAGACCTTAGTATTGGACCGAGCTTGTGCATTGGGAGGCCATGTAGCCCTGGGCCCAGGCAGAGATCCACATTGAAAGGCAAAGATGGTGTTATGCCCTTAGATAATGGACTTGTGTCCTCTAATCTATGCATGTCTTTTACCAAAAGAAATGGAACAGGAGAGAGCTGGCCCAACAGGAAGTCAACTGTATCATTCACAAAAGGTCTAATGCAAGTCACATCAGGGACTTCTCTGTGTGAGAGTGGTGACAGAGCTCTCCATTGAACCTCCACTGACTGGCATGAACTGGGGCAGGACTGACAACAGAAGTCCTGGGATTTGGGATCCCGACACAGAGCCCGAGGCACTATGTGCCTTGGGAGACTGACTCGTAGGCTTTAACGGCAATCACTGAGGCTTTCTTTTCACCTCCAGTACTAGGGATTGAACCCAGGGCCTTCACACTCAGCCCTTTTTATTTTGTATTTTTTGAGAGGGTCTCACTGAGTCACTAAATTGCTCAGGCTGGGCTCAGACTTGGCAATCCTGCCTCAGTGTCCCAGAGTTCTGGGATTGATAGGCATGTACCGCCACACCTAGGCACTGAATATCTTTATACTGGCAGGCAAGATTTGGAGAGGGAGCCTTCCTTCCCCGTGCACCATTGTTCGGGCCTGGGCTACTGTCTTCAGCCTATAAAGATGGCTAAGTATTCCTAAACTCAAGCTGTGCGTGTGCTGAGGTGCGTGGTCCCCAATCTCATTTCCAACCTTGATTCCTCCCCCAGTTCTACATGTGATGCACAAAATGTCTACCTAGGTTTCTCAAATAGGCTGTGTCCCCTCTGCTGGGAATGCCTCATCCCCTCTCCATCAATACCCCTGAAACTTCTCTTCTGAAACTCCATCGTAGGCCAGTCACTTTCTTCCTCCTCTGTGCTCTCCAAGTGCATTGTAATAACTCTATTTAAATAATGCTTGAGGTTGTTTGTCTTCTTGATTATTTTTCTTATGAGGCAGAAGATACTTTGAGCTCAGGGACTATTTGTTTAAGGAGACAAGTACTTTGGGTCTAGCACAGTACCCGCCACATAGTATACATTCCAAATATGTTTGTTGAAGGAATGAAAGGAGGAAGGACTAGCATTGAGGGGAAAGAGGCAGTAAAGAACACTAACCATGCAGATAGCAGAGAGCAGTGTCAGGCTCTTCAAAAAAAGCCACTGGCCAGCCAGCCTGGGGAAGCCAGCTTGGGAGATCTGCAAAGCAACCGGCAATGTCCTTCAGTGGCTTCAGGGCTGACTTACTGTACTTATTGGCGGAACCCCAGGGAATCCCACTTTCTTGGAGTGGTTCGTGTTGTACCTTCTTGGAAGGCCATATGTAGTGTGGTGAGGGCCATACTTCTACAGAGCCAGTCAGCACCAGCCTGAGGGAGGCTATGCCAGAGGGCTCCTAGCATCCCAGACGCTGGGCCTTGCTTAGTCCTGTTTCATCTGGCAGTCCTGTCTGCCAGTTTCATCCGAGGACTTGAGCTGTGTGTGATGTTAGGGTATTTGATAATTATTAATAATGACCTGAAATAGTCAAACTTAGTTTTGGTGAATTGCTTTCATCTATTTGATGATCCTCATCAGACACAAGAGCCCACAGAGCCTGGTCCTCATTCAGAAATTCCACTGTATAGTTTTTGAAAGTTGTGCTTCATTTTTAAAATAGTATCCAATGGTGGCACAGATTACTGTAGCTGAAAACCATGAGAATATCTATGAGGATTTTTCAAGATGCTAGAACTTGACAGCACAGATCTCTTTTGCATAACACCCACCGTAGCAAACCAATAAATTCAGTATTCAAGATACTCAATAGGTCATTCAGCACATATCTATAACTGCTCTCAGAAATTGGTTCTGCCAGTAGATAAGCTATTCAAAGAAAGTGTTTTTAAGCTCATTGGCAAACATGGTAATGTAGTATCTTGCAATCATAGAGTCAAAGAATGTTTGAACCAGAAGGTATCTTAGAGATAGACGAGTCTGAATTATTTAGCAACTTGTCGACTTGGGCACACAGGTACAGAGTGGGCAACCTGGCTTAAAAAACAGACTTGATAGTTTTAGACCACTGATCTGCTGCTCTGAATCGATGGTAAAATACCTCCTATGTGTAGGATAAAGTCTTGGATCACATAGAACAGAGTTGTCTGAAGAAGCTGTCGTCCTACTAAAACAATAGCCCATTTAAATTTAGGCCAGGCTTGTCAGGCCCAGAGCTTCACCAGCCCTCCAGAAAACAGAGTATTGTTTCTATCCCAACCTTGTACTGAAAGGAAGCCTGTCATCTGGCAATGACCTTGTGAGACAACTTTGGGGAGAGCAAAGGGCCAAGAAGAGAAAGGCCTTATTCTCACTGCAAACAGGAAAAGGAAAGAGAAAAAGTGAGCTCTGTCTCCACACAAGGTTTGCTGGGCTGGCTATGAACTGTTCCATCAAATAGACGCCTTCACAGAGTCAAGCCAAGCGCGAACACCGTGTCTGGGGCTCCCACTCCCAGGACACACACATGGACCGGCTCACATGCACTCCTGCTCTTGCACGCCCTGGGAGAGCACTTATATGGGCTTCATGAGGCTAAGTAATAAACACTTTGTCTTCACCCTGCTATTTATGGGTTGCTTGGGGCATCCTGTTCTCTCCGCTGCCCTTACCTGAACAGATGGCTCCCGCAGACCCAGAGTTTAATGGGGACAACAGTAAATCTGAAAGGCTCTGTGTGCCCCATGCGCTCCTACTTTCCTGACCACCCTGCTGTTTGCAGGGAAAGGCCAGTCTTCACCCATCTGCCTGTTCTCTGTGCTCCCTTCCTCCAGGTTAAAGCCCTTCTCCTTTCCCCCCGGGCCCTGTCATCTTCCTTCCTTTCAGATATCTCTCTAGGACATCTCTCTAAGATATCTTTTTCTATTTTACTACTCCCAGGGATCTTCCTCCAACAGCCAGCAATGAATGAAACAATTCTGCAAACAAGAGCAACTCCAAAAGCTGCAGAACCAGCAGCTCTGGCCTCCAGCACAGGCTGTCTGGAAACTGTACGCATGCACATGCAGAGTGTAGGAGATGATCCGGTCCTACCTGGCGCTGACTTCCAGGTTCACTTAAAGGCCTTGTGCTTCCCCTTGCCCATTGTGCTGGGGTTGCCCAGGGGAAAGATGCACATGGGAAAGCTAGCAATGAGGCCCAACCAGCAGGCAGGCGTCGGAGAGCTGCAGAGGAAGCCACTGCGAGGGTCCAGTGGAACCACAGCTGACCACCTCGGTCAATTTGGGGGCCCTTCTCACTCAGCTTCTTTGGGGTTTGCAGGGCTGGAAGTTCCTGCGAGAAGAGATGGAGTCACAGCCACACCCCGTTCCCTCATGGGCCATCGCACGAGCCTGGAGCCCTGCCATCTGTCAGGCTCGTCTTCATCTCGGGCCAAGCAGTCACAGTCTCCTGAAAACAGACAAGACAGAGAAGGATGCGTTAACTCGGCCTCTCCCCATAGCATGCAGTTCGCCATTGCAGCACTGATTAAATACAGGACATTATCTCACCATAATGCCCTCCTGGCGGTATTCCCAGGAAAATTCTAACTAATCATAAAAATAGAAAGAAAAACGCAACCTAAATTCCATTCCTCGTCTTAAATGAGTGATGTGTTCACTTTTATTTATTTTTCTGGAAGCGAGGCGGGAAAAGAAAATGAATTTTAGGCCTTACAAAAACAAGCTACTAATAGTACTAAGTAGGGCTGGGCGGTAGTGTAGACAGCTCAGCTCTAGAAGATGGAGCTGGCATGGGTGGGTCCCGCTGCTTCTCCTGGCTGTGAACGTCAAGTTTATAACCTGAGCACCTGGCAGGGTAATGCCAGGATGGGCCAAAGGAGGAAAGAGTTGTGGGTTTGAGTGTGAACACATGTATGAGTACACACACACACACAAACAATAAGCACACATCCTGCACAAGCTGGGTGCTCAGTCGCTTTCTTACGTCCCTGGCAGGCAAGTGCTCTTCCAATAGTCCAGTTAGCAATGCCTGATCTCCCTTAGCACTGTTCTAACTGGACACATGGTATAATTTAGGTATTCTCTCCCTGCAAGAATTTTTCTTTAAAATTCACATCCTCACCTTTGAGAGAAAGAACAAATGGAAGCCTGCTCCAAGAACCCCTGCCTGAGTCCAGTCCATGTGTTGCCATTCTAAACCATTCCTTCACAGCAGCCATGCAACTGCAATTAGTGTAATAATCACATAGTTGCTTCACTTGGTTGTCATTTCCTCTCTTGGATCAAAAATGGCTTTGTTGGGCTGGGGATTTAGCTCAGTGGTTTCGCCGCCTGCTGCGCAAGTGCAAGGACCCAAGTTCGATCCCTGGTACCAAAAAAAAAAAATGGCTTTGTCTTGTTACCTGTTTGGTAAGTGCTGGGTGCATAGTAGCTGTTCAATGAATACCAGTGTGTGGGGAGCTGGCGGTATATGTACAGGTGATACATATACCTTATCTTACTTTGGTAGGACCCAGGGTCAGCAGCAACTGAGAGAGGTATGGAACCAGATTGTGATGGGTTTGAGACACTGGGTATCAAGCTCCCCCGCCCCCAAATTTTGTTCTTTCTTTCTGGGAAGCATTCACAAATGAACCATCAGGAAGTTCAAAATCCTGAAAGCCAGCTTCTGAGACGCCTCTCATAATGTTACACGGAAAGAAAAGGAAGTAAAAGACACTCCCACACGCCTCCTACCTCTCCCTGAACCAACTCTGGCATTAGAGTCCCAAAGATGCCATCCCCCATCAGAGCTACTGCAGAGTAATGGGCATTGCTACTTGATGGCAAAGTTCTAGCTGGGCTAATTAAGCATACTGAGCTAATAACCTTCCATTTTGGGACCAGTATTATTCATAATTTAATGTATTGCTGCTGAAACATTAACCTTTCGACAACTGGCATGTTGCCCACAGCAGCACAAGTACTGACCATCTTTCAGTAAAATGAGTATTATTGTTAAAACAGGTATAAATCATTCATGGCTGCAGCTTTTGTGTCAGACCCTACGTGAAAATAAGCAGTAAGCTGGGTAATTTATTTACCTTTTGGTGATTATTTTTTATGATTTTATGATCATATTCAATGATTCATAAACATTGGCCGGGTGCCATTTTGTAATCATTTTACATTTGCAATATCGTGCAGCGGCTCTGCTTTTCATCTTCAAAAATTTCAAGATTGATACTGGGCAACTTAATCCAGACACAAATGCAATTTCATTTGAAAATAGAGGGGGGAAAAAAAAAAGTGTCCTGGCCCCTTCGTTTGAACAAACCATTTTCAACAGCCATTTGGAGCTCCCACTTGTTAAGCATTGCACTTATAGCAGCAAACTTTCTTTGAAGTTTAACACACAGAGGGTGCCTTGAAATCTGAATAAAAGCACAGGAAAACAGTTAACAAGCTTCTGGTTGGAAAGATGATGGGAAGGAGCTGAGGGGTGGAGGGAGGCCTGGAAACGCTGGCCCTGGGCCAAGAAGTTGGGACTCCACTAGCCTTAGTCCCAGCACCTGGATGGGGAATGTGATTACAGTCCCCTGGGGATCTGGAAACTCTTTACTGCCCGCCTGCCGGCTCCTGCTGCCTGTGCTGGCTTTGGGTTCCCCAAAACAGTTTCAGAAAGTCACTTTCCCTCCTAGGAGAGCAAGTAGGAGCTGGATGCTGAGAGATGATCCAGTCTCTTACGGCCCCCAGGCTCAGGAGACCCCTTTACATCTATAGGCCCTCTCCCAGTATCCTTCCATGTTTTTTAACCAATGAAAACACAGGATTCCTAGTCTGTAGTAGCGGAAGACAATGTTCCAATGGTGGGGGGGAAGGTGCAGGAGAAAGCAGCAAATATGTCATCAGGTTAAACTCTTCCTCAAGGCAGAAGTGTGTCCGGGAACAAGCTTGCCTCTGGATGCTCATCTCACAGCACAGGGAGACTCAGCCAAAGAAGACTGGTACCTTTCTCCCAAACATAGGACATCTTGAAATGCAGCCACAAGTATGTGCTGCAAACAAACACCTACGTCCATGGGGCACTCAGGCAAAAGCAACACAATGGATATATTTCTTTCTGGGATGATTTGAACAGAGTAGGTCTGGGATTGCTGCTGGTGGTCTTGGTCTTGTCTACTTTCCTCTTTTTAAATTTGCTATTTATAGTTTCTCTCTTATTTTCCAGTACTGGAGACTGAGCCCAGGGAGCCTTGAGCTATGTCCCCAGCTCTTTTTATTTTATTTTTTATTCTGAGACAGTGTCTCACTAAGTTACAATCCTCCTGCCTCAGCCTCTTGAGCAGCTGGGATTACAGACATGCACTACCACTCCTGGCCTTCATGATAGTTTTCACTTGGATTATCTGGTTTTACATTTTACTAGGTTTATAGATCTACTTAAAATTCCTTAACTCTTCACTGTGGGAAAATATTTACAACATCAAATTAACATTTTAATCATTCTAAAGTCTACAATTTGGTGGCAATAATCAGATTCGCAATGCTGTGCAGTCATCCTTTGGCATGACTGTTTCCAAAATTTTCATCACTCTAAGAGAAACTCTGTACACATTAAGCAATAAGTTCTTCCTCCTCCCTCAATCCCTCTGGCCCCAGCCCATGAAAACCTCTAATCTACTTTCTCTCTCTATGGATTTGCAATTCTGGACATTTCATGTAAATAGCATTATATAATAATTGTCCTTTTGTGTCTAGCTTGCTTCACTTTTGCCATAGTGTTTTCAGTGTTCATCCATGTCACCCTATTTATCAGAACTTTGTTCTTTTTATGTTAAATAATATTGCACTGCATGTATATACCATATTTTGTTTATCCATTCATTTGTTCATAGGCACTTGGGCTATTTCTGTCTTTTGACTATTGAGATAATGTCGCTATAAACATGGATATATAAGAATGTGAGTCTCTATTATATTTTGACCATTTTTTTTCAAAAAAGGTCATTGCACATTATATAATTTATCTTGAGTGCTCTACTTGCCAGCTTGGCAGAGATGGCTTGGACACAGTGGCAAAGCTATTTCTGCCTGGGAATTCTTCTCCAGCCTTCCTGTCTACACCATCTCTTCCGAGGAATTCTACCTCTCATCCTTTGGCATTGCCAAGCCTAGACCCTGTTGTGAATTATGCACCAGTAACCTCCACTCTCTACATTGGACTTGATAAAAACAGGCTGTTTCTCAGGTATGTTAAAGAACAAATTAAGAAACAGAATAACCAGGGGTGAGTGAAATTCCTGTTCAATCATGTCAGCCAGAACAGAAGTTGTCATGAAATTTGATGTTATGGATTTATTTCCTAATATAAAGTCTAAAAGGGAAAACAGTGTAAGAGCTGAAATGTGAATTGGACATGTCTATAGAGTATGAATTGGATTCAAGACAAAATATTGTGAATGGTTAATAGGGTCAGTCTAAGTATACTTGCTGAAATAATCTCTTGGATATGCAAATATTCTGAGAACTACACTGTCAAATATCTATTGTATCCTCTTATCTATGTGTTCACAGAACTGCTACATATTATAACAAATGAAAAATGTGAATTTAAAAAATAATGTCATCCTAAAATAATACTTTACTTTGAATAGCAATTTTTGTTGTCAAAGTGGTTTTTTTGGTGTGTGTGTGTGCGTGTGTGTGTGTGTGTGTGTTACATACCAAATAATCAAGCTCTTAACACAGCAATATTTGTAAATATTTAAAGGTGAACTTTTGGGACTGAGGATGTAGTTAGGTGGTAGAATACTTGCCTAGAATGTACAAGGCCCTCGGTTTGATCCTCAGTGCCAAAACAACAACTACAACAACAACAACAACAACAGAAAGGTGAACTCTGAGGGTCCAGTTGTACGCATTGATGGACATGGAATGAGGGAAGGAGGGTGAGGAGTGGAGGTAAGGTTATCCAGTCCACCATTAGTGTCTACCATGCCTTGGTATTATCCCAATGGAGCTTCTGCTTCTGCCTACTTGGGCCCTCTTGGTGGAATTCCCTTTCCTGGAACACTGTCTTAAGGGCTTGAGATGCCTTTCCATGTTCATCTCATCGTAGTCACCAATCCACTGCACCTGAGGATGGGCACCAGGAGAATTTAGGTGCAGGACGCTTGAAGAGAAGCTGTAGGTTTTACTTTTACTTCTAGGGCTCTACCATCTAACTGCTCACTCAAACCATTAGCCAAATTGAGTTTTGCTCAGTTTTTTTTTTCTCTCTTCTCTTTTCCTCATTTCTGAGAGTTGGGTTGGTGAGCAGAGAAGGAATGGACAAAGCACAGAGAGGGAGACAGAATATTCTAGGAAAGTCCATAGCCCATGGTAGGTACCCCCCAAATATTTATCAAATTAATGAGTCAACATCAGCCACTAGATACTCATGACACAATCTGACCAATGTGTGTGCATTCTTTTTTCTCTTTGATCTCACTTAAGTTTGTTGAGTTTGATTAACTTCGGCAGAATTTGGCTTTCAGAAATATCAAGAAGCAGCAGAGTAAGAGAGGGTCCTTTCACCCTGCTTAAAAACATCTCCCATGTTTCCAGTTTACAGGTTAGAAATCAATTTCCAGGATTCAAGGATGTGGGAGAGAAAACACCAGCAAACAACTGGCCCATGGCACCTGCCTGTTGCTCTTTATCTATTCTCAGGATCCACCTTGCCCTTCCCCCAGCACTTCTGACCTTTCTCACCCCCATATTCATTTCCTATCCATCAAAGTCCTTCTGTTCTGAATCCCATCACTCAGAACTTGCCTGCCTTCCCCCTGGCCAATCTGGTACAAACTCCTGTGCTTTCCTTCTCCTACTCCATGTGCACCATTATAGCAAGTGTGGTCACAGTGTGGTCCAGGATTTTACTAGTTAAAAATACTAATGTATGGGACTCATCCAAGATCTACTGAGTCAGACTTTTTCAGGGGGGCTTTGGACTCCCCAGAATCACTTACAACATTGACTTTTGGCATGAGTAAGATGGTTATGGTGTTAATAGGAAAGTGTTCTATTGCATGGCTATGATGAGTGAAATTCCGTAAGACTACTTCTTTCCTGCAGTGTGTGGACTGAGGGCACAAGAGTGGGGCAGCTGGAAGGTGACAGCTCCCTCCCTTCAGGGTTGACGGGAGAAAGAATGATCCACACAAAGTGGTATTAGGAATTTGGGTGCCTCGACGGTAGTCACTGCAGGTGAGCATTCTGGAGCCATTTAACAAAGCTCTCCATTGTCTTTTCTAAGGATTTGTTTTACCATTATGAATTATGTATTTTGACAAGTACTATATTTGTTAGTGAACTTATCCTTATTTCTCCACTTTCTTATGGGGTGTTCGGGACATGCTTTGGGAGACGTTCTTGGTCAGGATCTCTCAGCCTTGGCACTGCAGATATGTTGACCAGATGTTTCTTTGTTGTGGGGACTCTCCCATGCATCACTAGATGCCAGTAGTGTCCCTTGCCCCAGATGTAACAACCAAAAAAGTAAAAAGCAAAAAAGTCTCCAGACATTGCCAAATGTACTTCAGGGGGTAAAATCTTCCCCAGCTGCGACCTACTCCCCTAAGAAAACTCCAGCTCAGTGATGAGTAAGTCTTCCAAATTCAATTTCTAGTCCAGATTCGCTTCCTGACATTCTCATTTTTGTTCATGACACCACCGCTTTGCAGCCCCTGGCTTCACACCTCAGCCCTCTGGTTGTCCTCCGTCTCTTGACGTGTGCCTCACTAGTGGGGGGCCACCTCCTCGGTGGGCTTCTTCCATTCTTCCTTCCATACTTCTGTCCAAGAATCTGGAACCATTCCTTGATCTCATCTCAGGATGCATCTCAAATGCTGCTTTTTTTCCCAGCCTTTACTTTCCAACTCTCATTTTCAGTCTAGTTTTTGGAATGAATCTAAGCATGCTTATCTGTTTCTTCCAACGGACTTGAAGCTCTCAGGGGTAAGCGTCTTTGTTTTAAGTCCTCTATGCTTTTCTCTAGCTTAGAACCTTGTATAATGTTGGGGCTTCAAAATATTTGTTGAGGGCCGGGGATTTAGCTCAGTGGTTCCACCGCCTGCCTTTCAAGCACAAGGTCCCGAGTTTGATCCCCGGTACCCCCCACCCCGACAAAAGACAGACAAAATATTTGTTGAATTGAATCTGTGAATTTCTTTCTTTCTTTTTTTTTTTTTTTGGTACCAGGGATCGAACTCAGGTCCTTGGCCTTGTGCAGCAGGTGGCGAAACCACTGAGCTAAATCCCCGAGCCGCCTGTGAATTTCTTAATCACAGGCCAACTGCTGACATGTAGTAATGTTTATATACATTTTTCAACCTTCCAAAGCACTTTCGCAATTGTAAGCATAGATAACCTTTCTCCCCTCCGTATTTCTGCCTTTCAATTTATCTGTTTCGTCAAACTGAAATAAATAAAACAAAACAAAAGACAACCCGAGCTTGAGGTCAGACTCCAGCTCTGTTACTGGAGGTTCTTAGGCAAATTCCCAACCTCTCTAAGCTTCACTTTCATCTTCTGTAAAAGTGAAATTCTCTGAGTAAAGTTACCACTTCTCTCATTGGTTGTTGGAAAGGTCAAGAGAGAACACACATGTAAGTACTGGATGTGGTTCCCAGCACATGTTAGGTACTCACTAAATGGTAGCCATACGGCCCTGGTGTTGCTACCTTGATGTGTTTACAGAGATCTCTGCTGACTCCCAATTCTACTGGATGAGGTTTACAATCCTGCGCTGAGAATGTGGCAGGTCCCTAGCACTGTCTCCTACCACAACCCAGAGTTGAGCACCCAAAACCAGACTCTGTTCTCCTCACACAAGACCTGTGCCCTCAGACCCCTGAGGCTGTTCTTGGGCAGCTCCTGGCCCCTGAAATGTCTCCTCTCCTTGATGGCCCATACAAAGATACTTGCTGAGAATTAATCACTTCCTTTTCTACAAATCCACAGCTCTTTGAACCTCCTTCGGTTATAGAACTTTTCATATTGTATTATGGTTAATTTGTTTTTGGATCCAAACTCCTCTGTGAGTCCACAAACTCCTCAGAGTGGGGATTATGTCTGGTTATGTTTGGTTATGTCCTTGTGTCCCAATCACATTGTCTGGTAAACTTTGATTTCAATGAACATTTTCTGGGCTTAATAAAATAACATCTTCTATACGTAGACCCCTCTACAGAGATATTTTTGTACACCGATCATCTTTCTGGGTTTTCAGATCAAACTGAAAGTTGTTTTTGGCAAATACTGTGAAAAAAATGTAGAAATCAAAGCAAAGAGTTTAGTGATTTGGCCAAAGTCCCAAGCTAACTGAAGGATCCTGCTTCTGCTTGTCCATTTCCTTGTCTCATGGCTCATAGATTCCCCTGGAAAACTGGTGATGGTAGTCTTGGAGAAAGAACTGGCCAAGACTCATTGGGACAAAATAAATGGTATATTAGGTTATGAAATGTATCTGCCTCCATCTGTAGTGTTAGGAGGTCTCCAGAAGGGCAAGCCCCGAGACCACCCCCACAATAATTGGGCAATGTGATAGTTTAGTCTCCATGTTTGGAATTAGGTGTCACCTATTGATTCAAATATGGTCATTTGAGCAAATTGCTCAGGGAAAGACTGAGAACATTTTGTTTTTGAGAGACTTGGAAGAATACTCACTCATAAAAGTGTTCCAACTCAGAGTTGACAGGCTTAGCCATATAAAAGTAATGGGAACAAAACAGTTTTCTCTAGAGAAAACTCTAGGCCTCAGCTGACTTCAGGTGCAGACCTGACTTAGTATCCTCTTCATGTGGCTGTCAACATACAACTCAAATGTCACTTTAGAAAGCTTCTTTGGCCACCAGTTCAGCCCCACCCTCCTGCACCTCCCATCATATACTCCCACAGCGCATTATGTTTGCTTCCATCATTGTATGGTTGAGCAATCACACACAAGTCTGTCCCTCACTTGACCGTGAACTCCCTGCAGGCAGGAAGCTGTCAAACTACCTGTCACCAGACCATTCTGATAGTGCATGAGATGATGCAAGCATCCTCAGAAGGAATGGAACTATGAAATATCTGTCATTATTCCCAGTTATTCACTGTGCTCCACAATATGAACTCTTACTCAAATATATCTTTGATCACTTTTTTTTTTAACAGTCACCTTTTTGTTGTTAATTTTAAAACCTACATTTCTATGGCTTTCCTGGTCAAAATTTCTTTTATGGCCTTCAAGATCTTTGTGGTTGAGGGCCAGGGATTTAGCTCAGTGGTTTCGCTGCCTGCTGCGCAAGTGCAAGGACTCAAGTTCGATCCCTGGTACCCAAAAAAAAAAAAAAAGATCTTTATGGTTGAGACATCTGTGGAGCCAGCCTTCTCTCTGCCTCTATATCCCTCACCTTCTCACAGAGGCACACAGATCTACCATCTCCTACTTCGGTGCTTTAGCTTTGAACACCAGGCCCATAGCCAAGGAATCTTGTTCATCATAAAAACAAGCTCCAATGTCACTCAGAAGCCTCCTCAAAGCTCTGACCCTATGATGTGTTATGGGCTTTTCCTCTTAGCTCCCTGAGCCTCTGCTACTGCCTGACCCTTCTCATGGTATACCAGTGGACTCTCCCTCCCTCCCTTCTTTCTTTCCTTTTTTTAAAGACAGGGTCTTGCTATGCAGTCTAGACTGGTCTTAAACTTGGAGTGATCCTCCTGCCTCAGCCTCCCAAGTGCCACCATACCTGGCTGACTGGCTTGCTTCCTTCCTTCCTTCCTTCCTTCCTTCCTTCCTTCCTTCCTTCCTTCCTTCCTTCTTTCCTTGTCTCTTTCTCTCTACAAGGTCTCATTAAAGTCCCAAGCTGGGCTTGAACTTGTGATCCTCCAGCTCAGCCTCCTAGGATGCTGGAATATCCAGTGGTTTTGAACTATTTTTCTTCAACAAGAGAGCAATCTTCTTAGGGGGAAGTATCTTGCCTTGCCTTCCCTTCCCATTTACTGGTGCCAGGTTCTAGGTGGCTGGATAAAATAAAGACATGTGGCATTTAATGTTCCTTTTAAATTTGATTTTCAGTTTTAATTTAATGAAGTTGCAGGTCCTTACCAGCTCTGGTTTTTGTATAGTATCAATTTTCGACTTCCAGGACTTTTGTTCTAGAAAGATGAGAACCCAGGATGAAGCAAGTTGGAAATGTACTCTCTCTTTCTCTAAGGGTAATGTTCTTTAAAGGACCTAAAAGGTTGACCCATGAGATGACTGCCATGCCACCATCCAATTTCACTATCTTTATTGGGCTCCTGGGTCTGGTCAAATCAGTTGACCCAGATGACATGACATTTGCAACTACTTTTATGCAAGATATGAAAAGGTTGCACAACAATAACAAGAGCAGCTGTTGCAATTCTATGCAAGTCAGAAAAAAGTGGGGGCCAAGTTGGCCGGGGTAGATGTGACTTTGTCTCTTAGTTCTCACCATTTGTCACAGGGACCCTGCCTTGGAAAGTTTAAGTCATCAAAATATTTATCAACTATCCATCGACAACAATGATGGTGTGCCTGTGTAGTTAGTGGGTCCGGGTCCAAGGGTGTTCTCATGCGATAATTATGTAATAACACACTTGGTTGCTGTGTGGGTAATGAGAAATGGGTCATGACACTGTTATCTTATCAGGCATTATTAAGTTTTGTTAATGGATGAGAGCAACTTTCCATCTAACTGGTTGGAAGGTGAATCACTTATAGCACAAAAAGCAAGTATTTTAGTATTTTTTTTTTTAAATTACTCTTTCATTTCACATATTTGTATCCAATCTTAGTAAAAAAAAGAATAAAAGATCAAGCCAGCTTCAAAGACAAGAGGAGATCCGTTTAAATGTAAATCTTTATGCCCAAGTCTCATGTGTTGTCACATCTGTATACTACAAGCTGTCACTTTACTGGTGTGCGTCCTTCTCCTGACTCATCTAACAAGGTGGCTCATTCCCTCCTCTGTACTGCTCTGTTCTTCTCCCGTTGCATCGTGAGTCTCTTTATCACCAGGCTGTGAATGTATTGAGGGCAAGGCTTGTGTATTTTTGAACCCCATATGCCTCACACAGGTTTCAATTAAGCATGAGGTGGAGGAGGAGAAAGGCGAGGATGAGGAGAATGTTTATAACTGGATAAACTGAATTTTGGACCCCCATTCCCACTTCCATCCAGACTCCTTCCTCAGACCATCCAGGAACCCACTCGCCTCCAGTACCTCTCTGGTTCTCTCAGAGTTCCAGGCACCACACTGTAGCAACTCTTGCTTTCTCTGCTGTGGTTATAACATGGTTAAAGCTGAGGTTTCTAATCACTCCCAGGAGGTCTTATTACCTGTTGATTAGGACCATTTGGGATCAGTATCAAACCGACAACAATAATAAACACTCCCTACACTGGAACTCCGTAATGACCCTGGCTGCCCTGTAGATCTGGTGGGCATGGGGAGGGGCACTGGTCATTATGTGGGGCTAGAAACAGCAGGCATGTGAGGGGGGTTTCCCCAAGGCTTGGTGGTGCAGGCTTCGAGGTGCAGCAAATAAACTGCTGGGCACCGGTTCGGGATTTGGGGCTGGCCAGAGGCACTGCTGTTGTTCCAGCGCTGGGTGCCTCCAGGAGGACCCTCCACAGGCAGCCTCACCATGGGGAGATATAGCCAGGTGGTCTTCCTGCAGGACGCCAGGAATTTCTGGAGAATGGTCTGCTAACTCTTTCATGTGTATTTTTCCAAACTTTTTCCTCGGTACATACAAACGTGTGAACATGCGTGTGGGTAGTTTTAGTCTATTTATTACAATCATACTACACATGGTGCCTTGACTTGTGCTGGGGCTACATCCTGATAAACCCATTGAAAATTGAAGATATAGTAAGTTGAAAATGCATTTAATACACTCAACCTATGAACATCACAGCTTAGCCTAGCCTAATGTTAAACATGCTCCAAACACTCACATTAGCCTGCAGTTGGGCAAAATCATCTAATACAAAGCCAATTTTCTAGTAAAGTGCCGCATATCTCGTGTAAATTAATGAATAATGTACTACATGTGAAAAACCAAATGGCTGTGGGGATACATGTTTGCATCTCTGTGAAGCTGGAAAAACGTTGTTTAACCATCTTTAAGTCAGTGAGCATCTGTAAACATTTTGTTCTGCAAGCTGCTCTTTTTCTTTCACCTGACAATCTATCTTGGACATCTTTCCATGTCAGTGCATATTCACCTCAAACTGTTGAAGAGCTTTATAGTAATCCAGAATAAGAACAGAGCAAAATACATTTAACCATTCTACTGTTGTGCATTTTGAATGTTGTTGATGTCTTGGTATTATAAATAAAGGTACAGTGAATGTCCTGATACATTTTCTCATGTACTAAGGCAAGTATTTCTATAGGAGGTCACATTCAAAAAGGTTATGGAGGGTCTAAATATACCTTTTCCTTGGACTCTGGATTATTTGTTGATTGATTGATAGAGGTGCTGGAGATCGAACCCATGTGCTAGGCTCTAATGCTGAGCCATACCCCAAGGGGAAGTATACTTTTATGTATTTGTGATAATTTAATTGTAATAAAAGATATCTCAGTGGTATTTTATTTTGAATTTCCCTGTCAAGATATTGCATTTGTTATGTAATTTTTAAAAATATATAATTCAAGCTTAAAGAAAAATTACAACACTCCAAAGACTTTCCATGTCCTTTTTATATAAATTCACTAATTCTTCATATGCTGTCACATTTGCTCCTTATCCTTTCTCTCTCATTGTGTTTATATTTGTGCAGTTCAACCAGGTGGCCCCTGGCCATCTGTGGTTATTTAAATTAAAATAGGGTAAAGTGAATAATTCAACTCCTCAGTCACATTTTCCATATTTCAAGTGCTTGGTTGTCTCTTGTGGTGACTGGCGGCCATTTTGTCGGGCAGTTAGAGGCCACGTCCATGATCACAGAGAGTTCCCCTGGACGGCTCCGAGTTACATGGGTGCATAGTTTTTGAATCATTTAAGAATCAGTTGGAGAAGGGCTGGGGATTTAGTTCAGTGGTTCTGGCGCCTGCCTCGCAAGCACAAGGTCCTAAGTTTGATCCCCGGTACCAAAAAAAAAAAAGAAATAGTTGGATTAAATGTGTCTACTTACTCACAAATACTTCAATGCGTATTTCCTAAGGATAAGAACATTCACAAAATTACAGTACAATAATCTAAATCAGAGAATTTAACATCAATATATCACCTAATCAATCCACGGACCACATTTGAATTTTATCAAATATCTCAAAAACGTTTTTTTATAGCTATTGATTTTCCTAGCCCAGGATCAAATCTAGGATCAAACCTTACCTTTGTGATGTCTCTTTACAATATTACATTTTGTTGTTGTTGTTGTTGTTGGTACTGGGGATCAAACTCGGGTCCTTGCGCTTGCGCATCAGTCAGCAAAACCACTGAGCTAAATCCCTGTCCCCTACAATATTACATTTTAAGCATTAAAATTTTGGTATTAAGCCAGACAAGGTGGCGCACACTGGCAATCCCAGCTACTCAGGAGATTGAGGCAGAAGGATAGAAATTTGAGGCCAGCCTGGGCAACTTAGCAAAAACCCTAAAAAAGGGTGGAGATGTAGCCCAGAGGTAGAGTGTCCTAGATTCAATCCCCAGTACCACACATACCCATGCACCCTCACTCATATACACACACAAGGAGTTTAGGTATTATAGCTAGGCCATGAAATCTTCCAGGATTTATAGCATGTGTCATTGTCTTTATGTGCCCAGGATTTAGAGTAAGGCCCAGAATGACTGGAGAAATGAATGAATGAAGTATGAATGAATGAATGAATTTTTGTACCTCCCTTTATTTCTCTCTAATTATCACCTTTCCTCCTCTTTCTATGCAATCTAAAGAGAAAAAAGCTACATATGATTATTTGGGGAACATACTGTCAAAAAGACACATAAGAGAAGGTATTATTAGTAGGATTGTGGGCTGGTGCCACAGTCTTTGGAAGACATTTTGGCAATGTTGAAGACTGTTTAGAAAAAGAAATCCTCTTTGCCCCAGCAATTCACTTCTTAGGAGTTGCACTAGAGAAATAAATGTACAACCAGGCATAGGGATGTTGACTGCAGGGTTATTTGTAGTGGGTGGAGGAGAAGAAATAACCAGTTGTCCATCAGTTGCAGAATGAGTAAAAATACATATGGAATATCCATACTTAACATTTAAGGGATATTTATAACTGGTAACTTAGTAATAAAACACCTAACATGTTATAGTAATGTTAGAGGCTCAAGGGATAAAGAAATGAAAAAGATAACATCTCTATCTTTAGTGGGTTTACGGTTTAGTGGGAAGATTATGGAATATACAGTAGCAGGTAGAAAAAATGAGATGAAACATTTTCATAATGACATGAAAAGATGGAGCACTTGTCATTATGAGAAGAAAAGACCTCCAGAGCATTTTAAACTATGAAAGAAACAAACAGGCAAGCTGAAACACAATAACAGTAGGGATACATTTTATGTTTAAAATCACAAAATTAATCTACACATTTGTATGTATGTGTATGAAAATGTGAATGGACACACATCAAGTCCTTGCCTCTTGGAAAGGGTTAGGATTTCTGGGGGTGGTCAAGGGCACTTTTGTTTCATGCTATCTTGTTTGATTTTGCTTTTTTCCTCTTGGGAATGCTTTCATGCATGGCTAGTGAAATTAAAAATAAATAAATAAGCACAGTAATGGGAGGTCTAACAATCATGCCAGCTAAGAGAGAGCAGGCACTATTTAAACATTAAAGAATCAAATGCAGTTGCTACAGCATATCCAGAATGAAAATTGACCTGAAGGCTCTTGCCATCCACAGCACCAAGCTATACAGAAACCAATGAATGAAATATTATTGGCTTCACCTGCTAAGTTTGGTTATTTATCCCAAATCTTCACAGATTTTCTTGGAGGAAGAGAAAGTTAATATTCACTGTGTGTCTAACACATTCCAAATATTTGCCATATTTCTACAGACTCTAAGAAACATTAATGTATTAGTCTGTTTTTTGTTGCTTGAAGAAAATACCTGAGAGCAAGTAGCTTGTAAAGAAAAGAGGTTTATTTAGCTCAGAGGTTGAAGGGCAAGTTGCCAGCGTCTGCTTGGCTCTGGTGAGGTCCTTGTGGTGGACAGCACCATGATGGTAGAAGTGCATATGTGAAAGATTACATGGTGAGGCAGAAAGAGAGAGAGAGAGAGAGAGGGAGAGAGGGCACCCACTGACTGTCCTGTACCAAGGACTCACTTGAGAGGGGTTGGAGAATAGATTTCCAGTTGCAGAATCTCAAACTTGTGCTGGATGCCTCATCATCTTTCCCCCGCATTTTTAGGGGTGCTTTAGAAAAACAACCTCGGTAAATGCATTGGGCATGTTTGACAGAGTTCTCCCCAATGTGTTCCGTTCTTATCTGCTCCTGTCTGCCTACAGCAGCTCATCCCAAGAGAGATAAGAGAGACGAAAATAAGAAATAGTGCCAGTGAAGAAGAGAGGGGAAGGACCCCAAGTGGGAAACCGCAGAGGAGTCAATAGAATAGGAAGAGAGAAAAATGGGCAGAAGGAAAGGAAGGGGAGGCCCTGTGAGGCAAAGAGCTGTGGGGGTTCTCATCTCAGTGAAAAGATGGCAACAAAGAACATGGGAGAGACTTCCTTCCTCCTTCCTTCCTTCCTTCCTCCTTCCTTCCTCCTTCCTTCCTTCTTCCTTCCTTCCCCAGCTCTAGGATTTCTATTTTTAAATAAATATTTTCCCCAGTAGTGAGAAAAGGGGTGGTCAGGGCAGGATTGAAAGGGGGAAAGCACCCAGACATCACCCACTTTCTTCTACACTGGGGGTACTGGTGGGCGTTCCCTAGCTGCTACCCAAGGGCCTGTATCCTCTCTCGAGCCAGGCCCACCTGGAATCATTCTACATACTGAGACCTAGGTTCCCACAGTGGTCCTGCACCTTGGCTACACCATCTAAGGGATTTTCAGTTAGCCTGTTGCTTAAAAGTCCCTGGGCACATGTTCCAAATGATGAAATAAGTGTGTATGACAGCAGCAGCAAACAAGCTCCACAGTCACAGGAGTAAGGGTGAGGGAGGGAGAGAGAGGAGAAGAGAAAGAAGAGAGGAAGGAAAGAGGTGAGAAGTAAGGAAGAAGCAAGAGAAAAACAGAAGGGCACAAAGGAGGACAGCAAGAGAGGAGAGGAAAGGTGACAGCAAAGAGGGAAGGAGAAACAAGGCCAAGAAGCTGAGGAGCTGGTGGAAAGACAGGAAGGGAAGGGCGGACGAAAGGCATTTTATAGTCCTAGGGAGAAATAATATAAGCTATTTCACCATATCCTGAAGGTCAATAAACTAGACTTGGAAATTAAGAACAAGTTCTAATTGAGGGTTAGCAATGGGCCTGAGGAAGTACAAAATCTTCTGCGAGTTTCCAACAAGCTGCCTCTCAGCATTGAAAAATCACGAGCCATGATGTATGTAGCCTATGTCTACCCACACCCAAGTTCACGTGGCAGCCTGTAGAATAGGTGGCTCCAAGGCATTGCTTTAATGTGAGTGATTATAATTAAGTAGAAACTGCCACTGGCTATAATCACATACGCCCACTATGTGAACTAACTGGAAGAGGCAAGGAGGTGAGGACTGCCACAGATGCACAGAAGGAATGTTCTAAGAGAGATGACAGGAAGTGGCATCAAACAAGAGAGGAAACTCTTAGTTCCTATACATGGAGTAGAATGTGTCCATTTTTGTATTTTACGAGTAGGTTTAAGTCAAGTAGTTGGCCCTATAACCAAGACTTTCTTAGATACTTTCAGGGGAGTGGATTTTGCATATGTTACTCATTTTCTGAGACTATTTGGGTGATGGTTTCATACTGTGGTTGAAGGAAAGTTGGAATTTTATTAGCTGAAGTTGCATTTTTTATATTCTCCGTTAATAATCCCTGAGTTGTTATGAAAAATTAGGCAGGCTCATTTGGTGATTTTCTGTAAGGATCCAAGCTTTTTTCTGTAAGGATCCATCATTTCATGTGATGGATGGATGGCATGTCTTTGGTCATGGGACAATTCACAGGCAAGGGGTCACTACTGATTCCACTCTGGGATTCTACATCCTGTTCTAACTAGTCCAGAAGAGTTCAATTTCCTAGAAGGAGCTGCCTTTAGCCTCTCTCTTTAGGTCCTTTTTATTCTCTACAAGCTTGGAGCAGGACTTTTCCTTCAAGGAGCCAAGACCTAGAGGTTCAGGACCAGCTGCCTAAGAAACCTGACCCTGACCTTGGCTGTCCCCCAACCCCAAGTCTCTCTGAGGAAGACAACTGGATGTGACTCCGGGATCCAAGGTCTGCCCCTTCCTCCAAGGTGATGGGGCCCAGGAGCCCATTAACCCTACGTGACTTCCTTCAGCAACTCCCATTTCCGGTCACTTCCTGTCACTCCCTTTCAACTAGAATGGGATATTTACAGTTTTATAGGGAGGTCACCTACTCTATGGCAAATACAGTGCTAGATGCCTTACATCTTTTATTTAGTCCTCATAATCACAGGAGGCATTTTTACTTACAATCTTACAGATGAAGAAATTGAAGCATACAGAGATAACTTATTTAAGTTCATCTCATTTGTGATAAAGCTAATTCTCAGATCTGGGCTCGCCTGGCTTCAAAAGACTTGTTTCACCCTCCTTCCCATCACTGTGCTTCATTCCTGATGTCCTGAGAGTCTTGGAGCTTGCACCTTCATGAATCTGCCTAAGAAATACAGACACTCTAGAGATAGGAGAAGTTCTTCGAAAATTCTGACTAATCCACTAGCAGGGATTTATTTGCTGATAGTTGCTCTCTTTCAGGTATTTCCCTTACGACAATAAAACTCAGAGAAGTGAGGCTAATTCTCAGAATGAGAAATGAAAGTTTGGACCTTAAAGAGTTGTAAGAAATACTTGTTAAAATTGTGGAATTGCATGAGGAAGAGGCTGGAGTGGTCAACAATGGTGTCAGACCCAGACTGGGAAGGTTCTGGTCTTTATCTTGCAGAGTGTACAACTGTGACTTTCTGTACCTAGGGATGTAGCACAAGTGCCTATCAAAGGTTAATTTGAAGGAAGTAATTCAGGACTTTGGAGTGGGTTGGCTACTTTGGCAGTCTTCAGTAAAGTACTATGAGAGGTGGCCTGTGTTCCAGCAGTAAGTGAAGGGACCAGGGCTTTGCTAAAACAGGTCCTTCCCATCTGTGTTGCCTTTGATTCAGGATGGATGAAAGTCCTGACCCTAGTGCCTGCAGGGCTGGGAAAGCCACATTTTCTATTTCAAACCAAGCCTAACACAAAGAAGTGGAAAGTTTCTTCAGAGATGAGACTGGAACACAGAAAAAGATGGACCCACTTGTTCTCAGCTCTCCTGTCCTGTTAAACATTCTCTAAGAAAGGGAATAGGAATGTGTTTGCTGAAGTTGGATCTGGGAGCAGTCTAAGGATGATATGAAATTAAAAAATCCTTTCTGCTCAAGGTAGTTGTCTTCATTCCCTTTAAAGAGAGGCTAAAATGAAGGGAGAGGTCTGAACTCAGGAGAGCGCTTTCAAAGTCTAGGTGTGACCCATTAGTGGGTTGTAAGTCAATTTAGT
This sequence comes from Heterocephalus glaber, assembly GCF_000247695.1. The sequence goes on from NW_004624746.1 coordinate 15,385,769, forward strand.
GGATTGTGACTAGCTTTGTTTTCTCTTTACCTTCTTTCTTTTTTAAAAATGAAATAAAATAGAAAATATCAGCATGTACTACATGCACTGAGGGTAAATGCTGATATGTGAGATCTGTGGTTTGGTTATACCTAAGTATATATTGATACATACACATGAATAATTACCTACTGGAACATGAAATAAAATTAATTTCTCTTTATGAGTCATAGCCAAAAATATATGAAAGCCAGTAGTCTAGGGAGATAGACAAAGTATAGATGTTTGGGGCCAGTTTTCAAAGGCATGACCAAGCAAAATCTCCAGTTTTAGTAAAACTACTCAATAGAATTGTCTAGAAGCAAAGGGATGAAAAGCCAATTAATATTTTCTAAGATGTTTATTGCCAAAGAACCTCCAAGAAAAGAGTGAGAACAGTCTGAGATTGCTCAAATCTTTGAGCAAACTTGCTAGAGACTGGATGTGTCCCACTAACATTCGTATGTTGAAACGCTAATCCCCACTGAGAGGGTATTAGGAGATGGGGCCTTTGGGAGATGATTAGTGGATGATGACAAAGACTTCGTGAATGGAATTAGTGCCCTTATAAAACAGGTCTGAGAGAATTCTCTCACCTCTTCTGCCATATGAGTACACAGTGAAAAGGTGCTCACCTGTAAACCAGGAGACCCTGCCAGATGCTGAATCTCCTGGCAGATTGGTCTTGTGCTTCCCAGCCTCCAAAACTGTGAAATAAATCCCTGTTGTTTATAAACCACTCAATCAGCAGCTTGAACAGACTTAAGATACTCCCAAACCTGCACCAAATGGTGGTGAAAAGTGCTACTGTTTCAGGGAGCACATCCTTCCAATGTATCTTTCAGCTATGTCTGTGGAGGACAATGGAGAAGGATGATCTTTTCTGGTTTATATTGGATGCCGAGAATTCTTTCTATTGCCAGGAGCCTTAATTACAGCATCTCTGATCTCTAGGATTTGATATGTTCTATTTTCCATTTTCCCAAGCAGTTTTTATTGTGTACATCCTGTTCTTTCTCTGCTGCATTGGGTGTATGGGGTAGATAGCATCATTTAATCCCAGGTTGGTGGAACTCAAGAATTACTTCTGGATTTCAGGAAGGATTTCATAAGATGTAGTCATCACACAAGCCTTTAGGTTCTTTCCATTTGAGTTGCATGCATTTTTATGTGGTCACGGGCTGAAAGTGTTTCTATGGAAGATAAGCATGAATAGATGCTGAATAGCCAAAGGGGTGGACTGTGGTTGACATTTGTTGGTTGCAACCAACACCCAGGTTCCCTGCCTCCATGTTAGCATGTCTGGATTTTCCTTCAAGTAATTACATTCCCGTGTAGCCCATGGATTTTGTGGGCTGCTTCAGCTATAAGCCCTGAAGGACCTTAACCAGGCAGTACATTTTATTTTCCTGATTATAGTAATTCCTTTATGGGTGAACACTGTGTCCCGGGATAGTTTTGTCAAGTAAATTATAGGAATCTGACTCACAATGATGGTTCAAAAGCAGCCCTACCTACTTAACATGAGTGAGGAAACATAGGGCTCCAAACTCACCAGGCAGCTTCCCTATGTCTCCAAAGGGAGGAGGGCTTAGGAGAAGGAACACATCATGGAGGCAGAGTGGAGAGGAAGGAAGGAAAGCTCTGGTTCTCTGTTATACACTCAAATACCCAGACATATAGCCTGCCTCACCACTGCAATATTCAGTGGGGGCTTGTCAGCCATCCTTGCCGAAACCTGGTGGAGCTGATTTCTGTTAATGGTATTCTGAAAACACACACTTTATGCTATACTGTGTTCTGCTAAAGGCCAAGCTTCCTCATGCCAGAAGTCTCCAGTAGGCCCAGGGACTCCAGCAGGGCTACTCTCCAGGGCTCCTTCTGTGTTTAGTATCCCTCATACTAAGTGCAGACTTAAGTTATATATGACTTGATTCTCCTGGAGCACTCAAAGTGCTTAAGGGGTGTCCCTCACCTATCCCACTTTTGACTCATTTTGCATCACTGGTTTTGGCCACTGTGCCAAAGAAATATTAAACTGCTTAGAATTCCAAACCTCGTATATTTTATGTGCCTTACTGGGGTTTTGTTTCTCTTCCCTGTCCCCTCTACTTTCTTTGCTTCATATCTATTCTTCTTTTTGTACCTCTGCTCTCAAATATGGCAGGCACTAGCCCACAAGGATATTTAGCACTTGCAATGTGACTAATGTTAGTGAGGATCTGAATTTTCTACTTTATTTAATTTCAATTACAAATTTTAAATTGAAGCAATATAAAATATGTTTCTGTTAAACACAACTTAATTGCTTCGATAGGACCACATTTTACTTTAACTGTTGAAAATTTGGCATCCAAATCGAGATGTGCTGTAAGTGTAAAATATGTTACTGGATTTCAAAGACTTAGTACAATAAAATGAATGTCAAATATCTCATTAATAACTTTTATATTGATGGTATAGTGAAATTGTAATATCTCGAGTATATTGGGTTGGGTGAGATACATTATTAAACTTTTTAAAATCTGTTTGTTTTTACTTTTTAAATGTGGCTACCAGAAAAATTTAAATTACATATATAGCTTATACTGTATTTGTAGTTGGGAGGTCTGCATTAAACCATATCAGACAGCATTTCCTTGAGAAAGTCTTTCTAAATCATCTAGGATAAGCACAGTGGCTTCCTAACATCTTTCATGACACCCTCTTACATAATTAATTGATGTTCTATTCTTGTGTTTTTCTCCCACTAAACCACAAGTTTCTCAAGGGCAAGGACTATGTTTTATTTTTTATTTTTTATTTTTTTTGGTACCAGGGATCGAACTCAGGACCCTGTGCTTGCAAGGCAGGTGGAGGAACCACTGAGCTAAATCCCCAGCCCTTGGGACCATGTTTTATATAGTTCCATCATAGGGCATGGCACATGGTACTGCATAAATACTTGTGAAATGAATTAATCAATGGCTATTCATATCAAGTTCATATCTATCTTTACATATAATTTTTTAGATTAATTTTTGGTCTTAGGGATTCCTGGAAGTCCAATGTCCTGGCTATATCTCTAGGCTATCAGGTGCAGTGCCCAATCTGGGGTGCCGTACATGGCAACCCTGTAGGCAAACCTTTCAGTTCTTCCTCACATTGTGCTCCTAGGTCAGGAATGAGCAAACAAGGGTGAGCTCCAGGAGGAGTGGAAGAAAGAAGGGAGGAAGTGAAGAGAAAAGGAAGCAAGACTTCTCCCTACTCATTTTGTGGCAATGTGAGCCCAGCATGGCAGCCAAGCAAACAGAGCTGTGGAAGGGTGGGAAGCACCAGCTGGCTGGCCGTGGTATGCCACTGGGTGGAACTAAAATTTACAACAAGGGAGAGGCAACTGGAGAAAAGAAAGATTCTTTTAAAAATTCTGCTGAAGCTTCATTAAGAAAAATTCCACTCCCTCATGCTGAGTTTTAAGAGGCTGTCCTGTCAGAATTATTTTCAGTCTCATGGCAGCAGGCAGGAAGAGAGTCAGATATTCACCAAGCTATGAAGAGGACAGTCCCCAGCCCCTAAAATGCAGGGGTAGCCCACCATGCCTTCCTGTCCTGGGTTGTGAGGATACAGGATGTGAAGTTGTCAAGGCATAGATCTTTCTGGAAAGGTATGCAGCTTGGGGAAGGTTTAAAAACTGGCTGCAGTGTTTTGCAGCTCCTGCCACCTGGAGTCACCAACAGGGTCAGTTTTGGCAGCCCTTGAATCCGGCTTTACCCATGGGACATTAGCAAACTGATGCAAGCAGAGGCTTGAAAAGTGCTTGGACACTGGGGTTCCCTCTCTTTTGCTGATTTCCCTTCAGAGGCTAGACACACAAGTGACACCAGCCGGGACTCCCAGGCTTCGGCTAGTCCTGTAGCTCTCTGTAGTCACATAAGCAAGTTTGGTGAGCCCTAACAGAAGAACTTAGCTGAGCCCAGACCAAATTGCCAATCCCGAGGAAGGTGAGCTAATAAATGGTCATTGTCTTAAGCTTCTATGTTTCGGAGTATATTCTTAATGTGGCACTGTGGTCCGAATGTTTGCTCCCCCTAGACTTCAGATGTCAAAAATGAATTCCCCATATGGTGGTATTAAGAGGTAGGGCCTGTGAGAAGTAGCTCATGAGAGCTCTGCACTCATGACAGGAGAGAGGAAAGGGGCAATGGAAGGCATCTAGCTCAAGGATGATAATGCATTTATAAAACAGGTCTAAAGGTGCTTGTTCAGCCCTCCACTAGGTGAGGACAAGCAAGAAGATGCTGTGTATGAGAAATGGGTCCTCACCAGATACCGAATTTCTTGGTGCCTCGATCTCGGGTTTCCCAGCTCCCAAAAGAGCAAATTTCTGTTGGTTTTAAGTGCCTAGTTTATGATATTTTTGTTGAAGCATCCTGGAGTGGACTAAGAATAGGAAAAATGCCTCAACATATGCATTCTAAGAGGTGGAGAAGTCCAAAAGACAGAGTCACCTTACAACTTAAAATAGAAGAGGTGCTGCCACTGAGTGTTTTAGTGTTACCCTTTCAGACGAGACAAGATCGGGCACGTTCAGGGTGGTATGGCTGTAGACTAGTCTACCCTTTCAAAATATGGCTGATTTGGTGTCTGGTAAGGGGCTGCTTTCATAGATGATACCTCTCTGCTGTGTCTTCACGTGGCAAAAGGACTGAGTTGGAGCACTAATACCAATTATATGGATCTAATCACCTCCTAAAGTCTTCATTTCCATTATCATCAGTGTTGAGGGTTAAGTCCCAACATTCAAACCAGAGCATTGAGGCATCATGAGTACAGGCTTTGGAGCCAGATGGACAAGGTCCCACCACTTGCTTGGTGTGATCTAGGGGTGTCTTTGGTAACATGACACTATATGCTTTGCAGTGAGAACTACATCCACTAGGGCCAAACACCTGAATTAGATGCTGGAGGAGTTTATCTAGAGACTACTGAATTTTCAAAGCAGTGGCTAGGGTTTAGGGAGCCACAAGGAGAGTGCAGTGCCTGGGGGCCATGTTACTGCCAGGTGTGAAGAGGCAAGGAGAGGTCACATGGAGCTGTCCTGGTCCAGAGGGCTGCTTAACAGGAGCAACAACCTTGTGTGGAGAAATGAAGTGTTTTGCAGTGATGTGGCTGGGAAGGAGCAAAACTCTGATTTAACTACTTCCTCTTATCTATTTCTTGTCAGTGCTTGCCATCAGCCTTAGCCAATGGGAAACCAATGCACAGGCAGATTAATCCTCTATGGCAAAAAGCAAGGTGAGGAAGGAGGGAGAGTAGAAGAAGGCAATGGAAACCATCTAACTCAAGGACTATAATGCAGAAGAAAGCACTGTGCATGTATATCATTATTTGCTAAAATTATTATTAGTAGTGGAAGACACCAATGGCTACAGGTGGCAGAAGAGGAAATTAACATTTTTGCCAGGGCAAACTACAGCATATTCATGGAGAAGGTATGCTTTGAGTGTAGCTTGTTACACTCGGGGGAAAAATAACAGTAAGAGCAAACACTAACATGGAATTTACTATGTGCAGGTACTATTCTGAGCGCCTTACATACATTGATTTGGTTAATTCTCATATTTACCTCATGGGGTAGATACTACAATTATTCCCATTTCACAGGTGAGGAATTGAGGCAAAGAGAAGTTAGATAACTCAACTGAAATAAAACAGCTTATAAGTAGAATAATCAAAATTTGAGATAATTTTTTTTTTGTACCGGGGATCAAACTCAGGACCTTGTGCTTGTGAGGCAGGCGACGGCACCACTGAGCTACATCCCTGGCCCCTGAGCTAATTTTTTTTTCTGGCAGTACTGGGGATTGAACCCAGGGCTCTCATACTGAGTTACACCCACAATCCTTTTTTATTTTGAGACAGGGCCTTGTCAAGTCCCTAGGTTGCCCAGGCTAGGCTCAAACTTGTGATCCTCCTGGCTTCAGCTTCCCGAAGTACTGGGATTGCAGGCATGTGCCATCATGCCTGACAGATTTTTTTAAATTTTTTTATTTTTTGGTACCAGGGATCGAACTGGGATCCTTGCGCTTGCAAGGCAGGCAGCAGAACCACTGAGCTAAATCCCCAGACATGCCTGACAGATTTGAGCTAATTTTAAAGGGGGATGGGGATCTGGTATTTATTTTTTAAATACAGAACTGAAACACACATGTAGCAGAAGTAGCAAATCATCTAGATGGACCGGAGTGTAGGATTTGTGCTGGAGGATGGTAGGAGACTGTTTTGAGAGACAGAGAGCTGAAGACAAGATCTTTGAAGGCCAGAATGCTGGGCTGAGGAATTTGGCCTCAGTTCTGGCAGGCAATGGGGAGCTACTGAGGACTTCAGAGAAGACAAAAGCACTCACAGCGGAGTGCCAGGAAATTAATCTGTGTTCAGGGTGAAACTAACAAAGCAGGGAGCAAGTGGAAGCCAGGCAAACAGCTAGAGGATACTGCAGGGTCCGAGCACCATGCAGTAAGCGCTTGAACGAGGATGACAGCAGCAGAGCTGAAGGCAAGGGGCGCTGGAATGGCACTGTTGGGGAAGTTCAACAGGATTTGGGGACGGATGAGATGGGCTGTCAAGGGTGGCTGGACAAAGAGAAGCACAACAGGACATATAGGACCCTGGTGCCAGGCAAATAATTGCATCAGATGTACATTCAGCCACACTTAGTGTGCATGTTGTAAAACAAAAAGGTGTGTGTTCTCCAGTTACAGCACAAATACCACGAAGTTGCATCATCTCCATACTCCAGAATTGGTTGCAAAATAACAACCCATTTCACAATCTGCTCCTGGCAGATTCACTTGTGAGTCTGGAACAGGATGGGCCAAATTCAAGGACTGTCCCCGGGGTGCTGAGAGGACAAGTGTTGAGGATCCTGTGAGCTTAGTCCTGGAAAAGCTGGAAGGATGTAGGGTTGCCCGGTGACAATGCTGCCTCCACCGCAGCCTGGGGTTTCCTACAATCCTGGATGCATCTCATTAAAAGGAAAGCAGATGTTTGGCTGACACATTTTCTGAAGTGGCATTTTTAGTGCCCCAAGTCCTGGTATCCTATTTATAAGTGGCACTTACAGAATACAAAGGAAAGGGAAAAAAAGGTGGGGAGGAAGAAAGATCTCTGGATCTTAAGCACAGGAGGAGTTGATCTTGACGCTCGGATTTCAGCTTGTCTAAGAAACGGGGATACTGAGCCTCCTTGAAATCCACCTGAAATGAATTAGCCTGAAGTAAAAGTAGGTGTTTATCTCAAGTCATTGCCTCAAATAGCTGACTACCTGTTGGAAGAAGGGTCTGATCGATGCAAACCAGAGCAGCCGTGCATGAGCTGTTACACAGCGGTTAGTATTGATCAGAGCCAAGGGCTGCCGATAGGAATGTGGAGCGAACTGACAGGCAGAGAAGAGGGAAGGAGGAAACAGCCTTCGCTGGTGGCAGCTGTACAGAGGAAAGCCGATAAAAAGTCAATTCCACTTAACTGAATGGCTGCTAACTAAATATTTGGGGGCCAGAGCCTTCCTAGGTAGCAGCTGGAGCATCTCTGTTCTGGAACTGAGACATCAAGCCAGCATAGGCATCAACAGGTGAGATCCTGGGCCCTGGCCATGGATATGGGCAGAGGAGACTCTTGGCTGGAGGGGTGGGTGGCTCTGGCCTCAGGTGGACTGACCTGGGCACTGCAGGATAACCCCTAACTATGGAGTGCAGCAAAGGGACAAGGACTAGGCTGGAATCCATGACACAGTCTCTGATTAATTAGTTCTTTCAAGACTCTGATTCTTTTATCCATTTGTAAGTTAGCGCCATGGAAATGAACTGCTACATGGAAAGCTGAGTGGTGGAAGTACTATAGATTGGATCTTGAATGTCTTCTAGATGCCCATGTGTTAAAGGCTTGGCTCCCAGCCTGTGACATCATTGGGAGGTGGGGCCTAGTGGAAGAAACCTAGGTCACTGGGAGGTGTGTTCTTGAAGGAAATACAGGGACCTTGGCCTCTATTTGCTTCCTGGCTGCCATGAAGTGAGCAGCTTTCTCTTCCATGTGATCCTGCCATAATATGCTGCCTGACCACAGGCCCCAAAGCAAGGTAACCAACTGATCACAGGCTGCAACTTCCAAACAAACCTTTATTTTAAATTTTAAATTGTTTTATCTTAAGTACTTATTACAGTTATGGAAATTTGACCAACATAGTGGATCTTATCATACACAGAGAAGCTGAACAATGCCATAGAAGGATATTAAGAGACTGGGTTTGGGGTAACTAACCCTAATCCTAACCCCACCCTTAAACACATGCTATATACCAGAGTTTAAGGCTGTGGGGCCAGCTTCAGCATAACTTGTTTTCCTGAATTTCTATGCATTCAGCAGGACTATAATTCTCTTTCTTGAATTACGTTTGACTATGTAACTTGTGTTGGTCAAAAAAATGTAAGGAGAATTGAGGTGTGTGCCTTCTAGGTAGATGCATTTCATTGCTTGTGTACAAATGTACGGATTTTGGCTTGCTATTGCTATTCAGGCATTTGTATTGATACACATTTTTTGAGACAAGGTCTTGCTTTGTAGATCAGGTTAGGCTTGAACTCACTATGTAGCCAAGGTTGGCCTTGAACTCATGGTGATCCTTCTGCCTTAGCCTCCCAAGTGCTTGGATCACAGGTGTGTACCACCACTCCTGTTACTTGTGTTAATACAGAGGAGTTAAATCTTCTGGAATATTAAGCTCAGGCAAAGCTGTGGATTTTGTGTGAATGAGAAATAAATTTCTATGGTGTGACATTACTGCATTTGAGGACTTGTTTGTTAACCAGCATAAAGGAAAATTTGCTGACTAGTACAAGGCAACTGAATCTCATCTTTACCAGTTACTAGTAGTTGGGTGGGTTTGGCTCATTGTTTAATCCATCCAAATCTTGGTTTAGCTATGAGGTGCAATAAAAAAGTCAAAGTGAATGTTTACATTTTTTAAAATTACAGTAAGATACACATTGTCATTAACCCCCTTCAAAATAAGCCCATGGTTCAAATACACATATCTCATGGTTCTTGGCATTTCCTGAAGCAGTTCTGAAAATCTTTTGTGTCTTTCGTTGCACTGTTGTGGCTGCCACAATGTCTTGAATCAATTGAAAAATTTACCTTTCATGGTCACTTTGACTCTGGGGAAGACCTTGCAGTCACATGGTGCCAGATTCAGTGAATAAGATGGATGAGGACACACTGTCATGTTTTTATTTGACAGAAATTGCTATAAACCTTTTGAACTGATTCAGGACATTGAGGAAGCTACAAAAAGACACTCACTAAAGAGGACTTCCAGAACTGCTTCAGAAAGTGGCAAGAATGATGGGATAAAAGTTTTTTGAAGCAAGGAAGGAGTATTTTGAGAGGGATTAATGGCAATGTATTTTACTGTAATTAATTAAAATTTTTATTTAAATATTAACCATTTTTACTATGTCATGTATATAATGCACCGAAAAACAGCAACAACAATAAAAATTACCTTGTATTGAAGGCTTATAAGATACAGGCGTGGCAATGGCTCTGCACATACTAACTTGTGTAATTGTCAAAGCAACCCTATAAAGACTTTATTATGCTCATTCTATAAAAGTGGAATTTGAAGCTCAGAGAATTTGAAAGAATTTCCCTTGGTCACACAGCTTATACATGGCAGGCAGGAATTAAAACACAGACCAACCAAGTTTAGAGTATTTTTCTTATCTATTTTCCTATACTGGCTCTGCTTAGATGCTTCATAAGTAACAGTTCTTTTAGTATAGAGTTGAGAATAAAATCTCTGACTCACACCCAAACATATCATATGGGAGGAAAAGAGAAATGTGGCTAGAATTTCTTTTGACCTTTTATCATTTCATATTCCAGCTACCCCTTACAAGCCTCTGTAGAATCTGTGCCTATCTGGAGTATTCTTCTCTACTTATTCCCCAAATCCTGGTTATTTCTAATGTTCCAGATCAATTTTCCATTCATTTGTGATACAAACATGGGACTTCCTTATTATCAGAAGAGGCTGTCAGAGAAACCGTTTTGAGGAGTTTCTCAAGTACAAAATGGGCATAATAACACCCATCTTGCTGGCTTATAACAGTGATATTGTTCATTTTGTAAGGCATAATGTTCTAGGATCTAGACATGATGCTTTGCGATTTTATATATAGGTATAGACAAATAGTACAGATGAGGAATCTGAGGATCAGAGAATTTAAACACATTTCCATAGGTCACCCAGCTAGAACAAAGGGTGGCAACTAGTTCAAACTATGACTTCAGAGGTTTTTTTCTTACCTATCCAACTCTGTGCCTTCTAAATAGCAAAATTAAGATTTCCTTGGAGTACAATCTAGCACACAACAGTAGCTCAGTAAATGATAATACTTATTTTGATTCATTCATAAACATGGATTGAGCATCTACAATGCACTAGGTAGTGTATTCCAAGAATTCCTTAAGGAATTCTTCAGGCATACTTTAAAACAAAGACAGAAGGGAATCATATCTTGTCCAGGCTGCTTTTTAAGATATTTGTGGACTGTCTACAGTGCCATATCCTTAGAAAGCACCTAGCAGAGGGAATCCTAGACCAAATGCAGGCAGGCTATAGGGAACAGTGACAGCTCTCACCATTCTGGGAGTTTCCTAGGTGGGTATCAGTCCCCCCCAAAAGCTCCTTAGTCCCACTTCAGCCTGCAGGTGATCTGGACAGCTGGGAGCATCCTCTGTGTGACAGGAACCCTTGGAGCAGGGGGATCATTTATAATTGCATCCAATTTTCCCCAGGACCCTCAGAAGGGTGACACAAATTGTCCCAGGTTTGTAGCTGGCCTAGAGACCCAGGGCTGAGCTTTTAGCTTCCATACCATGCTGTGCACTCCTTATGACTTTAGGCGTGGGAGAAAGATGTTTCTCCTTGACCACGATTAGAATTTACCTGGACTACCTCCAGGTCCCATCCAGCCCTGGGGAGAGGAGAAAGGCTGCTTGTTGCTCATCACTGGAACCCCTGTGAAAGCCTTAGGAAAGGGTGCTGTGCTGGCGAAACCCTGCTTACTTTGTGCCTGGCACTGTGCTCGGCACCTTCTTACATCTTCCCCACGTACTTCCTAAGCAGCTGCCATGGACCCAGGCGACCAGTGAGGTAACTGAGTCTCAGAGGGGTTAAGTGACGTTTAGTGTTGGTCCATGTTTTCTCTGAGCCCTTTTGAGACCATTTCACAATTTTGCTGAGTAACAGCCCTCTGAAGTGTCTTAATGAGGGGGTCCGTGGTGCTCTCTGCTTGTCAAATGCTCTTTATTTGAGAAATGCATTCTATTTATTGATATGTCAATGTATTGATGTGAGCATGCGTACGTGCACACATCTCTATATGCTCAGGCTTTTTCCAACCAATAATCCAGGTATGTGCTGAGGGTAGGGCTCAGACTATTCTGAGTTTTTGCACTTAACGCTTAGCAACTTTATGAAACTTCATTCCTTTAGGTAGTAGGCTTAATATTTTAAGTATGGCTTTAATCACTGTCCTCTTCATGTTTAAGGCAAAATCAGGAGAAGAAGGAGAAACATCTAACCCACGAGCACTGCCAGCAGTTCCACTCTTTCTGAGGACGAATGCCAGGATTCCAGAACACAGAAGCAAGGACCCTCCCTAAACTGCTTCTCAGGCCATGGACACACAGTGCTTAACCCTCTTTGAACCCCACCAGGTTCTCTTATTCTCTCGCACAGGCTGTAAACATTTATCTTTGGACCTTCCCAGAAATGTTTCTTATGGAAGGGATTAGCAGTTAGTGCATTTAACTTCTGAAGGTGAGCTCCTCGAACTTAACCCACATAATTAAAGTGGAAAATTCCTAGTGGAGGGGGAAAATAACCTTCAGGGAAAATACCATGTTTGGGAAGAGAGCTGTACTCCTGCAGTCTCCAGAGACAGCTCTGTGTTTTGGGGCACTTAATTATATTCTATCTTGCTCTGCGCTCTGATTCTTTCATTTTTTCAGGCTTAACTCTGCATTGAGATGATAAGCAACTTGAGGGCAGGGATTGTGATGTTGGAGTGGACCAAGAGGTTGGTTTTACAGTATCATTCTTAAACATTATAGCCATTACCTTTTAGTGCAAAGTATATAAGGAAGAAAATAACAATTAAAATTAAACAACAGTTTTATAGTCCAGATTAAATCCTCTTGGAGGCAGATTTGAAAATTCAATTATAGTTCCCCTCCATCTGGGAAATAGGTCTATTTCAAGACCTCCAGTGGATGCCCAAAACTTGGATAGTACAAACTGCATTTGTACTATGTGTTTTCCTAGACATATATACTTTGATAAAGTTTGATTTATAAATCAGGAACAGTGGCTGGGTATGGGGACACATGCCTGTAATCCCAGCACTCTGGGAGGTCAAGGAAGGCAGATTGCAAGTTTGAGCCCAGGCTGGGGAACTTTAGCAACTTAGCGAGACCCTACCTCAAAAGTTAAAAATTAAAAAAAGGACTGGGGATATGGCTCAGTGGGAAGGCCTTGGGTTTAATTTCCAATACCACTACCACCAAAAAACAATTAAGCACAGTAAGAGATTCACAACAACTGATAATAAAGCAGAACATTCATAACAACATACTATAATAAAAATTATACGAATATAATCTCTCAGAAGTGTAAAGACAAATATTCATATTTTCAAAACATGGTTGACATCAGATAACTGAAACCATGGATTGTGGGATCTCGGCTCCGGGCAAGGTGGAGGGGCTACTGTAATACAGAAAAGTACAAAATGAAAAATCCTTCTATCTTTGCCTGGTGAGTAACAGTTTTTGTCCTCCTCTATAAAAATTATTACTGTTAACTTTTTCGTCATTCCCTCACTCAATTAAAAAAATATTTATTTATTATTATTATTATTTTTTGGTACCGGGGATTGAACTTGGGTCCCTGCACTTGCACAGCAGGCTGTGAAAGCACTGGGCTAAATGCCCGCCCCCCAAAAATATTTATGATATAATCTTAGAGCCACCTAGGACTCCCCCCCATACTGTCTATGCTGCTTGCTATAATGCTTTATTTTTCATTGTTGTAGATCCAGACATTGTAAGTATTTTATGCTTAAGCATAATTCTTTCTTTCAGAGAGATTCTTATTTAAAAATGCAAATGGCAGGGAGTAATATTAAATGCTTTTGTGCCTGAGCTAAAAGTGCTGGTTCTGGAGTTATAGAGTATCTAGGTTCTAATCCAGGTTCTGCCCCTTGCTGTCTCTAATGACCCTCCCTGTCTCAGTTTCTCCATCTGTAAAGTGGGGGTAATAATAGTACTTGCTTCCTAGGGTTGTTATGAGTGAAAGAATACATGAGAAGTGCTGAGAACAAGGCAGTACACAGTATCACAGAGTAGGTCTTGAAAAATGTTAGCTGTTAGACCTGCAATATATCATTAATACTGAAATGTAAAAGATTTTTGAAACAACTGCCCTTTCTGAGTGCCTAATAAATGCCAATAAACATAGTCTGACTGCTTTGTGTACCACAAATCATTATGATCTTGTATCCACTCCAAGAAGTAGGTTCTAGTAAAAACAACCCATTTTACAGAAGTAGACACTCAAAAGCATAATGTAACCTGCTAAAGGTCATGCAAGTAGGTCTCACGGGCCAGCTCAGCTCTGAGGGCGCGTGAGTCTGATTATTTTTGGTGGCCCAACTAAGCCAGCACAGTTATTAAGAGTGGAGCACAGAGACTTCCAGCCCCAGAGATGTAGTCAAAAGGTGGGCTGACTAGGTAACAGGAGGGCACAGGTGGGAGGGATGCCTGGCAGAGGGGAGGGATGCCTGGCAGATAGGAGGAAGGTTGGCAGAGGAGAGGGAAAGGCATCAAAGGGAGCTCTGTCCCTAATGTGATTTTTGCATAAAGCCAGCACAAGATCTGATTTCCTTTGTGGCCTCCCAGTTGCCTGGGGCAGGGAGTTGCCGGAAGCCACAAGGTCTAGTCCTAAAACTAGGTATTCCAGTTCTACCAAGAATTCCACAACCTGGGGAACTCACATTACTTTGAAAGCAAGTTTCCCCTTCTTTACAATGGGGATCATAAATCCTGACTCACAGCCTCATGAGCCTATTGTAAAGCTCATTGGATCAGTTTGGGGATGTTTAAGTGCTTGGTTAACTGGAGCAGCTTGCAGAGATGCTAGATATTGTTACTGACTTGCTGCGTACCTGTGAGTTACTAGGGGGTACACTTGATCCCATAAAAGCTAGATTTAGTGATGACCCCAAACATGTGCTTCCCTGGGGAAGAGATTATGGTGCCAGGGATCCTAGTATTGTCTGTACTAAATTCAAGAACAGGTAGAGAGCTTGGAGTGGATGAGCAGCATTATCATTATCTAAGTCCATGATAGCAGGTTTGAGGAGTGCACCCTAATCAGCCCCCTCTTCTCTGTACTTCCACTCCTAGCAATTCAGGGCAACTTGGGGGCAGGTTGGTGTCCTCTCTCACGTGTCAGTGTTTGTCCTGCTTTATGGTCTGGTCTGCTCCAGGGCCACATATCTCACAGAGACACAAAGCAATCGACAGCATCCTGGCCATTTCTTATGGATCCAATATCCTGTGTCTTGGTTGTATTTCAGGCCAACTTTTAGTGAAGTGGATCAATGCTTGAAGCACACAATGTAACATGAGTCTTCAAGAGTTTGATTAATTGTGTCATAGTCACAGCCTCAGTTCAGGTTCAACCTTTTAAAAGTTTTATTATTGTATAAAGTGATCAATCAGAAAGAGAGGAAAGACAAATGCTCCATGTTGGCCGTATATGGCTCTTCTTTGTCAGCAAGTATTGCTCTCCTGGTCAGCCCAGCTAGATCGCTGGGGAGAAGCCAGGGTTCGTGAAGACTTGTGCTGGAGCAAAACTGGTACCAACAAAGAGAGACTTTAGTTCTCCAAGTGATAGGCTACAAGTGGTACTGCTCTAGTGCTGATCAACCTTAGCTGTTGGGGGTGGAGGGAGATTAAAGAGATTTCTAGTCCTGCGTCTCACTCACAGAGACTCAGCTGCCATTGGTCTGAGCAAGGTCTGCATCCCTGAGGGTTTTATTGTGAAGCCAAGTGTTTTTGTGCTATGTTGTCTCTGGTCCAAACTCGTATGTTAAAATCCTAAGCCCCTGTATCTCAGAATGTGACTCTTTTTGGAGATAGGAAATAAAGAGATAAAGTAAAATGAGTTTGTATGGGTGGGCCCTAATCCAATATGACTGGTGTCCCTAAAAGGAAAGGAAATTCTTACATATGAAAACCATGTGACATCATTGGAATAAGACAATCAGCTATGAGCCAAGGAGAGAGGCCTTAAAAGAAACTAACCCTGCCAGCACAGAGACCTTGGACTTCCAGCCTCCAGAACCATGAGAAAATTAGTGTGTTATTTAAACCACTGAGTCTGTGGTGCTTTGTTATGGATGGGAGTCACTGGTCTGGGCAAAGTAGCCAATGGCAAAGCTTTTAGGTATGAGAAGTTTATTTGGGGGGCTCATTCCCCTAGTTTCTGTGTTTTTTCTCTTCACAACCCTCTCCTATATCTGTTCCTGCTGGAGTTTGTTCTTCAAGTACAAGCTGATGAGGACTTAAGGTTTTAGCCTTTCCAGAAGGACCTGAATTTTGATGTGGGATTCTTAAAGCTCGACTGCTCCTGCTGAGAAAGTTGATGAAATGCATTTCTAAACATCACCACTGTAGTAAGAATCAATATTTATTATGTGCCAAACACTGTTCTAAGTAGTTTCTTTGTTCCTGTCTCTGTTTGTCTCTCCATTTTCACTTCCTAAATCTTCCCAACATCTTTATGAGGTGTGCTTACATGAGGAAACTGAGGCACAGAAGAGTTGAGTATCATGTCCAAGATCTTACAGAAGCTGAATGTTAGAGCTAGGATCTGAACCTAGGAAGTCTGACTCCAGACACCATGCGTTTAACCATTTACCACATAAATGGCCTCAGTGGTACCTGCTAAAGTCAGAACAGCTGAGGGCTAGCTTTGTTTTTCTAACAGTAGCTGTCAGGACCACTTCTCAGTAATTTTCCTCTTTCAAATCCTGAGGCAGTGTGCTCTGTAGGAGATCTTACTGTTCCTAAATACCGTCATCCCTCAATATAAGTCTCTGAAAGAAAAAAGTGTAGTATCTGCTTATCACCTAGGCACATCCTCCCATACACTTTAAATCATCTGTAGATTACTTATAATACCTAATACAATGCAACTGATCTACAAATGGTTGCTACACTAAATTATTTAGAAAATAATTCTGCATGTATTTAGTACAAATGCCATTTTTCCTCCTGAATTTTTTTTTGTTTTGTTGTTTTGTTTTTTCCTTAAATTCTTTTATTGGTTCATTTTAGGTATATACTACATTTACATTTATCACTGGGTGTTTGCACCTGTACACGATGCATCTTGGTTCTTATTTTTTCCCATTCCCTGTCCTCCTTTCACCCCCTCCACCCTTCCCTATTTACATAGACTTCATTTCCTTTTCTCATAATTTTTCCTTTCCTTTTTTCCCTTACCTCTTCCCCTCCCACAACCCCTACCCCTTTGGACCTTTTCTTCCTATTTCAAATGATCAATTATTCATTTAAATCATTTTCATCCTTATTTACACTTTCAGTTTCTCACACTAGAGAAACTACTCGGTATTTACACACATGTGTCCTATTTATTTCACTTAAGAGTATGGCCTCAATATGCATCCATTTAGCTATAAATGTCTCTAGTATCTCATTCTTTTTTTTTTGGTACCGGGGATCGAACTTGGGTCCTTGTGCTTGCACAGCAGGTGGTGAAACCACGGAGCTAAATCCCCGGCCCTAGTAGCTCATTCTTTATGGCTGAGTAGTACTCCATTTTATAAAAAAATCACATCTTTATCCAGTTTCCAGTTGATGGGCACTTGGGCTTTTTCCAAGCTTTAGCTATCATGAACTGTGCCACTATAAACATGGGTGCACCTACATCGCTGTGGTATGATTCTTTAAATTCTTTTGGGAAGATATCCAGTAGGGGAATAGCTGGGTCTCCCCCTGAATATTTTTGATCTGTGGTTAGTTAAATCCACAGATGTGGACCCTATGGATACAGAGAGCCAATTGCTCATCAGCAACAGTCATGGCCATGTGACTTTCTCTGGCTGCCAATACAATAAGAGAGAAAGTAAGGTACACTATTTCTGAGCATGAGCTTTAAAAACCATTGTGTGTGTTCTCTTCTCCTTTTCAGTGTGAGAGTGTTTTGAAGACACTGCAGGGCTGCTTGCCTGTCCAGGTCTCAGAATACTGTAGAGAAAGTGGAAGAGAGATATAACCAATGTATGAATGGAAAATATATCTTTGTTGAAAACCATAGAGACACAAGGGTTGCTTGGTATTGCATCATTACTTAGTAAAAACTCACTGATATACTCTCTGGATATCAATATATTTACTGTAAATACCAGGAATACTGTAAGGAAAATGTCTTTAAATAATCAATAAACTTATCCTAAATAACCAATAAAGCACAATGTAGTTTAATCCAAGCAAGCTTTCAAAACAGCTTTCTACCTTCCACAAATACTTCTTATGCATCTCTCTAGCCCCATCTCAAAAGGCAAAGAGAACATAAGCATTTGCCTCACTTAGTATACCCAGAGTTCGCTCACCAGCCCAATACTTAAAAAGAGAACCATTAAGAAAGGCTGGAGCAGACTAAAAGTTAATTTAGGTTTTGAGAGACTGGATAGACTAGAAGAGTAAAATTCCTATACAGATCAGAACTAGAATGAAAGACCTTCTCAATGTGTTATGTTTTGTGTCTAGATGTCCCCCCAAAGCCTCATTTAGTCATAGGTGGGGCTTTGTTGAGGTGGCTGGATCTAGTGTGTGATGCTGGGATCCAGGATATGATGCTGAGATTGATCCATGGTGCAATGCCAGGATTACAGCTGCCTCATCCGGATATGAGGGCTAACCTAGCATGGGTAGCCTGGAAAAGATACAAGGGACAGAAAGAAGGTTGTTGCATATAGCTTGTTGCTTGATACTTTGCTTCTTTGTTGCTTTTTTTTACCGGCCATGAACTGTTTCTCCTCTGCAATGGCCATTTCCTGGTGCCATCCTGCCTTGGAGCCAGCCAATTATGAACTGAAACCTCTACAAACTGTGAGCTACAATAACAACGAGAAAAGTAACTAAGACACAATGTGTATTATCTATTCATGCTTTAGACCCTGTGGATACTTTTAGTTCCCAGATGCTCACTTCTCTCAAAGGTTTCAAACTCATGGGCTGTGAATTAAATGTGGCATGTACAAGACTGTCATTTGATCACTAAATAAAACACTATTCTAAGTACAGGTATTTAGATCACATTGACTGCCAATGCTGAAAGTTTGAGATATTTTATATAAAAAAATCAGTATTTCATGGGCTGGGGATGTAGCTCAGTGGTTTCACCGCCTGCTGCGCAAGCAAGCACAAGGACCGGAGTTCGATCCCCGGTACCAAAAAAAAATCAGTATTTCCATCTTTTCTTGAAAAGTTGAAGTCCTGGTTGTTCTGGGCTTGGGGATCATCAGCTAAATTGAGCAGCAGCTGCCCCTTAAGCTGGGCATGTTTGCCATAGTCCCAATCTCTCTTGATTGCTTTATACAAGGCCCACCTCACTTATTTATATTCTTTGTTTAATCCAGGTAGCCATTTGAGTTTGCCAGCCTGGAATGAACTAACTCCTTTCTTCCCTACTTTTCTTCTTTCCCTTTCTCTTCCTTCTCTTCCTCCTCTTCCTCCCTTGTCTCCTGTTTCTCCTCATTCTCCTCCTCTCCTTCTCTTTCTCTCCTTATTTATTTCATAGGAAAGAAGGCATTGTTTTGCCACTCTGGGAACACCACTCCAAGCCTTGTTCTTAGTATTCGGAGTGACCTTAACTCGCCAGTCTAGTTCTTCATGTCCCAAAAAGAGCAACTCTAAACTATGACAGTTCTGAGAGTGGAGAAACAGATGCTTTCCTTTGAGAATCCTGTCTGTGTCTGTCCCATGGATTCTATGAGACAGATTTGCATACTTGTGGAGCTAGAAGGTCTTCAAGCAGCATAAGGCTCTGCCCGCTAGATAATTCTGTTGCTTAACAAACCATAACATCTTAGATTATAGGGAGACTCCTAGCTGTAAGTGATTTGAAAATGATTTTACTATTTTCTGTTACAGAAAGTCACATGTAGGAAAATTATGGAACTGGTTTCAATTTTATCTTTCTAAATGTAAAATCAGGAGATATTTCAGCAATTGTACATCTTAAAATCAAAGCTAACAAGACCTATGTATGCCTTGCTGACACCCACCCTGAAGAGAGCCAACCAAAGCCTGCTGGATGTAGTAGGGCAGTGGGTAGACATTTCCAAGGCACCAGCTTGCCTTTCCATTTTTCTACACTAAACTCATTATTATACTATTCTCTCATTGACTCAAACTTCCTACCATGGCATAGGGATTGGACACACAGAAAAAGGGCCATGCAGGTTGCAATGCAGAGTGAGGACATTGAGATATACAGTGTGGTTCCCGAGCTCAGCAATGAAATCATCCCCAGGGTTCTCATGCCAGCAGTCAGTTCACTGTAGCTTTCTCCTGCTTGCCTTCTAAGGAGATTAAGAACAGACATTTTATTTTATTTCCATTTTAGTTTATTTGAAGGTTTTATGATGTCCTGGTTGAGTGGCTCTTGGGACTCCCAAATAAACATGATCCTTTTAAAAATGGCAAGTTGTTTTTATTTATTTCTTTTAGGTGCCCAGTGACCTCCGGGTATATTAGGCAGCCCTAAATTATAATTAAAATAATAACCATGGTCCTAAAACAATAATAGATGTTGAATTATACAAACGCCAAATTAGGATGTCCAGAACATCTGTTTGAAGGAAGCCAGAGTAAGCATGGAATTTAAAAAGTTATCTTTGTGGCAATACGACCAAAGGAAACTTCTAACAGCAATCTTGTTATTATTTTTTGGCTTTGTTTTGCCTTCCTATAAGCCTGCTCAAATTTTGTATTTACTGGATTTGGGGTGTGTGGAAGTATCCAGTTCTCTAGTTGACCTTCCTATGATTTTACAGACAGGAAAAATTAATGAAATTTATGTGTCACCTGAGCATATCTCTTTATTTTCATGATTTCTTGACAATTTCTCATGTCCATGCACAAAAGCAATGGCAGCTCACTCTGTTTCACTGGATGGAAAATCCTCAGAGTGCTCTCAAGTCCCTCTAAGTCATACATCTGTATTCCTCCATCTGTCATCTTAGCTCATCGTCCTCTCCCAACTGTTCTTAAATTAAATGACTATGTCTAATGGGAGATTTTTTCATGAAAGCTTATGAGAATTTGTCCAAAGACAAATTAAAACATTGCAATGTAATCACCCAATTCCACTCGCTGCTTGGCTGGCCCCAGTGCTTGCATTTACCCAAAGGAATTCAACAACCTTTGTGCCCCATCTGGAGGAAAGCAGCCAGGAAGAAAGCCCATTCAAGAGAAGTCAGAATCCACCAGCTGATGGGCAGAGAGTCAGGGGGTGAAGTGTGGTTTCTCCAGCTGCAGAGAGGGCTATCTGGTGTGCAAGGGCTTCACAGTATAGGGCAGGAAGCGGAGGGGAAGGGAAGTGAAAGAAAACTATCTAGTTCTAGTAGCTCATGGCAGGAGGCTTAATCTCAGAATATAAAATCCCTCTTTTCTCACCCCCTCTCTCCATAGATGAATGGATAAGGGTTCCTGCAACTGTCCCAGGTCTCTAGAGTTGGTGGGACTCTTCAGCTTGACTGGCAACTGACCATTGATTGAAAGGGACAATGTCTTCAACAATTCTAACTGACAAGAGTTTATCTGAAGGAGACAACTGGACAGAGGTACCTAGCACAAAGACATTCACTGGAGTATTGTTTGTAATATTACTGCCCACCCATAGGGAGTTGAATGAATGATGGTACATCCAACACTGGAATGCAAGGCAGTCACTGAAAAGGAACATGGAGATCTACAGTTTACTGCTAGTGCAAGTTGTGGATAACATGTATACCGCTGATATCAAATGAGACACTTATATAAGTATGTATGCATGAAAGACGTCTGATAGGATGAAGCCCAGGTTAACAGTGTTTGTTTCTGGATGGTGGACTTTTGGGTGATTTTAATTTTCTTTATGCTTTTATAAACTGCTTACATTCTTCAAGACATTGCATGGTATTTTTATAATCAGAAGAAAGCTTAAAGCTAGGTTCCTACTTGAAAACAAAAAGAACAGGCTTGGGCAACGGCATGTAAGTCATTGTGCTGTTTTCCTAGAGCCTCCCAGCCCCAAAATGTCCCAAGGCACCAAATCCTGGAAGGAAGTTTGGTGAGGTCATGATGGAATAGGGAATGGGCTGCCCCAGCGATGCTCCAGCTCTGATTCACAGGCTGCGGCAGTACAATTTGATAATAGTTTCCATTGCACTTTTCCTCAGATCAATGCTTTCAGTTCACCCGCATACCATTTTTATAAGGCAGAGGTGGGCAGGGAATGCAGAACCAAGCTTGTTAATCAGGGCAACTGAGACATCAGAGGCTGTGGGATGCGAGAGAGACGCTGTACTGCTGAGACCTGTGTGCTGGCCTTTGATCTCTCTTCTCAGTGCTTCTTCCTCCAACCCATGGTGCTTCATTTGTAGAAGACAGAAAAGGGTTAAAATGACCATGTCACTAACTCAAGAAATGAATATAAAACCTTCTGCATTTTTGTGCTTTGGGATATTCAAGAGTTGGATTCTAATCCAGGTATGAAGAAAGTGCTCATGAAGAGGAAAGTTTTCGGACCGGGAAAGCCACCAGTGGTCCCGATTCCTCCTGATGCTGCTGAGACGGTGCCCTGGGGAAGGTGGCAGACTGGGATACAGTCTCAGCTCTACTGTTAACTGCTGCAAACAAAGGCATGGGCTATCCGGATGAGTCTCCATCTTTTTATACATAAAATGCAAGGGGAGAGAAACCTCGGCTTTAGGTGTCCCAAGACATCATTTGGAGGATTAAGTGACCACAGATAAGGAAAGTTCTCATGTCTTTGACTTATTCTTGTTCATTTCAAGAAGACTTTTGCTTCAATTGTAACATATTCTTATAATATTATATTACATATGTCCTATGCCTTGATGTTTCTATCTCCCTAGCAAAGCTGTGAAGAACAAAGTCAAGAAAGATTCTGGTTTAACACAAGACCATGTGCAGGACCTAACACTTTCAAGTGAGTGAATGTTTGTTGACAGGTCAAAAGTTCACATTACCCCGCCAATGAGACACATTAGAGCCGGCCACTGTGAAACCACATAAATTAGAATCCTGTTCTTACTCTACAATACACAATTCATTATCCATCTTAAAGCCCCTTACACTCTCAAAGATTGTTAGAGTATGTGGAATAACAATAATAATTGCTGACATTTGCATAATCATTTTGTGCCAAGCACTATGCTAATTCTTTCAAATAGATTTTCTTATTTAATCCTGTCAGCCTGTCTTGGAGGCAGATACTGTTATCATTCCAGTTTTCCAAACGACTCTGCAGTTCAGGAGGAAGTTAGCCCATGTACAGAGAACTGGTCAGAATCCACTTCTGCGCCTGTGTTTTGGTCTCTGTCTTGGTGGTAGTCTGGAGCAAATTTGCACCAAAGTGCAAGGTGGTTGAGTGAGGACCTGTTTATTTTATTTATTTTTATTTTTTAAATATTTATTTATTTATTTATTTATTGGTGCCGGGGATCGAACTCAGGTCCTTGTGCTTATGAGGCCGGTGCCGGAACCACTGAGCTAAATCCCCAGGCCTATAACAGATCTTTTATAAGAAAAACAAAAGTATGCCATACAAATAGTATTATAACATAATAGAAAAAATAAGATTTACCTGAGGAAGCAAGCCAAAATTAATAAACTATTGTTACTATGGCTACTCTGAAGATTTTGCTAATGTCAAATGATTCTAGAAAAAGGAAATACAAGTTGTAAAAACACACATAATGATCTTGAACTAAAGTCTCAGGTTCTCATATTGATTCAATGAGGGTAAGGAATATAGGGAAGGATCAAATATATGTTGGGGAATCTAAGCTGAAGTAACTGCATAAACTGATTTTATTTGCTAAGTGGGCAGTGATGGAGGAAGAGAAGGATATAGAAAGATGTAGGTTCCATTAGAGACATGCTGTTTTGAAGGTAACTGGAACACTCAGGTACTAAAGGCCACTAGATGCTTTGATTCATGGTTCCATATTTGTATTTTCCTAGTTACTTTTTTAAACCAAGAACAGGTATTATTTTTATAAATCAAGAGAAAAATAAAAAAGACTCAGTGACCTAAAAGTTTTACTGCTTAAGCTGCAGATATTTTGATGAGTCTGCCCTTACCTTAATGAAAACACTTATCTCCGTCTTTTAGAGTCAGTGTTTAAGGCATCTTTTTTTTGTTCTGACTTCAAGTAGGCCTTAGTTAAGGTTTCTTTCCTAGGTCCTCCCTGTATTTTTATGTTCCTGTCCTTTGGATGATTAAGAGGTGATAAAGGATACCATTCCCAAGCATGAAAAGGCCCAAAGCTGTCTTACTGCAATAGTGTTTGAAGAGGAAAAAATATCAAATAAACCAGTATTAAAATAATTTTAAATTTTAATTTAAAATAATTTTTTAAAAAGTTTAAACCTACCATTGGTTCATGGGGCAAGTATTGATATCTCCCAAAACTGTAGACTTGCCACTGAAAGCTCAAAATCTAGACAATGCCCCCTTTCTACAATACTTAGAAAATACTTCCCAAAAATTAATTTGGTATGGTCCTAATCTTAGTATTCAAAACAATCTTTTCAGTTCTGGTTAAAAAAATGCAACCATATCAGCTTTGTAGCAAGGCATTTTGTAAGGAACAGTTTTAAATTTATATTATATTTTGTGCTCAGATAGAAGTTCTTTCTTAGCTCTGCTCATGTCCATTTTCATCACATATAACTTTTCCTCTTGAGTATATCCACTGTTACCAAAGTACTGTAAGTCCGTTTTATTCTGTCTCTCATTACACTGGTAGTGCTGCTGAGCAAAGGCTGGCTTTTATCTCCTTCTCTCTAAATGCCTCAGTATTGATTTAAATGAAATGTTTGCCGAAACAAAGGATAAATAAATAAGTCCACAGTTACTTCTGATATTTCTAGCCATTCCTTTCTTTAAAAAAAAAAAAAAATCCTTTTAGAAATCTGTTACCTCACTGGGTGTGGTGGCACATACTTATAATCCCAGAACTTGAAAGGCTGAGGCAAGACAA
>NW_004624746.1:15418992-15488175 GCF_000247695.1 Heterocephalus glaber
TTTTTTATTTTTTGTATATCTATATTTGATAAAATGTCTACAGTGAATTTATATTACTTGGGAAAGAGATAAATTATATTAAAATAAAATGCACAACACCAACAAAAAGTGGTGGGGGAAATAGCATGAAGACGGGAGTTGGTTAATTAGGGCAGGCGTCTCAGAGGGGAAATACCTGGAAAAATCCTCCTGGAGGACAAAAAAGTGTCACACATGGAGAATGTCCAATGGCCCAAGTATCAGGGAACTCACACATAACCTTAGGAGGGATGTACAAGGTGAGTCAGTCACAAGCAAGTTGGAAGAAAGCCTTGAGACACTGTGGGAACAATCAAGTCTGATATCAAGATACAGAGGCTGCCTCTTGCTCAGTGGGAAGGAATGTGGCAATTGATTAGTGATGTCTGCCACAAGCATGAGTGTGGGGAGCCACCACATCCATGACACATATTTTTCACCCCTGGAGGGGTTCTACTTGCGTTCAGCCTAGTTTCATTCTCTAAGTCCCCAAGAAATCAAAACACATTTAGGTCTGCTTTTCATGCTGAGGTTTGACAAAGTAGACTTGAAGGTCTAATCTGAATTCTTCTAAATTCCCATGAACATATTCCAATCCCCACATGCTCCAGTTCATTTGATAACACTGGACTTGCCCAGGGGGCCAAACCAAAGAAATGTGAACTTTCTATTTCCAGCATTATGCCAGTTAAGAGACAGAAGAATGCAAAAAAGGAGAGGGGCAGAGCGGAGAGAAGGGATGGGGGCTGAAACCCCAGCCTCCTTCAGCCCTGTTAATTACTGAAAAGCCCCTCTGTGAGGAATAGATACAGGCTGCTATCCCCCCCCCCCCCGCCCCCAGAGACAGCCTTCCCTCACCCCAACAGGAGGTACTTTTAGTACATCCTGGGCCCCAAGTAACTATTCATATGTCCCGGACGATGATGAATTCATTCAAACAAGTCAAGACCCTGGATATCACTCAACTCCATCAGTCATAACAGCTGACAAATATAAAATACAACATCTACCCTGCTAGGCTTGCTTTTCGTTTTCTTCAATATGCATATTCAAGAATCTCATTCCATTCCTAGCTGTCAGAGATGGTGACAGTTGAGGGGGGTTTTCTAGTTTTATCAAGGAAGATTATTTTTTAAACCAAATTATTTTCCATTGTAAATGTTTAAATCCATATTCAGTCCAGATTAATGCAGGAAACAGCTTCAAAGGATATTGACTGGGGGAAAAGTAATAATAAATGAAATGGTTAAGGATGGGTTCCATCTCAAGGAATATTCTCAGACTTAGAGAAGAAGAAAGTTGTTTGGATTTAAAAGATATCTAGAGAAAATATGTTTCTCAGGGATTTCTGGCTCCTTTCACAGACACCCAAACTCTGTACACAAACTAAAGCCCGCGCACTATTTTTTTTTTCCTTTGCGTGATTGGAATTAATAACGTAGATAAACTCTAAACAAATCAGGATTAGTGTTAACTGCATCTTGAGGTTTAGGATGTTATATGAAAATGAAAAGAGAGGGAGAAAAAAAAATTTTTTTTAAACTGCCTGAGCTACCAGGAGAGGAGGCATGTGAAGGGGCTGGGGGAGGGGAGAAGAGTAATAGAAGGGAGGACCAGCTGAGGTGGGTAATCAAAGCCCTTCTAATCGCTGCAGCTCTGGAGATGCATTCAAAGGCTCTTTCCCGACCACAGGCTGAGCAAGGTCACAAGTGAAATGCAGTTGCCGGGAAGGGGGAGGGGTGTCTTGAGAGTTTTGGATGGCTTTGCTATCAGGCTTTGTTAGGGGGAGGTCAGCTGGATGGTCAGATTTTAGCATCTCCTCAGGAAGTGGGTTCAACTTTCTGGTTGTTAGGGAGCCATTCCCCCCCACCCCCCACTTGCCAAACCCGAAAAGGGAAAAAAATTCAAGCCTGGGCCTTTGTTCCCACCTGGAAAGTTTCTCCCAGAGTTCTGAACTCAGGCATAAGAATAATTTTTTATTCACCCTGGGGTGAATTTTAATGAAGCCATTTGGATTCTTTGATGTGTCTGTGTTGGGGGTCATTGAATATGGCCCTAACACATTGATTCCAGATTCTGCCCCTTTTCTTTCCCTTACATGAGCCCTAAAGGCAGCAGATGAGGAACATTGAGTCTTTTTCCTTTGGTCATCATTATGAGTGTAATTCTTAGTAAACAGAGACCCTGAAGACCTCTTAATTCTTAGCAAAGAAAGAAGTACTCTCCTCCCAAACTCACATGACTGTAGAGATTTCAGCTGTGAATCTAGGACTGAGGCAATCATAGCATGAATATCAACCTTCTCTCCCTTATTGGCCTAGAACCTACTTAGCAACTGTCTTATTTTTTCACTTCCCTTTGGCAGTGCTGACCTGCAGCCCACGCTAGGGCCTGGCATCCATGTGACATGATTTCTCAGCTGGCCTCTATTTGGCAAATACATAGATCTCAGTTTTGTCCTAATCTTCCAGCAACCAGGCTGGTCTGAGGTTTTTGAGAATTTTGGAGTCTTGAAAGATCCTGTCTCCCATCTGTTTCCTGTTCCGTTTTTCAGCACTTCCTCTTCTCCCTCCTGCACCACAGACTAGGCTCACACATACTGCCTGCAAAATAACGAGAGTCTGTACTGACAACTGAATGATCTTTGTAGGTTTGCTATTCAGTCTCCCCCAAGACACACTAGAATGGAAAGAAATGAATGACTAGGGGCTGGGTGGCTCTTTTCTCAGACTGCAATTCTTTGGTAATCTCTGTGGCCATTTGTGGTGACTCTGAAGTAGGTTGGGTACACAAAAAGCTACATACATTTTAGGGACTCTCGATAGTTACCATGGTAATTTGAGACTTTGGTATATATAAATATATATTGGGGAAAAACTGTAAGTCAGATGCAAAATGTTCAACCTTCAGAAAACCTCATAATACTAATGATGGTTGAAGAATGGGGCAGATGTATGTACTGAAGGCTATTTTTTAAAAGCAAAAGCTAAGACTATAGACATTATGAAACATGAATTGAATCCCAGCATGAAAATAAAGGGCTTTTTTCTACGTTGTCACATATACCCTTAAAAACTTCCATGCCAACCACAAAGCCAAAACAGTGTATCATTAAAGGTAAATAACATTTAGGGTGCTAGGCATTAGTGGTCAATCTAAAGGATGTTATCCTACATAAAACAGGGCCATCTCCCGGATGCCAGGGCTTTTGTTGTCAAGAGGAAGCTGAATGAAAACATAGACTCCCCTCAATCCCTCAACCTGCCTTGTAAACAGGGCTGCCCATGGTGAGCAGACATAGAGCATTTGAATCAGATGCTAATGATGTAATGCAATTTATCATTATTCACGCACATATTTTAGGTATATTTCATGTTGTATATATGCATATATACATGTGTGTAAATATAGACACACAATTATATACCAATCTTCCTTATCTGGGGTTTCCTCATCTGTAGATTCAACCAACTACAGATTAAAAATATTCAAAAACAAATTGCATTTGCACTGAACATGTACAGACTTTTTTCTTCTTATTATTCCCTAACAAATATAGTATAACAACATTGTATTAGATATTATATATAATCAAGAGATTTAAATACACAAGAGGATATACCTAGGTTATATGCAAATGCTGCACCATTTTATATGAAGGACTTGAGCATCCATAGATTTAGTATCTGAAGGGTGTCTTAGAATGGGGCTCCCTCACACATAGGCACACACGCTGAACATTGTAAATCAAACCTCTGAAATCCAAAATCCAAAGCCTTCTTTTTTTGTTTGTTTGCAGTGCTGAGGATAGAACACAGGGCTTTATACAATGCTAGGCAAGCACTCTGCCACTGAGCTGCATCTCCAGCCCCAAAACTTTCTAAGCACCAACCTGATGCCGGGGGCAGAAAATAGCACATCTGATCTTATGTGACAGGTTACAGTCAAAATGCAGATACACCAAAAATATTGTATAAAATTACCTTTAGGCTACGTGTATAACGTGTATATGAAACATTAAAAAGTTTCATATTTAGACCTGAATTCCATCCCCAAGGTATCTCATTATGTTTATGCAAATATTCTAAAATTGGAAAAAAAAAATCTGAAATCCAAAACACTTCTGGTCCTAAGTTGGTTTTTTGGTAACATAAAATTTTGGCTCATTATAAGAGCTACTCAATAGGTAGATGTGCAATTCCCAATTAAGAGAATGATTTGGGGTATTAAAAGAAAACTGTGATTCAAACAAAGTAATTAAAGACAACAGACTAGATAGCAAGGCATGATGAAATGGATTTTTAGAGAACTGCTACCATAAGCCCACCATTATTTCAAGGAGACATCTCCCAAACAGGTAGGGCTCTCTGGCTTCGAAGAAGCCAGATCCGACATGTCTTGCTCTCTGTAAAGTCCAAAGATGCTGGTCCCTCTTCTTATTCAACAGATGATACAGATTAGCTCGAAGTTTGGGTCGATGGTGATTGTTAAGTCCTGGGTTTTCCATGGCAGTTGTCCCCTCCAGTGCCCTCTGCCACTGTCGCAGCTTGCATCTGCCCAGCTGTCAGACAAGGACTTTTGCTGTGGGAGCTGTGGTGTGTGTGGCTTAGGCACCAGTGCTCGTCACAGGTTAACTTTATTCTTGGTGAGATAAATGTGGAAAAACTGTGCTGGCTGATTCAGGGATGTTTGGTAAAGAAATGGCCAGTCCATGTTAGAGATTTTTATCAGGAAGAAATAACAATTACACCACTTTCCTGCTCCTCTTTAAAAAAGGAGTCAATTTACTATACCTTAGCAGTAGTGCATTGTTTCCCATTTTTACATAGTTGAAATGGAGAAAGTTTTCAAAATTTGAACAGTGGTAATTAAATCTGAATTGGATAGGATATTTGTAATTTTGAATTCTGAGAGGAAAAAACTGTGTAATGTTGTTGCCCAAATGACCCTAGTCATTAAGATTCCTATGGCATTATTTAGTTAGTTAGCTTTTTATAACACCATGAGGTTTGCTGTGGGCTGTAGAGGAAGCCACTGGCTTCACAAAGAGGAGGAGTGTTTTAGGGAAGAGCTGCCTCTGAACAGGAGAAGCAGCCCCTTAAATTCCCACTAATAATTCACATTAGCTTTTCTGGACTCCTGGAGATCAAGCAACTGAGTTGAGGAAAATGAGCAGAAATAACTGTTTTTGTGAGGCCAATGGAAACCATGTCCAGATCCAGGAAAAGAAAAGTGAGACAGGAAAGGGAGGGTCACATTTTTGAAGGAAATCATGCGGTATTTCGGTAATCCTTTGTTGATGAAAAAAAATTAACAGCACATTAATTATGTCCCAAGAATGGGGCGTTGCTGGGCTGCATCTTGAGTCTTTCCAAGGCTGGGTAGTCATCCAAGCATTTCCTACCCTGTGGATTGGAAACTTGGGCTCCTGGACACACACTGCGAGCCCCTCCAAAGTGTCCAAATCTGTTCCAGCAGGAGCCCTGGAGATAGGGTGCTACTTTATAAGTCAAGTACTGACAACCAAATAGTTTAGGATCTTTATAAGACTGGTAGGTAGTGTTCCTCTTCTGTGAAGCAGTGAAGTTGGATATTCCAAGAAAGACTTCTGGCTGTCTCTCTTTCCCTTCTTTCTCTCCCTCCATCTCTCTCCTCCTTTGAAAACTTTTTCATCAGATATATATTTGTGGGTTTCTTTCATAATAGTTCCAACGTTCACATTCAGACATGCATGGCAGAAGCCCAACTTGGACCCTATCCTTCTAGATGCTTTAAGCAGACTTAGGCAGACTAGTTCCAGTCTCTTTGAAGGAACACACTATCTCAGATGTGGATGGCTGTGGGAAGAAAAATGGTCACACATTTCTCCCTCCTTTTATCTCTGCTCTAGGGCAGTGTTTTCTCATGGACAATGGTCTGGGCATGGGATTTTCATTGGCCAATGGGACAATAGCAAATGTGACACAAGCCAAAACTGGAAATGGGTTCTGACATCATGGCTTGCGGCCCTTTGGAACCCTGAGCTGCCATGTGAAGGCTGAGCAGCACTTCAGCTGACACTGAACTTAATGCCGGCTATGAAAGTGAGGCCATTCTTGTTTACCCAGCTCAGCCAAGCTAACTCAACAGAATTGTGCAGCTTCCCCACAAAACTCTGAGAAGTGATTTATTGTTTTAAGTGACTACATTTTGGGGTGGTTTGGGATATGGCAAAAGTTGCATAACAAACCATAACCAAAACTTGCTGGTTTTCTCCTTTAACTCTGTTGTCAGGGCTATCTTTGGATATCTGATTTTAAACTGTTACCCAATGACAATAATCCTTTTCTGGTTGGGAATGTTACCAAGTATTCCTGAGTAGTCAGTGTGGTCACTTGCAAAGGTTGTCCCTGTTGTGTCTGTGTTCCCAGTTCATAGGAAGCAGTGTTTCATTCCAACTGTCTTGAGGAAAGTCTTAAGGAAGAGACTGTAAATAGGGGTAGTGTGGCTTTCTATCCCCTTTCTATCTTCCCTTCTCGAGAGTCATTTCTTCTCATCTCTGAGCCCGGGTAAATCCTTTCTTTCATCTGCATGTCCCTTATTACCGCTATCACAATCTCCTTCTTTAACTGCTCTTTTATCATGGGTGTAAGAAAGAAAGAACATTAGGATTGCTTTGTCCTGACATGCTTATGCTTTGGTGTGTGTGTGTGCGGGGGGCTTTTGAGAGGGATAATTCTAGACCTACCAAATGTTTAGCTTAACTCTAGTCTTCTTGGTTCTACTTCTATTGTGTTCTTACCCTATTATTTATGTGTCATCTCACTTTGAAAATGCTCACTGTGACTTATTACCAGATTAATTCTTCTGCAGCCCTGAACTTGGCCTACCATTCTCCTGTTCAAAAGTTCTGAGTGGGTCCACATATCTAGAAAGTTTCAGTCTCTTGCTAGCCATTGAGGGCCTTGCACAATTTGGCCAGACTCTGCTTTACCAGTCGGGCTTCGAATACACCCATAGCCAGCTGCTCTGAGACAAATCTTCACTGCTCTGCATTCTTCCATTTTTCCTATTTACAATCATAGTCATCTTTTAAGGTTAGATCTAAGTAACCTCTCTCCTCCATTAAATCTTCTCCAATCATCTCTCATGGAGCTGTTTTGCTTTTCTGAATCCCTCTATGCTCCCAGTTGCTCATTTGTTATAGATCACTTTCTGCACACATGCTCAGTTATTATTTTTGTGTTTTTGAGTCTTCCAGACTTGATAACGTACTCCTTACAGGAAGGACTTCTCTTCGCATTACCCAAAGTGCCTAGCAGAGTGCCATGTACAAGAGTGCTACTTAATGCACACCTGGCAGTGCCTTGGTCACCAATCTTTGAGAGCTGTGTTCCTGTGTGGTCTTCCAATTCCTGTATGAGCATGACTTGGGGTGCTTGTTAACCACCACCTCTTGAGCTGTTCCTCAGACCTACTGAATCTGCCTTTTTGCAGAAAGGCTCAGGAATCTGCATGGGAGACCAGCATCCCAGGTGCCTCAGGTTAACAAAAACTGGAGAATCCCCTTTTACTATAGGTCCTCAAGAGAGTAAATGCAATTCTTATTTGGCTGTGTAGACCTCTTTTTTATGCAAAACCTTGAGATCATAGACAATGAAATTTCTGGAATCCAGAGCTATGATTTTCAACTGGCAATGAGCTCCTGGGGAGAAGGGTTTGAAAAGGGAGATTTAAGATAATAATAATAATATGGTTCATATTTGAGAACAGCCCTACATTGTTCTTATGGGACTGTTCCCAAATATAAATCAAACTACAATATACAAATTTACAGAGTGCAAGCTAAAATATATAAACTATAAAAAAGTGGAGCATGACCAAATCTCAGTCAGTGTGATGTGCAAAAAACTGATGAATGACAGGCTGCATAACTGGATGACCTTATTCTTTCCTATAAACCTCACACACAAGGCAAAGTGTAGCACACAGTAGACCCTCAACCATACTTTTGGCCCTCAACACGTATTTTTAAATCAGAATAATTCTTACAATTAGAGTTTGTAAAAGAAGGTTATATATGCACAATCCCAATAAATAGATTTAACATCATGGACATATAAACTTAACTGATAACTAATTTGCTTTTAAAAGCCATCAGCAGGTACATAGCACATTTTGTGTATGTGTGTAATTCCTAAACTATAAATTTCTAGCTCACATCAAGTTAAAGAACACATATTATAGATTAAGTTTTGATGGGGATGGCTGAGTTAATTTGCTTTTTAAAAAAGGAAATGTTTAAAAAAACAAATTTGACTACCAGAAAATTTACCTTTAAAAATACACAACTCAGTGGATTTTAATATTTCATAGAGTTGTGCAACCATTATCTACTTTAAGAACATTTTCATAATATCCCACAGAAACTCTATACTTATGAACAGTTACTCCTCATTCCTTTTGACCTCTTTTCAGTTTCTGGCAACCACTAATTTACTTTCTAACTCTATGTATTTGCCTATTCTGGACATTTCCTATAAATGGACTAATACAATACAGTTTTGGTGTGTCTGGCTTCTTTCACTTAGTGTTTGAAGGTTGTAGCACACATAAGTACTTCATTGCTTTTTATGGCTGAACAATATTCCATTGTGTGGATATATATTACATTTTGCTTATTCATGTTCCAAATTTGTTAGATATTTGGTTTGTTTCCACTTTTT
Source organism: Heterocephalus glaber (assembly GCF_000247695.1). The sequence goes on from NW_004624746.1 coordinate 15,427,716, forward strand.
GGTTGTTATGAATAATGATCCTAAGAATCTTTGTGCCTAAGTTTCTGTGTGAATGTAGGTTTTCATTTTTTGTGGGTATATACTTAGGAGTAGAATTCTAGGGCCTATGCTGAAGTATGATTAACTAAGGCAATATCTTTTTACTTCTATGATTTGATTGCTACTGCTGCTATTATTGGATGCTAATAACTACAGAATGTTTTATCCTGAGCCTTAGACTGAGATACATATGTAACTTAGCCCTCACGAAGTCCCCATTTTGTAAAAATGAAGGCCGAGGCTTAGAGAGGGTGAAGGACTTATCAAAAAACTCAGAGATTGGAATTTACATTTAACTCCAGGTCTTGCTGCTCTTAGCTATTATTCTATTTCTCCCTTGAGTGTCATATTTCCCCAAATAAAACTATTTATTTTCAGATGAATCTAACTGGGAGATAATATTCTAAATTCATGGATAATAATGAAAGAGTTGCCTCTAAAGAATGAAGGTCCTTTGTGAATTCAGAGTTGTTAATTGTGTCCTAAGAAAGAGTCAGGCTAGCCATGTTCTTGATCTTATATGGTGTGACTCACGCACAGAGCTCAGATTCCAGGAACATGTGGTCTTCAGGTGTTTTCCATAGTTTCCCCCTCAGGATTTGACAGTGATTGGTGGCAATGTTCTTCTGCACTCATGTCTTTGACATACAGATGGCTGTCTCTCATTTATTGGGGACAGCACAACTCTTTTTCCTGATTTAACTCTTTAGGAGACTCTGCCTGGCTTGATTGCCAGAGTTCATATATTTACAATAAATATGCCATTTTCCCCTGAGACAGTTTAATTCAACAAGCATGTACTGAGCCAGATGCTGGGATCTAAAGAAATGGGGGATGGGGTGTCCTAAACACCTAACAATGGCTCTTGTCCTTGAGGTTCTGACAATCTAATTGGATAGAGAAAAAGGAACCAATGAAAGGGCTCAATAATTAAACCAGGCTATAGATTAGATGCTGCAAACTATGGCCTATAGGCAAATGTGGCCTGCCACTTGGTTTTGTAAATAAAGTTTTATTGGAACATGGCCAATCACATTCACTGATATATTTTCCGTAGTTCTTCTGTACTGCAATAGCACCGTTGAGTGGTTGTGACAGGGATAGTATGGTCTGAAAAGCCTAAAATATTTGCTCTCTGGAGCTTTATAGAGAAAGTCTGTGGATTCCTGGAAAGAAATGATTAAATGCCAAAGCAAGTAGAAAAGACACGGTCAGTGGACTAAAAGTTGGGAAGAGTGAACATTCACTACAGTGTTTGTGTTTGTATATGTGGGGTGGCTTTTTAGAGGAAATGAGGCTTAATCTGGGCACTAGAGAGGAGTAGAACTTGGACAAGGAGATGTGAGAGGTGGAGTATTCCAAGGGTATTTAGCAGTATTCTATACAAGCAGAAAGTGCTATTATTAATTTCAAGATAGCTTATGTAACTGAAGCTATGTGTTTAATACTAATAATGATTTTATCTCCAAACACCTTTCTTTCTTTTTCTTTCTTTCTTTCTTTCTTTCTTTCTTTCTTTCTTTCTTTCTTTCTTTCTTTCTTTCTTTCTTTCTTTCCTTCCTTCCTTCTTCCTTTCTTTCCTTCTTTCTTCCTTCCTTTCTTTCTTTCCTTTCTCTCCATCTCCTTCTCTCTCTCCTTTTCTTTTTTCTTCTCTTTCTCTCTCTCTTTTTTTTAGACAGTGTCTAACAGTGCAGTCCAGACCATCTTTGAATTTGCCATGTAGCTGAGGCTGGCTTCAAACTGTTGATCCTCCTGCCCCAGTCTCCCAAGTACTGGGGTTACCAGGGCTACCATGCCTGGGCTCACTTTTACTTTCTTGCTTGCCACAATTTTACAATTTCAGCATGGTGGTAAATTACCCTAATTTGGCAATAAAGGTCAGAGAGGTCATATGAGGGCATTGTTGGAGGTTACACAACTGGTGAGCCCACCCTGCTATTCTAGCAAAGTTCTGGCTTTTATAGAGATCTCCATGAGAATGCTGTCATTTTTATGTGGCATGGAAGGAAGAATACAAATTTTGAATCTAAATCTTTTTTTTATTAACTTTTACACCAATGTTTCCTGAATCTCCACGTCCTTAAATAATAGTAGACTGTGAGAGGTTGTGTCATACATGGAATGACTACTAGTTTTAGTGTAGGTTTTGTTTAAATCCTGCCAAGTAAAGCGCAACCTAAAGATGTGGATGTGCTTATGCTCATCCCTTGAGAGCCTGTGCATCTTAGATCTTTGAAGAACCAGCGAAAAACTATATACTCTGATACTGCTGATACTCTTTAGCAGAGTTGGAATCCACAGTATCTACTTGGTTAACATCCATTGAAATCTTTCATGAGCAAGCACTTTGATTAAACATTTATGTGTTTAATCCCTACAATGACCTCAAGAGGTAAGGTACTATTGTATCTCTCTTATACAGATGAAACAAATGAATCTTGGGAGTTAAGTTAAAATGCTGGAGGTCAGATAATTGTCTGAGTCTGGATTTGAAGCCAGGTGGTTAGGCTTCAGAGCATGCTTCTTATCCACTGCACTATTACATACTGCCACTCATTGATAAGCAAGGGGTTATGAAACTTTGAGTCATGCTCAAGAAGATTGGATGAAAGGAATAGCAAAGAAAATAACCATACTCTTCAATGTGGCTACTGGCAGATTTAGGAGGCTGTGAGCACAGACCTCAAAAGGTTCTGACAGTTTCTCTGTTCTGCATATATCTCTGAGGGAAGACAGGAAGAGCAGGAGGAATGCAAGGTCCAAGCTGGAATTACCCTAACCTAGAGGCAAAATCCTGGTAACATCTGAGATGACAAATGGATCTTAGTTCTTATCTGGGGACAAAGGTGGGAAGGCTCAAATGCAGAAAGGTCTCCACAGGCCTCCAAGAAGGTTTGCACAACTATGCTGAAGCCTCTGGATTTTCAGCATACCACACTTTCCCCCACTTTGATTAGCAACATGCAAGTTCAGTCACTCTTTGCCTGGCGCCTAACCTGTGGTGACATATGTCTTTGCTTTGGCTTCTTTCTGGAGTAGTTGTAGAGAGATTGAACATTGACCAAAAAAATGGCCGATGTGGGTCCTTGGAAAATGTACGCAAATGCAGCTGGATAGTGGGATGGAGCACCTCTCTCAGAATGGAGTAACTTAGCTGCATTATTTTCAAGTCCCTCAGAGAATGGCAAACACTTGAGTTCCTCCCCACTACCAAAGCAAGAATTCAGCTGTGGGCACTTGTATGCATTTCATGATCTTTGGGCAAATCTTTTGAACCAGCCCCTCTAAAGAGTCAGTTTGTTTGTTTGTTTGGATATTTTTGGTGGAGCTAGGCCTGGAACCCAGGGTCTTGCATATGCTAGGCAAGAGCTCTATGCCTGAGCAACACCTCCAGTCCCAAGAGTAAGTCTTGAAAATTAAAAAACCTCCCTGAGATATCAAAGAAAATGAAGCCATAAGTAAGGGAAAGCCATTCAAGAGAACTAGCCAATTCCCAACAATACTGTGGATAGTGAAGTTAAAGTTAATTATATTTTGTACTAAATTGAGGAATAATATAGAAGAGTACAGTTCAATTCAGAATGCCTGGAATACATTAAGACTGTGGGCCTAATAACAGGCTTATGTAATTTAATGAGCACAAGTATAAATTATAAAGCCAGGAAGATAAACTAAGAAACAGGACTCTTTCTGGAGGGCTTAAGATGATATTTTCAGTGATTTAGCAGATATAGCCCCCCAAATTACGGGTGACATAGAAGGTTGCATTGAGCCTAAATAAATTATTCTCACTCCTGTGTAGCAAATTTAAAGGCTGTATCTCAACATTACACTCTGTCTGAGACTCCTATTAGAAAACAGAGGTGGACAGGCTGAAACGGTCAGAAACCGATGCCGGAAGTCGGTGTGACATGTGTGTGCACAGGTCTTCCTAGGCCCACACTAGGTACAGCCTGGTGTGTGGTCCTTGAGGGAAATGCTACAGATTTGAGTCCAGAGAAACAGAGAGAAATTCAAAGGTAGCAGGGAAGAGTTGTATTGAAAAATCTGTAGAATAATGGCTAAGTATAACAAACTCGAGGCTGGCAGAATAGGGATAAGCTTTCCTGATGCCCTCAGGAAGTTACAGCGGGCCAGAGTCACCAAGAGAACAGTCATCCCCGCTAAACCAGAGAAGGAGCAACAAAGTTCTGGGCTTGGATAAGAGCAGTATGAAATGGGGGGGGATCCAGAGAGGTGACATGGTGCCTGACTTTCTTTTTAGAATTAGTCCTCAGTGCTCCTCAGACTAGGGGGAAAGTCAAAGATGTTTTCTCTTTGAAATATTTGAAAAAGCTATTTTGAGCTGTTTTTTAGGAAGGGAGTAATGAGAGCATTCCTCTCTCAAACCACAAGAAACCTTCATGAATATGGCCAGAAATTGAAAGTAAATTTGTTATTATGCTGCTTAAGTGATTTGGGCCTTTTGGGGTCACCCGAGAAGCCTTCAGAGGAGGGAAATCTTGATGAGATCAAAGTGGCATCAGAAGGCTAGGCATTAGGATGCTGGGTATCTTAATAAAATTGACAAACACACACAAGCACAATACCCTCTTCATGGTTTCAGCATTTAAAAGACATCCATGAACTAGAACAGTTTAATAAATTAGCTCCAAACTATAACCACAGTCCCATGCCCATCAGAAGAGCTTTCAATAGCTGTTCTATTCTCTGCTTTATAAAGATTGTAACATGAGGGTCTGGGGCTGCTATATGGCTAATGTTTTGTTGTTGTTCTTAATGCTAAATTGGGGAAAAGAAAAACTGGTTTTGTAATTATGTTGGCCTTGAGTCTTACCTGATAAACAACACTGAGTAATAAGATTGGAAAATCTCTTACAATTTTTGGCACATGATTTGGTTACAGTCTCCATATGGCAAGAAGGCGAGGGGAGAAAAACCTTCCATTCTGCACCTCCCCCCCTCCCCCCAACCACATATTTAATCCATGCGCTTATGTCAAACTTAATTATGGGACTTTTGGCATAAAATAACAGTCCACATCCTCAGAGAGAAGAACTTAAGCAGTTAATATGTGCGATTGAGTGAAATTGCTTTGCTGAATGTTTATGAGTAACTCAAGACCAGTGAAATGTGCTGATATTTTAACCATTTCAGGGCTGAATTTGTGCCAAGAGGCTGTAAAACAGGAAAAAAACCCCTTTTTTCTCCTGATCTGCCATGTATCGTATTTCTCAAAACTGAGAGGGTTGGGTAAGACAATTTTATGGCGCTTTCACAAATAGGTTTGTGGAGAAAAACAATAAAGCTAGAACAATTATGGAACTTGTCGCCATCTCAGGAAACTACAGGGATTCAACCAAGGAGCAATGAATTTAAACCCATGTCTATTTCTGAAGAAAATTCTTGTGTATATCAGTGCTCCTTACCAGGGACAATAATTTTTGCTTTTAGGGCTTTTTTCCCTACTCCCTTGAACCTTTTCAGACATTTCCCTTCTCCATTCAGCCTTAGCCTAACATTAATGGTTTTAAAATGTAGAGATTTTTGATCCTAACATAATGTGATGCTTCCCACCGCCATCTTTAATGAAATAAAACTCCTACCTGTGTTCAACTTTCTTTTCTCCAAATTGTCCACAGCAAGGAGCCTCTTAAAATAAAGTCATCTTCTTAGTTTCCTTCCTCATCTCCTGTTCTTTCTTAAACCAGTGAGCTTTGGAATTACTTCTGATTTCACACTTCTTTCCATTACATTTCAGAAAAACTTTCCAATCACCACCTACCCCATAAATGCCAGCCTTTAAACATCACTGATTTGGAAGCTTTTTTGTATGTAAACATCTTACTAAGCCCAAATTCTCTTCTCTGTCTTTGGACCCATCCCCTCAAGAATTTCCGGTTGTATCCAGTACTGCCTCAAGGATGATAGAATCAATCCAACTGCACTGTCTCTAGCCATGGAACATTCTATGGACTGTTTCAGATTCTCAAAATGCTCCCCCAGGCTTTGGCAATGCTGCCTATCCTTATCTCCTCACCTTCCTCCCTTCAAAGCCTCTTCCTTGTCCTACTTCTAAGGCTCTATGGAGCAACTGAACTTTTTTCATTCTGCTGGCAGACATCGTCCCTTCCTATTTAAAAATGCTCCTCAGAATGTATTTTTGCCTTTATCTACTATGCCAAAGTTCACTTGGGTTATATTTTATAATTATTTTCAGAGCTACTGTTTAGTTCAGCACACTGGAATCCCATCCTTGAGGCAAACGTGTTGATTTTATGGTGTCGAAACTGGAGGATATTTGTGAATGTAACTGGCACAGAATGGGGTCCACAGAAGATGATAAATATTCACTTGTTCACCAATCCTCTCATTCATCCAATGTATACTGAGCACTTAATACAGAAAACTATTACCTGGTAATGGTACTTTGAATTATGTAAGGTGCTGAGGATTCAGACATGAGAGACCTGTGTTTGCTAAAATAGTCACAGGAAGATGCAAGGCATGTCTTGAACACTTCCTACATTCAAGCACTGCATTAAGAGCTTCACACACAACAAATAAACAATCTAGAAGTGATGTATCACTATCTCCTTGTATTACTTTGGACGGAGAATATAAATATGCATATTCGAAAGTCATACCCTCAAACTCTTCTGGCCTCAAATGTTGTGGAAACACATTGATTCGATGAAAGTGGACAATAGATATTCTTTGCCTACCTCCTATTCGTCCTTCAGATTCTAGATTAAAGCTTTTTATTAGGGTGAGCTTTTTCTGACCCATCCAGATTTAAATTAGGTTCCCACGTCCCCATTGTACATTCTTTTATACCTGTGCTTTTCCTTTATAGCACTTATTACAATTGGTAGTGATGCATTTTTTTGTGAAAGTATCCCTTTAATGTCTCTCTCCCTTGGGACATGGTAAGCTCCATGAAAGCAGAGACCACCATGTCCATTTTGTTCAACACTCTATGCCTAGTCTCTAGCACATGCCTGGCACATAATCAGTGCTCAGTAACATTTGTTAAACAATTATCAATGTTGTGATGTTGATTTCAAAAGTGTTGACAGTCTATTAATCATTTATTTTTACTTTGGAATCAGCTGTATAACTTTTTGGAAGGTTCATTCCCTCACTAATAACTTCTATATAATTTATGGTTAGACTATTTTTGGGTTTCCACTGGACTGCTAGAAAGAAAGAGACTGAAGGAGCTGGTTGCTTTTGCCCCCAGGGCAGCTTTGCTGATGGGAATGGGAGAAGAAATGCTGAGCTAGAAAAGGTCAAATATTAGATGAGTCTGGGAGGTGGGAAAAGCTGGATATGGGAAGAGAATGACCTCGGTGTCTTCCTGTCCTTACTTCCTGTCTCCCCAGGAAGTGTCAGTCAGAGATTTTCAGGAAAGGGTATTGTCATGGTAACCTGAGTTGGCCCTTCCCCTCCAGGCTGAACTGGGACAAGTGCCCTCACTGGTGGAAGAGGGCAGTCAGATGCATCATGGAAAATCCAGACTAGACAATGTCTGTGACTACAGAACCAACTATAGCATGTGGTAAGGACTCCAGCCCAGAATGCAGTGAAGCCTGTTCCTGAACTAATTAAAATTTAATCTGCTAAAGCCATTTTCTTGATAATTTGGGAAACTTTTCTTGATTTTGGCAAGTTACAAAGAGCCTCTAAAATAGAGGATGGAATAGTTTTGTTTTTTTTTTTAGCTTTGTACTTTTATCTCGTTGTATTAGATTTTATAACAAAAAAGGAGTTTTTAAAAAGGGACTCTGGATACAGTAGCAATATAATTTATCATCCAAACTGGGACACTTTAGAGAGTGAAAAGAAGGGATATTAATAATTACATTGGGACAACAAATATAAACTGGGCTGTTCCCAGCAGACTGGGATGCACAGTCAGGAAAGCTGTAGGGTCACAGCAGATCAAATGCATCTACTGGGCTGTACTTCCCAAGAGGCCAGGGCTGGGGCTGGGTGACCCTCATGCTTCAGATGGTGCTTGGTATACAGTAAGTGTTCAAGCTTAATAACTGAGTTAAACCCATGGTTGTCCAGGGTAAATTTTCTAAACAGAAAACAGGGAAGACAGAGCAAACATTTTTATAGACAGCATGGAAGTACAACGGAGAATCAAAAAAGGTAGGCGGGAGCTGATCTTGGAGACATGTGCCTGTGATCCCACCACTCTGGGAAGCTGAGGCAGGAGGATCACAAGTTTGAGGCAGGATTGTGTACTTTAGCAACTTAATGAGACTCTGTCTCAAAAGGGCTGGAGGGGCCGGGGATGTAGCTCAGTGGTTCTGCCACCTGCCTCGCAAGCACAAGGATTTGAGTTCGATCCCGGTACCAAAAAAAAAAAAAAAAGGGCTGGAGATTTAACTTATTGCAAAGGCCCTGGGTTCAATCCTCATTACCAGAAAAAAAAGAAGTAGGTAGGTACACAATGCCCAAGTGTATGTGTATTCTGTGTTTACTCATTCCCAACTGTTAGCAGTTAATTGCCATCTGTTGACATGGCCCTGAGGGAAATGTTAAGCACTTCTCCATATTTGCATATTCATTCTCTGCCTACACATTTTGCTGCCTCTCATTTATGGCCCCCCATTTCCTCAAACTCAAGAGGCAGGACCCCACATTTCATAATGTATACATATATGGGCATTACTCTTTAGGGGCTGACAGGCAAAACTGATCTCCTCAAAATTCCATTCTGGGTCAGTCAGAAAGGCTGGCTGCAGACTGGGGCCTGCCCCGACTGGACTTTCTAGGTCACACTGGTTCCCACCCCTCCTCCTCTGCCTGGTGGGTGCTTCAGGAAGAGTGAAATTGTCCGTTGACCTCTGAGGAGCAAAAGGGCATGTCCAGCTGTTTTAGAGGTTGTGGACTCCCTGAGTGACACCACAGCAAGAAAGTCCTCCAACAACAAGGCTGGCTGGCCACCATGGAGCACAGGACTGAGGCCTTAATGAGTTTCCTCTCCTACTTTTCACCTTGCCCTGGAACTGACCACTCACTGCCCGGCTTCCTCCTGTCTGCCGAGTGCTTCATCCTCTTCCCATGTCTTGGGAGAGATCTATCTCCTCTGACAGACTCAAGATTCCAGGCCGAACTTTCCCATGCCACCGTCCCTCAAAATAGCCTGCGCAGAGCTGTATTTATAGCCGTGTGAGACTCTAATGGGCCAATTTGTTTGAATTTCCACTGCTTTTGTGTTGAACTTACCCCTCACCCGTGGGCAGTCTCTTCGGGCCTTTATTGATGGGGTGTGTTAGGCTGGCGGGGGCCATGTTCAAGATGGTAGCTGTATAGGGTGCAGGGGCTGTTTTGCATATTTACTGTTCTTTAAAGCCAGTTTTTTTGAGAGAGAGAAAGAGACAGAGAAAGAGGTTTCTGTAAGTAGCCCGGACAATGAGAACAAGACCGGCTGTATGCCGAGCACGGGATCCCGGCCAAAACACATATCATTAGCTTGGACCAGCTATAAGCAAGGAAATGAGAAACATATGTTGGAGAGCAAGGTTAGGAGTGAAGGACTATGGGTCAATGACAGTCGCCCTAAAACTTTTCCCTTGTTCTTCAGCTGTGGCCTGGTGGTGTCAAATGTCATTTTGACTGCCTTGATTTCTCATGGTGGGGCTGCCTGGGTGCCTTTTTTTTTCTTCCCCCCCCCCCACTATTTCCTGATGGGACATATTTTTTTGGGGTGGGGGGACAAAAGACAACAGGCAGAGAAGGGTTTGTATGATAGTTTTTCTCAGTTCTGGGAAAATGACAACCGTGTTTCCCGTGATGCTCTAAAATTCTTCACTTTCTTTGAAATAATGGGTGTCTCTCAGTTTGGGATTTGGATTTAGTTTGAGGGAAGAAAGGGGGAAGACTTTTAGAGTAGTTCTCACTGTTTCTTTCTGAAATATAATTAGATGCGCCTCATTACCTCACACTGAAAGACTTTGTGCTTTTTGAGCTATGTCTCCTGAGATCTTTGATGGGCCACGGCTTGTCGTATCCACTTGCATTTGATCATATTACCAGTTATTTTTCCCCTTGACACGTTTGCCTCTCTGCCTGCTTTCCCCAAGGTGTCTGGAGTTGATTTTGCTGGTCTGAAGGCCATACCCAGGGAATGTGTTTGGTCCTAGATGTGATGATGGGCCTGTATCCCATTGGCCCATCCCAGTTTCCTCTTTCTCCACCACATTCCTCTTCCTTAAAGTTTTTCCTGGACACTTTACTAACAAGGCTCCACTCTCTTCACTCCAAGGCCAAGACCCTTGTTCTCTATAAAGCCCAGATGAATAACTGTATCACATGAAACCCAGAGACAGTCCCTGGAGAGCATGCTGTGGCTACTGTTCTGAAACCAACCACAGCGGCCCAGAAAATTCACCAGGTCCCAAGGCCTAGGTCTGGCCAAAGCCATAAAATGGCCACAGTTATGCCCAGCTGTGCCTAGTAAGGAGATTTCTTAGAAGTGAGGGCACAGTGTTGTTAAAATTCTAGTAGCAAAGAAGGAAAGGAAAATGCTCCCACATAACTCCTCCCTGACCTTCATTCCTTTAAGATTTGAGAATGGTGTTGGGGTGATGTTTTACGTAATGAAAGCATTTGGGCCTTGTTTATTTTTTGCTTCCTTCTTTGGGCCTTGTTCTGAAAATAAACTTTTCTCTTAGTTTCTGGGCTGTATATGAGTGTCCTCAAGGCCTTGGGCAGTGTGGATGGTTGGCTTGAGGTTGGCTGGACCTGTGTTCCTCAGGTGAGCTGTCTTTGTTTCTTTGTTCTTGTGTGCATGTGTGTTCACTGTTTCTTTTCTCTCACTCCACTTTCTGAGTAACAGAAAGTTACTTTTCTTTGCATGAAGACTTCCCTGGTCATAGGAAGAAGCTTCAATTACTGATTATTAAGTCCTTAGCAGATCAGAAGAGGGGTGTGTGTGTATGTTGTATGTATCCATTCACTTAACAAAAAAATATGGGGGGAATAAAGGGAGCTGAACCACAAGAGGCAGACCATGGGTACGTAAGGCTCAAACTGACAGGAAAGCAGGATCTTGGTGAGGTGACTGAAAATATTCCCATTTCAAGGAGTCTACTTTCCAAATATCTCTTCCTTTCCTCTCTTTAATGGCAGATGGGAACTGGCAGTAGGTTAGAATTCATGTGTTTTCTTTCTGTGTCCTCAATGGTTGGCTGCCTTTCAAATCTCAACCCAGCCAAAACAGCCCTCCGACCTACCATTTCCACTATCTCCTCTACCCTAACTTTTCTGGCCCAGTCACCACAACTCTTCCTGGGAATACACAATGGCTTCCCTGTGGCCTCTCCACTTCCTCTCTGGTTCCACTGCAATCTACTTGTCAATGAACGGCCACAGGGCCTTCAAAAACTCAAATTAGATTAAGCCTATTTCTCTGCTGAAAGCCTGGCTAATTCTCCCCCTTGATTTTAAGTCATTTCTCCTTCGTCTTTTCTGTTCCAACCATCCTCGCTCCATTTTCCTCATCATGAAAGAGTGGGGATAATAACAGTGCCTTCCACAAGGGTGGGAGAGGTGTGCACAAACACACAAGGTACCTTGACCAGCATCTACCCGTGATAGGTGCTCAATAAATGGAAATGTGGCTAACATTAACTTCCTTGAATTGTCCAAGGACTTTCCTGCTTCAAGGCCTCACAAAGGCCCCTGTCAGTTCTGTTTTCCTCTCTGTATGGCTGTCTCTTTCTTTCTTTCTTTCTTTCTTTCTTTCTTTCTTTCTTTCTTTCTTTCTTTCTTTCTTTCCTTCCTTCCTCCCTTCCTTCCTTCTTTCTTTTCTTCCTTCCTTCCTTTCTTTTTTTTTTTTGTACCAGGGATGGAACTCAGGTCCTTGTGCTTGCAAGACAGGCGGCAGAACCACTGAGCTAAATCCCTGCCCTGGCTGTCTCTTTCTTATCCTTCAAGTTTAAATGTTAACCCATTTGAGGTCTTCTCTAGTCCATCAAGTAGATCTAAACTGTCAATGCCCATTCCCATTATTTTCTTCTATAATGAATTATTTCCTCCATAGCACATTTTCCAACTTGTGATTACATATTATTTGTTAACCTGGGAGCAGAGCTGGATTTAATATCCTTATCTAGCACAAGAAGTATCTGTGGACTGAATGCATGCAAGAAAGAGTATAATTCCTTACCTTTCCTCTTTAATATCAGAGGCACCCCTCAACCACCTTGTGTATGCCACCCACTTCTCTCCAAATCCTGTATTTATTTATTCTCTCATCCTTTTGCCATTATTGATCCTGATCTCTTGGCAACAGAAAATCTAAATCATCCAGGTGCCGCCCCATCACTTGCCTGCTCCTCTATTCTCCTCACTCACTCATAGGCTGGCTTCTCCTTTGAGAGGCTCACGTTTTCATTTATATGTAAATGATAAATAATAGAATATGTAATGTACAGAGTGAGCTCAATGACTAATAACTCCTCATCTGCCAAGTTAGAAGTTTGGGGATGAATTAACTCATCATATCCCATTAAGAGATCAAGGTCTATGCAATTACCCCATGAATATCCAAGAACAGGCATCTTACAGCTCTACCTGAAAGACAAAGTGATACAGGAACTCAGGTGGAGGAGAAATCAGAGTCCCCACTTTTCATCTCTGTCACCACCCATGACACGTGCTCGTTTGTACTATGTTGAAGCTGAGCAACATGAGCTAAGAATGGATAATTTGGCCCGTCCTCACGAATCTCTTGCTCTTGCTCTCTTCCGCAGTCTCGAAGCCAAGAACACCAAAATGGAAAATGCCCTCGACTGAATCTTTTATTATTTATTGATTGATAGCCCTTTTTTCCCCTTAAGCCTCCTTGCACTTTGCTAATTACTTCTCTGGAAATCATTTCACTTTGCCATTCACCAGAATGCTGCCACCTTTGGGAAAGAATGTGGCAGTGTGGTGGGAGCCTGACAACAGCTGAGCACCAAGAAAGGGCTTCTCACTGGACTGCTGGGCCAGCCCCACCCTGCAATCCAAACTCACTCTGGAGACAGTGGGGTAATGATGAGAAATGGCATGAGGCATGCATCGGAGCAATTCTTTTCATACACAGAACAAGCAATTTCATCATTTCATTTTTGTGCCCATTTGGATTTGTGGTATCATCATGACTAAGTCAGGGAAGCAAGCCTATCTCCTAGCACACTTGAGGCCCTGGGTTGCCCAATGGGATCTGAGGGTGAAATCTATGTATCCTCCTGACCACAGTGCTCAGTGATTTGAGTTATTCTGAAAAGCCCAAATAATCATTAATTCCTTTAAAAAGAAGAAAAGATCTCTTCTATTACCAACACCTAAGAGACCCTACTGGTTTGTAGATGTTTAAATGGATAGCATTTCAATGGGTTTTATTGAAATAAATTTTCTAGGATTTCATAGAGGGGAGTCAGGGGGAAAAAAGAAAATGTTGATTTTAAAGGTAAAGGAGAAAGTGTTTCTTTAATGTGATATATATCATCATAATGGCACCTTCAATTTGGAGATTACCTTTATTTGAAAACATATGACATATTAAATACACAGTATTGGGGACATCAAGGATGCAGGCATCCTTATATTAAAGATGGAAAGAATGGATTCACAGGTGTGATCTTCCCCCCAAAACAGAGCAGCGGCATAGGGCCAGCCCTGCTACATTACCATCATTACCATGCCAGAGTTCCTGTGTCTCCACAGGTCTCAGACTAGACTGAACTAATTTTTTGGTGTTAGACTTGAATCAAAGAGGCAGCCAAGTTCTATTTTACTCAACAAATAAAGCAAAGGTTGATTGAGCGTCTAGTGTGTATGAAGACTAAGAAAGGCCAGGGCCTTGTTCTCAAGGAATTTACAACTCAGTGGAGGAGACAGACATATAAACTAACTTTAATGTAAAGCACTATTAAATACAGCCCTGAGTGAGATGTGTTGGCAGTGACAGAGGCACCACAGGAGAAGCTGCTATGGAGAGCAGATGCCTGTGACAGCCTTAGGTGAGAAAGAGAAAGACCCATCGGTAGAATCAGGGTCTTCCCTTGAGGGACCAGGAAACTCTTCTTACCCATAGAGACTTCTTTCTTATTTTGAGGGCCAAACTGCCCACCTGCAGCTGCTCCTATGTGCTTCTAGCTTCATCCTTTGAAGCAATGTAGATTTTAGTCCCTCCCACATATACCTACCTTTAAAATTCTACGTCTAGGTAACACTTCTCTCCTCTTTCCCAGGGTCCTTCCCTGAAAGACTCCTTGGCCATCTCCTATGTCAGAGTCAACGGACCACTTTCTTTAACTCATTCACCCATAGTATTATTCTGAAACCCTTCGCTCTGAGGACATTCTTTTTGGCAGAGGCCACCTTATTCATGCTCATCCTTAAACCTATCATTGAAAATTCAACACAATATCCTAAATATATTTTGGCCAGTGAGTCAGTTTTTTCCCATGTGGTCCATTCATTCATCTGTTTATTTTTCTATCTACCTGTCCATCCATCCATCCATCCATCCACAACCATCCATCCATCCGTATGATACTTAAATAAGCTTCTGTGATATAAGGCACTGTTGTAATTAACGTAGGGGATAAAACAATGCAAAACTACTGTGAAAGGCAGGTCTACTGAGGTAAAGGTTGGAAGAACCATACTCATCTTAATACAGACTAAGATTTCATTACTATTTTTGGTAGCCATGGATTACACCATAACCATGTACTAAACTTGTGGACACCTAAACTTCTAACATATTCTCATAGAATTTATGCTTATACAGATTGCCCTGGTTTGGTGGCTCGGTATTTGATTTTTGGAATCAAAGTTTGGTACTTTACATGGATTTTATCCTTTCAAGTTTCAGTCCATCATTTCTGTTTATTGATATCTTCTGGGGATCTATACCCTGTCCTCTAACATCAAGCCATTCTTTTAAAATTCTGAACCTGCAAGTAACACAGGAAGCTTAGTCCAGACCCGTGGGGGATACAAAGTAAGCTTTGACTCCATCAGATGTTATGACTAACAACACTTTATTTCTTTATCATGACCATAATAAATTTTTGGCCAAATGTGTAGCCCCAAGGATGTTATCAATTTACTAGTATCAATATTAAACGAATGCATTAATAAAAAGCAGAACTGAGTGCCAGGCTTTACCCAAACTTGTGTTTGCAGAGGACTCAATCTACTAATATAGAAGGAAACTGGCAACACCAGAAGGTTTAAGGAGGGTCTCTCTGCTCAATTCAGAGGCACTGAATCAGTGGCTTAAATCTCCAATCTGTTTCTGAGGCCAGAGAACACACCAGTGTCCTTTATGAACATCTTGGATTTCTACTTTTTAAATGAAATCCACTGGGTCCTATCAGTCTGTGGTTTGTCTGCTCTGGTTTTAGCAAACTTGAGATGGGGTTATGCTGTGATTGGTTAGAATATTCTGGCCTCTGGAAGGGGGAACCCACTGACCCCTGACCACAGCCTTGTCATACAGAGAGTGTCAGAGGCGGCCCAATTACCTAAGAGGGCTGAGAAAAATCAAATAGAAGCCGGGCACAATGAGGGGGAAAAAACACACAGCAGGCCCAGCGTTAGTTCCACTGCTTGAATTACCACTATGTCAATAGAAGGTGATAAATCAAGGGAGATATTTACTGATTAAAATTACAGACTCCTACGGGAAACTGTATAAACAGATTGAAGAACAAAGCCTGCAGGGACTGAGCCCAGCCGAATCTATCCAAGCCAGTTGTTGTTTCTATTTCCAGCCAACTGTTGGACCCAGAGGTCACAGACAGAGCAAGCAAGTTGCTCTACAGAATTCAGACTTGCTAGACACTGATCCAAATATTTGTAGGGAAAATTTAAAGGCATTCTGGGAAGAGATTCAGGACTCAGATCCATTCACAAGGGAACCTCTTGTTTCATTCTTCTCCTTCCTCTTCCTCTTCCCCTTCCTTCTTCTTCTTCTTCTTCTTGTTTCCCTCCTTCTTCTTTCTTTTACTCTCAAGCCTGATCTAGACTCAATAGAAGGATCTAGAATGCCTGCTCTTCATAGCCTGCCTGAGATTGAAGATGCCGAAGGGTAGATGTAGGAGTTATGAGTGGTCATGAAGCCCAGCTAGGAGGAGGCTGGGGGCGTGTTAGTATTCCCAACAGGCTTTGGGTGCCATCCCAGCTTGTGCAGCCTCTGGCATGGCCGTGTTGGTGTTCCCAGGAGAACCGAAGGTGTGCTCTGCCATCCTGCTCTCCCCAGGTGCACTGCATGGTTATTATCTTTCTGCTTCTTTATATAGGATTTTTCTTGAGCAAGAGAAAGACTTTTGGAGCATGTCTGGAGTAATTTGTACACGGAGGGCATTAGAAGCAAGGTTGGAGTTACTTTTTTTGGAGCCCTGTGAATTTCCTTTTGCCAGCTTTGCCTGTGGGCCTGGGACCATCACCTAGAATCACTCCAATCTGATAAGGAACAGCATGAGCTTATGTGTGATGGACAGAGGGATGCCTGCAGCAGGCTGTGCAACATTACTACCACTCGTTATTGTGTTAGTTACTTTTCTCTCATTGCTGAGATGAAATACCCGCCACCTAAAGTTAAAGGGAAAAGGGTTTATTTAGCTCACAGTTCATAGAGGCTTCAGTCCATAATCTGCAGGCTCCAAGGCAGAGTGGTAGAGGGGCAAAAGTCCACAGCAGCCGAAGCAGCAAAAGCAGCAAGAGCGGCAGGAGAGACATCCAGAGGAGAAACAGTTCATGGCACCCACAAGGCAGCAAAAGCAACAAGAGACCTTCACCCTGTCTTTCTGTCTCTTTTATCCCATCCAGACTACCAGGATTAGGGCAGTACCAAACTACTCACTTACACATAGTGGTTTAGTATTCACACGACCTTAATCTCAGCATCTGACATTCCAGATTCAGCTACCTCTGACCTCATGAGGCTTTGAGAGGACATCCAGACCCGAACCATAACAGTTATCTAGGAGTGGTCTTGGAGTTACGTTTTATCCTTGTAATCTAAATTCTGTTTCTCTCCTTTTGTGCCCTTGGCTAAGGATATGGAATCATCACTAGAAGGAAATCAGACAAAAGTACCAAGTCCTCTACCTCTGAGCTATACCCTAGCACTGCATCTGTTTTTCAATGCCACCAAGGCACAGAATAAACTGACCTTTTCCTTAGAGTTGGAAGGGAGAGGAGATAAAGAAGATCCCAAGAACATCTAGAAGTTCAGACTTAAGGAAGCTGTGGATAACAAAGTGCCTGCATAATTACCCTGGCTTGCTCTCAGTTCTTTAGCGACTGGGTTACTGTGAAGTGAGGTGTGTGCCTTTGTTTTTCTTCCCTGACACATCAGGTGTTCCCTGTCTGTGTGAATTCCTCATGCAGGGTGTCACCTAGCCCATCTCTTGCTATCAGTCCCTGGAGAGAGTGGCGATGACTGGGTGGACGTCACACACCATTATAAGCTCTGGAAAACTCTAAGCTGTCCTCTTATTATTTTTCCTTAAAGGAAGTCATGTTTAGAGCTGTACTTGCCTCTCTGCCTGCTGTGAGTCCCCTTTGAATGATTTCCAGGTTGTCCACTGATCTCCCAGTGGAAGTCCATTGTGGAGAGGAGACATTCGTTATGATTTCCTGAGCTGGGAAGGTGAGGTTGGCTCCTGCAAACTGGGACATTATGATCTTGTTCTCCACTTGCTAAAAAGTCTCTCTTTGTTCTGGATCACTATGGCCCAGAGTCCTTCCAATGAAAACCAGTTGTAAAACTGGCAGCAGTTTAGACCTTAAGCTAGCACACAAATCCATAAGCAGAAGGGCCTTCGGGATGCAGGCCGGGTGTCTGCAAAGAGGCCTGGTTTGTGTTCAGGGCTGTGACCGTGCAGGCCCTTTGGTCTATGGCTTCTTGTTTCTCTTGGTGAAATGTAGGCTCTTGTGTGTGTCCTGACTCTCTTAGGATGAACCTAGGCCTACTCTCACCTCCTGGGGGTCTTGGGTTTGCTACATGCTCAGCAACCAGGGCCTGGTGTTTTTCAGTGTTTTCCCTGGCCAGCAATGGACATTTCCGGGCAGTGACCAGAACTGTCAGAGTGACTGAGAGAAGATATCTCATCAGCAAGAAGAGCTAACAGTGAGGTCTTCACAGACAATATGAATCCGAGCCTAGAAAAGCAAGTACAAGTTTTACAGACTTTTCCCTTCTTTTTTGTGGTCCTGGGAATTGAACCCACAGCCTCTGCACCGACAAGAAGAGACAGTGGAAATACCAAACAATACAACAGCAAGTCAAGGATGAGCCAAGTAAAATTGCTTCTCTGTGTTATGACCCTGCTATTTCTAGGCTAGGCAGTACCCTACTTCTCTTTAAGTGAAGATTAAGCTCAAATGGGATCAGTCAGAGGGAGGGCAGGGGGTGGTCCTGGGTGGGGCAGAGATTCAAAACCAGAGCTCTTCCTGGGGACACTTTTCCTAGCATCCTGGCCTCTCTAGTAGTGTGGGTTCTTTCTTGTAGGGCCCTAAAACGTCCTAAACTAGCTGATATTTTTAATTAAAAAGAGAAATCCACTTGCAAGGATGAGGAAATCCAAGGATTCAATATCTGTGAATCATTTTCTTGGGACAGAAAGAATTCAAATTTAAATCTAAACTTGTTCCTGCTTCCTGAATCAAATTCAGATATTCAACAGGTTATCTTGATAAGTACTGATTGATTATCTGCTATGTGTGGTTGGAGGGAACAAGCCTGGCAAGTTTGGTGGGGCCAGTACTCAGAAGACACCGTAAAATATGAGGGAATTTGTGCTGTTTCTTATAGCCAGGAGATGTTTGGTAGCAAGGGAGTAACCCAAGCAGATCTGTGCTTTAGAAAGGCCATATTCAAAAGATATTGAGCCCATAGGTGATTGCTGACCTTTTTTGAATATCTACTATGTGCCAGGAACTAGGCCGATTGTTTCATTATGCTTATTCAGTCAAATCTCCACATAACCCTGTGTTCATCCTTATGATGAACTAATCTCATCCTCATCTCACAGATGGGGCCCAGGGAGGTTGAGAAACTTGCCCAAGGTCACACAGCCTGCAAGTAGTAGAGCGAGGATTTGAACCCACATTGACTGGACTCAAGAGCGAACCCAAATATCTATGTTTTGGCAAGGACTATTAAGCAAGTAAGCGTCATGAGCAAAGTCCAGTTAAATTAGAAAAGTTGCTCTAATGAATTTTTGTAGCATTAAAAGTAGCTAAGTACAGGATATTTAAAAGCATTGTGATAAAATAAATAAGCACAGGACAAACCATTAAAGATGGGACACAACCCAGGCACATAATGTGTCTACCCACAGAACTGTGGAGCACCTAAATTCTGTCACAGTGTGCCAGTGTGACCTTGGGCAACTGCCCCTCCCTCTTATCCAAACCCTTCTCATGGAAATAATATCTGCTTTGTACAGTTATTATAGGATTAACCAAAATGATAGAAAGTGCCCAGAAAGGGTGGGAAGCATATGACAGGTGCTCAATAAATGCTTTGTGGGTAAACTAGGCAATTCTCTACTTTCCAGGAAAATTTTTTTTTTTTAATGTAGAAGGACACTTAACTCTCATTGAGTATTTTATTCAAACAACTTGGCCTTTTCTTCATGAAAAAGATTTAACAGGGATTACTTTGTGATGTTCTATGTAGCCTGTGTGTAAAAACACCAGCCATTTCCCCTAGTGACAAAGTTGCCACATAAGTTAAAAAAATGGTAAGAGAAACAATGCCCATTATATTATCTTCAAGCCTGTATTATGTAGGTATTAAATGTGAACTTCAAGGTCGTCACACTGGGAAAATATTTCCATCTGTAGTGCTCCATTCTCCAGTCTGTCAGTTCAATTAAGCCTGAGAATTTCAATTATCTCTCTAACTCTAAAAATATGTATAGATACTTCTGAAAGCGGAAACTATTTCAGGGCTTAGAAGAAATTCTGTGGGAGTGAATGTGCTCACAGCTTTCAGGCCAGCCGGGCTGACCCTTCCAGATCTCTGCCTGGTGTGGAAAGACCATAGGCATCGGATCAAATCAAGTCAAAATAGATAGCCTTTCTCTCAAGAAGCATGTTTGGAAAAGACATGGAGGGATGGACAAGTTGTGTGTGAAAAACACGTATACAATCAGTGGGAAACATATTTGTCTAAAAATATTAAATTAAAAACTTCTTAGAGTGACAGCATTTCTTCCTTTCTCTCTCTCATTTCCAGTTCATTCTTATCTGAATTCTGTCAGCTCTCAAACTGACATTTTCCTGTTCTGATCTTTTCTCAGATAGTAAAGAGGGATTTTTTTTTTTTTTATTGGGTGGATGCAAACAGCAAACCAGCCTACAGAGAAGCATCAAGGACAGTTTGGAGTCCTAATCTGTGACCTCCCGCCCTCTCCTAACTAGCTATTGACATTGAACTTAAAAAAGCTGCAATGTTGAGACGAGATAATGTTTTAGAGGAAAAGAGAAAAGGGCTATGGTGAGAGGCGTGGGGGTTGGGGGCTTCGGAAGTGAGTGCACTGTTGCACTGTGAGTCAGACTGCAGGCTTTAAAAGTTCAGTTTTGTTTAAAGGATCCAATAAAGAAAATAGGCCTCATCCTTTAGACCAGTAACAGCATGGGTGACTCTGTCTGGATAATAGCTCTCTGTCCTCTTTGGATGATCCTGTCAATGTGAAGTTGTGCTGTTTTCAGGATTCTCGGTATAGAAAAACGGCTGTGTGTTTTCTGCATTGGCTCACAGAGTCTATTTTCACCTCATCCGTGTGGTGCCACCCAGTTGGGTTTTACAATGCCTGGATCTGGGATTTTTAACAGGAATATCTAGAAGGACTCTCTCCACCATGTCAAAACAGCAAAGGGGTGGGGGTGGGGGAAAACCAAACACTGCTTCTGCTCTGGTTTGATCCCTTTGCTCTCTGGACTCTAAAACAGAGTTTTAATTTCTGTTTACCCTCATGAAGAGACTCTCCCACCTGACAATGTGAATCTGATGTGCTCCCTGTCCAGCTGGGGACAGAGATAAACAGGGAAACAGTTTCCTAGAAAACTGGGCTGTGCTATTGTGAAGCCATCTGTCCTTATTTTTGTATCATTAGGTCCTGTATGATCTTGAATAAAGTCCTGACATCTTTAAACATGCTTCCACCATTTTGCTGTTGGTTGGAAACATGGTTTAGTTGACTGCTGGCCAATCCAGAAGAAAACTTCAGAGAGAAAATGTTGGATCCCTGAGGGTAAGGTTTATTTAGTTTCAAAATGAATTCTGAAACACCTGATTCCTCTCCTCTCTTTTCTCTCCTTTCCTTTCCCTCTTCTCTTCCCTTCCTAATGGCTGGATGTTTCCAGAAGACAGTGTATTACTCTGCTTACAGAGAGCCAGGTGTGATGGAGCATGCCTGTAATCCCAGCACTCAGGAGGCTGAGGCAGGAAGATCTGCTCGAGTGCCAGGCCAGCCTGGGCTGCATAGTGAGACTCTGTCTCAAGAAAACAAACAAACTAACTAACAAACAAAAAATCAGTGTCCTGTAATTTGAAGTTTGGAGGTCACGTGAAATAGAAAGGGAAGAAAATATCTTCTAATGTCTTTACCTTATGGAAGTTTCTGGTTTCTTCTGGGCTCACCTCAGGGAGTCCAAACCTTTCTGGGCATAGAAAAGGCCAGTGAGCAGCTGAGGGAATTCTAATCACATGATTGTTGTTCAATGGGGAGGGCAGATGCCCCAGACTCTACTTTTTATATTCATTGCTTGAGACACTTGAAATTAGGCCTGACATAGCACTAACAGATGTACTACAGGGAATGAGCCTGCACTGGGCCCTAGGGAATAAGCTAGAAGACCTAATAAGTCTTTTCCATCTTTAATTTTCATGGTTCTAAATATGCAGGCTGCTTATAAAGTGGCAGGTTGATTCTCAGGCAGACTGGTTAGCTTTGAAAGTACGTAACTGGGGAGGATTTTGCTTCCTGTAGCTGCGTTCCTTGACTTTCACTTCAGTAGGTACCTGATTTCTGAGAGCAACCCTTCCACGTCTCCTTCCACCTCCCCATAGTGGAGAGCAGATGAGTAAATGGTTGTCTTGGGCTTCCTCCCTGAGTACACTAACCAGGTTCTCTTGTCTCTGCTCTGGGGGCTCTTGCTGGTCTCCTGGTATGGGATGAGCAAGGGAGGGATGAGCAAGGGAGAGTTGAAGGGGATGGAAGTGAGCCCACTACCAACCTGTGTCTACCCTGAAATAAGGCCAATGTTTGGAACATTCATGACCTTGACCAGATAAGGATCTGAGGTCAAGGAACTAAGACTCACCTCAAAGAATACACCTGTGGGAACTACACAGGAAGTTGCTGACATGTGTGATGGTGCAATTTCATATCACACAGCTGGTGAATTCATTTTGGAAATGGCTGTTTGGGGGAGAACTTGCTGTTTTTCTTTTGGTAATTGTTCCCTCTGGCACCCAACTCTCACTCCCATCATGATGCAAGGAAACAATTATAGGCAATAAAAAAGACACAGCTATATTTAGAGAGAGGGGACAGCTCCTAGGAGTTTCCAAGTCTTCTTTGAGCTCACACAAAGATTGCCTTTTTTTGGATGTGGGAAATAAGAACAATCTCAGTTTTTCCATTGATAAAACAGGGACTTTCATTACTGCTTGCATCACAGAAAATGTTATGAGAATGAACCAGCTAAGATTTTTATGGTGGTCTGGAGACAAACTATATTATAGCCGTGCAAAGGATTTTTCATGATGCATAAAAGTACACCTAAGAAGGGGACCCAGACATCTGTCTATTTTGCATTCTCCATTTCCAGGGTGAAATAGCCAGGAAAGCTACTTGTGGCTGACCACATGCCAGGACTAACAGCTTGCTTTGAACTGTCTTATCCAGATGTAAGGAGCCAGTTACTAATTAATCAAACACCATGCTTACTCATGGAGCCAGGACTACAGGTAAAGAAGGATTAGGTGCAAAGGAGAGGGTAGAGGGACAGGAGGAACCAAGGACAGAGAGGAAGACAAAGACTGTAGCGAAGAGGAGCTAGATTTGGTTTCCTGTAAAGTGTTCGAATTGAAATAATCACTGGCTAGCAGAAGCATGCCAGCTTCCTCAAGCCCCACTTTTAGTTTGCCATCCGCTAAAACAGAATTAGATCCGTGGCTAGGAAAGGATCCTGCCTTCCTCATGGCTGCTGGTGGCTCTGCCCAGCCTGAATGTCATAGTCAGAGGTGTGGGTGGGCAAGGACCCCTCCTGCTAGAGCAATTTCATCAGGATTCTGCAAGCTTCGTATGTAACCCCTCTTAAAAATCGGAAAATGAAACAAGACATATTTCTGAGGTTGTCAGCAGGTAGATCCACTGGTTCATGGTAAGTAATCTCTCTGGGAGGAAGTCTTGGCTCTGATGTCTGTGTCGAACGATCCGTGGCTCCCCTCGGCCGCCCTGGTATAGGTCTGTTCGCTGGGCGAGGAGGCGGTGATGATATTGCTTCTAACAACCAGACTGAAGCATAGCCTCGGGCTGTCTTGCAAAGCCCCCTCCAAACAGCCTCTAATTAATTTTTATCCTGCCATCCCAATGAGTCCCGAGAGTGCAGCAACCCAACAACAAAAACCCTCATCAAGTCATCTGGAGGAAGCTTTGACGTAACACTTGCAGATTTTAGATCTCCAAAAGAGATGGCTGCAGAAGAAAATAAGAAAACCTCCTCCCTTTTAGCCGCCTCCATCCTGCTCGATTCCCCCCAACCCCAGCTTCTTTTTCTTTCCCAGCGGCCAGAACTCAGATCTTTCTCTAACTCTCTTCCACCCATGGCTCTTTCAGAAAGAACCCTGGAGCTATATTTTTTTGCAGCAGGAGGAGAAACCCAAATTCTCTGGGGTTTGAGGTCAGATACCTGCACGGGGCTACAGAGGGGACCCCAGGGACCCCTGAAAGGCAGGAAGAGAAATCTGATGGCCTCTCTGGCTTGAAGCCATGCTGGGCTGGGCCTTCTTTCACTGTGAAAACACTCTTTAGCAGACATAATGTTGGAAGCGAAGGGAAGGTTCCACAAAGAGGAATCTTACCCACAGAACACATCAAAGCTGTGGCATCCCGGGGCCTCCTCCTCTGAGGGTGCTGCGGGCAGAAGCTCAGTTGCAATGGCTGGCTCTTAGTGACAGGGGCCCATGTAAAGCCCCTGAAGGCCCCCACTTAGGTTGCTTTTCTTCTTATTCCCAGGGGATTTGGAAAGAGGAGGCCCTTCCACCCTGGCCCTGCTCCACTCAGCTGGCACGTGAGCTGCCCTTCTTACCGTCCCTCCAGCTCTGGCTGTGATGCCTCCTTGGCTCAGATCTCCCCTGATCTGCTTCCCAAACACCTTAACCTCCACCGCCCTTTCAAAGCCTTCGCAGCCCCTCTATGTCTACTCACAGGGCTTCTCTTAGGACCTTGAAATGAATTACAATTCAGCAATAGCGACTGTTTGAAATGATACATTCAAAGGTGTTGAAACCCAAACCACCCGATGCCTGGCTTCCCGGGATTTCAAAACAAAAAGATTGAGGGACTACTCCCTTTCCGAAGACCCAACACAGGAGACTGATCCAAAGCCAGCCGTGAGGGTGTTAATTTCATGATCACTGGGTGCCAAAGAAATTTCCTTGGGACCTGCTTGACTCCACACCTCCTGAGAAATGGGGTCATTGTTTCTAATGAGTTTGCGCAGTCTGGCTCCTTTAGAAGAGTTAATTGCAGAATCACAGGCCTAGAAAAGAGCTCTTTGACAGCTCCTCTGTACCAGGTCCAAGGAGTGAGTGCTGATCCTATTTTTGAAGACGCCCATGGAGCCCCGAGCCCCGCTGCAGTGACTAATCATTCGTAATTGTCCTCTTTAATTTTAACCTCATGCACTAGTGCTTTAAACAGCAGATTTCCATTTGTGCCCATCCTCAGAGAAGGTAGAAAGCATTGCTCATCATGGGAACAGGGCTACTCATTTCCTCCTCCTCTGCTTTTCCTGTCTCCTTCGATGGTAGCGTTGCCCAGTGGCAACAAGAAAATGGTGGGGAGTGGACACATCTCAGCCTGAAGTCTGTATTTTGAAACTTACTCACTATGCTATGAAACCTGTTTCCCTGACTGTGCAACTGAAGAAGTAATAGTTGCCTTGTTGGGGTGTTTTGAGGATGAAGTGAGATAATGGAAAGAAAGTGCTTTGCATATGCTCAGGGTCGTATCTATGATAGCCCCCCAAATTAAAAGATGCCCCCTAGCTGGGTCTGGTGGTACATGCATATAATCCCAGCTACTCCAGAGGGAAGCTGAGGCAGGAGGATTTCAAGTTCAAGCCCAGCCTGGGTAACTTAGTGAGACTTTGCTGCAAAATGAAAAATAGTGCTGGGGATGTACCTCAGTGCTAGCATGTGGGAAGCTTGTGGTGCCATGCCTGGTCAAAAAAAAAAAAAAAAAAAAAAGATGCCCCCTGGATGCAGAGTTGGCTGCACATGGAAGTTTAGACCCTGCCTCTTAAACTTCCACCACTTCCCAACAGCACCTCCCTAGGACTCGAGCCTTCAGGCACAATGGACTTTTGGAAGACACCCAAGCCACACACAAAGCATAGCACAGGGAAGGTGCAAGCTCTCTTGGTCCTGGTGTTCTCATCTGTACAGTAATCTCCATGACTCCTCCATGTCCCTCCACTGGGGAGCACCAAGTGAAAGGAGGGAGAAGGCTGGGAACTGCCAAGTGGAAAGTGCGAGTCAAACATGAGGTGCATATGAGGCTCAAGACGGACCCACCATTTCCGGCTGGCCCTGCCTACTGTCCTGACTCCAAGGAGCACCTGGGAACTACCCCAAATCACCAACATCCTGGGGGTGAGACTGGGATGAGAGAGCTTAGATTTACTTCCTTATTCATTTTTTAGTGTTCACATTTCCTTGCACTGTCTGTTCTTTTTTGTTCTGAAAGGGTCAAGTCCTACCCTTCAGTCAAGGGGCAGCATAGCATAGTGGGCCAATGGTTGGTTAAAGCCCTGGTCTGTGGAGCCAGACACTCCTGATGCTCAAACTGTCACAGTACATTTACACCTGTGTCCTCGGGAAGCTGCTTGCCTCCCTACCTCAGCACCCTCATTTGCCCAATGGTGAAGATGAGAGTCCCCCTCTGAATACACATTATGTACTAAGAAGCCTTGCCAAGAGATTCCTGATTCAGCCTTGAGAGACCTAAGTCAAAATCCTCTTGGGATGGGGATTTAGCTCAGTGGCACTGTGCCTGCCTTGCAAGCACAAGGTCCTGAGTTCGATCCCTGGTACAACAAAAGAAATCCTCTTCTTCAGAAGGTTCTTAAACTTCTAGGGTCTATGGCTTTTTGAAAGAAATGATTAATGTGATAGAACCTCTGCAGAAATGTTAATGTATGCCCTAAATTTCACTTATATTTTCAGCCCATTCATGGAATTATCAGAGTTCCTAAACCCTTTTAATATTTATTTATTTATTTATTTATTTATTTATTTATTCATCTCTCTATCTATTTATGCGAGAGAGGGCCTCACTATGTAGCCCAGGCTGGCCTTGAACTTACAGCAGTTCTCCTGCCTCAGCCTTCTGAGTGCTGGGGTTACAGGCATGTGCTACCACACCCAGTAGAGTCCCTAGAACCTGATGAGGAACTTTTGTGTTACTGTCTTTTTATTTACAAGGTCACTAGGACCATCCAAGTGCAGCTTTGGATGTAGTAAGGATAAATAGCTGATCAGAAAATGTTATTGTGGTTGTCAACTGAAGGTCCACCCACAAAGGAAACAAAATGTATGAACCCAAGCAGACCCTATAAATCTCTTGCTGCCCTGATGCAGGCCACTGCAATTTTTGTCACATCGAACGCAACCTGCTCAAAGAGAACCTTGGAGAAACTTTTTCTCTGCCCCTTTCCCACAGCAGCTGCAAAAATAGCCAAGGGTTAAATTGTTAAGAATTCCCTATTCTGGAGGAATGGAAGGTCAAAGTCACGAGCCTCAGTTAACAAAGGTTTTTTTTAAATTTCAAGTTCTATGAAGCTGGTGTTTACAGGTAGGGTTTGGGAGAACTTAACAAATAATATCAAATATACCCTTTGATATGATTATACCCTGGATGACTTCATTGCTATTTGGTAGGAAGTAAGGGTTGGGCCCACAAGAGTCTAATTTTCAGGTTAGACAGAAGCATATTTCAAGTCCTCTGATATACCTACTTAACAAATACCACCTTTTTCACCTTTTTGATTTATTTCTCTACTTCTAGACCATTGGTTTTGCAAAATTAATTTGCTACACAGAAATACCTTAAATCACTTTTCTACCTAGCCATGGATATGGTTTGGAAGAAGAAGAAAGAAGGGACTCCTTGTCTTTTACTCTCAAGGGCTGATAACTCATAGGAAAAAACTGGTTAAGGATATAGACAAAAATCAAAGTGATTTAGTATTTTGTTTGGGAAACAAATATTCTTTAAAAAATTAAGCACAGAGAGGATTAAAAAACTGCAAAACACACTTGAGTGTCTTTACTATTACACCCAATAGAAGGGGTTCGAAAGAAAGAGAGGATAGGAAAGGCAAGTGAGAGTCCAGGACAAGTAGGGAGTGCAGGAGGGAGGAAGACAGAATCTCTGTCTTGTGGGAGAAAAGTGGTGGGTGAAGGCAGGATGTTTGGGCAAGGCAGGTGGACACATGTTGAGGCGAGGGAAGAGGACACAGTAATTACTGTTTTCTTTCTACATGTCCCTCATTGCCCAACACATATCACTTACACATATTAGGCACTCAACAGATCAATGAAACAGAAACAAAGAGAATGTGTACAATACCACAGTTTATTATTACCAACTGCCATCTGATTCCTTGAAGAACTTTGTCTTTGCTTTTGTTTTTGTTTTATGGATCTTCATGTACTTTAATCCTGGGCTTCAGAAGCTCTACCCCAACGAGATAACTAAAGGTTCCTGCTTGGGGTGGCAGTGTGGGTGTGGGGAGGGTCAACCTTTAGATTCTAATAGGAGTATGCCGAATTCTATCCTTTGGAGTTTGGAGCCTCCGTAGACCTGGGTCCATAGTTACCCATCTTTTTGGGACGATGGCAAAGCCAGGTGACCATGTATTTGTGGACTATAGACAATTACTTAAGCTACTTTGGAAAATAATTTTGAATTGAGGAATGAAAACATAGAGTTGAGAAAGAGTCACTAATGTTTTAAGCAACTCTCAACAGAAGTATTAATCTTGGCTAGGGGAAGTGTTATCCTGGTGTGATGGAACCAGATATTGGCAGAATACTGGACTGGAATTCCACATAGCTTTTTGAATGGAAATGGCCCATACTTGGATGACTATTTGTATACCCTTATTATTACATCTAGCCCAAAGAAATGGATTGATATGTACAGGTGGCCCTTAAAATTTCTCATTCACCAGAAAGAGGCTTAGAGAGAACTCCACCCTGCTATTTCAGTGGTGTTTGAAATAACTGCAAATGGTCACATGTCATGAACCACATTTCTTGACTAAACAGGGAGCCAAGAACTCGGTGACGGTAGGTTTTTCTGGAGGGTAGTGGAACTAGGACACTGGTATTAATATGGTGACCCCTAGTGTCTCGTGGCGGTAGCACGACTTGGAATCACACCAGCACCCTGCCCTAAGTAGGGTCTCCCCACAATCTGATTGAAGGAGTTATTGCCCATCATGACTGTTTACGTCATTAAAATCATCATGTTAAGCAAAACCCTCTTCAACTTTAATGCATTTTCTGCACAATATCCATTTCCAACCCCCGCCGAAGAGAACCGAGTCTTGACGTGGTTTTTTTTCCTTATAATGTGTGGCCTCCTGTCTAAGCATTTCAAAGATCAAGAATATCAATTCATTACTGTGGTTGCAATGTCATAAACAATGGATAATGGCATCAACGATAGATGGTTGGAGGAAGTGAGTATTGCTGTATCCATGGCCGGCATGGAACTTGGCTTACAGGGATTCGCTAGAAGCACATTGAGTAGAGGACAAGCAAGCACAGAAGTAGGATGAAGGCACAGGTACCAAGTCTATTATCTGTTAGACTTTTCACCAAAACTGGTGCATGTGATGGGTACAAAGCAAGCAATTAGATTCTATGTGTTTATGTAAAGGAGATGAGGAAAGTCAAATTAAGCAGATAATTCAAGCCGCCTAACCCCCTCTCCTGTTATCTGTCTAGATACATCAGAGAAAAGTTCTTTTTGGGGGGATTTAAATCATACACACCTATCTTCATTTCCAATACAGGAAGACACAGTTTGAGAGTTAAAAACAATAATTAAAGCTAGTTCATTAATTGTCAGGAAACATACTTGATATATAGAACAAATGGGCTGGCAGTTGGTTCAAATCCCAGTGCTCTTCAGTTTATGGTTATTACCCTGCTTTATCAAGTATAAAAGATTTTTCTTGTCAGTGCACCAAATGTACTTGGGTGTCAGTAAAGGAATGAGGATAGAGTTTGCTACTTCGTGTTTTAAGACTCAAGTCACAATCTCACAAAGGTTATAAAGTCTTTTAATTGCACAAAGAACAATGATTATTTTCTTCATCTCCATGCTGGTATATTTTAAAGTTTCAACCCCAGTGGCTAGAGAGATACCGTCTGACCCCAAAGAAAGCTTGGGACATTCTCCATTCTTAATAGGTCTACTGAGAAACACAGGCCAGAAACTGCACACACACACACACACACACACACACACACACACACACAAATGTATTTCCATATTTGGTCAGCTTTATGGCTTCCCTTCTTTTGGCCTAGATCTCCAGGTTTGGATGGTGGCTCATCCTTCCTACAGAAGCTTCATGTACATTCCAAATGGACATGTGAAGAGTGAAGCTCTGAGGAACTACTTTAAAGATAACGATACACAGTGTATTAACTGTTGTTCTTCTCCTAATATTTTGTTATGAAATTTTGTTTTTGTTTTTCATAGAAAAGGAGCACAGACCATCAATGGCCATTGGAAAGGTGACAAATGGAGACCTTTACTCAGAAGCAGGAGAGAAGCAGGTTGTCCAAAGTACTGAATGCATCTCCCCGATCAAATTCTTGGTTATATTCAAATACTCCACACTATGTACAAAAATCCATTCTGTTGCTTCAAAACAAATCATGAACATCTGGGCCTTGGTTGTAATTTCAAATAAAAAGTTAGCAAATTTAAATATCAGCACAGGGACTTTCAACTTCATGAATGTTGCATTCAAAATGAAGGCCTTTGGCAATTGGGTTTGGAGAGTTTCAGCCTGCAGGATGCACATTCCCAGAGGCAGCTGTGAACAAGTGGGAGCCACTGGGTGACACCCAGGTTCGAGCACACCATCACATTCTTGGGGAACACTGCTAACGCACGATCAGAAAGGCTGAAGACGGTTTGTGTAGGCAGTATGGGTGGCCCTTTATAGGATGTAGGAAATGGTGTGTGCTTGAGTATCAAGTGTACAGGAAACCAGGTAAGGGGAAGATACCTGCAGTGCTGAAGACAATAAGTGCCATACTTATCACTTTACTGGGATAAAAACTTAAAATAATTAAAAATAAAACTGGAGTGCCAAGAAGCCCACAGCCCACTGCGTTCTTGCGGCACACTGGAGTGACACTACTGCTCTCTTTGCCAAAAGCTTCTTATTTCCAAGGAAGCCCGTTTTATAGACACACATCAGAACATCTTCTTTTACCTTTTGACAAAATGAAACTGCATCCTTGGGAGTTTCCCACCCATTGCTCTCTTGGCTACTTCACTCCAGTACTATTTCATTACTTATTGATTTTTCAACGCCTCTCTGCATGGCTGTAATTTACACAGGTCCTTATAGCCCTGAGCAATTCCTAACACCTCCAAGTAAGAACACTGAGTCCCCTAGAGAGTCGGCTACTATCTTTTCTAGAATGATGAAAAATTGGCGAATCTCATTGCTCAAAGAAGTATATATGGGAGCCATGGTGGATGAAAAGGACATCATGATAGTGCAGATGCTACCATGAGAGGACAAGAGAGGCTCACTCCAGAATGGAAGCTGTCTCCTTTGTGCTGCAGAGTGTCATGGAGCTTTTATTTCAGCATTGAAATCAGGTGGGTTTGGTAGGTTGACAGTAATTTAAAAAGAAAGGAGGGAGAAAAGAAAGCCTATGGAATGAGACTGAAGCTGGTAAAGCTGGTTTATTATGATCTTTTAAAAAATTAATCACCACTGCCATCAGTTTTGTGAAATATATGTTTGCCTTCATTGTAATTGAAGTTCCAAATGGAAAAAAACATGGAAGTAAAGAAAAATGTTGGCATGATGGAAGAAAGTAGAATAAAGTGGTAAATGTCTTCTGGAGAGTCCTTGTTTGGCTAAAACTCTGGTGTTATAAAGAGGAAAATAAACTGAAAATTGTATATATATATATACATGCATATTTCAGAAACCTATAATTTAGATTCACAGCAATAAACCGGTCTATTTGCCAAGCAAGTCTCCTATCCAGATTTCATTCTTTTTTGGTTTTAAAAGTTTCTAATTTTAAAAATGTACTCATTTTTTACAGGGCTTGAGAGAGTAGCCAGGAGGAAGGGATGAGGACTGATCAATAGATACTAAGTGGCAGTTAGAGAAGGCTATGTGTGCTCTTACCCAGTAGGGCCACTGGAGGTAGCGACTAGGTGCTGTATATCCCTAAAAAGCTAGGAGAAAAGATTTTTAATGTTTTGCCATAAAGAAATGATAAATGTTTGAAGAGACAGATAAGTTTAACTTGGTTATGCAATGTACACCTGAATCGAAACATCACAGGGCTGAGGATGTAGCTCTGGTGCTTGCCTAGTATACACCAGGCCCTGGGTTTCATCCCTAGCACTGGAAAAAAAAGGCATATGGTAGTCCATGAAGAGGTACAATTTTTGTGTTTTTCTGCATGAGTTAAAAAATAAATTTAATGAAAAATAAAAACATGAAAAAATGTATTCAGCTATTTTGTTATAGATTTCTAAGAAATACTTTTTGTTTTACCTGTCAAATTCCTTCACGAATACTTATTTTATAGAGTTATGGTGAGAATGTGATTGATAAGTGTGAAAGAAAAAATTCCTATTTTTAAATAATCATAGGAAAACTGAGTGACTGCAAAGACAGGGTTGTGCTCTCTCCTCAATTCTTCTATAAAATGATGCTAAATTCCCTTGAAGAAGAGGCTTTTACATCGGCCTTGTAGAGACTCCATTGGCTGAAAAAACCAGACACATATCATACTGTTTACACAGTGTCAGGTAGCTTATCTAACTCTATCACCTGAAAATCATTTCTATATGGTTCCAAAACAATGAATCTAACTAATCAGAGAATTACAGAATCTTTCCTTAGTTTAAAGTGAGTTTAGGAAGCATCTGCATTAATTATTGTTTAATTTGTTGGACTCAGTGAAAACAATACAATTCAAGGAGCTATTTGGCATTTGAAGATAAAAAGAAAAAACCTATTTTTAAAAATGACATTTTATTTTTTGATTGTCTATTACCTCTTACATTTATTATTATTAGTATTGTTACATGTCCATCACCTGACTTGTACCACCCAATTTTCCAGTACATGAGGATTTAGTGATGAAATTATATGAACAGTGGTTGTAACCTGCTCTGTATCTCTTCCCCTACTTTTGGAACGTGGGCACTATGTGTTTTTACGCTGGGAGGCTGCTCTCAGTTTACTTGGTTTGAGTAGGGCAGACCTGTCCCATAGCTCTGGCTTGATTCAAGCTGAACACCTCCTTACTTGGTCCACAGTGATGTATCCAAGCTGAGACAATGAGAGCCCAGCTCAGGACTCTTGCTAAAACCACAGGCAATGGGGAGAGGGAGTATCTCCCCGCTCATGGAGATTATATTGGTTGAATGTGAGGTTGCAGCTGTCAGGAGCTACTGTAGGCAAGAAGCCCACCTGAAAATAAGGCAAATAGAGAGGAAAATAAAGCCAGACTCAATTGGGCAAAATTGAGGACTACATCACATTATTACTGTCTGAGATGCTGAATCTAGCTGAAGCCTTCTACCCCAGGTGTTTGAGTATATGAATTAGCATATTCTCACTTAACTTGTGCTACTTTGAGTTTGGTTCCAGTTAGTTTCAATCAGAAGTGCCCTGGTTATTTAGGGCAGTTTTGTCTATGAACAATTTTCATGTTTCACAAATGGATTTCTTTTGTTTGGAAAGACATCTCCAGTGTTTAGGCAGGTTCACATAATTAAAAGGAATTTAAAGATTTTGCTGTCCCTCTGAGAAGATGCTGTTAAAACACCTTATAACTGACCCTGAAACCATCTTCATATGAGAGCAAGAAAAGGGATATCAAAAAAAAATACTTAAAAATAATAATGGAGAGGGAGATTTGCTACTTTTGTTTTGTTTGTTTCAGGTTATAGGAATTATATGAGTTCTCCTTAAGCACTGTGTTTCATTGGCATCTATAATGCCAAACAAAGACCTGGATGTGCAAGAGGTACTTATTTGACTAAGCTCATTAGGAAGAATTGCTGTCAGTTATTAATGCTTATTATATATTAAGAAATGAAAGGCATTTGTGGCATGCCACTGTTTCTGAGGAACTTAATGAAATCTAAAAATGATCAGACTGTTCTCTGAAGGTTGACAAAATTCCCAGAAAATACCAAGAACATAAATCAGTGGCAAGAGCCTTCTTTTTCTGTGTGACTGACATAATCACCTTCTACAAAAAGGCATTTAAATGCAAAGATCTAAGCTCACTTTATTCACTCTAAGGCTGAGGGAGCCAACTACCTTTCTTCTCTTAGACAACATGTGAGAATACTAACCTCGTTTGAATTCACAGATGTGGCCAAAATCTGGGTTACACCCAGAATTTCTTTGCCCTTGGAATCCTCTAGGATGAACACCATTAAAAGGACACATTCATTTTGAACCAACTATCTCTTAGGTATTTATTTCCTAACCATCTATTTCTGACACTAACTGTTGGCCAAAATATGAAGCCCCCCGAAAGCCACATGGAAAAGAGATCTGAAGCCAGAGGAGAAAACACTGCACATGGCAAAAGGCTCAAAGAGTTTCTCTAGTATGGCAGCTCATCCACATGGCCGGCGTGGCTCAGAGTCCAAGTCAAAGTCATAAAGCCATGGCTATGGAGAGGGAAGACGGGCAGGCTGCTGGACTTAGAATGACTGCACTGTCATGCTGAGAAGTGGGCCAGCCAGATGCTGTGGGGGGATGAGACAGAATTCCACAGGGGCACGATGGATTTAGGGCCCCATTTCACCTTTCCGGACTCATCTCTCTGTGCCCCTCGGTTCCAGCCACACTGGGCTGCTTGGTGGCCTTGCTTTCATGCACTGTGCTGCTCACATCTCTGCACCTTTGATTCCGTTGGTCCTTCTGGGTGGAATGGCCACCTGCTTTGCCCTCCTTCACCCCCATCAAAGCCCTCAGCATTCCGCCCACCTCTCTGTGCTTCCATTCCCAGCCCTCACACAGGCTCTCAGCCACCTGGGTGCTGTCACACACCAGCCCTGCTTTTTTATTTTTTTCTCTCCCATGCTTTCACTTAATTTTCTTCCTTTATTTTTCTCTATCTTCTACCTTCTTTTTGATTTCCCCAACCTATTTTTCTAATCACCTCCTCCTGAAAGCCCTTCCTGATGTCTCATCCTCGTCTATGCTCCTGGGGCCCTCAGTGACCACTCCCTGGTCCAGTCTCAGTGACCAGCCCACAGGTCTCTTCCCTCTTCCTGCAGTGGCCTTGAGGGTGGAAACACAAGACAGCTGGCTACGAATTGCTGTTCTACAGTCTCTGGTGCTCGGTGGGAAGTGTAGGTGGACAGATACATGGGTGGAAGGATGACTGAATCCTGCCCTCATGTCACTGCTTCTGGAAAGTCCCATGATCCATCCCTACCTCTTGCACTTTACATATATATGTGATTAAAAAATTCTCATGGTTTGGTTTGCTTTATGCAAAGGCCTTGCCCCTCTCTTGCTACAGAGTTTAAGCTCTATGAGGTTAGGATTTGACCCTCTTTCATCTTTATAGCTCTAAAGATGCCTTATCCATGGTGGGTGGCCATTGTTTCTGTTCCATAAACATTTAAGGAAATTCACATGGTATCATGAGGTCAGAAACATATGAAAGCCATTCAAACAAATCCTGAATGGGACAGGAGAACTTTTCTGGCTTTGGCTATTAAAACAGCTGACCCATCAAGCCTAACTAGTCAAGTGGAATGGGTGTGGAGGATGCTCATAGCAGTAATGCTCGCTAATGCCCAGTGAGTACTCACTCCAGGACGTGGGCTGTTTGGGCACCTTTCTGTCTCAAGCCACCACTGACCAGCATGCAGTGGGACCTTGGAACGACTTCCATTTGCGTCGTCGGTAACAACTACATATCTGTGACTCAGGGGAGACAGTCGGCTCTGGTGTTTTGGGCTTGTATATGAAAGCTGAGATTATATGGATTTGTTCTGAGGGTTAGCAGAGAGCCTCATCAATTGCTCTCTGCCCACACTTGAGAATTTAAACCAAAATTATTTTAAATTCCATTAACCTGTGAGTTTTACACCTTGAACTGAAAAAATTCCTCTTTGAATTCTGAGATGTTTTCAGTAAATAAACGGCAGGCTTTTAGACAGGAAAGGACAAGTGAGGGTGTTTTCTTTTCTGCAGGGTATCCCAATCGCAGTGCTAGTGTTTCCCAAAGGATGGGTATAGATCCCAAACCAGGGAATCTATGCCATTCATAGTGGGGACCCCCTCCATTTCCTACCTTCCAAGGTCATAGTACAGAGTAAACACAGGGAAGACTATAAACAGCCTAGCCCAGTGAACAATTAAATGAGGAGCTATTATAGGTTCAGTCCTCACAGCCACCTCAAGAGGGCAGGGATTGTTCTCATTTTAAAGAGGTTGGCAATGCTACAAAAAAAGGCAGACAACTTTCCCAAAGCCATTAGTAAATGGGTGAGCCAGAACTGAAATCCAGTTTTGTCTGAGTCTATGTTACTCATCAACATAAAGGGTAGCCTAGTCCCACTACTACTCAATTGTTTTATGACTCCAAGAAAGTGATTTCTTCTTTGGGCATGTGGGAGAAGAAGTTAATAAGTGGAATAACAAATTTGGGTCTCACAGAGGTTCTGAGTCCTGGGACTTGAGGTGACCCTGAACTGTGGTCTAGAGTGTAGATCATACTCTTGAATGGAGGGCTGAATCCTGAAAATATAATGCAGTTTCAGAGGCCTCTTGAGAAAGGGTATATCTGACCCACCTTGTGATATCACAGAGTTGCTACCAGGAATAACTAATAAAAAAGCCTACGACATGTCCAAGTGCCACAGTGACAGATGTGACTATACATAAATTAGTCTTGCAGAAAGCTACTTGCCTGGGGTCATCATAAATTTCTGATGGTGCAACATAAGACTGATTGTATTTACTTTTGCTCTCTGTTGGGTAGAAGAGTATGATAGACCAGTAAAACAATTTAGGTGGCTGGTAAATTATCTGCAAGATTGATTAGAAATAGGAAGGAAGTAATTGGCAAATTGTCAATGCACAGAAAAGAATACTCAATAACTATATCCAGAGATTAAATTCATTTAACACAGGGGCACTATTTGAAGAGGAGGTTTCATTGAACTATTGTGATATGGTTTGGACTGAAATTACTCTGTGTGTGTGTGTGTGTGTGTGTGTGTGTGTGTGTGTGTGTGAGATGCAGATAGGTAACACAGTACTCATGTTGGCTCTGAAGATTAGGAAAGCAGTAAAGATAATACCCAAGGGACAATAGTCCTTACTGCTCATCATCCTAAAAGAGATCATTTCGTGAAAATTAGAAAGAAAACATCAGCTATGTAATAAATTACTCCGCATATCCCAAGAATTGGAAGCTGGCTGCTATTGTTCTCTCTTCTCATAAATGATGTGCCTAGATTATACCATCACTCTAACATGATTATGTATGCAAATGACACAGACAGTTATACAATTTACAATTTGGCTGAAATTGTTAAAGAACTGGCAAATGGACTTTGACAAATTGCAATTTGAGGCTTTAAAAATGAACTTTTATCATAGAGCAAGAAAACAACCGACATTCAGCTGTGCATATGTAAATTCCCGGGGCAACATACAATAGAGACGCAATTGATGCATGCTCAATGACATTTCCAAAATGAGCCTCAACTCCTCACTCTGGTTGGGAAATGGATTACTCAAATATAGCTCTGGCTGAATCAAATATTGGATTAATAGGGAATTATCATACATACCACACATGGATTACCAATTTTAAAAGAATTAGGCCACAACAAAATACATTTAATTCAATATTTCTTTGATGAGTCAGAGGGCACTTCAAGATCTTGCTGTGCCCTCAGGTCATCATTATGAACCACTATTGACATTGGTGAGGCTTGGGAAATAGTTAATGAAGAGATCTGGTCAGCAAAACACAGGAAAAAGAAGGAGCCTGCTGTTTTTAGACTTTTATGTCAGGGTGTTTCCCTTTCAATTTTGATCCCTTTATATCCCTAGAGAAGTCTAGAGTCCACTATTCCTTTCTTATCCAGGCCACAGCTTGGTTATGTCATAATAGGATATCATGATTTTTTCATTTAGAGATTCTTACTAGCGTTTGTAGACTTCTTCTTTATTATCATATATTCCCTATTTTTCCATTATGTTTCCACAATTTTCCTTCCCTGCCCCCACGCAGACACTCTCTCTGTATACATACGTCAGCAGTTCTGTATATCGACAGGTTTCATTTCTGAGGAGGAGTCAACCGACTACATATAACCAGACACATACAATTGTGTCCTCACTGAACATGTACAAACTTTTTTCTTGTCATTATTTCCTAAACAATATAGCACAACTGTTTACATACCATTTTCATTATATTAGGTATTATAAGCAACCTAGAGATGATTTAAACTATAGAGAATGATCTGTATAAGTTATATGCACACACCATTTTAGATAGAGGACTTGAGCATCCTCAGATTTTGCTATCTGCAGGACGGTCTGGAACCAATCCTCCATAGAAAGTAAGCAACCAAACAGAATGCTTCAAAAGTTTTTATTTGCACAGACTGTAAAAAGAGAATTAGACATTGTCACTATCTTCCAAGATTTACTGTCTCAAATATGTTGGTACATGCATACAGAGAAAGTCGGTTGAGAACATGCAAGAAAACCCAAAGGAAAGAGCCAGAATGGCTCACAGGTTTAGGGCTCAGCCACCATGTTTCACAGGTTTCAGGCTTCCTAACCAAGTAAATAAGACCAATTTCAAGTTTATTCTTCTGTTTCTGCTATTTTTTGAAGTATAAGTTATTCACTTTCCGTTTAAATTATAGGGCACAAAATTAGACTGTAGGAGGGTGTTTACCAGTGTAGGGTATAATGAGAAGGTTACTTGTGGTTTCAACATTTTGTATTTCTAGCCAGAAAATTTCTAACAGTGGCTGGTTACTTCATTTGGTTAGCAAATAGGTAATAATGAAGCCAAAAGAGGGAATTCAGTACTCTGTGGGCCAGTTGGCTTCACCAGTTTCATAACTACAGATTGGATATTAAGTTTGATGCCAATGTGAGTCAGCCATCTTGAAAAAAAATGAGTCATTAGAGAGGCAAAGCCAGTGGTCAGCAAATAGCATCTGGGAAAAGTTTCCACATCAGTAAAAATCAAAGTCACACAAGTTGAAGTAGGGTAATATTTTGTAGGTTGAGTCAGTTTGAAAAACAGGAGAGAAGAAGAAAAAGAGTCACTGAGTGAGAGAGAACCCAATATTGCCATGGAAAATGAAATAGCTGCTCTAACATAGCAGGTGGTAATGTAAATTGGGACAACTTTTTGGAAAACAATTTGGCAATAGACGAGCCCAACCCCATGCTCCTCGTCTGAGTAGTTCTACTTGGAGGAATCTATCCTACAGAGTCCGGGAAACTGCCACTTTCCTCCAGGATGTTCTCCCTACTATTTCCTGCATTTTATCACTATTGGTGGCATATTTGTGTGACAGATACCATTGAGTGCAGGCTGGGGGATTCTCTTCTTGAGAGACTGGGTGAAAAAAACCTCTAGTAGAGGAAGAGACTTTTGTATGTCTAAAGATATTCATAACAATATATTAAGGGTATCAAACAATATGTACAGACAAAGAAATTTATACCAAAATCATAGGCATGATTATTTTGGATGTTGACATTAAGAATGATTTAATTATTCATAGTTCTCTGTATTTCCAAAGATTAAAGAACATTAATTTTTATAATTAGGAAAATATTTACATATGTTTCATAAGGTGATTTAAATAAAACGAAAAATATCTATATGACAGTGTTAAGTGACGAAAACTGGGGCTCAAGATTAAAAAGTATAGTATGCTCATCTAGACAAAATTTGCCTAGAAAATGAAGTGAAAGTATTATATTGTTGAGAATCCTACACAGGTAGCTATCTCTGGATCGTGGGGTTATAAATGCCAGTATACTACTTTCCTGTACTTTCTTTAAATCACACACTACTTTTATAATAAAAAATAGTGAATAAAATACTTGGGAAAGATGTTGTCACTCAAAAAGAATCAGGGTAAGAATATAGGTAAAACAGTGAAACTGTTTTACTAGTACGTCCCCAAATAACTTTGCAATACCAAAGTAAGAGCAACTCATCTGGAGGATTAATAGCATCTGTCTCAGTTACTTTTCTCATTGCTGAGACAAAATACCTGATATCGACAAGTTAAAGAGGAGGGTTTATTTCAGCTCACAGTTTGTAGAGGTTTCAGTCCATAGTCAGCTGGCTCCAAGGCAGGGTGGCATGGCAGAGGGGCGTCACAGAGGAGAAACAGTCCATGGCATGACAGGCAGAAGGCAGCAAGCAGCAAAGCAACAGCAGCAGGCCTGCCTTCTTTCTGTCCCTTTATATTCCATCTAGCCTACAAGGCTATTGATTGGTGCTACCCATACCCAGGGTGGGGGTTCCATTATCCACATCCTTAATCCCAGTATCACACCCTTATTCCACATTCACATGCCCTAATCCAGCTACCTTCAAACCTCTCCATTTATAACCACATGAGGCTTTCGGGGGACATCTAGATAAAAGCCATAACATCATTTGCACTGGGTTTTACAAATGAAATTACCATTCTGTAAGTGAGTAATGGTCAAATATTGACAATTTCATATGGTTTGACCCAATATATGAGGAACAACATAATTATGTACTTTTGTGAATTAATAACTATATGATCTATTTTTATTTTTACTTTTATTTCATTTTTTAAATTTTAATTTTTGACTGCTAGAGTTGTTCAGAAAAATGTCCCACCTTTTCTAGAATAGCATTCTCATTTTAAAAATTTTCAGTTCCACTGGGCCTGGTCAATAATTGGATGCCAATAAGCTTTTGTTTGTCTGGGTTATATCTCTTGATAATATTCCATTGATAATAATGGAGAAATTAAAACATTTATTAGCTCATTTGAAAATAAAATAATTAACCCCTTACCCAGGATTAACATAAGTAACACATTTTAATGAAGATAATTATATTTCTCAAAATGAAATAATTTAGCAAGAAGAGTGGCATTACCTCAGTCTCTTTGTGATGCTCTGACAGAAAACCACAGACGGGGCAATTTATAAACAATAGAAATTTATTTTCCACAGTCGTGGAGGCTGAGAAGCCTATGATCAAAACACTGGCAAATCCGGTGTCCAGTGAGTGCCCAGCCTCTGTCTCCAAGGTGATGCCTTGAATGTGGTATCCTCTAGTGGGAAGACCACTCTGTCCTCAGATGCCAGAAGAACAGAAGCATGCCTAGAATCCATTCCCATCCATTCCTCCCCTCTCCCTTAATTTTGCTGTCCCGGGGATCTAACCCAGAGCCTCGTATGTGCCAGGTAAGTGCTCTACCATTGAACTATAACCATAGCCCCCATAAACCTTTTTAGGGTGACACTGATCCATTCATGAGCATGAACACCCATGACCTAAACATTCCCATTAGGTTGCACCTCCCAAGACTGTTATACCGGGATTAATGTCAACATGAGTTTTGGAGGGGACACACATTAAACCATAGCAGGCATTGATTCAGTTTTATAAGTATCGGGTTTAATAGAAGACAGCCAGAATCTCAAATATGCTCTTGGATTCAATCTGTGGCAATATTTTATGTCATGTAGCCTCTGGGAAACCTCATAGTACACTTGTGACAGAATGAAAGTGAAAAAGGCAAACGACCTCCTTATATTAATATGCAAGTTGTTTTGACCTCAGGAAACCCAGGGGTACCCAGAGTACACTTTGAGAACCACTGTTCTACAGTAACAGGTACCTTTTCAGAGTCATCGTTCCTCTAAGAACCATGCATGTTCTCCCTTCTGTAAGAAATGAGCATGCACACATATGTATACACACAGATGGAAGCGAACTTGTAAATAACTTTGGAGGTTCACTAACCTCCTGAAGTCTAGGGATACTTGGCCTAGAAGGACAATAAGAATATTCTGACTGTGAATTCTAAAGTGCCTAGGTCAAGATCATGCTATGCTAAGGAGTTTGATAATCACTGCCACATGAGAAAAATATGAATTCCAGCATAATTAGAGAAATACTGTACCTAACACCCTGAATACAATTAAGTGGTATATAGTTCTTGGATCTGGTTAGCCGAGCTCTAACACTGAGAGCAAAAGGGCAAAGAATAAGTGCCAATTCTATCTTTCGCTTCTCTCCTCCAACATATCTTTTCCAAAGAACTTAACTGGCTGCAATTCAAAGACACATTGAAAAAATATAAATATATATTTTGGGGATAAAAAATCCATTAAATTTTTTGATTGCATTGAGTTGCTTATCAACAGTGTGTGAATAATGCCAGGAAAAGATACTTTTCTAAAAATCAATAAGTTGAAAGTGCTGTTTTAGGGTTGCTGGAGTTGTTGGTTGTGTTTCAGAGTTATTCCTATTGACCTGAATTCAAAAACAAGATATTGATTTATAAAGTACCTTCAGTAAATAAATGCACATTCTTTCAGCTAACCCTAATAACCTGTAGCATACAGAACAAGGTTGCAGCTCAGCTCAGTAAAGCTGAGCTTACAGTGCCACAACTAATCCTTTCTGAAAGCCACCAGGCTACTTTTCTGCAGGGAACCCAGATGGTAGTCAGGAAAAGCAAGAAAACCATGGAAAGAAGAAAGAGCTAGGAACATCTTAGCTTCTGTTCTGAAAGATTTTTTCAAATGTTATATTTGTTTACTAAGCAGTTGGGAGGCACAGATAAACCAGAGCCCTCTAATGATGAAATGATGATTCACCAAATTCTTATTTACAGTGGTACCTTGGTTCACGAAATTCATTTGTTCCACAATTCTGATCACAAACTGAATTGGTTGCAAACAGAATCAAATTTCTCCATAAGGGTCAATGGAAATAAGGTGAATCCATTCTGAATCACGTGCATTTCTTTTCTCTTTTTTTGGTACCGGGGATTGAACTTGGGTCCTTGTGCTTGTGGAGCAGGCGGTGAAACCACTGAGCTAAATCCCTGGCCCCATGTGCATTTCTTGAC
Organism: Heterocephalus glaber; assembly: GCF_000247695.1. The sequence continues at coordinate 15,470,468 of NW_004624746.1, forward strand.
CTTCAAAAATATGAAACAAAGCACAGTACCGTACAGTATGACGAGAGAGAACAGTTGCTGTGCACTTTCTTGTTACCTTCATTACTGCTCTGCACTTTCTTTTTACCACCATGCTTGCTCTGCATTTTCTTTGGAGCCATGCTGGATTGAATAATACTCTACAGTACTGTATGTGCTAAACAGCACACAAAAATGCATCACAGTGAGTATGCACAGGTCTATCTGCAACCATGATCTCGACTGGAGGAGGACACGACCACAGGTCAGAGCAAGGAAGGTGGCTGCGGTCGTGTTCATCCCCTGACGTGGAGTTCATCAGTGGAAGCAAAATTATGCCAACCGCTTCTGCTTGCGAACCGAATTGTTCATAAATGAAGGCATTTGTGAACCGAAGTATTACTATATTATGGTTCCACTCAGCTTTCCTCTTGAGATTGAATAATAAGCAGAAAGGTATCTCTTTGGTTGACTGTTGGATTCATTCTAGAGAAATACAGGAAGAGGCCCCTGGTCCCTGGCTTTAGATTCAAAGTCCACATCAGGAAAGAATTCAATCTACCATAAGTTATCAACTATAACTATTGGTTGATGGGGAAAGTCTATATGAAAAAAACCCCCCACCAAAACCAGTTTCTTCAAAATGACTTTCTATTGATTGTAACTGACTTGCCTATTTGTGAGGTAGGTAAACACCAGGAAAGCCAGCTTGAGCAAAGTAGGGAAATTAAGATTTCTGTGCATTGGGCTTCTTCTGGACTTTTCTTGAGGTCAATGACCAATGACACCGAAGAGTAGTTATTAAGTGGTTACATACCCTCATTATCATTCAAGAGAAATTTATCCATTAAAAAAAAGGCAAAATACAGGGTAATATAGTAATGAGCATAATTGAAACAGGCAAGTAAAAGTGCAAAGCAAGGAGAAGTTTACCTGTGTCCACGACAAAGGCATCATGTTAGAAACCAAAAAGAAAACCACCTGGAGGCATCTGCTGAGCATCCACAGAGCAGAACCTAATGAAAGTCTCTGCTCTTACATTTCAGTCCTAAAGAATGTACTTTTTAAAAACCATTGGGTTTTCTTTGATTGCCATTATTTCATTTAAATAATTTATTCCTTCAGAGTGTGTTTTACGGGGTAGTGTGATTCTCCTGTAAGTGGTACAGGGAGGTGTTCTGTGACCCAGGAGCTTGGGAACAAGACGGTGACAAGGGCCATATGTGGGCAGAGGGCTCTGGGCCTCACACCTGACTTCCATCACCACAGTCTTTTTTTTTTTTTTTTTTTTTTGGTACCGGGGATCGAACTCTGGTCCTTGTGCTTGCGCAGCAGGCGGTGAAACCACTGAGCTAAATCCCCGGCCCCTATCACAAGAGTCTTATTTGATCTGTTTTTATACACTGGGGCTATGAGTAAGATTTTATTAGGAAAGACTTCTGTTGCTAAAAACACTGACAATGCAAGGTTGAAAGTCACTGGTCTGGGGAAACTATGTTTAGACTGAAATGGATTCTGAGCATTAAGAATTCTTCCGTAGGAATTCAGCAGATAACTTCTCCTTTTAAAAAGTTTCAAGTTATCCATTCTCATTATATAAAAAGTATAGAGAAAGTAGATGAAAAATAAAACATAACTACCTGTAATTCCATTACTCTGAGATCACAGCTATAAATATTTGGTGACTATTCTATTAGTCTGGTTTTTCCATGCATGCATATATGTTCTTTTTTCTGGTCTTTTGTTTTTTGCGGGGGATTGAACCCGGGGCCTTTGCACTGAGCTATATCTCTAGAACTTTCTACTTTTTATTCTTTTGTATTTAACTTTTTATTTACTGCACAACAAGTTCTATAAAATTAATAAAGGAAATAAAAATCTGATATTACTGGGGTTCATCCACTAAGAACCAAATACATCTCTATTTTTTATTTTGAGACAGGATCTTGCTAAGTTGCCCACATAAAATTCAAAATTGTTATCCTCCTGCCTCAGCCTCCCAAGTACTGGGATTACAGGTATGCACCACCACACCTGGATTTTTGTTTCTGTTATTTTTTTAGAATGAGATCAGAATGTCTATATACTGTTTTATTACTTGATTTTTTTACACATTAAGAACATCTTTCCATACCAATGAATATACCTTCACATCATATGTTATAAAGGCTGCCTGGGATGCTAGTGTATAGATTTTGTCCATTTCTATCTAGTCTCTCTAGTGCCTTGTTGTAAGACATTTGTCCTGCTGTTATAAACAACTGCACTATGAATATCCTAGATAGCTCTACAGAGCAGAACTTCTGAACTGCTAAGCTCTGGCCCACTGGTAGAGTGCAGGTGAGTGACAAGTATTTGGCAATATGGAGCCTCTCTCACCCTCTACTGATCTGTTCCCACCTCGTATCACTGTCTCATGGGCTGTGAGTTGTCTCCAGTGTTTACCTTGATATACTCTAAAAATGTGCTTTTCTATGTGACCCCAACTCTAAAATTCTGAGAATTAATATAGAGCGGGAAGCACAAAAAATGCCCTTGGCAGCTAGAACAACTGACTCTGAATCTCAGTGCCACCATCTGCCAGCTGAGAGGTCTTGGATAAGTGACTTTTGGGGCCTCTCAGTGTCTTCATTTCTTAAATCTAGATAGGGATAGTATCTATCTCATAGTTATTGTGCTGTTTAAACAAGTTAATACAGGGAAAGGCCCAGAACAATATCAGGTACCCAGGAGGTAATAAAGATGTAAATTATCACTCACTCTGTGCTTTTTGACAATGTTTAAGCTGGGATGGTTTGTGATCTGAAAGATGCAATATGACCTCTGAGTTTCCAGAGCTCTGCACCCCTCTGTATGGGACAGGACATACTCCCCAAAGAGTGTGATGAAAGAGGGATTCTTTTGCCCTTAAGATGGGCCGAGAGCCCCTGGCCTTTGATTATCCCAGTGTTCTGGACAAAGAGAATCATTTTCTTTGCCATGATTTGAACAAGGCTGGGAAACACTGTCCTGAGGTTCGTGCTTATTTCAGATTTCACAGGGAGACACTTTGCCTTCTGCAAATTTTGCTTTCCTCCTCCTTTTCCTCAACCCTAAACACCAATTCTTAGCAAACAATCATGCTTAACCAGACTCTGAGCTCAACCTCTGTGGGCAAAGAGAAAGATCAGTTTTCAATAGTAGTTGTCAGAGGCAACTTCAATAGCATATTGCAATATAATATGATAATTACCACTTTTTTGGAGACAGGAAAACAAGTTAATAATCCTTACCTACATATCATGTGACTCTTGTTTTCTCATGCTTGGTGAATCCCTGCAGTTTGGGGACATTTAAGAGGTAGATGTGTGATACTGAGAATTGCATTCTTCTACAACAGGAAAGTCTGTTTAAAACATTGGTGACATTTTTCGTGAGGAACCATTTTTCTGTCTTTCATTTTAGTCACTATTTCTCCTCATTGTTAGGTTTTGAAGTTTATAGGCTCTTCTTTATAGGCCTGGGTCCCATTTTTGCTTTAGTTGAATGCAGATACATGTATCGAATTCTGGCTAAAGATCAGCTGTCTTCTCAGCTTTCAGAAGATGGCTCTTCTATTCCTTCCATAAGCTCCTTTAGTCTTTGTTCTTTGGTCCAATCTGTAAGCCATCTGAACCCTTTGTTATTAAGAATGTATTTACCGAGATTTCACAACTGTTTACTAGATATGTATCTTATTACACATTTGATACACCTCATTAAACATACGATTCAATTGGTATTTATTTAACATTCACTAAACACTGAGACGGGGTGAGGAAGGGGCGGGACATCCGTGTCCTCTTTGTCCTGTGGGAAGTGCTCCTGCACACCTTATGCTGCATCTTTAAACCTTCATCACTCCAGCTCAAATGGCCTTGGGCAGGGAATCAAAGTTGGGATTGAAGCCACAACTGCAGCTTACAGCTTGGGCTGCTACTGGGGCTACCAGTCTGGATGCAGTCCACATTTTCCTTGTGCCACCTCAGCAGCTGTGCCTAAGTGAGAGGCATGGGGCATCGTGCCTTTGCAGACCTGTTGGTGTGACTGTGATTTCTGTCAGTGACTTAGGATGTGGCCATCAGTGCAGTTCATTGAAAGGAGGAGGATTCCAAAAACCTCTCAGCTGCTCTCCCAGGCCAGATCAGATGCATCCTGATCCCCATTAAATAACCTAGATGTATATCAGGATACATTTGGAATCTGTCATTTTTCCCTGCCCTTGAATCTGTCCTATCTCCAAGACCCTTGGCTCACAGCACAAATTTCTGTGCATGTGTCCTAGTTCTTGGGTGTCACATTTCATATGGTAAAGACCCCTTAATTGTTTCAAGAAACTAACAATACACCAGAACACCACAGAGAGGGAGGTCAAAGTGAGAAAGTACAACAAACACAAGGCCTTTCCTTAAATGGGAATTTTCTGACGTGAGTTTCTCATCCTCGCCAGCTTCACTTTCTCGTAAAGCAGAGCTTCACAGAAACTTTACTCCATTCAAATGTTTGAGTCTTGTATTTTTTTAAATTATTTTTTTGCAAGGTTTCCAGGATTCATGGAGGAGGAAATCCAAAGAATCTGCAGCAAGTCCTCTGTGAGGAAAGTTTTCCTTTAAGAAAGCCACAGGCTTAGCCAAACAACTGATCATGGACTATGGAACTGAAGTGCTTTCTGTTGAGGGGCAGGAGGCAATTTAGTTCTTAGTTCTTTGCCATAAATAACGGATTAAAAAGCTTAGCTGATGCTATAAATTAAAAATGTGAAACTAATTATACTAGCCCCATAAAAGCAAAACAATCAATTCATAACCCAAGTATGTGATGTGACAGCATCTAATGGGTATGACAACTTGAGAGAAGGAGAGATGACCCAGTAATCCTGCAAGAATCTGTCCTCCAGCCCAGAACCACAGGCCCACTTCTGCGTGGCAAAGTGAAACAGTAGTAGCTCTGTTGTTCTCTCTACCCATTTTTCATGACAACAGTTTCATCCTTTCCCCACCCCTTCCATGCAGGCCCGTTACTCAAAGGAAAGGCTCACCCATACCAATGAGCACAGCTGCACTTTTGCCGATTCAAACCAGATGGATCTGGAAAGCAGCTGCTGCCAAGACTATAACTCAACTGGGAATTCCTAAATGTTTCAACCAGCCATTTAATAATGTTCTAGCTGGAGTTTTCTCCCTGTTCTAAATATACGAGTGAGGCCAACTGGGTTGGCCCCTGCAGTTTCAGAAGAGTTCTCTGTGTTGTTCAATGGATTGTTTCCTCCTGTTTTACATGGACCCATACTCAACATCTCGTAGGCTGCCCATGGTTTCTCCACCTCCAGCTTGGCCTCTCCCTGGTGTGGTAGAATGAATCACTGTTCACAATTCTTCATGCCCTGTGCACATGAGAATTATATATCTACAGCCTTTGCTTTGTGATTTTTGTGGTCCTTCCCATTAGAGGGGCAGTATATTTCTTCATTGCACTGGTGCGTGATTCAATCGGGTGACTTGATTTAGCCAATAGAATGCTTTTGGTGGTTCTAGACTGTGACCAAGAACTCAAGAGGCACTGGATCTTTCTGTTCACACTCTTACTATGCTGTGCTTTATGTGCTATGGAACAGTAGCCTCTGGATGGTGACGGGTTTGGAAAAAATGACAGAATACTTATAGCTGACTCGAACCCTTCCTGCAACCTGGATCCCAGACGAGCACAGTAGAGCCAAACCAGGCCTATGGACATACAAGGGAAAAGAAATCCTTGCTGCTTAAGACATTCAGTTTGGGAAAGGTTTGTTACACAGCATTATTGTGCTAATAGCTGACTGATATACTTGCCACCTGAGTTATCATTCCTCCACTGCTGTAGGATTATGTTAGTCCTTTGCTTAATGGTTTCTAGGGCTTTCAGGTAAATCCAAATTCTGCCATGTCATTAAAAGCTCTCACCAACCCAGTTCTAGCTTAAGGATCAATTTCTCTGCAAAACCTTCCCCAACTGAATCTGTTCCTTCCCAGTGATGTGTGGTAACCATACTTCACGTACTGGATATGGTTGGTTTTGTATCTGTCTCCCTCAAAAGACTGTGAACTCAACTTAAGAGTCAGCCCATTTGTCTTTAGCATCTCAGTACCAGCCTGTGGTAAAAAGAAGCAATTTACTTAGTGATGATTATGGCCTGCTCGATTTTGTTAGGAAACACTGATTGACCATTTGACCAGAGAAGCCTTGAATATTACCTGAGCATTTTCAAGAAAGTTCTGCAGACTCTCCAGTTTCCTAGTTCAGGAGTCCTGGTTTGCGCAGTGATCTGGATTTCAGTAGGAGATAGGTAGTGGCACAAATACCACTGAACGTCATAAAGATATGTTCAAAAGCGAGACCGCAGCCCACTTAAGTTCTCTGTTGGGATTTCAGTCTGATCCTTGCTCTAATGTTGAACCATGGCCATTGCCCAAATACAGGGAGCTGAAAGCAGGCTGGAGTTTGATTTTCCCAGTTGATTTGGTCACAGTTTTGCCTGTAATAATGCTGCTATTTTCTCTGGGCTGTGACTATTGCAGATGAGTCAGATGGAGCAGGGCTGTAGCCCTCAGATGGATCGATGGTATCGATCCTCAAGGCTCTGTGTCATTTCCAGGGGATTTGCTAAAGAAGCTACTTATGTTCCTTTTTCATTTTCACCAACTCATTACCAGCTGCTGCGGCCTTCGTACGTCGCAGCAACACCTGGAGTAGTGGAACATGAGCATCGGATTTGAGCACAGACACCTTCCTTTGAAATTAAACACAGGACAATGTGAGACTCACCAAAACCTGAGCAGAATGAGGGAGTCAGGTCACACTGGCCCTCAGGGGTTGGGTATTTTTTGTTTTGTTTTAAAAAGGGCAGCCTGGCCCTACACTAAGCAATTGATCCCCTGGCTTAACTTTTAAATTAAGACCATTGTAAATTTGGGAACTTGAGATGACATAGAGAGGACACCCATAATACTTTGCAAATGTCAAGTGCCTCTCGATGTTGGTTACTTTTCAAAGGTAGCTAGGTTACAATGTACCCTGGTAATGAAAAAACCCCCGTCAGGCCCACTCCATGGGGTTTCAGTCAATATACATAATATTATTGGGCTTTGCAAGGATTAAAGGTTGTTTCTCTCACAGCCTCACAATAGGGCTATTTTTTCCCCCCTACTGAAGGCATAAAGGAAGCTTCCTGTGTACAGAGGCACCCAGGTCATTTTGGGGCCCCAAGGATGGTCCAGACTTCCCTTTGCATACTTCCCCCTGCTGGTGGCTCTCTACTTAACCTGAAAAATGATGTCTTTAACCTGTCAAAGTTAGGTCTTAAACAATAATAAAAAGAAAAGATAAGTGATTTATATTATCCACAAGTTATTTCTAGGGTATAATTATCATTTCTTTTAGTTTTATTCTGAGAGTGAAAGCTTTTTTGTCAGTCCCTCCTCTTTCACCAGCCCACATGGTCTTTTAGCTGTTCCTGATTTAGTACCGAACGGGATTGCCCATCTCACAAGAATGGGTTCCTACAATGGAGCACAATACACATGTGCCCTTTCCCATGCTTACACACTTTAAGAGGCTAGAGATAGCACACCAAAAATTTCTGTAGCTTGTCATTACTGTGCCTGAACAAGAGGATGGCATACCATGCCTAAACAAGAAGGAAATGACTGCTATACCTTGGCTTGTGTGATTAAAAAGAATTCCAGTCTTCAAATGTGACAACATAGATGGCATGATTAATCTGTCCAGTGAAAGTTTTGGATGAGGAAACAGTATAATGAGAATAATCTTAAACTGGCTGCAGGGATAAATCGACTAACTCTTTTAAACACTTTTGTAGAGCCCAGAGCTTTTGTAGAATGTTTGATTTTTAAAAATCATATAAATGCACACCACATAAAATTTACCATTTTAAAGTGTATAATACAGTGGCATTAAGTACATTCACAATATTTTGTAAATATCACCATCACATTACAAAATTTTTTCATCACCCAAGTGGAAACCTCATACTTGTTAGGAGGCACTGCCACATTCCTTCCTCTCCCCAGCACCTGGGACCGCAAATGTGCTTTCTGTACCTGTGCATTTGCCTCTTCTGGATATTTCATATACATAGAGCCATATGATATATGACCTTTGTGTCTGGCTTCTTTTACTTAATGTCTCCAAAGTTCCTTCATGTTATAGAATGTATTAGAATCTCATTCCTAATTTATGACTAATATTCTATTGTATGGACATACCATATTTTGTTAATCCATTCATCTGCTGATGGACATTCTTAGATATGAAGTATAATACAAAAATATGGTGACTATTTAAATAAGTGTAAATCAGTTAAAAAAATAAAAGGAGTTGTTTCCATTAACAAATAAGAGAAATTACATGGATCTGGGTATACAGACCATCTCAGAGCTTTTAATGTCCCACTATTATGATGTGTAAGGCTCCAACATGACAGACTGGTATGCAGTGTTTTCTTAAATTCTTTGATTATGGAATTAATCCTTTGCTGCACAAAGGTATTTGGTTAAGAAGACCAGTGGGAGCTGAAATGTATGTTCACTGCACTCTGCTTGCCAAGCCAAAGGTCTGGAGGTCCAAATGTACTGAAGAGGGTTGTGGTGCTTTTTTAAAAGTGTTTTTTTTTCTAAGAATGGCCCCTATTTTCTAATTTTCACGTAGATGCTCTGTATGATATGGAGCCCCTGAACCCTTTTTGGTGGTGCACTGGTGATGTGTGTGTGTGTGTGTGTGTGTGTGTGTGTGTGTGTGTGTGTGAGAGAGAGAGAGAGAGAGAGAGAGAGAGAGAGACAAGGTGCACTCATAGGACAACAGCACTTCAGGGAATTGCTGGACATGCCCTGGATGGGGCAAGCTCTAAACCTAGGGAGAAGCCCTATTACGAGTGCAAGGGAATTCAATGTTTATCACTGTGGGTGATGTACCATCTAATTCCTTAGGGAGAAAGAATCTTGGAAAATGCAAGAGAATCCTATTGTTGTAATCCAGCCACCATATTTGAATATCTGTACTCAACTTACTTCTGACCTTCCTAAAAGATTGAGCTTGAGAATGAGCTTTCTTCTTTGGTCAGGACTGTGGGGAGGACTTAGAGAATTCAGAACGAACTTCTGGAAGACTGGAGACATGGAAAGGAGCTGGTGAATTTCAAAGGATGAGGTACATACTCTAAAAGCCTACAAACTTAAAGAGAGAGGTATCAGAAAGATGGTGGGGTCAGAAAGTTCTCAGGGAGAGCTTGAGCTGGACAGTGAAGTGGACACATCCGTTAACTCTCACCTCTGTGCTTCCTCTGCCCAGGGTCATTGATGTTCAAAATGAAAATAATACTGGAGCATTAAGGGATTATGAGATTCCTTCTAAATCAATTCAGGATGATTAAATTATTTTGATATTGCCTTAGTTTTGTATATTTATATTCAGATTCTGGGAAGACTGAACTCCATATGGGATACTTCTAAAAGAAGAATGTGACTAATCATAACATCTCAATCTATGGCCATGATCATAATAGAAAACAGGGTTTACTAAATAAGTGTGCTTCTAGAATTACAAGATTAGTTGCATTAAAGCCAAATGGGTCATAAATAAAACTAAATCTGTATGTCAAACTGCTGTCTCATGCTTTGTAATAAATATATATGCCTATATATACATATATTTTTGCATACAAAAGTTGTATGTGCCCACTGTAGAAAATTTGGAAAATGCAAAAAAAAAAATTAAAAAAATATAAAAAGCACTATAATACCTCTATTCATGGTTACAATTTTGGTATATATATTATATACTTTAATATATAAGTATATATTTATAGATTATTTATATATGAATATATATTTGATTTTAAAAGATGTGTATTTTTATAGATTTAAAAATAAAATTGGTATCTCACCAACATTATTTTGGAAATTATTTTGTTAAATCTGTTATCAATGTGTTATACATACTTTCCATGTCTTAAATATCACTTTATAACACAGCATCACAGTATATCATTGTATGAAACACAATGTTTCATTTAACATATTCTTTACTTTTTGATATTTAGGATATTAAAAATGTTTCCCTATTACCCGTAAGTCACTAATGAACTTCAGTTTTTACACATCTCTAATTGTTTCCCAGAAGTCTCTTACTCCTTTTTCTTATACTTCTATAACATAACATAATCTGAAATAGTCACTTCTGGTAATAGTTATCTCCCAAGGATGAACAATATACTTACTGAATGTGAATAATCTCTCCTCATATACTATGTGTCATATACTAAGATCAACAAGGCAAAAGTACATGTTTAAACTACTTGGCTTTAAAGTATTATCATTTTCTTTTCAATCATAATAAATTCTTTACCACTATTTGACACAATTGTCTATATAGAAGATATAAAATAATTGGTCAAAAACTTCCTGGAATTAAGTGATTGATTGTAGCAAGGTTGCAGGATATAAGGGTACTATAAAAAATCAACAACTTTTCTACATGTCAGCAACAAGCAAGTGAAATTTAAAGTAAAAAAAACACTACTATTTACAATAGCACCATCAAAAATGAAATATATAAGTATAAGTCTAACAACACAGGTACACAAGATATATGGAAAAACTTTGATGAAAGAAATCAAAGAAGACCTAAATAAATGGAGAGATGTTGCATATTCACGGACAAGAAGACCCACTATTATTAACATGTCAGTTCTTCTCAACTTGATTTATAGATTCAGTGAAATCTCAGTCAAAACCTCACCAAGTTACTGTGCGATTATTGGCAAACTGGTTCCAAAGCTTACATGGAGATACAAAGGATCCCAAATATTCAAAATAAGATTAAATGAGAAGAATAAAGTCAGAGGACTAATACTCCTTGACTTCAAGACTTATTCTAAAGGTACAGTAATCAAAGCTGTGTGCTATTGGTAAAAAGACTGACAAATGGATAAATGAAACAGTACAGAGAGCCAGAAATAGACTCACATAAGTATAGTCAACTGACCGCTGAAAAAGGAGCAAAGATTAAAATGGAGAAAAGGTAGCCTCTTCAACAAAAGGAGGTAGAAAAACTGGACATTGAATGGAAAACTGAATCTACATATAAACATCATATCCTTCACAACAGTTAACTCAAAATAAATCATAGTCCTAGTTAAACAAAAAACTATAAAACTCCTAGAAGAAAACATAGGAGGAAAACTAGAAGACTTTGGGTTTGGGGATGACTTTTCAGATCCAACATGAAAGGTATGTTCCATAAGTAAAACTGGTAAGTTGGATGTGATTGAAATAAAAATATTTGCTCTGTGAAAGATACTGTCAAGAAGATAAAAAGTAAGTCATAGACTAGGAGAAAATATTTGCAAATGACATAACTGATAAAGGACTGTTGCTCAAATTAAAAAAAAAACTCTTAAAACTCAAAAATAAGAAAATAAGCAATATAAATAAAAAATGCACCAAACACCTTAATAGACATCACATCAAGGAAAATGTCAGATGTCAATAAATGTATGAGGAACTGCTCTTCACCCTATGTTAGTATGCAAATGCAAATTAAACCATCAGTGAGTTTCCACTACTTACCTATTAGAATAGCCCAAATTCAAAACACTGACAAAATCAAATCAGATGTTGGTGGGGATTTGGAGCAAGAGGAACTCCCATTCATTGCTGGTGGAATGTGAAATTTACAGACACTTTTAGAAGACAGTTTCTTACAAAACTATTTTTCTATATAACCCAGGAGACCTGCTCACTGGTCTTTATCCAAAATGAGTTGAAAACATGTCAACACAGAAACTTGCAGACAGAAATTTAAGGGAACTTTATGCATCACTGCCAAAATTTGTAAGCAAACAACATGTCTTTCAGTAGGTGGATGGATAAAATGTGGAACAACCAGAGAAGGGAATACTATTCAATGGTAAAAAGAAACAAGCTTTCAAGCCATGAAAAGGCAGGGATGAATCTTAAATGCATATTACTAAGTGGAAGAAGACAGTCTGAAAAGGTTTTATAATGTATGATTTCAACTATATAACATGCTGGAAAAAAGAAAAACAACTCCCCCAACTCAGACAGTATAAAGATTAGTGGTTGCCAGGGAAAAGGTAGAATATAGGGGAGTTTTAGGGCAGTGAAACTACTTTGTGTGCTACCATAATGGTAGATACACATCATTAGAAATCTGTCCCAGCACATAGAAGATATGACACCAAGAAGGAACCTTAATGTAAATTATGGACTTTGGGTGGTATTGTTATGTCAACATGGGTTCATCAACTGTAAGAAATGTACCACTCTGGAGTGGCATGGTGACAATGGGGGAGGCTTTGTGTATATGTAGGGGAAGAAGTTATAGGAGAAATCTCTGTATCTTCTGCTCAATTTTGCTATGAACCTAAAACTATTCTAAAAAACAAAGTCTACTTAAAAAGGTGAGTTTAGCAGCACAGTGTATGCATAACATCGTTGGAAAATTTTCTTGTTTAAACCAGCCACATAGTAAGAAACACTTCTCTGTGGTTGTACTGATGTGTTTGACAAGGAACTTCCAGGACAGAGTTCTGGAGAGCAGATGGGGCTCCCTTCACCAGGAGAAGTCAAGCCAAACAAGCCAGGATTCCTCAAGGACGGTTTCTAAGGGCCTGCTACCATCTGTCTAGATGTGGTCTGTGAAGAAGAGATTTTTGCAGAAACATGGCCGAAAGAGTCTCACTTATAGGATAAAGGACTTCATTGTTCCCAGATTGATGAAAGGCTACACCAGCCACCTTGAATCACTAAAAAGAGGTCTCTCAGTGGTCTTTTTAAAACACAGGCTTATGAATAGAAGCTTGAAAATTTCAACCAGATGGACGAAGATAGTAAGGGCATAACAGGAAGTGACATAAAATAAAAAAGGTGAATTGCTTCACATGAACACAGACTACCTTCCTGGACCTTCTGCTTAAAAAGTCTGATTGTGGAGGTAGATCAATTGCAGAATATTCTAAATTAGAGATACTTCTTAAAGCTTAAACTGGTTTCCCCGAACTTCAATCATTTTACTACAACCCCCTTCATCATTTTGTCCTTTTCCTCCTATACCTCCATCATTGTGGCTTAATTTTTTTAAGGGGTTCACTCAGTCCATTAAATAGATTTAGCTGAGCATGGTGATACACAGAGTGCTGTAATCCCATCATTCTGGAAGGCTGAGATAGGAAGACTGCAAGTTTGAGTCAGGCTTAGGCAATTTAGTGACTTATTGAGACCCTAGCTCAAAAAACAAAAAACATAAACAAAACAAAACAAAACAAAAAAGGGCCAGGGATGTAGCTCAGTGCAAAGGCCCTATATTTATTTCTCAGTAATGAAAGAAAAAAAGATTTGGCCTCATCCTTAGAGATAACATCCATGAAATAATGAGATTACATATTGGTGATGTCAATTTAAATATGCATAGATGTTAAAATGAAAAAATTATTAATGTATTGTCAAACATGGTCTTCCACATCATCATGGATATGCATCACACAACTGAAAAAGTACTGGTTTAAGAAATGCTCTTTTTGGGACAAATATGGAAGGTTTAACTACAATAGACAGGAAATATTTAAGGGTTATTTCTTTGAACAGCCTTATAGGCTATAAATTCAGCCAAATTTAAGATGATTTGAATAAGTATCTGCAGGTCAGATCCACAATAACATGTTCAGTTAGGGGTATTTGAACTACTTACTTGACTTTCTGATGTCAGGGACCATGCAGATAGAGTTCTGCATGGTAGGATCTGAACACGGCGGCTGAATGCTGACACATGGATTTTTGTTCTGACTCAACATTACTTTATTTATTTTTGGCTTGTTATACAACTTCTACTCCAACTAGTTATGTGGACTGATAGTCATTTTCTATTCAGTCTGGAAGACCCACTGCTGGATGCCTATTGCACTTCAGTTGGTCCAGATAATTGTGTGCACTCTCCAGCACCTGAGTAGTCCTGGCCCCACCATGTGAGTTGTATCCTTCCTCGGAATCAGTTGAATTTCTTCATAAACCTTTTAATGGAAGTTATTTATTGAAGTTTATTTTTATTTTTTTGGTGGTGATGGTACTGAGAATTGAACTCAGGGTCTTTGTACTGAGCTACATATATTCCCGGTCTTTTTTGTATTTTGAGACAGAGTCTTACTAAGGCACCAAATTGCCCAGATTGGGCTCCAACTTGTGATCCTTCTGCCTCAGCCTCCCGGAGTGCTGTGATGTTTGTGGTTTAATTAAATAAAATATTATCCCAGGAGAATGTATGGATTAAAAAAAGAGATGTACCTATGACAACTATACCACCTCTCCGAACATAAGTAAGTCACTAAAAGTTGTCAGGTAGGTAGAACAACTATACCTGAAAGATTTTACACTCTGGTGCCTCCTAGGTGTCTTTAATTCTCTCTCCAGTTCAAAGTAGCAGAAACTGGAAACCATAAATAAGCAATATGGTGATGGTTCATACTGAAAGGCAGCATGATCACTCAAAGCAGATCACTCAAAGGAATGGCTTTGTCCACGGGCAGGTGAATGAAGGTACATGTTATTTAAAGTTAAAAGGTTTTTTGTTTGTTTATTTGTTTTGATATCGGGGATTGAACTCAGGATCTTGAGCTTGCAAGATAAAGTTAAAATGTTTAAAGCACATGCTTTTTAAGAAAGGGTCCCAAGAGCTGCCTCCAGTGCTGAGGAGGTGAGCCTCGCAGGTGCCAGCAGCACACATTCCCCCTGCCCGCCCCCCCCGAAATGAGAAGACACTTAAACAAGTCTCAAAAACAGACTCCAAGATACCTAAAGTAACCCCAAAGGGAAACAAGATGGAACAATCTGATACTCAACCACCTGGACTCTCTGAACTGGCAACAAAACAGGACCTGGAAAAAATGAAATCAGAAATAATTTCTCAGATAACAGCAGAGACTGTGCCCATAGTGCAAGACATGATTAATAAGTCTAGAGAGGACACAGATAAAAAAAAAGAGGAACTGAGGAATATGATGGAATCTGAACATAGGAAACAAATGGAATCCATAAAACAGATGCAAACAGATTTTCAGGAGATTAAAAACTCCACTGAAACTTTATGCAGAAGAATGGCCAATGTAAGGACAGAATTTCAGATACAGAGGATAAGATTGCAATTAGTGACCAGGAAAAGAAAAATTTCTTTAAAACAGTAAGGGACCACAAGAAATCAATCCAGCAGCTGCTAGACGATACAAAGAAGAATAACATAAGACTGATTGGAGTCAATGAAGAAACAGGAGAGAGTGGAGATGACATAAAAATAAACTGTTCACAAAAGTAATGGCAGAAAACTTCCCAAGTAGAGGAAAAGAACTTGACATACAGATAAGTGAGGCATATAGGACTCCAATTAGCCTTGATAAAAAAAACTACACATGGCATATAATAGTTAAGATTCCAGAAACCCAACAGAAAAACAAAATTCTACAAGCAGTTAGAGAAAAGAAACATATCACAAAGGAAAGCCCATCAGAATCACAGCAGACTTTTCAACACAAACCCTCAAGGCAAGAAGAGCTTGAAGTGATGTATTTCAAGCCCTAGAGGAAAACAGCTTCCAACCCAGATTGATGTACCCTGCAAAATTATCTTTCAAAACTGATGGAGAAATAAGATACTTTCATAACAAAGAGCACCTTAGGAACTTCATGAATACCAAACCAGCAGTCCAAAAAATTTTAGACAATATCCTAGGAAAAGACAACAAGGATCACAATCCCAGGAAGCCCAGCAGAATGAATCCACTGGGCATGACAAGAAATTAAATACAAAGGGGGAGAATCCAACAGAAAGAAAAAGTCATGACAATGATAAGTCAATATGTATCAGTTATAACCATCAATGTTAATGGTCTCAATTCACCAATCAAAAGAAATAGAATGGGTCAAGAAGCAAAATCCGACAATATGCTGCATACAAGAAACACACTTAATTCAAAAGGAAACTCATAGACTGAAAGTTAAAGGGTGGAAAACAATACTTCATGCAACAGGAACCCCCCAAAAAGCAGAAGTAGCTATCCTCTTTGCAGATCAAGTGGATTTCAGACCAACACTGATTAAGAGAGACAAAGAAGGACACTACATCCTTGTAAAGGGAATAATCCAAGAAGAATAGATGACAATCATTAATATATATGCACCAAACACTAGTGTGCCCAACTATATAAAACAAACACTAACGGACATATAAGCACTAATGCAACAGTAGTGGAGGACCTTAATACCCCACTCTCATAAATAGATGAGCTCAACTAGACAAAAAATAAGCAATGAAATACTAGAACTCAATTAAACTCTTGAACAAATGAACTTAACAGATGTTTACAGAGTGTTCCATCCCACAAAATCAGAATACTCATTCTTTTCAGCTGCACATGGGTTGTTCTCCAACATAGACCACATATCTCCTCATAGAACATGTTTAAGTAAGTGGAAAGGAATTGAAGTTATTCCCTGTATACTGTCAGACCATAGTGTGATGAAATTGGAGATCAATAGTAAAAGAAACTGCAAGAATTTCATAAACACATGGAAACTCCACAACATACTTCTGAATAATCAATGAGTCACAGAGGAAATTAAAGAAGAAATCAGACAGTTCCTACAATTAAATGACAATGACAATACAATGTATCAGAATCTATGGGACACAATGAAAGCAGTCTTATGAGGGAAATTCATAGCAGTGAATACCCACATTAGGAAAACAGAATGAGCCCAATTAAACAACCTGATGCTGAACTCCAAGCTTCTAGAAAAAGAACAGCAGCACAAACTCAAAGCTCATATAAGGGAGGAAATTATAAAGATCAGAGCAGAAATCAATGCAATGGAGACTAAGGGAACAATACAAAAAAATCAATGAAGCCAAGAGTTGGTTCTTCGAAAGAATCAACAAAGTTGACAAACCCTCAGCCCATCTTATCAAAAAATGGAAGGAAAAGACTCAAATCCATACAATTAGGAATTAAAAGGGTGAAATTATAACAGACCCAGCAGAAATCCAGAGGATCATCAATACCTACTTCAAGAACCTATACGCCAACAAGATGGAACACACAGAAGAAATGGACAGATTCCTAGATACATATGAATTACCAAAGTTGAACGAAGAAGACCTAAAAATTGTGAACAGCCCAATATCAATCAATGAAATTGAAAATGTAATTAAAAATTTACAAACTAAGAAGAGCCCGGGTCCTGATGCCTTCACTGTCGAATTCTACAAGACATTTAGAGAGGAACTACTGCCATCACTGTTTAAACTCTTCAGTGAAATTGAAAGGGAAGCAATACTCCCGAATTCATTCCTGGAAGCATCACCTTGATCCCCAAAACAGAAAAAGACCCAAACAAAAAAGAGAATTATAGGCCAATCTCACTAATGAACATAGATGCAAAAATCCTTAATAAGATACTGGCACCAGTCTGCACTCCCACCAACAATAGAGAAGGGTTCCTTTCTCTCCACACCCCTGCCAGCATTTGTTATTGGTTAATTTCTTGATAGCAGCCATTCTTTGTGGGGTGAGGTGGAATCTCAGTGTTGTTTTCATCTGCATCTCTCGAATGACCAGTGATGTTGAACATTTTTTCA
>NW_004624746.1:15491635-15590666 GCF_000247695.1 Heterocephalus glaber
TGGAAACAAAGTCTTTATAAATAGGGAGGGATGGAGGGGTTGAAGGGAGGGCAGGGGAATGGGGAAAAAATAAGAACCAAGATGGATTATCTAAAGGTGCAAATTTCCAATGATGAATGTCATTATATTCTATGCCTAAAATGTACCATTAAAATTAATTTAAAAAAGAAAGAAAGGGTCCCTACTTTAGTTAATTAAAAAAATTAACTGGCTAACCCGTAGCCCTTGAGGTTTCCTATGGGCATCTGTAATAGTTATTTTTACCACTTGGTTTGAAATATTGTTAACTGTACATATCTTGGCCTTGGTTTGTCTCATGAGACGTGAGCTCCCCAAGGACTAAGCCTGGATCTTAGTCATTTTTGGTGGTGGCATGGAACACAAGGCCTTGCAGCAAGTGATCAATGTTCTTAGAATCAAACTACACTGCTTTGCATTCATTTGGATTCCTTCAAGTTGTATTTCCTACTTTAAACCTGAGTCATTTTTTTCTGATCACCAAATAACTCAATGTGTTTGGGATGAAGAAATACCTTTTATTAGCTATGAACCGTGCCAGGATTGGCTAGTGAGAGGAGGAGACCTATGGCAGCCTGAGTATGACTGAAGTACGGCTCCACCAATTAAGTACTTCATAGTAGAATATTCCACAAATGCTATAGGATAGTGAAGTAATTCATCACCTATATTTAAAGTTGAATTTACTGGTATTTTATGGTATTAGATATTATTTCTATTAACATTTTATGCTGAAATTACAGAATGATTCGTGAGTACTGAATTTTTGATTGCTTTTACACTTGCTGGGACACTATTAAACTTGATTTACGTTAATAGCACTGTAAGAAGATATTAACAATGAAATTTCCAAAAGCACTTAGCATCTCATAATTGGAGTTAAATGACAAAAAAATGAGGAGATAATAAAGAAAAGAGAGAGAGGGAGAGAGAAAGTTTTGACAATACTCTTTTTAACCTGTGGTTCTTAATAAGATTTTTGCAGCATTGTTTTAGGTTAGGAAAGAATCAAATCTCCGATCAGGAGAAATGATACTGATTTATTAAAGGAGTTTTACAATATTGAATAGAGACCAGGCTCCAGGTAAAGAGTATAGAATTTATTAATTTTAGGAGAGAAAATTTTCTGATTTCTAGAGTAGAGAGGAAACTTCAATTACCACCTTTTTTTTTCCTTCTTTGGTGCCTAAAACAATAGAATTTTTTAAAATGAAAAATTTGTTTAGTCATAGCTGCTGGATTACAGAGAGATAGGCATTGAAAGCCAAGACATCAAAGCTAAAACAATAACAATAATGGCAATTATTCAACAAATTTTATTGAGCTCTCATTATGTGTAGGCACTGTGCTAAGCAACTGACATATATGATCTGATTTAATCTTCACTACATCCCGATGCTTTTGTTACTATTAGTACCTCCAATTTATAGCTAAGCAAAGTGAGAATCAAAGAAGTTCAGTGACTTTGGCAAGCAGTGGCATCAGAGTGTGGACCCAGGCAGTCTGGCTCTTGAGTGGATCCTTAACCAATTATGCTTTTTTGGGCACAGCAACTAAATTACAGGTAATCTGGATGATGTCAGAGTCACATTATATATGGCTTTAATGGCTCCTGTGAGCTTTTGCTTACAAGGGACTCTCCCTTCCCATGAAAAATCTTAAGACATATTTTATGACTGTGTTAGTATAAAGATGAATATTAACAATAATATTACTCTTATATGTTAAAACTTTTTTTGACCCAAAGGCTTACCTTTTAAAATGATTTGCAAAGGAATTAAAATACTTCCCTGGGCTCCTAAAAGTATGTGGGCCCTAGGCATTGAGTCTATTAAACCTACTAGAGAGGTCAGCCTTGGTTAGCATGAAAAGCAAAGTTAGGACTAGAACACATGTTCATGCAATCTCATTTCTGATTACAACACACTCCTTTAAAATAACAAGAGAACAGGAATAAGGTAGTTTTCATCTACCCATCTTTCTTCTTTCTTGTTTTCTTTTTTAATGATACCATAGTTTGGGTCCTTGCCTTCTCCTTACAACTCCAGGCCTGATGTGGGTTACAGTCTTCCCTGTGTACCTACAAAGGATTAGTTCCAGGAGCTCCTCAAATACCAAAATCCAAGGATGCTCAAGTCTTTTATATACAATGGTATAGCTGTTTGCATATAACCTATGTACATCTTCCCACATATTTAAATCATCTCTAGATCACTTATAATACTTCAGTGTAGATTCTATGTAAATAGTGTGACACTGCATTGTTTAGGGAATAATAGAAAAGATGTCTGTATATGTTCAGTACAGATGCAAAATATTCTTTTGAAATATTTTTAATCTGAGATTGGTTGAATCTAGGGATGGGAAGTCCTTGGATATAAAGGACTGACTACTTCTAAACTTTTAGTTAAAAATAAACAAACACCAAAAAAACTTGGACTCTTAGCTGATAATACTGCCTACAAAGTAACAGAATATTACAGATGGTGAGTATTACCAGACACAAGATCTGCTGCTCAGTTAGGATTCTGATCTGAAATACAGTTTGGGAACTGATTTCCTGGAAAGACAGAAAACTGAGTCACACCACTCAGTCCTCCCGGCTGACAGCAACTAGCTGGGGTTTCTGTCACAAACATAAGTGAGATTCATTCATTCAAATTTCTCCTCAAGCCAATGATGCTTTGTTTGACCCTTTTTTGGAGCTAAAAAAGTAGGGGGCATCTGGGAGGTTCTGAATCTTAAGTGTTAGCCCAGTCTTAAATATATTTTGGATAAAAGTAATGAGGGGAAAATTTCATTTTTATTTCTCAATTGCTTCTTGACTCCCTACCTGGATACAGGAGAAACCCAAAAGTGCATAACTGCACCTCCATCTTAGAGTCAGTATCTGTTTTATTTATGATAAAAGTAATCTCAAGTTACCTCTGGTTGAACTGGATCATTTGCATGAAGGTCTCTCAGTGGTAGATATCACAGACTGAGATTAACGTGTATACTTTATCTAAAATGCCCCTCTTCTAACGGTATTTTAAAAGAGAGTAGAAATGCATATTTGTATTAAACAAGAAAAATGCTCCAGGAGATTAGGATAAAATATTGCCTTTGTAATTTTTAACTCACTGAAAATCACATGGTTTTACTGAGTTACTTCTTTAGTTCACTCTTTTAAACCAGAGGACAGATAGCTAAGTATATAGCGTTTATAAGCTTCATTTGGAAATTGGGCGTTATTTAACCTTAAAGATGATTGAGAATGTGAATCTGGAATTCTGTTAAGATCATAGCTAACCAAAGGCACAAAATGAAAAGGAATTGGTAACTGATCAGCAGATGATAGATGATTGAACGGGTAGATACATGAATAGATTAATGAATAGATAGAAAAACAGATAGATGGGTAATACAGATGAATTAATTAATAGAGACACAAATGGATAGACAAGTAGATGACAGATAATAGAAAGATATTCATAGATCAATACATGGTTAGAAAATGGATCCTGAGATGCACATGGATGAATAGAAGGTTGGGAAGCAGAATAAATAGTTGATATATAAATGAATGTAGCTAAATGAAGGGATAGATGGATGCTAGAGATTGATGAATGTAAGGGTAAACTTGGAATGAAATTGTAGAGAGACACAAGGATACACCAAGATCACGGATATACCCAAGTGGAATGGAATACCAAGGAGGATAATAACATCTCTTTTCATGGAGATTTTAAAACATTTTAATTATTTTGGGGGCGTATAGACTAGAGCCATGAAATGAGTCTCTAAGAGCCTGGAAGTTCACAACAAATTCCTCAATGATACGAAAAAAACACATGAGTGTGCCAAGATTAGGCCATTTTCGAATTCTCCATAAGGTTCAGATCTAGCCAACCTGGATCCTTGGACACCACTAGAACCATGCGTGAATACAGAGACAGAAGCTGACAGCTTCCCTCAGCAGCTTTTCTGTCTCCGTGACAATAAAGGACATCCTACTTGGCCTGTTCTTTAATTTTGATATTCACATATACTTTCACTAGTAGACCTCCTCAGGAAGGCCTGCCACTGTGATTAATCCATGTCACAGGCAGATATAGTATCAGCAGAATTTATGAGTGGGTTTGGGCTGGTGTGTTGAGTAGGAGCATCTCAGCCTGTGTGATATAAATTCTCCTGCTAACTGGATTGCTGGAGCTAATAAGAAGCCAGAAGGGTGGGTGGGTGGGGGCTCCCAGTGCTCCTGCTGCTGCTACTGGCTGATAAGGTGGACAGCTCCTTTTAGGATAGGAGGTGTTGGAATTGAATCCTCACACGGAGGTCCTACTCTAGATGGGTATCTCCAAGGTGAGGACACATCTCCTCTGTCACCAGGCCAGGAAGAGGTACAGCAATGAGAGAAAGCGTAGAATGGTCCCAGAGATATTTTATTACCAGATTGCAAAAGCAGAGTGAGGAGGACGAGAAGAAAGGCTCAGAGGCCACGGCTGGGAGGGTGCCCACCACCCAGTGGCCTAGAGAGCTGGAGTGTTTTTCTAAGACGAGTGTGCTCTACATCTGTTTGGGGCGTGACTTCGGGAGTCTGAGGCCTCATGTCCACAGCCGAGGAGAGTATGCAAGAGAAAGCCGCAGCTTACAGAGCTTTTGTGCCCACTTTCCTGAAGAAGAGAGAGTTAAGGGGAGGTTGCAAATCCCATTCTATGATTGCTGGGTGCAATTCAGGGAGCTTAGCTGATCAGGTGAAGCTGCAGGGAAGGTAAAGAAAAGACCAGGAGCGAACCCTCTGTGCTGCAGGAAAACCATCAGGCTAAGGCAGCTGAGAGAGACGGCTCCATCTGTGCCCAGTTTTCCTACATTTTAGATGGACATGAGGTTAAAGCCAGTGCGTGTTCACTGGCCCGCACGCCTCTCCCCCCATAGATCAGTGGTTCATTCCCGCAGAAAGCACGTAATGCCTCTAACCAGGTCACTGGCTAGATACCTCTACTTGCTTGTCTAAGTCCCTACCACTTCTCCGCCAAGGAAAATGGGTCCCTAATACTTGGCTTTCCCAAGCTGAGTGCCCCGCAGTTTTCATTAAATTCTTTTTTTCTCTCCTGTATTCTTTTCTCTCTGTGATTACAACTTCTTTGCCCGTATTTCTCCTGGAGCCCTCTACATCGGCTCCAAAGCCCTGCCTCGGAGGTAAATCCTTAGCCCTGATGAGTAGGCAGCAAGCCCCTCTTGCACACAACAAAGACTTCTATTTTTTTTTTTTCTATCTTTTGGGCGACACGATAAAAAATAACCCTGTATTTATGCAAATTGCAAAGTAGCGTGTGATAATGAAAACAAAACAGTGCTGGCCCGCAGCCAAGACATGGCGCTGACGGGGGCTCCCGACCATTTGGCTCTTGATTCTTCGGGGAAAGCAGCTGTAGAGAAATGAGAAGACAGCACGCCCTCCTCACACGCGCACGCCCTCGTCCATCCGCACGCATTCCGGTACCGTCACCTTGGAGCCAGCAAAACTTGGGGATCCAAAAGAGGTTCTGCTTCCTTCCGCGGCGGAGCACACTGCAGCGTCGTCCCCCACGAGCCTCCCTGCCCCCTGCTCCTGATTCCCTTTCAGGAATTTACAAACATTTTCCCCAGATCAATATCCGTATTGATTATTCATTGTGAGTGAGTCGTGTGTCTTTGGTGATCCAGCTCGCAGAGGTAGCAGCCCAAGGCTGCTGCAGGGGAAGAAAACTAACAGAAGGCGAGAGGGACCCAGCTCTGGCTGGGTCTGCGGCTGTCGGCAACAGAGAGAGGAAGAGGAACAGAGAAGAGCGCTTCCAGACGAAGGCATGGTCAAGGGTGGAAGAGAAAGAGGGAGCAACAGCAAGAAAAAAGAAGCGAGGGCTGGCTGGACATCTGGTTCCCGAAACCTCATCTTGGTGGCTTGGAGGGAACCCCCATCTTGGCTCTGCTGTTACGTGCAAAATGCAGTGGACGTCCTCTGCTCTGGGATTGAAAAGTGACTCACAGTTTTGGTATCTCCTACGTAAGAGCTTTGGGGGGATCCCTTGGCTTGCTGACAGGCAAGGAGGAACGCAGCAGCAGTGAGGTAAAGCACGATTCCTTCCAACTGCCTTGCGGAGGGTGTGCAGTCGTTCGGTTTGACTTGAACAGCTTGCTGCTCTCTGATGGCACGCGGAGGGAGAATAATTAAAAAGGCCAGCATCACTTACTAAGTGAGTAAACACAAAGCCCTTCCAAACGTGCTCTCCAGCTAATGAGAAGCTGTAATTTCTTATACTTCAAGGCAAAACAAGACAGTGATGGGGCTCGGTAGAGTGTGTGTTTTCGTGCATATGGGGGTGGGAGGTGGTGGTTGGTGGTGGAGATAAATCGACTAATTGTTGGCAATGTTTAAAAAAGGGATTACTGGAAAAGACAGTGAAATGATGACAGGAAAACATCTTGGACCAGAGCCAAAAAAAAAAAAAAAAAAAAAAAATCGAGGCAAATCAAGTCTGCAGCTCAGAGAAAACACCCATCGCTGCGCTGGGAGGCTCTGCTAGGAACTGCCCGGAGTTCCTCAGCCAAATGTGGAATATTGTGTGGGCACAAGAGGACAGGACCCGGGACCACCGGAGTGTCCAGGGGAAGGAGTCACAGCATGCCAGCTTACACATCATAGCATACATTGACAGAGAGAGAGGAAAAAAAAACCCAAGCCCCCAAACCAACCAAACCAAAACAATAAAAACCAACCTGTCCTTTCCTTTTAATTGGAGCCTTCTGCTTGCTCAAAATTGCTTCGGTGTATTCAAAGCCACCCCTAAATGTGCCTTCTGATACTAGGAGCTGCTGATTCTCTGTCAGTCTCCAGGAAGCTGCCGCAATGTTACAGAAATAGGCTAGAGAAAGGAGGTTGAGGAAATTCAGATTTCCATTGGCTGGGCTTCGGGCAAATGTGCCAGGCAATCGTCTTTGCCATTTGGACAATGTTCGGGATTCCTCTTCTGTTGTCACCCAGCCGTGGCTTGGTGAGTCCAAAACTAGCCATGAATAGGACTCTTTTCATACTGTTCCAAACACGTATGACAAAGTGGAGACCCTATGGAATCAAATGAATTGGATTTTCCTTCTGAGTGTTCAGTTAACTGAGCTGTATGATTCTCTTTCTCATGAGTGGAACTGGGGCGTTTTTAGGATTTCTGGGACTGCAAGGTCAAACAGATAAGAAATCTTTCTTCTGAATGAGTTTTTATCTTCATGGCTGCTTCCTTAGTTTGGACTCTCCAATACATTCCAAGTTTCCTGAGCAGGAGAAATTTATCCTTCGGGAGCAAGCCTAGGAGACCCAAAGGAGGGGGAATTAAGCCAGACGTGGGTGACTCGGGACCTTACATTGCAGTGTCTGTAGCGTTTGTGCGTTCATGTGTTGGCATGATGTGGAGTGTGTGCTTGCATGTTCGCAGCTCTGTGTCTGTGTGTCTCTCTGAGAGGGAAGGAAAGAGTGAAGTCGGGGCAGACGGAATGTTTAGGTATTTATGTAATTCATGCAGAGCATGTTCAATGCTGCAAGGCAGACAGCCACCCATCCCTGGACTCTGCGGCTCTGGAGGGCCTGTACAGACCTGATCTGAATGTTAAACGCAGGAGACGAAATTAGCATACTAACCAAGGATGTCAACCCTTCCTTGCAATCAGTAAATGGCCGTCTCCTCTCCTAAAGCCGGCACAGCCAAGCGCGCCAGCCACTTAACTACATCCTCTGCCAGATCCTTTTTTGTGTTTGTTTTTTTGTTTTTGTTTTTTGATGAAAGACTGGAAATTCATTAATGAGGAGGGAAGGAAGGGTTTCAAGGACTGTAATGAAAACAAATGATCCTCTTTAAGCCTCCTGACGGCCAAAACAGGGAGGGAGGGGGCTGCTTTCTGCTCTGAGACTGGAGAATAGGAAATTCCACAGACAACAGACCACTTGACAAGAGCCAAAGAATGCACTGCTTGGGAATATTTCTTCTATGTGGCACAGGCTGGCCATGACCAGCAGGTCTGTGTTAATAAACCTAGAATGAGCTTTATTTTCCTAACTCTGAAAGAGAAGTGTGGTCTACCAGATGTCTTTCCATTCAAACACAGGTTATCAGTTTCTTAACCCTGTGAGGGTAGGAAGAGCATTCTGGAATCTTTTGGCCAACTGCCTCTGCCTTTGAAGTAATAAAAATCTTTCTTTTGGGCTATGCAGCAGGCCTTCTGCAAAGGCAATAGCTTCATTTGTTTTGATCTCTATCATACAAGGAAGCACACAGTGGAAAAGATTTAACTTCTACTTCTGTAAAGTCCCTTACTGAGGAAGGCAGAATTTTGCCTAAGAGCTGAGAGCCAAGCACTGCACCTGAAGTATGTGGGCTGGTGAAATTTTACTTGCTTTTTTCTTTATTTTAACCACTTTGTGCTCAGAAACAAACTGCTCCTCTTTCATTATACTTTACTGGTTTGGTTTTAAATCAGGAATTAGATTCTTGGATTTCTCCTGGAATACTCGCGGACCTATGGGAACCAGCTTGAGGAGACCGTAGAAGAGGAATGGGGCTCTGGTCACCAGGTGTTTTGGGGGAACAGAAACCCTACCTTGTGTTGCCTGAGCTTCTAATGTTTCAAAAGGTGGTGGACAGTGGTTTGTTTAAATATAAAACATCAATTTTTAAAATTACAATTTTTTTAAAAAATTAATTTTATTGGTACATTTTAAGGATACAATATAATGGCATTCATCATTGGAAATTTGCACCTTTTCATAATCTCTCTTGGTCTTTATTTTTTCCCCCTTCCCCTGCCCTCACTTCAACCCCTCCAAACCTCCCTATGTACAAAGATTTTGTTTCCATTTTTTCATATTAATTCCATTCCCTTCTTTCCTTTTCCCTACCCCTCCCACTTCCCCTTCCCCTTTGCCCCTTTTCTTCCTATCTCACATTATCTATTATACCTTTTAGTCCTTATTAACACTTTCAGTTTCTCACACTAGAGAAACTATTTCATATTTACACGTGTGTCCTATTTATTTCACTTAAGAGTATCACCTCAATGTGCATCCATTTAGCCATAAATGTCCCTGATTTCTCATTTTTTATGGCTTACTAGTACTCCATTTTATTAAAAAAACACATTTTCTTTGTCCAGTCGATGGGCAATTGGTCTGCCTCCAAGCTTTAGCTATTACAAACTGTGCTGCTATGAACATGGGTGCACATATATCACTGTGGTATGATTCTTTTAATTCTTTGGGGAAGATACCTAGCAAAACATCAATTAAAAAAAATCTATGGGTTAAAGAAAAATATATTTGCAAAGGTAGTCTTGACCTGCAATATGCCAGTTTCCAATCTTTGTTTCAGTCTAAATTATCTAGCATAGGTGTTATTTTGTATTAATTAAAATACAATAGATTTTAATTAGATATTAGCAACAACATGACAAACATCATGGAAGTATGCATTTTATTGGGCTAGGAGGGAAAGACAAATTTAAAACAATAAAAAGGAGGAACATAGGTATCTATGCAGTCTGTTTGCTCTACAACACTGCCACCTTAGCCGGTATGGGTCACACCATCTTTCTCCAGGGTGGTGACCTCCACAAAGATTTCTTTCCAAAGGGTTGTAACAAGGAAGAGTAAATATCTAGAAAAAAACACGTTCGTCCAGTTTTCACGCATACCTCTACCTGTTATAAAAGTGGTTAACAGTTTGTGCTATTTTTATTTCTTTCTGTTTTTTTAAAATGTCTATTTTTGTATCCAGAGATACAAAAACCTCTTACCCACTCCCTCCTGAGTGGGTAAGAGGAAAAGAGAAGTCCCCAGAAGAGATCCTGCCTGCAGTTTGGAAGAAAGGTTTTCAATAGTGCCTGAAATAACTTCCACAGAAAACGGCACTTCAGCCAGTGGCAGAGGGGAGCAAGATGGACCCTGTTCTCACACGACAACATCTCATAGTTGTACAGGCTTTCAAATTTCCAAGGTGCTCTTCATATGTATTATCCTGTTTAATTCTCACTGCAGGGAGACACAGATAGTATTTGCCTTATTTTACAGACAAGAATACTTAGGCCCTGAGAGAGCACCTGCCTCAGGTGAAAAGCTAGTGAGAGGAAGTTATAGGTGGTCTGGATCTTAATCTGATGCCATTTTATTATTCTCCATAGGTCCTCATCAAAGATAGCATCTTTCAAACTCCTTGCCCAAAGTCTCTGTGAGTCCTGACCCTCTTTTGTGCCCCTCACTTCCTCACTAGGAGGTTTCCATCATGTGGCCTGCCCCATTTGTAGCCTTACAATTTGAAGATGCTCCCTGTGTCCTGGCGGTAATTGAGTATGCAGTTAGCTAGTTTACCTCTGGCAGTGCAGAAACTCTTGTTACCTTTCCATCCTCTTCCACTTGCTCCTATCTCCTTGCTTTCTTTGAAAGTCAAATTTACCCAGTTGCTGTCTACATTTTTTTCTTCCCTCCCCACTGCATCTCTACCTGAGGCAGTCGGCTTTCATTCCTCCTTCCCCACTAAAAATTCTTCAGGTCATGGCCAATTAAACTGTGCTTCCCTTCCCTGCACCATTGTTTTGTTGATCATCCCTCCTCCATAAAACTCACGTCCTTTGCCTTTCCTGGCACTATTGTATTCTTCCTCCATTTCTGGCTATTTGTCCTCAGTCTTCATCTCAGACCTGTCTCCCTTTTTTAATCTCTAAAACATTAGTGTTTCTGAACACAATTTCTGTGGCTGTCTTCTGTTTGCATTTGTACACACTTTGCTTTGTGTACTGCAAACCACTGGCTTCAGTGGTCATCTATACATCCATCACCAAGTCATCACCTCCAGCCCAAACCCCTCTTCTGTACTCATCCCCTGGTGTTTGTGTGGTCTGGGTGATGAGTTAGATGCTGCTGGAAGCTGGAATAAGTCCCACACTGTCAGCCCCCAGAGCCTATGATTTAAAGGTGACCTCAGCAAAATTACAGATGACTCACATTAGGTGTCTGTGTCTAGATGCAGAGGATTATATGTGATTTGTATTCCTTCTTCTCCTCTCTTGGTTTACTTATCTGGTGGCTTTTCCAGTGGCTTAACTGTTCTCCTTATTCTCAGCGATGCCTGGCCCAGGATGGATTCACCGTACTATTTTATTTGGTCCACAGCACAGAAATGATGGCTCTGCTGGCCTCTGTGAGATTCTTCAGAGGATCCTACCTTTCTACTTGGCCTTCAAGGATACTCAGGATCTGGTCTTGCCTCTCTCTAGCCTTCTCCCTTATAATTCTTGCATTTTACACTCTATGTTTTGGGTCATGGAATGTCTTAGAACTCCTTCATATCTCTATGGCAGGGATGGCAAACCTTTTAGAGTTTTCAATGATAACAAACAGCCTGCTGCAGCACCTGTGCCATAGGTTCACCACCACTACTCTAGGGTTTCATAACATGATCCCACTTCTGGGAATATTCATCTCTACTTGCTTCATTTTTTTTTTTTTTTTGACATGGGGTCTTACTATGTAGTCCAGACCAGTCTTTAACTTGCTATGTAGCCCAGTCTGGCCTTGTCCTTGCAATTCTCCTGCTTCAGCCTCTCAAATGATGGGATTATAGGTGTGAAACATCCTGCCTGGTTTACTTGCATCATTTGGCTAATTCCTCTCTACCTTTAATACTCTGTTTGAGCAAGAAGCACACCTTCCTCCAAGCCTCCACTCTGTGTTCTGTGTGGCCACAAACCCTCTCCCCCTTCCTTTTCCCACAGTTTTTATCCCACTTTTGCAATGACCAAATTTTCTCATTTGAACTTGAGATGCTCAAAGGCAAAGACTGTGTCTTTTATGCCTGTGTTCCCGGCATCTGGCAAAGTCCTGACATAAATTGGGCCCTTAATAAAATTAACATTACTATTTTTATACTGAGTATCATAAATACTGTTTTTTCAGGTGTAAGATCACAAGGTCTCCAAAATAATCAAGCTGAGGGAAATACAGCAACCATTTCCCATACAGAGCAAAGGATTTCCTATGGTACAATTCTCACCTACATTAGTTTTTTGACTTCTGTCAGGAAAGAGACAAGCACTAGGGTGGTCTTTAGGTGTTTGCTGATGCAGTAGAAACTTTAGAGTTAATTAGCAGCTCTGGCTAAAGCTGAACTTCCTTTGTGGAATTTCTGGGAGGAAACACAAAATTAACAGTTCAAGGTTGCTATTAGAAAAATGGCCTGTTTCCCTTAAGTTATGCCACAGGGAACTCGTTCTCCTCCCTGCCAATTCTAAGGTGTTTCCCCTTCTTTCTTTTTGATCTGGGAACACTTGCTACCTTAAGATGGGCCATTTCAACAAAGGTGGATATTCCTGAGGTCAAGCACAGCTTCTTTGCCTATTTCCCAGCAGTAGGAGACCCTGGGTGCTCAGTGATTCTCCAGTGGAACTGAATATTGGGAAAATCTGTCCATCAGAGCACAGGGATGAGCATGGTTTTGTAATTTCTCATCTCTCATGAAGCAGAAAATGGTCAGAGGTCAGTAGTGCCATACCTATCTGGCAGTCCCAAGAAATGTCTCAAGGCATTATTAGGAATTGTTATATTTGGAAGTACATTGATTTTTATTTTTGTAGTAGTTATGCTTTATAAAGTCACTATAGACCCCAAACTAGTGAACACAGAGCCACTCACTGCTCCTAGAGGAAATAGGGGCCTAGGTTCCTGCAAGCCTCTTAACATTTTCCTCAACTGATCGATACACAGCCTTGTTTCATGTATGTTTCTGTTTAAAGACTCCTTATTAAGTATATATAGTTACTTCCTTAACATCGAATTCATGGCCAACAGCACTATCACTCAACCTTGAAGAAAGCTTATGTAACACATATATGTTTTCTTTGTAAGGCACAGCAGAGCAGCCCTGTACTTAGGAACACAGGAAAGTATTCTGGTGCTGTGCTTAGGTGGCATTTTAAATGATAAAATCACCAACCCAAAACACACAATGTGAAATATGTGGCACTTGTTTATAGGATGAGAAATCAAAGGAGAAGGGACTATCACCTTATCCGAACTCAGCTGGGAACGTGCATTTCAGGTGACTCAAACTTTTCTCCTCTCCGCACATGTTGGTGAATAACCATGCAAGTGTCATAAGTACTGATTTTGGAGTTACAACTGAATTTCACGAGTAGTCAACTTCACAAATGTGGAATATGCAAATAATGAGGGTTGAGTGTACTACCTGAATATATTATTTCCAAACCCAGAATATAATGACCATTGTCATAGGATGATTCTGAATTTGAAGTCCATTCTTCAATTTGTACAAAATGTCTACTTTCTTAGAAGTCCTCACATAGAGAACTGCCACTCACTGGAAGTTATCTACTGGGTGATGATGTGGCACATTTTTTTTCCCTCAAAGAAACAGAACTGTTTTGCTGCCATGAGATGTGAAGGCTGGGTGATGAGTTCGATGCTGCAGAAGCTGGAAGAAGCTCTGCATTGCTAGAGCTTGTAATTCAAAGGTGACCTCAGCAGAATTATAGATGACTCACATCAGGTGCGCGTGTCTAGATATGAAGGATTACACATGATTGTCTTACAAAGTTAGTCTTTTGAGCTAAATCTTGCCCTCTTTGAGTCATTTCTTGACTTACATTTCATGTTGCAAGCAGCTGCCAAGAAATTCATATGTGCTGTTTTTTAAAATTATTATTACTGATCTTCATCTTGTTGCAAAGACTGGATCCAGATCTATCAAACAAGACACTGCCCTTTCATACAAACCGAAGGCACAGCAGCACTTGGGTTTTAGAAGACAGGAAAGGGGAAGATCAGGAAGGTAGAGTGTGCAGGAAGGGGAATTATGCAAAGATTTGGACCCTGAGGGTTACCAGAGGAGGCTCGGAGCTCATTACTCTGTCTCTCTTGATGTTCGTTTGGTTCCGTCCTAGCTGGAATGAAGTCTCCGCTTTGTTATTTATTAGTGCTATGATCCTAACAAAGTCAGTTAACTTCTTTGAGAACTTTCCCTTCGTCTGTGAAATAAGACCAATATATTAAGTTCTTCGAAAGACTTTGAGGATTGAATGACTTAATGATGTCAGGTGCTGAGATAATGGATGTCTAAGTCCAGCAGAAAATTCTATGGAAGCAGCAGTTGGTAATTGTTGCTTCTGTTAGAATTTTTCAGATTCCTAAGTGGCTATCTGACTTCTGAGTCATGCATATTTATGAAATCACAGAAGATTAGGGATGAAGAGACTTGCTCTGGGTCAACTTCCTCCTTGTGTAGAGGAGAAAACAGGCTGCACAGGATCCAGTCAGTGTAGCACCATATAAGTTAGGGCAGGATCAAAAGCCCAGCCCAGCTCCCTGTAGCCAATTCACAAGTGTAAAGTAAAGTCCTGTGCACTTGGAATTCCCTTCCAGATCTTCCTTCCACAACAGTTAACTGCTTGTTACCTGCATGGCCACCTCAGTAGCCAGGTAACCACAGCTCAGTGGGTCACTATCACTATTGGCAGGGAGACGCGGTGCTAATAGCATCAGGCAGGTAGGACTTTTAAGAGCAGGATCCACTGAGCACAGTTTCTTCATATTTCTTGATTATGCATATAAATAGCTACGGGCAGATAATATTCAGAACATATTAATGTTAGACAAAGCCGAAGGATCACAGAAGCTACCGAAGAATGCTCATTTATTTTTGTGGTGCTAGGTATTGAACTGAAGACCTTTGAAAAAAGCTATATTCTCAGCCCTTTAAAAAAGTTAAAAAAAATTTTTTTTTAAGACTGGATTTTACCAAATTGCTAAGTTCCCTGGGCTGGGCTCTAATTTGCAATCCTTCTGCCTCAGCCTCCTAGAATGCTGGGATCCCAGGTGCCAGGAATATTCTTTCTTTTTTTTTTTTTTTTAAGGGACCAATTATTTCTGCAGTTTTCTGTAGCAATTTATAAGGTGCTTTCTTGGAAAAGCCCAAAGGAAATGCTGCTGGATGTATAACATCCTCTCCCAAGTTTACAAGCAGTCATGCAATAAAGGGACAAGAGAGCTGTGCTGGACAAACTGAGACGAAGCTGGTTAAATTCCACCAAGTGTCTACTGAGTGGCGGACAGGCTTAAACTGGGCTGTTCCAAGGTGCCAGTGGTGTTGTTATCAGTTTAGAGTTGTGGGTTGATGGGTGAGAAAGGAAGTCCTGGGTAGGGGGCCCTTGTAAGAAGTGGGTGGGTGTCATGGGATGATTGATCATGGGGACTTCAGGCAAGAAGTCGTATCTGTAAGGACTGTGGCACTAGCCAGTTAAGTCATGATGTGCATAGTGAGTCCTAAGGCTGAAGCAGGGTTCAGAGTCTGGGGCACAGGTCCAATGACAGGGTAGTCTGTTGCTATGGAATCCAGCTAAGAGAACTGAGTGCTTCTAAGGTTGGGGAAGCACCAAGGTTGGGGTGAAGCCCAAGGCTCAGGTTGGGCCCATCTCTGCTCAGCTGGGTTAGGTTATACTAGCAGCAATCAGGACTTGGAAGTGGTTGTCAGGCTTGGTGGGATTGGTGGACTTTCATCTATCTTATCATACAGAGATAAATATTGGCTACAAACAGCTCATGCTTGAGCAAGTAATCATATTCCTCAGTGGGTACTAGACAGTTTAGGAGGCAGGAGTCAGATCCTATTTCTCTGGGGCTTCCACTGTTATTCTCATTCAGCTCATATCCAATGGAACTGATGATCCACAAAATCTAATGGGATTTAAGTAAACATACTAAACTCTTTTATTTAAATTTTATATTGAACATATCTGGGATACTCTTTGGCAGATGGAATGGACATTCTCATGTAACAGTAAATGCTAAATTGTGAATATCTTTCATTATGGTTTTGCTTCAGTTGTTTCACTATTCTATAGGCCTAGAAAAAAATCCCCTAAAATACACATAAACAAGCAACAGAACATGCTTTTTTGGTATAGTTTATTCAGTGCCTTAATTTGGATTTATGTAATGTCTTACTTATTCAGAATCCAGCTAGTCAGCAGTCACCTCACTTATTTGGTGATGATGGTGATGATGATGATGATGATGATGATGATGATGATGATGAAAGTCCTCTAACAAACCAGCAAAGTGGTCACTGATGTGACATCATTGAAGTTCAGAGACTGCAGAGAACACTTCAAACATTCATTCCTAGTTGGATCTAGGCTTTTTCAATCACCAGCTTTGAATGGTTCGATGATGGCCAGATGCTATTGCAAGGTAAGTGCCCCATGCCAGGCTGCCTTGCCTTGAAAGAAAGCTGTGAAAGCAGGATTTGGGCTATTCAATCTTTGTTTGTGTTGGATATTCATGGAAGTCACATTGGCTGTGGAAATGATAGCATTGCTCCAATAGAAGCTGGTGCTCTAGGATGTACAATTCTTCTTGGTGTCTGGAGACTCCCATTTACTTGGCTGCCATTTTTTGGAGGCTCCATGAGAATATTTGAATTGAGAAATGGAGAACAAGTGCTGAAGGGACCCAAAGAATTCTGGGCATCATCATCCACAAACAACACTGTCTTAACAACAGAGGCTGAAAATGTAATAGCGGCATCTTCAAGGATTTCCATGCTGTGGGGCATGGCTGGAGAGCTGTGGGAAGATCTGCAGGGAGTATTTTTGAGTGGCAAATGATGGGATATTAAGTATTATCTTGAGGAGAAGGTTGGGCGTATAGGCTGGAGGCAAGAAGAATGACGCAGAAATCAAAGGGGTCCCCAAAGGGCCTGGTGTTCAGGCCCTCTTGGCAGTGACTGGTGATTGCTGATGTTGGCTTCCTCCTCATGACCAGGAGCTTGGAGCAATGGGCTTGGTCAAATGATGGACTTCTAGGTCACAGATCTGTGAAGTCTGCATTCCAGATTTGGAGCTGTGGGCACAGTGCTTACGGATAAGTAGATTAGAAATACAGATTCCAGGATGACTGCATCCCTAAGCAGCCAGAAGATCACTGATATTCACCGAGCCCTGAGGCGCTGGCTGGGCTTTTGGAAGCAGCCTGATTCTGCCTCTATGGATGGGAGTCTTTCCTAGCTGAATGGATCTCATGGTGACTTTATCTTACTGCTAATGGCATTTATTTATTTATTTATTTTAAATGAGGGAGCCCTAACACATTTTTCCTTCTAAATGCTCTTACCTTAGTGTAAGTCTATTTTTAGATATGTGATATTCTTTTTTTGGGGACCGGGGATCGAACTTGGGTCCTTGCGCTTGTGAGGCAGGCGGCAGAACCACTGAACTAAATCCCTGGCCCAAATATGTGATATTCTTAAAATAAACAATACTTTAAAGTCCACTTTTTTACTCTTAAAAGTGTAACTGACTTCAATTTCCAGATAGTTACATTTTACACAAACTAATAATTCTAAAATGCTTCCTTTGTTCTTTTGTTTTCTAGGCACTTTTTTGTTAGTATATGTTTACTATGCATAATGATTAAATTCATCTTGGGGATTAGGTACTTTGGTTGAGAAACTGAAAGTTTAGAAGGTTCACAGTATAACACTTAGTGTCTTTAGAAGGGAACATATATACCTTTATATTCCTTGATAAATATGTCTATTTGTCTCGAGTTTCTTAGGCACAAAGTGTTGGGGTGTGTGTGAGTGTATGTAAAATATCTATGTGCATACATGTCTGCATACCTGCATAATAGGTCTATTTGTGTATATGTGTGTATGTGTGTATGAGTGTGAATATAACGTGTCTCCGTGTAGACATACATGTGAGTTTGAGATGCATGCATGTATACTGCATATATAATGTGTCTCTATGTATATGTGCATGTGTGGACATGTGTATGCATGTACAGTGTGTATATAATGCATCTGTGTGCATAAGTGCCTGCATGAGACATGTGTGCATATGTGTGTTGTGGATCAAGGGAGGCTATAAGAGATGCTTTTACTACACACTGTGTATACACTAGAATGTACTGTTGACTTTTCTGTATTATATGAGTGAGGTCAAAGATGGTGCATTCCATCTTCATGTAGAATGAAATTTTGTAAAAATTAAAAA
The DNA here is from genome assembly GCF_000247695.1 of Heterocephalus glaber. The sequence goes on from NW_004624746.1 coordinate 15,509,720, forward strand.
CCATGTTTTTATTCCAAAAGACCAAGTAGGATAGTACTTTAAATATAATTCTAGTCATTTCAATTTAAGGCCCTGGAAAAAAGTCCAATCTATGGTCCAAATCTATTCCCTGGCCTAGAGCCCAAAGCATTTTCATTACATCGAGAATTGGATACAATTTCATTCACTTTAAGCATTTGTTGCTCAGTATTTTGTTCTTCAGAGGCAGGCTAACAAGTGTCGATGGCCATGTTGGCTTCAATAATGACTCTCCTTTCCCTGAATGATCTATTTCAAGTGCATTATTGCCATTTAAAGATGGCCTTGTGCTTGCAGTCACATTTTCAGTGAATGTACAAGGAATGCAGAAATTTCTCCTACACAGATTTGTCTCTACAGTTACTGACTTGTTTGGAGAAAAAGTCTTTAACTTATTTTCTTTGAAGCCATTTGTAAAGAACTGTCTTTGCACTTTGTTCTTGCTTTCTTTATGGAGATGTTGTCCAAGTATACTAAGATTTCATTAAAATTCTATTGTGGCCCTTTCAATAAATGATACTAATACATAAATAAAAAAGAAAGATGATTCATCAGAAAAATGGGCAAAAGACTTGAACAGGCATGTCACTAAAAAAGAATCTAAATGGCCAGTCAGTGCTCAAATTCAAGCCATAATGAGAGACACTTCCACACCCAACAACTTGGAAAATATTACAGTCTGACAATAGCAAGTGTTGGCACAGACAGAACAGAATAATGGGAATTTCATACACTGCTGATGCAAGGTGGCTCATAATTCAGTGTTGTCTGTGTTTAAAGCAGAAGATGCTTGTTGGACAATTTTGAAAGGAGATCTTTATTTTTATTTTCTTTCAATAAGACAAGTGTACTTTTCCCCACGAGCCTGTGAGATGAATGCACTGACAGCTGTGTTCCCTTCACACGCAGTATCATTCTTTCATCAGCAGCGATGACTGACGGAATACCGATATATAAGAAAACCCCACATAGCTACATATTATATATATTGCACATGCATGGTGCTTGTATACAATAGGTGCTCAATGAACATTACATTGACATAGCATATCTTTCACATCATAAAATATTTCTGAAATAAAATATTGAAAAATATTGAAAAATATTGAAAATTGTTATTTCTAGCTATTCATGTTTTGGGTACATGTGTTTATTTTTTATCATAAAACTTGTAGAACATAAAAATTTCACTTTAACTATTTTATTTTATTTTTATTTTTTGGTACCGGGGATCGCACTCAGGTCTTTGCACTTGCATAGCAGGTGGCGAAACCACTGAGCTAAATCCCTGGCCCACTTTAACTATTTTAAATATACAATTTAATATTAATTAAATTAAAAAATGTTGTACAATCATCTGTACAGTTTCAACCCTTATTTTAATGTCTTTGTTAGAATCAATTTTTTTATTCCAAATTTTGTCTTCTTCTCCATTCCCATTTTTAACCTCTTCCTTCTTCCTACGTTTTACCTTTTACTGTCTTTGACAGATCTTTGGCCTCATTTTAATCTGAGCCACATATCTCATCACACATGTGGGGGGCCAGAGATTTCTGGGTCAACAAGATTTTCCTTCCTTCTTCGTTTTGGTTTCCTTTTATCCAGTAGTAGAAGCTGCTATATTTAACTATAGATAGTTAAAACAAAAAAAAATTCCTTTTATAGTAGAAAATTATAGACTCGTGGTTTCAAGATCTTCTGGGACCTAGTACAGGTCATCTAAAGTACCAAAATTATTGGCCTGAAGTCTTAGTGGAAGTACTAAGGATATGAATCCACTAGTTGTGTAGAATTCCCAAGTTAGTCTTTCCTGCCAAAGAGTGAATAATGAAGATGTGAATAGCATCATGCTGCACATGTGACAATAATGATGATGGTGATCACCACAGCTCACACAGGAGGGCCCTTAGACACCATGCTTGGCTCCACACCTGTTAGGCTCAGTACCTTATTCAACATAATGGCATAATGATTAGTCTATCTTATAGACGGACAAACTGAGGCTCAGAGAAGTAAATTATGCATCCAAGGCTATGACATTTGAATCCAGGCAGGGTAATATCAGACCCTCACTCTTAGCCGTTACACCATGACCTGTGTTTAAGAGTAGAACCCACCAGGATGCTCTACTTCTGCATCCTTCTGAGGAGATGATTACTCCAAGTGGAAACAGATGGGAGAGCTAGGAAAATTAGTCAGTCAGTAATAAGTGCTAAAAGAAAAACATTTAGAAAAAATATGTCAGTTTAGCTCGCAGGGGATTATTTTTAGCTGCTGGGCAGGAAAGGGTTGAGTAACCAATGTAGATCCATCAAAAGTTTTCAGCACAAAATGGACATAATGAAAGCTTTGCTTTTAGGAAAATAAAATTGTCATCAGTGAGAATGGTGGTCTGGAAGGAGGCTAATGGAAAGGTGTTCATAGGAACCCTCAGGGGAGGTAGTGAGGTCTAGGGCTGGGGTAGTGACCCTGGGAATGGAGGGTGGGAGAAGAATAGCCAGGACAATGGATGCGACAGTCACACTGAATGCAAGATGCCAACCTAAATGACTGACAGACTGAGGGGTCACACTGAGACAGGCAGGAAAGCTGGATGGAGAAGAGAATACAGGGGGCGGGGTACAGCCCCAGAATATGACTCTCTAGAAAAATGCACTGGGTCATTGTCTGGGAATTTAAAAGGGAAGTCAGAGTTGGGATCAAGAGGGCCCACAGAGCACAAAGCGTTACAATCAGGAAAATGGATGAGAAAGTGAAGGGAGAGAACATGTGGCCACATCAGGAGTGAGGAAGACAGAATCTGGACAGACACATATATTGAGACACAGTACTAAGAAGTCAAGGGGCCGGGGATTTAGCTCAGTGGTTTCACTGCCTGCTGCGCAAGCGCAAGGACCGGAGTTTGATCCCCGGTACCCCCCCCCCCCAAGTCAGAAAGGATAAGGGGAGCGAGACAGGTGGGGAGCCAAGAGGCACATGACCTAGAAGCTGAGCGAGAACAGGATTTGGAGAATGAGGCAGGTGAGAGATGAGATAAGAGGTCACAGAAGATGAGACCCAAGGGGAGAAGCTGGGTTCAGCAACAAGGACCACGAGAAAGCAGCTGCCACAGCCCCGGGGGAAAAGGGAGGGAGAGGCCAATGATGGGTGAGAAAGGGGAGCACACAGCAAGTGTGGAGATGTGTGCCAAATGTGTGACGAAGAGCAATGACAGATATGTAAGGACAGCTCAAGGGGCTAGAAGGACACAGAGAAAGTTTAGCTTTTGATAAAGGAGACAATGTTCAGAAACCAAGAGGATGAATCCAGTGGCGCAGAGAAGGAAAGAGCATGAAGGGAAAAGGAGCAAACAATGTAACCAATGCAGGCTGGCAGGAGGCAACTGAGAGAGTAGCAAGAGGGGATGGGGGGAGGATGACTGTTCTCTAACACTTAAAGAAGGAAGGGGAGGAAGAGGACAGCTACAGATGAGCAGGGGAGATGAGGAGTACTCAGGGACTCATGAGGCCAGGCCATCCCCAGAAAACATCCAGAGGGTGCACAGTGCGGCACAGCAGCGTGACGAAGGGGGAAGAAGGCTGCGATAAACACCGGGAGCAGTATGACAGGATCAAGGGGAGACAAAGTGAAATGTGCGGAGGAGGAGCGGGGCCATCCCGAGCTGGACAACACACATATATGACTGACCAGCGGGCTTGGGCCAGTGACTTTCTTTATGCTGCCCTGGGTAGGCCGGGAGCGGACACGTGGAGGAAGCAGGAGATGGAATTCACTCTGGTTTGGAAGCTGTAATATGAGGCCAACAGAGGGACAAAAGGTTAAAGTCACTGAAGGACTGGTTGAGAAGTGAAAGGTCTGAAAAAAGATGCTCAGCACAGTGATGGTGGACTTGAAGCTGTCTTACTCAGATCCCCCTTAAGATGACCTAGCCTGGAAGCAGAGCTGTCCAGCAGCTCCCAGTTGTCTTTGCACCTTTGGATCCAGGCAGTATCTGTTCCAGGCCAGGGTGCTCCAGCCGATGACTGAGCTATTGCTTCCCCACTCCACTGTGGGACCCCTCTACCAGGTAACGTGCTCAGGGACTCCTTAGTGGTTTGGCTGGAATTTCTATCATTGCATGTGGTCTGAGGCTCTTCCTTCTGTAATCCTCCCTTCCCAGGCTCCTTTTATTTATTTTTAAAAAAATAAATCCAATTTTTTGGTCATTGTTTATTTGTTTGTTTGTTTGTTTTGAGACAGGCTCTTTTTATGTAGTTCAGACTAGCCTCAAGCTCACTATGTAGCCCAGGCCTGCCTTGAACTCATGGAGATCCTCCTGCCTCAGCTTCCTGAGTGCTGGGATTACAGCCATGCACCACCATGCCCAGCCCTGGGCTCCTTTTATTGGTGTTGGAATTCCATGGTACTTTTTAAGGCGTTCCTGTTCGCTCTCACTTTATAATTTACAAGTGTTTCCCTGCCATAAGCCCCTTTCACATCTAACTCTGTTTTGGCTTTTGCTCTGTGGGAGTCTTGAACTGACATGCATGGTATTGCTACTATCTATAAAAGACCTAGAGACTGGAAGGTGTAGGCAGTGAGACATGACTATGAATATGTGAAGCTAAAGTTCATGTGATTCTTTTTTAAAACAATTACAGATTCACAAAAATAAAAAATAGTAGAGAGAGTCAGTCCTCTGGACCCTTCACCCAGCTTCCTAGGACAATGTTAAAACTAAGAAATTGACATTGACATAATATTGCCGGTATGTGTGGTTTCTCATTATGTCTCTGTCCACCTCATAGATATGTTGATCTCATATTCACTGCAAAAAGCCACTTAGGTATCAATTCCTTCTAAGTCATCCAGCTCTATAATCACATGGTTCGTAAGGTGCACAAATAAAGCTTTGAGTGCAGGGACAAATAGAAAATGGGAGATGTCCACTGAGGAGAGAGTTATCCATCCATCCATCCTCCATCCATCCATGCTTGCTCAGCTTTTCCTAAGTGACAGGAAATACACGTCGAATGTCTAACATTGAACTACTGATGTCAAAATGGTAGCAGCAGCCATCACACCTCTGTTTGGACTCAGATGGAATAAGGAACTGGGATGCAGAGTTGTTTTTTTGGGGAAAAAGATATCTCAATCTGTCCTGTGATCTTTCCACATTGGCAGTAATTCAACTGATAGCAACCTCATGCTCCACGGCCAGGATTGTGCCTGTTTATGAGTCATTGTAAAGTGCCAAGTGCATTGACATATACTTCATAAATGCTAAATAATAACAAGTCAGTGAACCTAGAAGTATTGGATTCTGTATTCAAGACATTAAATCCAAGTTACGCTGTTCTAGAAGCAAGACAAACAAATAAATCAACTCCAAATCAAATAAAGCGCACATCCAACTCTAGCCAGCAGTGGGTGTTGTCTGGAATGCTCTTTAAGGGTGAGGGCTCTTTCATGAAGGGGAACTTGTTAGTATTTTCCTTGACAGATCATACATAACGCCTTGCCTGTGATTTGGGAGAAGACGTTTATATCCAATCCAAAGCAGACAGCAGTCCACTATATTCTTAAGGCTCCATTTCCCTTTATTTGATGCCAGAAAATCATATCTGGTGAAGCTCTGGAGAAGAGTAACAGTCACCCCACAGAGCAATTAGACTGATCACAGCAGGGGGGCTCTGTAGGCGGTACTAGGAGTCACTGTTCATATTTCAAAGCTAGGATTTAGTTTTCCTCTAAGACAAGTCTCTTTAGGGGTCCCTGAGAATCCTTAAGGGTTTAGGGCACATAACCTAGAAACCCTGAAATGCCACATAATCCTGAATTGGCAACAGAAATATATGACCATACAGTCTAAGTGGTTTTCTGATTCTCAGAGCTCTGGCCATGATTTGGGATCTCTGGACACAGTCTACCAGGCTATAACCTGATTTACCTGACTCCAAATCCTCTTAGTCATTTCATAGTGATGACCCCGCCTTGGGAGCAAAGCCAAACCCTCCAAGCCAAAGACTGACAGCAAAGCAGATTGCAGGTTAGAAGGTGGTGACTGTGACATCACAGGGAGTGACATGGACTGACATGATCCACTTTTGGAATGACATCTAAGAGATACCATCCTTCTATGGCTATTTCCAGAAGAATTTCACTCTCATCCAAAGACAGTCAAGGGAAGGAGAGCCAAGAAGCCTACACTAGACATTCAGATCTGACAAAGTGTTGAGTGGAAGATTATGCTGGAGGGGATGGGCAGAGACACGAATCACAAGGTAAAACAGCCATCAGATGCTGATCTTTCTAATTCTTCCACAAATGGAAGGCACGTCCAGATAGTTTCTGCTTGGTACAGACCCAGATTGTTGTATCTCACAGCACCGAGTGCTCATGAGAACAGAACAGTGCTGCCTATGGTTAAGAAGGTGGTTTTCAAACACAGCTGTGTACCCCAAACACCTACAGGAGTGCATTAAAAAGGCAAATGTATGCTTCCCAACCCCAGAGGTTTCAACTTGATGAATCTGGAATGAGGATTGGGAAATTACATTTTCAGCAATCACTCCAGTGATGAAGAGGGACCATCCTTTGAAAAGTCTGATGGACTCTCAGTCCATCATCCCACTGAGCCAATGGGGCAAGTCTGATCCCTAAAGTCCAACATACTTTGGAAATCATTGCTTTAAACCAATGGTTTTTAACCTTCACAAGGGAGAAAAACTTAAAAAGTTCAGGAAAATACCTTCAAAATAATCCAGTCCAGATTTCTCATTTTGTAATGAGGAAACTGAGAGGTGAAGTAACTCTCTCAAGGTCATTTGGTCAGTTACAAGTATAAAGTTAGAACTAGAAGACACAAGTAGTCACTATGCTTTTTGCACTTCTTATACTGTTTTGTTTGGTGACTTTCCTCTCCTCGGTTCTGTTGGAATACATGCATATAAGTGCAAACCAGAACTTGTGTGGATTATAATCTAATGGCATAATGAGTATAATACAAATTATAATAACAATCATTTTCATCGTTTTTATATCCCTTGAGACAACAGGTGAGAACCTGTGTTGCCAAAACAAACATTAGAAAAGATGAGTTCAGAGAGGAGCTCTTCCTACCTTCTCCAAATCTACAGTGAAGAAGATGACAGCAGAAACGCAAAGTTGTTCTCTGGGTGTGCAGTGCTGGGTTCACCAAATCAGTGCCTACAATAAAGCAAAAGTAAAGAATCACAGGAGGGCCGTGGATTTAGCTCAGGGTCACCGCACCTGCCTTGCAAGTGCAAGGTCCTGAATTCTTTCCTGGGTATTGAAAAAAAAAACAAAAAGAATTGCAAGAAACTGTGTATATTCCTGACACTTCATTAAAAGAACAGGAAGTGCTTTCCACAAGCTGTGCTAGAATCAAACCAGATTAAAAGTGTCATCATTTTTAGGTCAATAATTCACTTTACATCTTGCGAACATTATCAGTTTAACCCAAAGCTGTTTGTGTCTTCATAATTTCCAGATGTGTCTTGACAAGGGCTGCTGCAAGATGAACAAATAGGCCCGACTCTGAATTATGAGAGGACTCCTCTGACATGAGCTGCGAGGCTCTGAGAACTTTCCACTCATTTGGTGTTTAGTAATTCTCTTCAGACAAGACAATGAAAACCAAACAAGCCTTCATGTCAAATGAACGGGAAACCAGGGAAGCCATGCCACGAATAAAGACCAGATCTTCATGATCTAAGAGTTTGCCCTCATTGTTTGATTGATGACTCATTCATTTATGCAAGAAGGATTTGTGAAAACTCTACAGGTCTGGGAGTTCTGCTCAGTAAGATGTTAAGTTTTAGCATGAGGCTGACTGGTGGGAAGGAAGTTCAATATCACCATGAGTTATCTAGCTGCTTTGTAGGAAGGCCAAAGCCGAATAACACGACATGTTGTAAGGGCATGAGCTCTTCTCTGGGAGTTGAGAGATGTGGATCAAGTTTTTGGTGACCCTGGACTATAGGTTGGCTTCTCGTCCTCAACATTATTGAGATTTTGGGCCAAATAATTCTTTGTGTGTGTGTGTGTGTATGTGTGTGTGTGTGTGTGTATGTGTGTGTGTGTGCACATGTGTATTGGAAGGGCTGTCTTGTGTATTGCAGGACATTTAACAGCATCTCTGGCCTCTACCCCCTGGATGTCAATAGTATGGCTCCACTCTGAGCCATGAGCACACATTCCTCTGTAATTTTGCTTTCTTTACTCAATATTAAGGTTTTGAGGTTTTTCAATTATGGAACCACAGTTCTGGTTCTTTTCCTTCAATTGGCGTACTGTAACAAATTGAACACAATGTATTCCACCATTCCCCTTTGGGTGGACCTGTAGGTTGTCTCCCATTTTCCACTGTTACAAGTTGCACAGCCCGGAATGTGGCATTGTGTGTGGGGGTCTGTGCACTTGCGTAAGCATTTCTCCAAGAAGCAGAGCTAGCTCTGGGATTCCCGGGTTGTAAGACAGGGACATCTTCAACTTTTATTAGATATTGCCAAGTTGCTCTCCAAAATGACTGTACTAAATTACACTCCCTCCAACACAGTATAAGATTGTTCATTTCTTCACATCCCTGCCAACGCTAAGTATTTTCAAACTTTATGTTTGCCAGTCTGACTGGGGTGAAATAGCATATAATTACTGTTTCAAAAGACTGTATTCTTAACCATCACTCCTACTGTCTACATTTCTTGAAGCTTCATTTATAAAAAATGGAGCAAATACTTCTATTTCTCAAAGTAGTAATGAAGTCTCCTGGTGTAAAGTGTGAATGCATTTTGTAAACATGAAGTGCCACTTTTGTATGTTCCTGCTGGTGGTGGAAGAGAAAATGTATACATGCAGTTTCTCTAGCAAGCAATCTATCTAAATTTCAAATGTACATATATTTTCTTTGAACTTAGAAATAATTTCGAAATTATAGAAAAGTTGCAAAAATAGTGAAAAGTATTCCTGTATATCAAGATTGTCAAATGTTAACATTTTTTCATATTTGCATTATAATAATTCTCAATCTCCCTCTCTGCTCTCTTCCACTCTTTGTATACCTGTACTTATATGCATGTATACGTGTACATATTATTTTTCCAATGATTTTATCTCTGAAAATTTTCTAAAAACAAAGACACTGTTATATAAACAGAAAAGTTGCTCAAACTAGTAAATTGCCATCAGTATAATATTACAGCCTACCTATCTAATTCAAACTTTATCTATTGTCCCATTAATGTCTTTGATAGCAAACTGAAAGTTTTTTCTCTTTCAGGATTGAATCCAATAATTCCATGCACTGAGTTGCCACATCTTTAATCTCTTTTAATACAGAATAATTCTTCAGTCTTTTAGACCCTGATATATATTTTTTTTATTCATTAAGTTTATTGATAAATTTTAGGTATACAATATGACATTCATCATTGGGTACTTGTACCTTTACATGATGTATCTTGGTTCTTATTTTTAACCTATTCCCCTGCTCTCCCTTCAACCCCTCCACCCCTCCTTCTTTATAAAGACTTTGTTTTTGTTTTTTTCTTTTCTCATATTAATTCCTTTCCCTTCTTTCCTTCTCCCTACCCCTCCTACTTTCCCTTCCCCTTTCGACCTTTTCTCCCTATTTCAAATGATCCATTATACATTTTAATCCTTATTTACACTTTCAGTTTTTCACTCCAGAGAAACTATTCGGTATTTACACATGTGTGTAGGACCCTGATATTTTTTAAGAGCATTGATCAGATTACTTTGTAGAATAGCCCTCATTTTTTCTTTTGTCTGATGCCTTCAGGATCAGATCCATGGTTTGGATTTTTGGTAAAAGTACCAGAGAAGTAATGTTGGGTCCTTCTTGATACATTGAGCATCCTATGACTGCTGATGCTACTTTGATCCCTTGGTTAGAGAGGTGTCTGCCAGGGTTCAATTTTTCCTTTTGTAATTGGTAAATATTTTCCTGTAAGTACTCTGTGACTATGGAAATGTCCTGTTTATACTAGTATGGACTTAAGGATTTAATGGGTTACATTACATTACTATCACTATTTATTTTGGTACACAAATTTTCCACACTTGAACAGTGGAAACCCCTTGCAGCTGGCTTCTATGTCGTTTGATGTGTTCTTATTTTTCTTTGAGCACTTTCTTACTTTCTGGCACAATGGGGTCTTCCAGGTTCCTCTTTTGCCTTCCCTCCATCTATCCTGGAATCAGCCATTTACCAAGGACCCCTGGTTCCTTTAGGTGGAAAATAATATTTAGAAACCAAGATTAAGGTATTACATATGTTCTTTGATATTGGTACACCTAACTTTTAACCTAGCAATTTCACTTTCAACAGCAATTTTCCTTCAATATATATATTCACAATTTTTTTAAAATAAAGAACTATGTGCAAAGTTATTAACTACAGAGTTACACAGAATGACAACATATTAAACATAATCTATAGATCCATCAATAGGGGACTAAATAAGTTTTGTAAATTCATACGATGGAATGCCAAGCATCTACAAAAGATTAAAAAATTATTTCAAAATTATGCTAAGTTAAAAAATAAAAATATACAACTGTGTTTCTGGTATGTTACTGCTTATGATCTGCTAAAAGGTGGAAATACACAAAAACATACATATATGTTATTTGATAAAATTTATAAGATATCTCTGGAAAAATGCACAAGAAGCCAAAAATATTAATTATTTGTGGGGAGGAGAATTGGGAGGCTTAAGGAACAGAGGGAAGAAGACTTTTACCATCAAATTTTGTATAACACCTAAGTTGGGAACCATATGAAGGAACAAATATTAAAATACTATAAAACATAAAATAAAGTATCATTTTAATCTAAGATACTAATTGCTAATTAAAATATCTGCAATAAAAGACTTTTCTGAGGAGAAATTGGTAAGACCAAACTATGTGAAATACATGTATGAAAATGCCATAATCAAGGCCAATATTTCATAAAATTAATATTAATATCTATTTAAAAAGAAGCTTGTTTTCTGAGACAGCTGACTAGCTAAAAGTAACTGAGATTTGCTCACTGTATTATTTCATCTTCTGTTACTATAATGAAATACCTGAACCCAGGTGTTTTTGCAGAAAAGAAGTGTTTTAGCTCACAATTCTGGAGGTTCAAGGGCCTGGTGCTAGCATTGGCTTGGCTCTGGTGAGGGCCACATGGTGGGTGGCATCAGCATCTGTGGAAGGGTGAGATCAAATGGAGGGACAGGAAGCCAGAGAGATACTGGGCAGGGGCCAGATATGCTTTCATAACAACTCACTCTCAGAGAAGTTACAAGGACCCACAAGAACCTTAATTCCTTCCAGGGCAGAGACCATGATGACCCAGTGACTTCCCACTAAGCCCCAGATCTTAATGCTTCCATGGCATCTCTCACATGGCCAAGCTGGGGCCACGCCTCTGACACATGAACCTTTAGGGGATGAACCACACCCAAACCACAGCAGTCACTTTCCCTTTGTGTAATTATGCACAGTCTCATGAGTTTTGTTGACTGAGCACCCCTACCTATAACACTGGGATAATAAAATCATTGACCTATTGTAAGTCAGAGAAAATGAAATTAAGCTGGGGGTAATGAGTGACACCATCTGAAAATACAAAGTGTCAGGTTACTGGGACTGTTAAAATGCTACATTTTCACCTTTGTATTCACGTAATAAATATTTTTGAATGAAAATGTGGATGGATGGTTGGATGGGCAAGTTATAGAGAAGTAACACAGGAGAAGAACTGTTTTATCACTTGAGTGCCCAGAAAAGAACCTTAAAAGTACAGGGATAAATGCTAAGCATAGTCTTAAGGTAGGCAGACCATATTTAATGCATTTTGTTATTCAATACTTCATGTATAATTTGTGATTGCAACAAGGCAGCAAAGCAGCCTAGACGTTGAGACCATGTGTTTTGGAGTCTAGGAACTTAGGTTCGTATTTTGGTTCTGCCAAACTAGTCACATGATCTGGGTCAAGTTATTTAAGCCCCAGCCTCTTAGTTTTCTCTCCTGTAAAATGATATTTCAAGGATGGTTGTGAGGATTTCAGGGAAAGTATTTAGAACTGTGCTGACATGTGGTAATTACTCAACAGGTACAAGCTATAAATTCATTAACTTTTACACCAAGAAGGTAGGTCTTCTGAGATTCTCTAACTCATGTCTCTTATTTTCCAGTTGATGAAGAGATAAAAAATAGAGCCTGAGGAGACAAAGTGGTTGCCCAAATTTTGGAGTTATTCGATAGCAAAATCTGATGACAAATTCAATGTTGGCCTCTCTTCAATGAGACCACATTTACAGTTTATCTCCAAGGAGTTTTAGGTGACTGACCAGTTCTACACTTCAACTGACTGTCTCTCCCATCCACATGCTGCCTGCTTCCAGTCCCTGTGCGCCGAGAAACTCCCCCTCCCTCTGCCTAGGACCCTACAAATGCAGAGAGAGAGAGAGAGAGAGAGAGAGAGAGATATCAATGTCCCCCAGAGTTCCCAGATCAAAATTTCTTGGCAGCAGAAAGAGCAATAAGTGAGATTTGGTATAGGGTCTTGGTTATAGGAGCCCTCCTGTTCCACCTCTTACTTTCTAGTCTCTAGACCCTGCTATGGGCCACACAAATCACACTATTGTTAGATTATTCTTGGGGGATCCAAAGGGAATTTGCTTCCCTGGCACTGTCTGGAAGGTGCTGGGCAACAGGGGAAGAACATTGTGACAACTGAGCTGAACCATCAGCTTGATTAGCTTCAGAGTTGCCTAGGGGATGGGTAAAGAGTACATCTGGCTGTGTCTGGGTGGGACATAAGGCATGACCTTGGGTACTATACTATATCTGGTCCCTGGTATCTTCCTCTTGGGTGCTGTCTCTGTTTCCCAGACACCATGAGATGAGCAGCGTTCTTCTGCTGCAATGGTCCTCCTTTGGTGCTAGCTGGCCATGAACTGAGTCCCCTGAAACCATGAGTCAAATACATCATTTTATCCTTTAAATGGTGGGTGTCAAGTATTTGATCCCATCCATAAAAAATTGACTAATACAAACATCCTATAAAATGATATCAGGGTTTGGGTTTCCTGAGTCACAGGATCCCAGGTTTTCATTCCTGTCTTCCTTTTCTCCATTGTGTCACTTTTTACTCAGCTTTCATTAATGGCTCCCCTTTTGTCCCATATCCATTTCCAGAAATAAATGGTTTCCTGGTTCCCATTAAATTTCATGCTTGTATCCTCTACTCATTCCTCTTCTCTCCAAGATTAGGTTCTGTTCATTTTTCTCTTTTGTACTCTACTCCTAATTACCCTCACATAAGTGATTCTAGAAATGGCAGGCTTCCAGCAAAACTCCCCCAAATCTCTCAATCAGAATTTTAGAATGTTCTGGGACCTCTTAATTGCTTGGAGGCCAAGGGCACATGGGCAAAGGAACAACCTGACTTTGGAGACAAGAGTGGAGTTGGCTGAGGATCCAGAGATCCTGGGCCAAGAGGGGCATGAGGGGCTAATGATGGGCAGAAGTGAGCTGGGATTAGTTCTTCTTTCGTTTTATTTCCCTCATGCCCTCACTGCTTAATTTTCAGAATTCACCATCCTTGAATTTCAAAATGAATGTCAAGTTTCCTCACAGGACTCTTGAAATAAGGTAAAGGGCTCTGATTACATGGTTTGGAGGAAAGCAGCTCTGACCACCTCCACGAACCAGTGGGTATTTGGTACTTTTGAGAGGTGCTTTAGGAGAAAAATGAGGAAGTTTGTGTCATCACCTGGAAACTCTGGCCCATGACCTCAGCAACCCCTCTGGAATTTCCCTGGTCTCTGTTCTGTCCCCAGTGGGGATCATCCACTTAATTGAAGTTTCTGGGCATTTATATAAAAATGGTGGCAGCAATTTGCATCATTGTGACTGCTGATGGAAGAAGAATGCTGTTTAAGTTCTGTTTTTCAGAGCCAGTAAGGTTTGTTGACCAAAGTGCAAAGGGTTCTGGGGGGAAGAGCTAGAGTTCCCAAGGACACTAATGAAGGTATGAACAGGTGATGCGCGGGGATGTCACAGGAGCCATTCCATCTTCCTGGTGAAATTTCCCAAACTGATGTCTTTCTCCATTGCTAACAGAGAGTAGAGGCAACGTGGTAAAGTAGGGGTAACAAGTGGTTAACTTTGAAAACAAATCACTTACTCTTCGCAGCAAAGGGACTGAAAATTTTCAAGGGAAAGATCTAGCTACTCTCCACTTTATCAAAACATCGTAGGACACCGATTCTGAATACAAATGTGACCTTTGGGCCCAGGAGCATAGACAGTGTTCCCAGCCTGTGCACAGGAGGCTGGTTGGCCTGAGTTCTTTTCTGAGTTCCAATGTTTTTAAAAACCTAGCACAACAAATTTTGCATTATTTTTTAGAGGCATATACCTGGTACAGATTTTAGAGTATAACTATGTGTTACACATTTTGAGGCAAACTTACATACAAGATAATATCTACACTTCCTCTTTAAGCATCAAGAAATAAATCAACAACTCCATTGTCAAGTACCATGAAAAGTGTGGTCACCAAGAATCTTCATGGGGCTTCTGTAAAGGAGTAACAAGTCATCAACATATCCCCACTTCACAGATGCAAAGCAGATTCCAAACATTTAAGGGGCTGGGCCATGATTACCGGGTTTTGAGTGGTAGAAAGGAGATTTGAACCCAGGGATCTTGACTCCAATGAACTCCAACCTCCAGCACACTAACTTCCTCCAGGATATCCTCGTCAAGTTTGTAGGAATGAAAAAGCAAAAATACGATTTGTAGGTTGACTATACTTCTGTGAGTGCCTCAGCAGCTTGATGTCATCAAAGATGGGAAAAATATGTAAGGCAAAAGAACTTTGTTGGGAATATGGGGAAGGGAAGAAGAAAGCACAGCAGGCTCAGATCCATCTTTTTATGACATCAAGCAAATACTTTGTTTAATTGTCATCTTATTCTTTGGTTCTTGTGAAATATCTGCTTCCTTTCTGACTCTGTCACGAGTCTGAGACACAGGGTCTTGGGGGCCAGCAATGCTTTCACATGGTCACTGCAGCTGTGATGGGGCAGCTGGGTGTCACCAGGGAGAATAACTCTCAGTCTGGGAGAAGTGGGGCTTGGGCAGACAGAGAAGTCCCTGGTGATGGCTAACCAGGCTCACATCTGTATTTATTTGGTATCCGAGCCTTACAGAAAAACATTCACGGAATCATGGGGAAAGTTTAGACAAAGGGGACATGTCTGGGTAATATCAGGTGATGGGCTCATTGCTGCAGGACGCCTTTTCCTTTCGAGAGCTGACTTCCTGCCATGGAAACTTTCCACCCTGACAACTCCCTTGCCTGCAAAAGCTCCCATCAGCAGTCTTGGTCTCTCCTGGAATGGCCTTGAGCGGCAGCAAGGCTGTACTCCTGAGAGGCAACTCAGCTTCCCTAGGAGGTACGGAAGACTCAGCATCCATCTTTACAGTAGGTAAACTTTTTTTCATTTTATCTTTATAGTGTTATTTTTAACAAAAGCAGAATTAAAAACCCTAAGGAAAGATATTCATTTTTTTCATTTCCTGAAGCCTCGTCACCAGCTCTGAGTATATCTGTTGTAAAAATGCCTAGTTACTGGCACAATTACTATTATCACGATTAAATATCACCACTACTGTGGCCCCCATTGTTACACTGCCAAGGTTTCAGAAGACTTGATTTACTAGATATTTCAGTCTCCCTATGTCTGTATTGATGGTTGGGAAGAAAAAGAAACATAAAGTAGAAAGTGGTAAATCTATTTTTCCCCCAATCAGTGACTTCAATCCTATTCTTTTCCCTAGACTTGTCCTCCTTTCCTCCTTCCCCTCCTCTCTCTCTCCCTCCCTCTCCCCTTCCTTCCTTCCTTCCTTCCTTCCTTCCTTCCTTCCTTCCTTCCTTCCTTCCCTTTCTTCCTTCCTTCCTGGCCTTTTGAGACAGAGCTTGCTACGTAGTCCAGGCTAGCCTTGAACTTGTGATTCTCCTGTCTCACCCTTCTGGGTGCTGGGACTACAGGCAATCATTACTCTGTCTGGCTCTGGATTTGTGTTTCTTAAAAAGCATGGTGGTCTGAGCTAAGCTTGGCCTATGGATGACTTTGCTGCAGCACATCCATTCCCTCAGGTGGAAGGGGATACTCTGCACCGCAGAATTCTGGGGCCTGCAGCACAACACTTCCCTGTGCATCTCTATATGGGTACAAAGGATGGTAGGGAATGCAAGTACCAGTGTAATGCAGGAGGTGCATGGTTGCTCAGTTACACAGCTAGAATCACTCCCTGGATCTGACCATGGGAGACTGACATTTGGACAAACTTGTTCTCAGCTACCAGAGCAGCGCCCGGCGCAGGGTATGGCTCTGAATGGCTTTGGCATCTGTTTTGTCGTGCCTTATGCCCACATACTGGGACTGCTTGTTTTCATCCAATAGCAATTAGCACCGTGGTAAGTGCCTTGTGCTCTGTGCTAATTTAGAAGAATAAGCATGTCGCGCTCTGCCAGGAATTACAGCTAATCACAGAGGGCTCTGGGCACACCTGCCCTTTCATCAGGCTTTTGTCTTAAAATGAGGGGTTGGTGCAACTTGAAACATTGCCTTCTCCCCTTGGTTAGGGATAACCATGGAGACGCAGGGGAGGCCAAGCCAGGGGGCTGGTAGCTATCCCCGAAGATAAGCTTGCTGCCAAAGAGGACTACAAACAGTAGGCAGCCTAAGCAGCTACTCACAGAGGGGTACTTACAAACAGGGTGGGCCTGGGGAATCCTCCACAGATGTGCTGAAACCCAGCTACAGCAGCACCTGATACTGGAGACCATCCAGGAGCCACTGCGGACACAGTGTGTGGGAGAACAAGGACCGGGCTGGCCCCACTGGTGGTCTGAAAGCTTCTTTGATTATTGTTCTTTTGAGCCTGGCACCTGCTCTGATTCTAAGAAAGCACCCATTTGTCCTAATTGGGTATTTATCATTTATTGATTTTAATTTTTTTAAAGCCAGCCTGGTTAAGGCATCATTTACATTCAGCAAAATTCTCCCTTTTAAAATGTATGATTCAGGGCCAGGGATTTAGCTCAGTGGTTCCAGCACCTGCCTTGCAAGCACAAGGTCCCGAGTTTGATCCCCAGTACCAAAAAATAAAAAAATTAAAAAAAATAAAGTGTATGGTTCAGTGCCCTGTAATAGATGTCACATAACCACCACCACAATCAGGATACAGAGCCATTCTACTGTCTCTAAAGCTTCCTTCTGGCCCTTTCCTTACCAACTCCTAGCCCAGGCAATGACTGATCTGACTGTCGTCTCTATGATTCTGCTTTTTCCAGAGTGCCACATACATGGATCATTCAGTAAGTACTTGTTGTTGCTTCTGTCTCTGAGAGAGATCCAAGCACCATGTCCCGAGTACTAGCAGCAAGTTCCTGGCAAGGCTGTGCCACAGCTTCTTACTTTCACTGTTTCACTAGTAGGGATGATAATACCACTACAAATATTCACTTAAATCCATCTTGTGGAAATATATTTTTAATTTTCTTGGGCAGATTTCTAGGCACGGGATTGCTTGGTCCTTGGTCAGGTGTTTGGTTCCATAAAATGCTACCCAAATATTGTGCCAAGTGGACAAACCATTTTGCATTGCCATTGGCAAGTATACAAATGACAGTGGTGCCACTACCTTGCCGACACTTGATATTGTGAGTTTAAAAATTTTAGCCCTTCTAAGTCTCTACAAGGATTTCGCTGGTTTTATATTTCATTTTTTTTTCATGTTATAATTTACTCAAAATCATTTTGAACCCCCACTCTTGTTCAAATTCTTGCTGAAGTCAGTTCTCATTTAATGTATTTTAATAGGGACTTGCTAAACCCCTGCTATATGCCTAAAAATAGAAGCTATCAGGGATGTTTAGGGAGCAGAGGAACTGCTGCTCTCAGCTAGCTTTCCTCCACGTGGTGCTTAGCTCAGGGCAGGAACTGATTCTTCACAGCCCCCATAGCAGCCAGCTCAAGGTCAAACACATGGCAGAGCCTGTTTAAATATTTGATTGTTGACTGAGTTGAGATGGTGGCTCATGTTCCAAGAGAACATGACTAGAATATGTGCATGTGGGGTGTAAGATGTCAGAATCAGAGAGGGTTGATAGATCACTTAAAAGTTTTTACCTAGAGGAGGTGATTAAAGCCACATGGACATCAATGATCCCCCAAATACTCCTCATGAGAATGGGATAGGGAGTTTATAAAATGTACATGCCCAGGACTGGAGGAGGGTTTACCTGGAAATTGAGACTCCAGTGCCAGGATCGGACTTGCAGGGTACTCTTTGAGTGCTGGGAAGTACTGGGAGTTCTAGGTGGGAGGCAGAGGAAGCCAGGGTGCAATCAGGATACTCAAAGAGATCACAGAAGCAAGGGATCTGGATTTTGGTAATCTGTATGATTTCTCATTTTAAGAAATCCTAAGCATGGGATTTATTCATTTCTTTTTGTCAGTGATTTTGTTTTGTTCTATTTTTCATTAGGAGGTTCTCTCAAAACCTGGAGCTGTTCCCAGTGGCCTTCACCCCAGAGGCTGTGATTTAACTGGTTTGGGGTGTGGTTCAGGTACTGGCATTTTGCAGACCTTGGCATTGAGTGGAATGTCCCTGGGCTTGAGCCACACAGCTACAGAGCATCCACTAATGAGCAGGCATAGGATGCAAGCCAGGAATCAGGCACCTGTGAGCTCTTGTCATTTTAAGCATCAACCCTTCAACCAGATGGAATCCTTTTGTTCCCCTGAGCCAGGCTTCTCACTTTAGGAGCTCCCTAGCTCAATGTGTACCATATGCCTGGCATCTTCCCATGCCACCTCTGTGATAGGTCACACCTTGCTCATTCCTCCTCATTGGCTTCTCCAGGCCAATTGGCTCAGGCCAGACTGCTATGTAGGAGCAGTGTGGGCAGCTGGCAAGCACTCAAGGTGGATGCCTGAGTCTACACTGCAGCCTGGCTTTTGAGTCAGAGAGAACCAGATCACAATCCCACCTCTGCCACTGACCAGCAGCTTTGCCTTCAGTTTCTTCATCTCTAAAATGAAAAGGACAAGAGGAACACAGTTTTCAAACAAAGATGGAATGAGATGATCGTGCGGTGCTGGATACAGAACAGAGGCACTGTAAGTGCCTGATAAAAGAGGAATTCTAGTGGGGCTGATTCAGACCAGCATCTCTGTGGGTCCCTTTGCCCCTCCTCACCTCCCTCCCACCTCCCTTCAACTGGCTATATTGCTTGGGTCCTTTTCTCATCCCTTTCTCCTTTTCTTACCTCCTCTTAGTCTCTAGGTTACAGTTCCAAGGCAACAACAACATCATCATCCACAAAAATAATGATGCCCAACATTTATGAATGTCTGCTGTATAGACAAGCAACCTGCACCTCAGAAATGATGAGCAACTGGTCAGAGTCACACAGCCTGTGGGATAACATTCATTCCCAAAAAACTCTTTACCACTCCAAGGCAAAATGAGAACAGTGGGAAAGCTAATCTACTTAAAGGAATGGCTTTTACTCTGAGAATATAACTTTTCTATTTTGGGGGGAGGGATTAAGTATAGATTGCAGAAAACATTTAAAAATATTTTACATTGCAAAATAAAATATTGGGTATCCTATATTTGTTCCTTTTTTTTGGATGAAATTTTATTGGTCTTTAAAGTGAAACCCCCCTGAGTTCTGTTATTCCAAAGAACAGCTCCGTATAAAATGATGCTCTGTCTGTATTTGTTAATCAATACATGTGGCACTTTATCTTCTGATGCAAATACGCTGCCAACAGAAGGAAGGAAGAAAAAGTTCTGCTTCTAATTATATTTCGTCCAATATTTATTGAGCATCTAATTGGTGCTCAGCATGTGCTGGAGTCTGAGGGGATGAAACAAATACAACACAGCCATTGCCCTCATGGAGTTTAACATCATTTTCAATGGTTAGTTTGGGAGAAGTAAACAGAAACACGTCTGCTGAAAACATCAATATTATCAGTATAGGATCAAAATATTCAGTCAATACCAATATTCCCTAACAGTGTCTTTTGACCCCTGGAAGAAATAATCCCACTAGCCAGGGCATAATATCCTTGCTCTGGATCCATTTGTCATTCCCTGAACAGGCAACAGACAAGGGTGCTCTAACGCCCAACTGATAATATTTTGGGGGGTTCATATACTAAAATGAGGAAGTTCAGAAAGGCAGAATTTCTCAAAAAAGACACCTAGATATAAGGGTTATAGACCAAGTGAAAAACATTCGTTGATATATGAAGAGTATGTATGCTCCATAAACCTACTATCTAAATCATCCCTGTTGGATATGAAAATAAAAAAGTATTTTATCATGTGATTAGAAAATTCAACTTAAAAACAAGAAGCCATAAAATGAAAACAAATGCTCACTGCTTTTAGCACGCCATCTCCACCTATCTGTTCAGAAACATGTTCCATATATACACCTGAAAATCGATATATAAAATACATTTTATATAGAATACATAATCCACCCATGTTTTTCTTCATTTCCTCAAAGCAACCATAATAAAGTGCACTTTTCTGCAGTTTACTACTTGACAACACATCCTGAGCATGTTTTTTAATCATTCACATATATCCCCTTCTTTTTAAAAGCCACTTAGTATTCTATTGGAGGATACAGTATACTTATTAAAACCAGCCCATTTGCCAGCTATTTAAGACTTTAATGAGTATCTTTGTATATATGTTTTGATATAGTTTTGAGACATGCAAATTCCTATATGTATAACACTGAATAAAAGAATGTATGTATTTATGGACTGCAGGTGTAGTTCAGTGGTAGAATAAGGACCTGAGCTTGAACTCCAACCCTGCCCGCCCAAAATAAAATTTTCTATAGTTATTATGACATTGTCTTTCAAAACACTGTATTCTCTGTACTTCTACAAAGAATGGTGGTATCATCCCTTGCTAAGAATTTGTATACTTAAACTTTTGCATTTTTGCCAATTTTGAGTTTTGATATTACATTGCTTATTTTTGTACTAGAGTTGTTCAGATTTATTGGTTTGTATGAAATCAAATGTACCAATCTTTTGCTTTGGGTTCTGGCCATTTATGTACATTTTTGAAAGTGTGTTCATTTCAGTAGCCTAAGTTCATCTATATTCTTCACTATAACTTTTATGCTTTTGTTCTTTTAGAATCTTTGATCCATCTGGAATTTATTTGGGCTTATCAACACCACTTTTTCTTTTCAAATGTTTAGCCAGGTGTTTCACACTATTCATTAAGTGATCCATTTTTTTTCACTGGCTTCATATAGTATCTTTATTTCATGTTTAGGTCTATTTCTGGAATCTATCTTGATTCTATCCATCTGTATTTCTTTAGCAGTACCAAATTGCCTTAATTATTGTTGCTTCTTAATCCGTTTTGATAATCTGATAGGGATAATTTACTCCATTACTCTCTCTGCCCCCGCCCTGAAATTTCCTAGCAATTATATATTTATGTCACAATAATTGCCAGTATCATTTTCTTAATTTTCTCTACTAAAAGAAAATGACTCTAATGGAATGCTGTAAGTATGATGTTGCCGACTCTTTTTGATACATACTCGTTATGGGTTCAAGTAGCTTCCTTTATTGATTTAAGACACTTCCTTTTGTCTAGGTTGCTAAGAATTTTTACACTGAATAAGACTTTACTTAATGGAATGATTTTTCTCCATCACTTAATATGACCACATTGTGTTATTACTTTCATCTATTAATATGATAGTATATATTACTCAATTTGTGAATTTGAACCAGTTCTGGGCTTCTGAAATTAATTTTTCCTTCTTAGTACACATTTTTATATTTCATATTCTGCTGAATTTGATTTACCACTTTTGTGTTTGTTTGTGTGTGTTTGTTTGTTTGGGTCTCTTGAATCTAGGTCCATTCTTTTCTGTTTAATCTTGTTGGATTTGGGGATCAATACTAGCCTCATAACATGAATTGGGCAACATTTCTCTTTTTCTGTTCTCTGAAATAGATTGTTAAAAGATCTTCTGTTCCCTAAATTTATATAGACATGTGCAAAGCTTTCCAAGAGTATTATCTTTTATGGTGGGACGTTTGATTATATATTTAACTTTTAAATAGTTAATATTTCCACTCCCTCTGAAGACAATGTACATTTTCCTCGATTACTATGAATTTCTCTCATGTTTCAAAATTTTGGACAAAAAATTACAACCATTAAAATTGTAATTTATTTATAGGTAAGTTCTTTTTCCATTTCTAATATTTGTCTTTCAAATTTTTATTTCTTTATTTTTGGTTATATAAAGATTTTAAAAATTTCTTAGTTTTCTTTCTTCCTTTTTTTTGAGACGTGGTCTTATGTAGTTCAGGCTGGCCTTGAACTCTTGGCAATCCTCCTACCTCAACCTCCCAAAGTGCTGGGATTATAAGTGTGTGCCACCATGCCCAGCTTCCCTCATTTTCAGACAACAGCTTTTGGCTATGTTAATCTGCACTGTGTTTTTTGGGGGGCGGGTACTGGGGATCAAACTCAGGACTTTGTTTTTATGAGGAAGCCAGCGGAACCACTGAGCTAAATCCCTGGCCCATGATCTGCACTGGTTTTGAACTGTAGATTATATGTCTATTATTTTAGAAATGATTCTTTCTTTTTAAAGCATATATACTAATTACAGTTTTATAACAAAAACTAACTATATAGTATTTCTATTATGCTCCTGAGATTAGTTCAATACATATTTTATCTTTTGAAATCTTCCTTTCTATCTTGACATTTCTGCTTACCATTTCGATTTTAAAGCTCAAAATTGTTTTGAAAGGTAAGCAGTTAACTAATTTTTTTTTGGTACTGGAGATTGAACTCAGGACCTGGCACTTGCCAGGCAGGTGCTGTGCCGCTGAGCTACATCCCTGGCCTTAACTAAATTTATTGACGTATTTTACTTTCTTTTTTTTTTTTTAGTAGGTTTTTTGAGTCCCCGCTGGCTCTACCAACAGTTCTTTTAGTGACTCTCTGAGAATATTAAACATATATATATATATAACTTCAAATAACTTTATTTTCCTTTTAGTCTTAAGAAAGTTTAACTGGGTATTAAAACATATGCTGACAGTTAATTTTTTGAGTGCAATCATCTGTCTTGGGGAATTGTTGTTAATATAATTCCATTTCAAAACTGGATTTCAACCTGCCAAAGATTAAAACTAGACCCATACCTATCACCATGCACTAAACTAAGATCAAAGTGGATTAAAGATCTAAACATTAGCCAGAAACACTAAACTTGCTGGAAGATAAGTTAGGTAGAACTCTTGATGACATTGGCATCGGAAAAGACTTTATGAAAAAACCTTCAGTAGCACAGGAGCTAGCACAAAGAATCAACAACTGGGATCTCATCGTATTAAAAAGCTTCTGCACTGCAAGAGAAATTACCAAGAGAGCTAAGAGACAGCCTACAATGTGGGAAAAAATATTTAGCAGCTGTACCTCAGACAAAGGTCTACTATCTAGAATATACAAAGAACTAAAAAAAATCAGATCCCCCAAATTCAAAGACCCAATTCAAAAATGGGCATCTGAAATGAATAGACATTTCTCAGACAAAGAAGTGAAAATAGCAATTAAATATATGAAAAAATGTTCAACATCACTGGTCATTCAAGAGATGCAGATGAAAACAACACTGAGATTCCACCTCACCCCACAAAGATTGGCTGCTATCAAGAAATCAGCAAATAACAAATGCTGGCGGGGGTGTGGAGAGAAAGGAACCCTTCTCCATTGTTGGTGGGAATGTGGATTGGTACAACCACTGTGGAAATCAGTATGGAGATACCTCAAAGAATTAGGACTACAGGTCCCATTTGACCCAGCTATTCCCCTACTGGGAATCTTCCCCAAAGAATTAAAAGAATCATACCACAGCGATATATGTGCACCTATGTTTATAGCAGCACAGTTTGTAATAGCTAAAGCTTGGAAACAGCCCAAGTGCCCATGGACTGAAAACTGGATAAAGAAGATGTGTTTTTTTTATAAAATGGAGTACTACTCAGCCATAAAGAATGAGAAACTAAAGACATTTATAGCTAAATAGATGCATATTGAGGCCATACTCTTAAGTGAAATAAATAGGACACACATGTGTAAATACTGAATGGTTTCTCTAGTGTGAGAAATTGAAAGTGTAAATAAGAATGAAAACGATTAAAATGAATAATTGATAATTTGAAATAAGAAAATGTCCAAGAGTTAGGGGATGTTGTGAGGGGAAGGGGAAAGGGAAGAAGGGAAAGGAAAAATAATGAGAAAGAAAAAAAAATGGAATCAAACTCTGTGTAAATAGGGAAGAGTGGAGGGGGTGAAGGGTGCACAGGTAATGGGAGAAAAAATAAAAACTGAGATACATCATGTTCTGGTACAAACACCCAATGATAAATGTAAATGTATTTTATACCTAAAATGTACCAGTAAATATATATATATATATATACACAAAATCTAATTCCATTTCTTTTAAAAATAATTTGTCTTTTTCTCTAATAGCTTTACAGTTTTTGACAGTTTCATTATTATGTCTGTTGTGGAATTATTTTTATTTATCTTCCTTTATATTGAAAGTGTTTTGATATGAGAAATTAAAATTTTAAATCTATAAAATTGTTCTCTTTTCTTTTTCTGAAATTCATATAGGTTGGTGCCTCACACTATCTTTAGAAATCATAAGTGTGCATGTATGTGTGTTTTATCTGTATCAAGGGTTGAGATAGTTTTGATAATGACTTGTTAATTTTTGATCTTCAAGGTTTCTAACTGGTTCCTTTTTCATATTCAACTTTCCCACTTTATGCCTATTTCTAGATAATAGTTTGGATTCTGTTTAAAATATTTATTTTTAATGGATGTGATCCTTTATTAATCTTTGAACATCTTAAACACACTGAAATTCTTCATCAGACTGTTTCAGAATATTAACTTTATCTGTAGAGCATTCATATGTTCCCTTCGTAGATTTTAAAAAATTAATTATATTGGTACATTTAAGGTAAACAATATAATGACATTCATCACTGGAAATTTGCCCCCGTACATAATCTCTCTTGGTTCTTATTTTCTCCCCATTCCCCTGCTCTCCCTTCAACCCCTCCACCTCTCCCTATCTACAAAGACTTTGTTTCCATTTTTTCTTTTTCTCATATTAATTTCATTCCCTTTTTCCTTTTCCCCTACCCCTCCCATTTCCCCCACACCCATGTTTATAGCAGCACAATTCGTGATAGCTAAAACTTGGAAACAACCCAATTGCTCATCAACTGGAGCCTGGATAAAGAAAATGTTGGTTTTTTAAAAAATAAAATGGAGTATTACTCAGCCATAAAGAATGGGAAACTAGACATATTTATAGCTAAATGGATGCATATTAAGGCGATACTCTTAAGTGAAATAAATAGGACACACGTGTAAATACCAAATAGCTTCTCTACTGTGAGAAACTGAAAGTGTAAATAAGGCCCTTTGTAGATTTTGTTTGTATCTTTATTGTTTCATATTTTTTCATATGCTTAGGAATTTGGTCTGCAGGTTCATTTTAAATATAAGGTTTGGGACTTTCTATCACTTGAACTTCACCTTTCTGTCTAGTTTTATGACATTCTACCCAGGCCTGGGCCCATCAGGCCACAAACAAGATGCTACAATAATAGCAGTCAGGACTTTTGCCCCCACTGCCATACTGGGAATGCCACAGGCCCAGGCCCAGAAGCAGATACCGCTTCTTCTGAAGCCTTTCCTTTGTCTTCCCCCATATCCTACAAAGCTGTATTCCCAGGTAGGATGCAGGAAGGGCTTGGATTTTTAAACCTCTTCCCCATTTTTGGTGGTACTGCGGATTGAATCCAGGGCCTTTGCATTGGGCTACATCCTCAGCCCTTTTTATTTTTTGAGACAAAGTCTTGGAAATTTGCTAAGTTTCCCAGGGTATCCTCCTGCCTCTGTCTCCTAGAGTGCTAGGATTACAAGCGTGTGTCACTGCACCTGGCTACCTAATTTCCTCTTCCTTTTAACTTTGTCCTACCCTCCGGATTCAAGCACAAGAAAATGCAGTCTACTACTTTCCCATCCTGCACGAAGCACATTTGGTCTCCAGTGTCCCATGGGAGCCCAATTCCAGGTTGTCACTGCCTACTTCTGAAAAGAAAGTCTAGGAGGTCCATGGCTTTAGCCTC
The DNA here is from genome assembly GCF_000247695.1 of Heterocephalus glaber. Next base: position 15,536,069 of record NW_004624746.1, read on the forward strand.
ACTCTTTATTCTGTATTTCTGTTCCATGGGGGTTACCTATCATGCCTTAAGTCCAGCTCTATATTAAATACTGTCTCTTTTGATATTTTGTACATCGGAGCAGAAGGAGGTGAAGCAATGTGTGGTTTCCCAGGCCATGCCATCATGGCGGGAAATCCATATGCACTCGCGTGTGCGTGCGTGCGTGTGTGCATGTGTTGTATATTCCACAATTATACTTTTAAAAGGAGATTCTCAGAATTTAAGAGCATCCTTGTCATTTGCCAAAGTTTCAGGTAGTCATGGTTTGTGTGTGCTCAGAAACAAGTTCACATGGTCATCTCTAGAAACTCCAATTTGTTAAACTCTCCCTGCATAATCAAGACTTTCCCTATATGATTTTGACCAGCATTATAGGGAGACTTTTGGAGCCTTTAATTTATAGGCAATATTCTTCATTCCATACCTAATGCTGAAGTTAGTGATGATAAAGAGTGAGGGGTGGGGATGAGGGAAAGATTATATTGGGGACTTAGATGATGGAGCTTCCAGGCCATATTTTTAAAGTGCTTTTTTTTCTAACATAGCACACTGTGTAATACATATTCTCTGATCTAGTTAGTTGTACTGTTTGATTTAAGAAAGCAGACATTGGAGTGGTAATTGTTTTTCCATATTGTATTTCTTACACTATTATTACTGACATAATGCAGGTTTGCTTAATATTGAAATCAATAAAATGAAAGGAAATTATACTCCCATTTCTTTGATTCTTTTTTATTGCATATTTTCCTTTTTTGATATATATTTTAAAGTGTACAACATGAGGTTTTGATACACTTATTCAGACTAAAATGGTTTCTTTACTCTGGTTTCTTTAGTTCTTAAATGTGAAGTAATCTTGTTTTATTTCTGCTACGGTTATTTCTTTATTTTTCAAAAGTAGAATTTTTTTAATATTCTCACAGGGAAATCACTTAAAGCAAATGTCAAAATTTCCACGAACATAGGAAGTCTTTGTTTCTTTGAGGGGAAAGGATGTTTTGGGGCTAGCAGGTCATATTGTCAGATGGGGTAAAGCAAGGCTGACTCAGAAAATGGGAAATCCCTAGGACTATGCACTGCTGTTTTCTTTTCTAGCATGTAAGGTTTAGGATAAACTTCTAACCAGTTAATTTCTAGGTCATTAAAATGGGTCCAATATGTACACACTACTGAGCTTCTAAAAGGAAGGGTTCTACAGAAACTGAGAAATTGGTTAAATTAATACTGTGGTTTTTTGTATCTTGAATTGCTTTTATTGAACCTATTGGAAAATTCCTTCAGAAGTGTGCTTATGCCTCAGATTTTTTTCTTTTTTCTTTTTGGTACTGGGGATAGAACTCGGGTCCTTGTGGTTGCAAGGCAGGCTGCAGAACCACTGAGCTAAAGCCCTGGCCCCTTTTTTGCTTTTTCTTGAAAGGACTTGTGAAGGGCTTGACAAATATTTGCTAAGTTGATTTATAAAACACTGCTGGCACAATCTCAGCCTTCTAATCATGACAAATCTCAAGGCTGACAAACTGCATGTTGATGTCCTTGTTTTCTATCTAATGAAAATATTTAATTTCCAGAATGAACCGAAAGTCACCCCAGCTTTCCTTAATACTAACCTTGCCTAGGATGACGAATTATCCTCAAGGGCAGCACTGTGGCCCCTGAGACTCAGAGTAAGGCCACTTGCACTGGCTTCTCACTCTAGGTGCTGGCTTAGTTTTCTTTCTTATCAAGCACAGGAAATCTTTATCAAAATAAAAAGTGTCAAAGTGTTTTTCTTAGGATCCATTATTTCTGGAAGAGAATAACTTCCCAAATTGTAGGATGAATTAGATTTTTATGACTTTGTAGTGAACACACTTCTGTGTGTACCTCACCAATGCACCTAATAAAACCTGGGAGATAAGTCACTGGTAATTTTTTGATTCACTGTCTTTGAAATAATTCATCTGTTTTGCTTATGGTAGAAAGAGAGATGTATCCTTCAATCTTTTGTGTGTCTGAAAGGAAACATTCTTGGGTCCCTTATTCTTTTCTATTAATTTAGGGACTGATCATGTAAGCCTTAGGAAGCAGTTTCTCAAACTATTCAATTATAAAAATGTGGATCTTGATATTCTACTCAGTGAAATAAAGTTTTAGTTGTTGCTGGTGGTGGTGTTGGAAATTTCTTGTTAAGCATCTTTATCATTATCATGTCATGATTATTTCTTCAGATGGTCAAAAGAGAGAGCTGACCCCAGCAGCTTGTGTTGGACAAAGTGTTTGTAATGATGGAGAAATGAGTTGCGATTGCTTGCTCAAAGGACAGTTTCAAAGAATTTCTGTCTCTCTTCTCTTTCTTTTCCTCCTAAGTTGGGGGCAGACCCACACTTCTCAGCTGAATACAGTATAATACAACATCCTTTGCAATCCTTTCTTGTCTATGCATCCCAACTGTAATCTTTACAAATTAAGATGATAGTCATCTTATCTTGCAGATTTTTCTCACCTTAGAATTAATTTATTTTATATGAATTTTAAGCTGGAAGACCCAACAAAGTAGCTGAAGGTATGGGTTTTTCCCTCAAATGAGTTTTTAGAAAACTGAATGCCAGACAGCAATCAAGTTTTTGCTACCAGACACCCCAAAGATGCATATAACTGCCATAAATAAGCCTACTGGGTATTTTATTCTACTAGAGGTCAGCAATATTCAATGTACTGTAGTTACAGATCTGCACATATTAGGGATATCAAAGTTACATACATGTTATGGTTATAAAGAAGAAGATTTTCACATTGAAAAAATAATTTTAAAATTTGTTTATTTACATATGTATGTGTGTTTGTATGCGTGTATATATTTGGTTTTTCTGAGACAGGATATTGCTTTGTAGTTCAGGCTGACCTTGAACTCACTATAGAGTCTAGGCTGGCCTTGAACTTGTTGCAATCCACAATTTGAAAATTTTAAAATAATTGTAAGGTAGCAAGCATGATTGTACATGCCTGTAATCCCAGCACTCTGGGAGGTTGAGGCAGAAGAATTGCAAGTTTAAGCCCAGACTAGGCAACTTAGCGACTTAATGAATCCCTGTCTCAAAATAAAAGATAAAATGGGATGCAGATATAGCTATGTCCAAAGGCTCTTGATTCAATGCTCAGTTTAAAAAAATAAAACAGCAACTCAATGGAAATTGCAACTCAGCTCTCTCTCTAAGGTAGTAGTAGTACTATCTCCTTTGGTGTTATGCTTCTCATGGTTTCACATGGCACAGTAAAAACACTTAGTTCTTTTCATTCTTGCAGTTTTGGATTTTCTTAACAATGGGTTGATTCCTTGTACTCAGAAGCTTGACAACTGCTAGAAACCATCTCTCAAACAGAACAGGCTCCAGACATGAGGGCTTATAGCTACAGCTTGGAGAAGGAGCCATGAGACACTAACCTACTCCTCTAAGAACAGAGTCCTGCAGCTGAGCCAAGAAAGCAATCACTACATCCACAAATAAGTTAGTGAAACAAATTGAAAAGTATCTAAAATGCTCCTGTAATCTGCTGATAAAAACTGTGCATGTTAGAGAAATAGACCCAGCCCAATGGAACAGCACAAGGAGACCAGACGTTATTCCAGGTATATATGGTCAACTGAAGGGCACCAAGAATTCAAATGGCAAAGGATAGATTCTTTAATTACTGATATATGGAAAACTGGATAATGATGTGTAAAGAGTTGGACCCTTATCTTATGCCATACACAAAAATAGGTTAAAGATTTAAATGTAAGACCTGAATCCATAAAACTCCTAGAAGAAAAATGGGGGCAAAAAGTTTAGCAATGATTTTTAAAATATCACACACACACACACACACACACACACACACACACGGTAAAAAGCCTAAAAATAAACAAGCATGACTACACTAAACTAAAAAGCGTCTGTATAGCAAAGGAAATAACCAACATAGGTTGACAGAGCAACCTATGAAACAAGAGGAAATATTTGCAAAATGTATATCTGATAAAGGATTAGTACTCAAAATACACAATTCCTGCCACTGAATATTTAAAAACCCCAAATAAATGAATTTAAAAAACAGACAAGTGGGGCCAGAGATTTAGCTCAGTGATTCTGCCCTCTGCCTTGCAAGAGCAAGGTCCAGAGTTTGATCCTCGGTACCAAAAAAAAAAAAAAACACAGAGGACATGAGTGGACACTTTTCCATTGGCCATACTTAGATGGCTGATGGATACATGAAAAGGAACTCAATATCACTAATGATCAGTGAAGTTCAAATCAAAACCACAATGAAAAATCACCTGTTAGGATGACTCACATTCAACAAGAATGGGAAAAGGTAAGTGTTGGTAAGGATATGAAAAAAAGGGAACCCCTCTATAGTGTTGATGAGAATATAAATTACATAAGAAAGGTCCTCAAGGAATTAAAAATAAAACTGTGATATGGTCCAGCAATCCCATTTCTGGGTATATATCCAAAGAAATTGAAATCAGCACGTCAGAGAGACATTTACATTCCTATGTTCATTGTTGGATCATTCTCAATAGCTACGATATGGAGGCAACTCCAATATTCATGGATAAATAAATAGAGAAATTTGTGGTATGTAGATAAAACAGATTATTACTGAGAATTAAAAAAGAAGGAAATCCTGCTCTTTGTGAGAACATGGTTGGACTTGGAGGTCATTATGTTAGGTGAAATAAGGCAGACACTGAAAGACAAACACTGTATGATTTAATTTATATGTGAAATCTAAAATTTCAAATTCATAGAAGTGAAGAGTAGATCAGTGGTTGCCAAGAACAAGAGGGAAATGGGGAGGACATGGTTAAAGGGTACAAAGTTTCAGCATAGTGCCTACTGCCAACAACATTGTATTATATACTTAAAGTTGCTGAAAGAGACCCAAAGATATTGTGTTATATATTTAAGTTGCTAAGAGGATACATCTTATGTTTAGTGCTCTAACAAAACAAAGAAATAAGAACAATGATAAAGAGGCAAAAAGAAGCTTTGGGAGGTGACAGATATATTTATGAACTTGATGGTGGCAGTGATTTCATAGTTCATGCTTATCCCTAAACTCATCGAGACATATGCATTGTACATGTACATTTTATATATTAATCACATCCCACTAATGTGATTTTAAAGACAAAGAAAAGCTTGTTCAACACACAGTAATCAAATAATATCACAGCATGAGTGTCTTAGTTACTTTTCTCATTGCTGAAATACCTGGCACCCAAATTTAAAAGAGGAAAGGTTTATTTGGCTCACAGTTTGTAGGGGTTTCAGTTCATAGTTGACTGGCTCCAAGGCAGGATGGCATGGCAGAGGGGCATGACAGAGGAGAAACAGTTCATGGCAGGCAGAAGGCAGCAAGGCAGCAAGCAACAAGTAACAAGTGATAAGGAATGACACCAGCAGCTCTCTTTCTGTACCTTATGTTTTATCCAGGCTACCTGCCCTTGGAGTGGGTAGCACTCACACCCTTAAGCTTAGCATCACACCATGAATTGATTCCAGCATCACATCCTTAATCCCAAACACTTTAGATACAGCCACCTCCAAAGAGCCCCACCTGTGATTGTTTGAGGCTTTGGGTGGATATCTATACACATGCCATAAAATGAGGGAGTTGGAGAGGCTGTCTATCTGATTAGTTTGCTTGATTTGGGGCCAGACATGGAGAAGCCAACTATAGAGACAAACAGATGAGACTTCAGGGGACTTCCAACATAATAGTACTTCAAGAAAATCCAGCAGGTACGCCAAAATGAACGTCTAACGTGAAAAAACCTCACTGCAATTCTAAAGAATAATTCTGAAGTCCATAGACTCTGTGTGCCTCTTTTATTTTTCTACATGTTTGCTTATAAAATTGAGATTTTCCATTTGTATTTTTCCCTATTCCAGAATTGCATTTCTTTCCCCCAGTACCAAAGCTTTCATTTCCAGCTCTGCCATATATGCTGCTTTGCCAAAGGCTGTCTGCTTGGTTCCCCTCTTATCTCCCTTGCTGGTGACCTGGCCATTCTGTCTCTAAATCTAAACAATTTTTCATTTGCTTTTAAGGTTAAATTTTTAAAAACCAGAATATAGCTCAAGATTAGTATTTCTCCAATAGTCAAGAATTAATTTTTAATCTGCAGTACTGTTATTTATTTTAGGGAATTCTGCTAGCTAATCTACCTTTGAAACAATTTTTATTTGTTGGTTCTCTACTTCAGACACCTTTAACTATCTTTCTATTGGGTTCTTTTTTGATTGTCTTACACAATGATTACATTTTCTCTTACTGCTATCTCTCTTTTTTCTCTGTGCTCACCTCCATTAATTTAAGCCTTTTATAAAAGGTTAGAATTTTATTTTAGCTAGTCACATTTTGGTTTTTACTGTTCTATGAGTTCTAACAATGTTGATTTAGTCTTTAATTTCTTGCTTTAACTTTATAATCTCTTTTTTTCTTCTTTATTGTTTTATGATATTTGCTCTTTAAAATATATGTTATTGCATTCTTCAAAAATGCAATATAGTTACATAGGATTGTGTTCTTTCCCTTGGCTTGTGTTTTCCTCCAGAGTAATCCTTCATTTGTCATTTTTATATTCAGTCTCATTCATTTAATATAAATTCAGGGAGTATCTGCTATGTACTGGGCCTTGTTCTTAATGCTGAGGAAAGACCTGTCAGGGAAACCAAGTTTGTGTGCTGATGGGTATTACATCCCAGACAGAGAAGTCAGACAGCAATTAAACAAATATATAATCACACGTCAAGCAAAACTGTTTTTGTTAAGGGCCAGATAGTGAATATTTTGGGTTTGTCCACTATATGGTTTCTTATGTCATCTACATAGCTCTGCCAATGTCACACAAAAGTGGCCGTAAACAAAAATAAATGAATAAGTGCTGGCTGTGTTCCAATAAAACCTTGTGAGTATCTGGCTTAGGACAACTATTTTCTGATGTTAACCTTACCTTCTCTTTGGTATTGCTTCCTGAGGACATTTTACGTAGCTAAGTCACAATCACGAGGCCTGAGGTCCCAGACGGGTGAGGGAAGAGACAAGAAGATGACAAATGGCCTGCAAGAAGGGCTGGAATGCAAATGAACCAAGGCAGGTTCTACATGCCCTTCATTCACAATCATTTTGAGACCAAGGGGAAGAGATCACTTTTGGTCATGAGTCATTTCCAGTTGCCCATGTAAAAGGGCTTAAAGATTGGAATTCAATACAGGGCTCTTTCTGTAATTCACCAGGGCTGCTATGGGGGTGACTTAGCAATCAATCAGGTGCCCAGAGAAAAGAGAATATGGGAATCCATGCACCAAAAAAGTTCCCTGAAAGAATAAGAGGCCAGAGGCACACTGTAATGATACCTGCAGACTCAGTATTTCTTTTATTCCCTGGTTTCTTTTATGCACAAGGTATAATTTCAGTTATTTAAGTATCTGCTTATTTTCTTAGACCATTAAATGGTTAAAAATATATTTTAAACCTCTTATTAAACAGCTGGTTCTTATTTAATGCAGAAACAAGTGCAGATAGAAGAAAACAAAAATGATTCTTAATCCCTCCTTCTGAGATAACCAGTGTTAACATTTTGAGCTATATTCTTCCAAATAATTTCCTATCAATACAAGTCTATATCAAACCCTAACATACATTAAATGTATTATTATGCAATAAGACATTAAAATGGTCTCATATTGAATATCTAGCATACCACGCCCTCAAAAAGTAATAAATGATAGGAGTAACTATGTACCAGATATAGAATGTTCTTAGATTGCCACCTGCTTTTTGTATTTACTAATATATTATGAAACCTTTCTCAGATCTCTAAGTGTTCTTTCTGTAGTGGTTGCATAGTATTCCACTGCACAGATGTACCATAATTTATTGAAAGAATCTCTCACTGTTGAGAATTTACTTCTATTTTTTCAGTAATTATGAACAATACTGACACGATTATCCTTTCATTTAAAAATAGGCATGCATTCTTTTTTTTCAGTATGCTCTTTGTAGTAGAATTGCTCTTTATAAACATATTTTATTTTTTGTGGGCATTTGCATCATTTGAAATGATACGTTGAAAATTAGATTGCAACATGAGAAATTCTGGTTTCTTTTTCTAGTTTGGATCCTGTGGGAGGCGATGGAGGCATCAAGCCTGGATTAGAATTAGGATATTGATGCTCTGTGATGCAGTACCCACAGCAGATGAGACCCACGTAGCTACTTGAAGAGATTAAGGAATCCAGTAGAGGATAATTGTGAAAGCCAGAAATCCCATTGTGACCATTACTACCTAACACCAGGAGAGGTCCATTAAACCATTAAATACTAAAAAACAGGCCTGAAAAAAAATCCAAAGGGTGTCGCCAGCTGACAAAGGGCACAAAATTCATAGTGTGGGTTGACATTTAGCCCTTAACACACCATGGCAGCACCAGGCTCCATGGGGTGTGTCAGAATGGGGGATCTGAAGAACTCTATTTCGCTGTCTGTGGCTCTGCCTCATGCAGTAATATTACAGGAACCTTTGCATGAAGACCATAACATGCATATTTTTTGACGCATGATGCCCGGGCTGGTCAAGTCCATCAGGGAAATGTATATAGAGACGGGTGGGGCTTTTACATCTTATTCATATTTATACTTTTTATGTATGCCCCCTGTTATTTTCCTGAGAATCTAGGATAGAGAAGGCTCTAGGGAAATAAGTATTGTAAAGTTGGCAGGTAGAAGGGGTTTGTGGCTGTTGTTTTTCAAACATATTACACATATTTTTATATTATTAAAAACACACGCACACACAGAACACCATTTCCCCAGAAGCCTCTTCGGCTGACTCGTGTCAAGCCTAGTGATTTATAAGATTGTTTGCATATATTATATTTTAAAACACATATTGCTTTTGTAAAATGTGTATTTATTATACATTTTGGAATTCATAATATGTACTGGAAAAGCTGCCTCTGCCTTGCTGAATCTGAGACAGTCTGTCATGAAAACACATTTCTGGAAGGGACAAATTCTTTAAATGGAGCCAACCAATTCTTCCTCCACAGCTCCCATGGTCAATTTCTCTCTCTCTCTTTTTCTCTCCCTCCCTTTTTCTTCACACACACACCCTTTTCTTCCTCCCTCCTGTGTGTCACACCCATGCAAATAAATAATAAAAACAGTCATGAAATCACAGTCCCAGAAGAATGCTCTGTTATGAATAAATCTTATGTTTAAAGCCACACAGTAATCATCAGGCAAAGCAACCCTGCACCAAACAGCAATTCAGAATTCTACAGATTGGGCTACCAAAAACTAGGAAATGACTCTGTGAACCCTTACGAAGTGAGTTCAAACTCCTCACGCTGTGACTCTGAGGACAAGAGTTGAATCTGAAATCGAATTGTGCATTCAGTGTCTGGCATGGGCGTTCCAGGCCTTCCTGCAGCAGGGTGGGCTGGCGTGCGGGTATGTAAGTGTACCACCTTGCTCACACACATCCCGAGAAAACAGACATCTCCATCCTCCGTGAGCTCTGTTCTGAGCAATCCTGCAGTTCTACGGTTTCCACTCACAGGACTGAGAACGGTCCCCGGAGCCTCTGTGCCGGCAGAGATGAACTGCCCATGCCCCCATTAAGGCTCTGACCCTGCACATTTGCTCTCAGACTTTCAATCTCAGTGGGGAGATGAGGTGGAAGAGGACTAGGGGTCTGGTGTTTTATCATCATGGCTGTCGGCTCTCCTGCCTCCCAGACTATGGAAGGAGCCGGAGAAGGGTGGCCTTGCCTGCTGGGTGAAGAAGCAAAGAGACAGAAGAGCAGCGTTGGGGAGCATGCAGAATCATTTCTCCAGTGTGAATCTGGCCAGGGGAATGCAGGGCTCCTGATTCCAGACAGAAGCTGGACTCAGCACCCCGTGGAGAGATTCTGTTCCTCCATCTTGCACTCTACGCATAGAAGGAAAAATGAACCCAGGTGCTGAGACCCTGCTGATGTGCACTGACAATATTCCATCGAGCCACGCCTGCACTGAGGCCAAAGGTACTTCTCCTCACCTATGGAAAATGGGAACCAGCTTGAAAACACAAAAAAGGACTGGGTGTAGGCTCTGTAGCTTGGTCTTGTGAAAGCTGCTGGCCAGATGGGTGTACGTAGCTACTTGGGCTGCTGTCAGCAGTGAAGATGGATTTCTTTAGCGTTTGTGTTATCTAACCTTCATACTTTGTCACCCACTAACTCAGTTTCCCCCACAGATGTCTTGGGCTGCCTCCTCCGAAGCTTTTGTAATAGCTGCTGCCTCCGCCGTGCACAAAAGGCAGCGCAAGAGCCAAGATTATGTCTTCAGTGCATTACCGGCCCAGCCAGTGCGTATATCTTCAGTAAATAACCGCCCGTTTTCACATGGATTATTTAGAATTTCTGATGAAACTGCAGAAATGTCAGTGCGGGGTGTGAGCCACCAATCAGAGCACAGCTCTGCGACCCCTCTCTTCTTCAGCCTGACTGCTATTATCTTCAAGGGGGAAAAAAATCTTCCTTGTCTCTTGTTATACCTTTTTTATGATCTAGGATGCTGTTAATAACGACTTTGTGTTACATAAAACAGATACATTAATGTCACCAAGTCCCAAAAGTACTGAATCAACCCCAGTCCTTCAAGAAGGAAGCATATGCGGACAAACAGAAGGAAGCATATGCGGACAAACAGAAGGAAGGACTGAACAGGGCTCTTCTCTTAAAACAGGAGCGAGGTCCTGGTCCTTGGCCCAGTCCTCTTTGAAGTGGGATATTTAAAGGGCTGTGTGGTCAGGAAGAAGATGAGGGGTCTGGTTGGACACCCTGCCAGAGGGGAACAAATGGAGCATGAGGCTTGAGCTGGTGACTTAAAGCTTCTCTGACCCGATTATGTTTGTGTGTTACCAGCAAAGCTCTTCAGAGAGAGGGCTAAGAAGGAGGCATGTGGCTCTCTCCTCAGCAAAGACTACCTTTTTGGTGCTAATGTAAGCTAATGTGATTCAAAACCACATCTTCAGGGGACCCAGCTGTTTGTTTTCAACGCAGAGAAAAAGCCACTCTGCTGTTCACCCCATGTGATATGCCCCAGATATTTGTCTCTAACAGCGTAGGTGGCAGGGAGGGTATAGAACAGAGGAAGCACTTCTCAGTGGCTCAGACGTGCTGCTCTTGAATCCACAGTGAGGTCTCAGGTGGTCAGCCAGGTCCTGTCACCTTGAAGACCATCCCCAGGCAGAAATCACAGCCATCTTTTCCTGTTCTCTCTTAAAACTAGGGCAGCCCATCTCAGTCCCACCAGTTGGTGGAGACTAATGAGGCAGCCAGCCACTCACTTGCCATCCTAGGGAGCAAAAGCCCTGCCAGATGAACCCAGGCATGGATGCAAACAAGGAATAAGGGAGGGAGTGTGATGGGGGCAGGGGGCTTTGCAGACAATCTTGCCACCACCTCCCCAGGCCATGTCACATTACCCAGGATGCTCTGGGATGCCCCCTCCTTGGCTCATGACTGCTATAGAAAGGTGGTTTCTGAGCATTAATTGTAGGATGGGGATTATAAAAAAGGCCATAAATATTAAACTGTGTAAACACACACAAATGCATACAAACTTGGATACACTTGGCTTTCCGTATCTGTGAGTTCTACATTGGTGGATTCTACCAACCATGGATCAAAAATATTTGAAAAAAACTCAATAAAGATAATACCACTACAATAAAAATAAGTAAGAAATAAAAAAAATACAGTATAACTATTTCCATAACATTTACAACATGTTAGAGATTATAAATAACCTCCAGGTGATTTCTACAAGAGGATGTTTATAGGTTATAAGCAAATGCCACACCATTTTCCATAAGGGACTTGAGGATACACAGATTTTAGTATCCATAGAGGGTCTTGGAACAAATCCCCTGCAGATACCAAAAGATATCTGTATATTTATATATAAACTAAGGATAACTCATTTCTGTAACTCACAAGGGTTCAGCATGTATTTATTGTATGCCCACTATATGCCGGGCACTGGGCCCAACTGGACTCTGAGCCTAGTCTCATGGAGATTATAGTAGAGGGAAGCCTCCAGCCAAACAATGGCATGAGTGTAAAACCATACAAGAACCTGACAGGAGACTGGAGCTTGTCTGAGCAGTTTAGGAGCCTTCTCTAAGGAAGCATGAGAAGCTAAGAGTGGAAAAGATGAGTCGGCATGAAGCAGATGAAAAGATATTCTAGGCAGAAGGGAGAGCTTGCGCAAAGGCCTGCAGTGGACGGGAGACAATGCACACAAGGGAACAAGGACACCATAGGGCTTTGCATCATCTACGAACAAGTGAAATCTCACTTGTAGGTTTAGGAAAGAAGCTTCACCTGGCCCTGCACTCAGAGGATGGGACTGATGGCTTCCTGCTATCATATTCCACATCACTACGAGGGTGGCTTGCACTAGGGCTGTCCTCTCACCAGGGACCTGCTTCGTTGCTCTATGACAACGGTCCACTCCTTTCCCTGTTTTGGGAGTTGGGAGGGTAGGTCAGGGTAGATGGAAGAGGAAGAGGAAGGAACTACAGAGGGTTTTTACAGGGCCACCAGACTCTCAGCCTCTGCTTCCCAAGTTCCCAGACAAGCCTGGGACTTAGCTGTGGGCCTGGGGGCTGAGTTAAGGAACTCTGGTGAATGGAAAAAATTCCCATTCAAAGTAAACCCAGGGAGGTCATGGGTGAGTAAATGAGAAACCCAGAATGTGGAGGGCAAGGAGAGAAAACATGACATTTGGGAATAGCACCGGGAGAGCCTTCTGACCAGGTCTGGTGACTTCTACTGTAGTCTAAAAGAGTTTGGAAGATCATAGAGTCCATCAGGTTGATCTCACCAGCCACAACACACCCAAACCACACAGCATAAAAATGCACTTCATTCCCTGGCGCCCAGCTGTCCTACAGGGTGCTGTTGGATCATCCCATTCTCTTTCGGATGGTCCCCACACAGCTCTGCGTATGTTCACCTAGACCTGGCCTTTCCCCATCATCGTCTCCCCTGCCATCACAGGGTACCCAGTGCACGTCTGGGCCCATGACTCCCCTCAAAGAGCAGACAACAGACTGCAGGCTGGAGTGAGACCCACCTCAAAAAGGGATGGGGCTCCCCAGGGCAGGGTGGAGGAGTTTGGGAAGCTGCCAGTGAAAGAGGGTCCTAAATTTTCTGGGAGTTGAATTTTCTCCTGAATAGGGGTTTACTGGCTCCTTGCTGATTATGAGATTATATCGCAGACCTCTAGAGAAATGCGTGAGGGATCATGTAAATGCTGCATCCTGGCAAAAGGAGAAAAAGACTAATTTTTACATTAGTGACATCTCAACATGGAGTTGTTTGGGAAAGCATCTGTTTACCACTGATTGGAAGGTTTGAAATGCCGACAGCATCTACTAATCACATCTCTCTAAGGGACAGTCACTCAAAGAGGTCTGTGCCTGTGGGGGTCAGGTGTTTTGGCCCTGAAGGAATAGGGAGGTGCCTTTAACTACTTGTGTTCTGGACCAGAACCCATCACTAGGCATCATGGTCATTTCAAGAGAGTTTGAGAGGCTTCTGTGAAGATGCTTTCGATCATTCCCGGTGAATGATCTACACGACCCTACCAAGGTTAACTCGGCCTGGCTCTGAGTTGGCTTTGAGTATGTCACATAATCTGGGGAAAAATTTAGGGTGCTGATCATTTGTCAGGCCTCTTGCTTAGCTTTAATAATGCTTTTTCCACATGTGTAGAAGAGGTCTTGATAGGATGCTCTGAACCTTCTCTCTGGGTTAGCAGAGGAAATGCCCAGAACTGAAATCACGAAGTACTGATACAAGGGAAGTTCTGAGATACTGTTGAAGAATCCTGTTTAAGTTAATCATGTTACATATCTTACAGACAGTTGTACAGATTGGGAAGATAAACTAAAAACAAAGAAATGTAAACATTTCCCAAGGCCATTTGTAAAGCTAGAAGGAAAAGACAATTTATTCTTAAGAGGAAAAAGAAATAGAACCAGCTCAGGGTAATGACCTTAGCTACAGTTAGTGTACATTACTGAGCCCAGCACAGGGCGTGACCTATCTTGAGGGAGATGTCAAAGATATCTTAGACCTCTTGTGAGATTCAAAGCTTGCAAAGAAGTTCCAGCCCCTCTTCTCCAGTGTGACGGGCCATTGTGGTGGCTGTGGCTTTCATTTCTAGTCCAAATCTAAAACCTTTGACATTTATGAGTTACATATATGCCAAATTTTATTTTATTTTATTTTATTTTATTTTATTTTATTTTATTTTATTTCTTTTCTTCGTACCAGGGATCGAACTTGGGTACTTCTGCTTGCTAGGCAGGCGGCAGAACCACTGAGCTAAATCCCTGGCCCCCAAATTTTATTTTAATAGAACACTTCTAGGAGGCTAAAACGAAACTTAAGAAGTTCAAATTCTGAAGGAAACAGAGCAATAATTTAAAAAGAGATCCTTTCTATTGTGGACATCAGTTCCCTGCAAGTCTTAAGCCAGAAGGACATTTTCCTGAAGGGTCTAAGAGAAACTGCCTAGCTCTTCCCTCGGTGTAGATGCCTTCTAGTGTGTGCCTGAGTGTCTGGGGAGCGCACATGAGAAGGGGATGGGGTGCCTGATGGTCTCCAGAGTGCCTCAGGGCATGGGCCGGGCTGGCCACTTGAGTCTATGTGGGTTTCATTCTAAGGTATCCACCATCTTTGTTCTGTGCTCAGATTGAAGGGAGAGGGATTTTGGGGGCTGGAAACAGGAACTCTGGGGGTATTTTAACAGGGGAACTGAATTTGGAAAAAAGATAGAAAGGCTATTGAGAGTTTAGAAAGAGCCAAGTCAACAGAGCCTGGATTCAGAGATGGTGTCCAACGCTGATGTGACAGTCCAGAAGGAGACTGGCCTGATGGCCTTGGAAACAAGGGAACTGCACCATGCTGTGCCGACAGGTGGACTCCGCCTTCAAACCCAGCTAGTGTGTGTGTTGCTGCAAAGCTCACAGAGAGAAAGAACAGAGCTTTGGGGTGGGGACAAGAATCATAGGTAGTAAGTGTGAGAAACTATTTACATTCGATTAGAATCTTGGAGGGAGAACTGGTGTACCAGGAGTCACAGCTGCTGAAAGTTAGAATCTGAATCCTGATAGACCTTGAAACAACTCATCAACCCTCACTTAAGCATCCAACACCAAACAGGTAAAGATGGACTGATTTTCAGGAGGAGAGCTAGGCATTTCCATTGGAATTTCTTAGGAAGGGCATTACGAATTTAAATGAAAGTCAGGAGCGATTATAGACAGTACTTGTAAGATTTCAATGCCTTCTGTGTCCCTATAGTTCAATTAACTATATTTTTTGTTATTGGTGCATGAAAGCAATGGTGAGAATATTCTCCCCAAGGACACTGGAGTAAAGGAAAAGAATTAAAGAAGTGTTGATTTTAAAGTGTAACTCTGTGGACAGAGAAAACCCAAAGAGACAGACTAATGTTCAGGCTGGCACAGCCATGGCTATTGGGCGTGCTAACATATACAAGAGAAGAACAGGTTCATCAGAAAGAGGACTGGACAGTCCACAGCAGCAGAAAAGGATGGCTTATGGAGACCAACTTGGCAATACTTAGTAGAAACCATTTGTCAGAGCTAGAGGATTACTGGAGTTAATTTTGTTTTTTTGTTTTGGCAAAGCCACTGTGAATATAGATTCACTAAGTGTTGGCCAACAGATTTTGAGGATTTGCAGCCATTGGCATGACCATCCGTTATACATTTGCTTCATATGTTTTACTTTAATCAGATTCAATGTTCCCTAGAAAACCTTTGGATTATTCCTTGACTTTCGAAGTAAATATGCCTATAGGAATAAGGTTTGGTGTTAAAAATCCTCAGCAAAATCTAGTTTCTGGGATGGTTATGACTCAGTGTTGATTAATATATTTACAATTTGATTATAATTTGGGTTCCCATGTAACCTTCTTTAAATGGCAGAAAGAGCTAGATGTGTTGGTATTTCTTACAATGAGTTATCTTTTTTAAAGCTATAAATGTGTATGTTACCTTTATTTTACTTCACAAATTTGGGTAAGGGAGTTTATCCCTGAAAGGAGGTGGGCTCATTCCTGGAATATGGGAGTCATATCATCAGTTTTGCTACCTGAGAAGGTTAAAAACTGTCCAGGCCACAGATGCTGTACCGTGAGTCTCAAAGCCTCTCCCTAGATAAGCAGTCTTTCTCCCCTGGTGTTGACATGTCACTCAACTCATACTTACATTTTCTGCAAACAACAGCAAGGATCCTTAAAACTAGAAGGCAGGGGGCTGGGCAGTGTGCTCTGTGTAAAGTCAGTAAAGCAGGTCTGCGACCAAGGAACCCATACAAAGATCAGATCTTATGGTCACCATGCGAAAGGTAGAAATGAGTCCCTCTGAGTGTCCTCTGTAAATGGATATTAATCTTGGTGTCCACATCCACACTCTTCTGTGTGCCTTACTTTCAGTTGTCCAGGGATTGAATCAGCTGGGGGACAGCTCTCCTCTGTTGTTTCCTGGCTGCTCAGCACTTAAGCTAATAAGTGGTTGAGGAGATGACAGAAAACAAAACCTCGTTGTATCTGTGTATTTGCTGGTTTGAAGAAAGCATCTAAAGAAAGGTGTGGATTTTCTATAGGTTTAAGTGGTGTATTTATTAATCCTTTCTTACTGGCTCAAGAATTAAGCTCTGATTTGCAAAAGCTCTATTTCCATTAGTTTCTTCAGTTCTCTCTTTGAAAATCCCTTTTCCCTTCCTTCCCTCCCTCCTTTCTCCATGTCTTGTTTTCCTTCCCACTTGAAAAAGCTCTTTCTCCTTCCTATAATCTCTTTTACAAATGGAAAGGGGAATAAGTTGGAAGGAGCAGGAAGGCATGGGAGGAGAAGGGGATAGAAAAAAAGAATTAAAATGTGTTACGTGCATGTATAAACTCCCCACAATGCATGTAATCATCGTGTACTTCTAACTTGTACTAATAAAAATTTTTAAAAAAGAACTAAGCTCTGACTATATAATTGAATTTCAGTACAGTTTTCAAACTTCTGCAACCATTTTTTTTGTCGTTTTTTGCACAGTGTTAGAAATTCTCTCTAAGCAGTCTGTAATATTCTTAGGGCTACCATTTCCAGAAGAAGTTGATAACATTTAGGATGTCAGCAAATTCATTTGCTTTTGGAAAATTTTATTAATGGTGGAGACAGGAGTGCTATGGAGGGGTGAGGGGGTTACTGAGAGCCAGTGAGGGGCTCCACTGGGTTAGAAAAAGGCCTGCAGGGCAAGGAAGAAACTGCCTCTTTACACCTTGCCCTGGGCCTGGGAGGGGAGGGGTAAGATGGGTAGGGAGGAAGCGACAAAATGCCGTGGCTGGGCTCTGCCCACCAAGGACCTCCTTGGCAGGAAGCAACTTTCTCCAAACATGGCATGGCATTGCTGGCTGTTGTTCCCTTCCCATTTCCAATTGCACTGGCAGCAAGACTGACTCTCCAGACATCCGGAATGGAATGGGGTTGTGCGGTTCAGCCACAGTTCATACATCATCCTCAGAGAGGCTCACAGTTCCAGCCCTTTCTTTACAGTCCCCTCTGTGTGTGTGTGTGTGTGTGTGTGCGCGCGCGTGCGTGTGTGCATGTGTGTGTGTTTCAAACCATAGCACCCTGACCTTTGTACACTGTGTTTGGAAATAACTCAGGCAATTGGTTCCTATTACCAGCTGAATGCTTATGAAATTTCATTTTAAGAGACATAACTGATAAAAACATAAAATGTCCAAACTCTCTCATTTAAAAACATCACTACAAGCAAAGACCTTGTATGATAATGTGTAAGTGCAATGTTACAACTGAATTATGAAGATTGCGGAAATAAAGTCTGGGAAGGAAAGATGAGAGATCTTTAATGGGCCTCCCATGCTTTCGATGTGGGAAATTAACACTAAGCATCTGTGTTTCTAGACTTCATTTTGAAAACACACCCAAGGACAGATGGTAAGTCCTAATGTGAAGACAACATAGAAGAGTCCAATTAGAAATGACTTTCATTTAGCATATTCAAGATTGACTGGTACATTAGAAAGTGTAACAAATTTACCAGACAACAATTCTGTTAATTGTTTCTTTCTTGCTTTCCATTCCTCTATTCCCCAATCCCATATTCAGAGAGATGTAGAAATAGAATTCCCGCCCCGGATCAGTTATCAGTTACTCAAGATAGACAGCTTTATAATGATGGCCCCCAACTTAATCATGGTCCTACTTTGAAATTTTTGACTTTATAATGGTGTGAAAGGATACCCAGACAGCTAAGCTGTTTTTCACCTTTAATACAATAGACTAAAGAAGATACCAACACTTTAATATAAAATAGGCTTTGTGTGAAATGATTTTGCCCAACTGTAGGCTAATGTAAGTATTCTGAGCATGTTTAAAGCAGGGTAGGCTATGGTTTTTAGTAGTTTAGGTATATTAGAAGCATTTTTATCTTATGGTGGTTTTATTGGGACATAACTCCATTGTAAGTTGGGGAACATCTGTATTGGATCTTGATTATGGGTAGATTCTTAGTGTTGATTTGCCTAAAACAAAATACTACTGATATGATGATAATGATAACAAATATTTATCATCTACTGTTCAAAGTGCTTTCTATGCATCATCTCAATGAATTTTATAATAGTTACATGAAACAGGAAATTATTATCTATTTTTTAGATATGGAAACAGAGCTTACAAAAAGTTAAATAATTCCCCAAAGTCACTGAGCTACCAGGCAGTGGAATCAGAATGCAAATTTAGCTTTCCAAGTTCACATGTCTGACAAAGAATGCTCTTGGGGTCCCGGTAACACAGGCAACAATCCTAGGACAAATCTGTTTGTGTTTCAGGGGCACCATCATTCCCAGACACTGGTAACCTCATCCTCTTACATAGATGCAGTAGGTGTACCAAAACCACGTACACCCACAACAAATATACAACCTCTCTTTTCGGCCTTATTTATAATATGTTGTGAGTAAGTAGAATCAGGTAAATAGAAGACAAATTATGTAAAGTGGAAGTAAGCCAACTTCTATAAATTTTGTAACCTGCTTCATTTAGCATGGAGGAGTCAGATAGGACAGATGGAGCTTTGATACCTTGTAGATCATTCATTTTCAGAGGGAAATGGGCCACAATAGAGGGAGGATGCATGTAGGCTTTGGAGTTGGGCAGACCAGGTTCAAAACTTGTTCTTTTAGGGCCGGGGCTGGGCAAGTGCAAGGACCTGAGTTGGATCCCCAATACCAAAAAAAACAAAAAGCAAAAAACTTGTTCTTTCATTATGTGACCTTGGGTAAGTTACAGAATCTCCTTGAGCCTTTTTCCTTCCTCTGAAAATGTCTTTGTGACAATAACATTATTTTGTTGGCAGCATAGATGAGATAGCATTCAGCACAAAGCTGGGCATGGAATGAGAACATAATTAATATTAGACTGGGTTTTATTTATGTTGTTTTCTACTCCTACAGTTGTAAAAGACTCTGCTGTTGATTGGTGCAGTGGGTAATTAGGTAGAAAGCTCACAGAATACGTTTTAGGCTTCTGGGCCTTAGTGTGGGATTGAAGTGGCCAACTGTGATGCTATTAGACGCCAAGGCCAAAGGACTGAGGGAGGCTAAACTGTATCAGAGGACAAGTTTTCATGAAGGATCATCTCTGATAGGATGGGGGGAGGCAAAGGAGATGTAGTAAGTGGAAGAGAAACTCACTTTCTGTAAGCACCTAGTAGGTGCCAGTTATGTAGCTGAAATTCATTCTATTATTTTGCAACGATGCCTGAAATAGGACAAGGTCTCTATTTTGTAGACTGCAGAATAGGGTTGGGAAAATTTCACTGAAGTTTATAAATGCATAAAATGAAAATGACGTGCTTTTAAATATCTCGAACAATGTCAGCATCCATCCCTACAGGGAGAGCTACAAAGAGACAAAAGTCCAGAAAAGACCTTTAAATGTCAAAAAGTCTTGAAAGTGACTAATTTCTTCTCTAAATATAAATGATGATGATGACGATTTTCTGGCCTAGAATATCTCAGCTAGCCCCTAGGGTCACATACAGCATGTGGACCCAAACATTGTAATCCTTAAACAATCTGGAATGATCTACACATTTGAAATCTATGTCCCTTAACTTATTAACCCAATCAGAAAGTGAAATAAGTTACAGCATCAGAGTGCTGCTGTTCATTCCCTGGAAGAGGAAAAGTGTTTTCTGGGGACAGTCTGCTTGGTGTTCATAAGAGGGTAAAGTAACCTAACAATAGACTCTCTATCCCCAGCCACCTCCTGACTAGGCAGTTCTACCTCAAACATCAAAGCTGCTGCATTAAAATTTAATTTGAATTTAAAATCCCTGGCAGGGACCAACACTGGGGAAGCAGGGGTTAACCACAGATAATGAGGCCACCGCTGCCACTGCTGATTCTGTTGACAGTATTGTATCACCTAATGAATGTAGCGCTATAAATCTTGATGAGGGGCAAGCTAGAGTCTCAGGAAAGGTAATGATAATGAGAAGGGGCAAGAGCTCATGCTGCAGATGAAAAGGAAAATCAGTAAGATGCCCAGCCCAGGAGGAACAGTCTGAGACCGTGGGCTCCCATTCATACAGGATGTCCCATCTTCCACTGAACACACTGTAGGGCTAACCATGTCTGTGGGATCTGGAGGAAGGAAAGGAAGAGTGAAAGAAGCATCAGTACCCTGAACCAGCTTTCCATAGGCCTTGTGAAACACAGAACTGTGACATTTCCAAAAACAATCAGGGCAATCTCAAAATCCTCATCATCCACCAACCTCTGTCTGTTTTAGAAGGAAAAAAAAGATTTTACAAATTTGTCCTGATTTCTTTTGACTGTGACCGATACTGACACAAGGTGCTCTGCCTTTTTTCAGTTAAGTTTGGTGTGATTCCTTGACTGTGGTCCTTTCCCAAATAGGTCTCAAAGGTCATTTGGTAAAAGATTCTTCAAAATGACCTACTGTAGAATAAAACAGATTCCAGGAAGCCACCATGGTGACTGCTTAGGATAGCATGGGGCATCTGAGCAGGCTTCTCTGGACTCTACCTTGAGGACATGGAAAATCAGCAATGTCCTTGCAGCTATGGCTTACAGGTGACTCCAGGTTCCACACATGAGAGTTCTAACCACCAAGTATTCTCTTTGAGTTTGTGGACCAGTGGTCTGGGCTTCACCCATTCAGGGAAGTGTGATGTTGGGAAGAGTTCAACACAGTCACGCTGGGGCAGAATGTTGCTCCTTGGTGGAGAAATGAGCCATGATAGCTGAGCATCTAGGATGGACTGGCATGGCCTAGGCAGACTGGGCCCTAGCAGACTGGTGGGCCTCTCTTTAGTTCTAGAAGTCGGGAAATAGATTTCTGGTGGAAAAAAGTCTGGATGTGTACTTTATACTTGCCAGCATTTTGAAGGGGCCATGCATTTTTTCTAGAAGCCACAAATCTGGTGATGTAGGAGACACTTGGAAAACTTCAAGATATACATTTGTGGGCCCAGTGTGATGACTTAGGTAGTGCGGCTTGGACATAAACACATCTTTATCTTTCCTTTTATTATTTTTTTTAAAATGCCCTAGAGGTGGCTATCACATACTTGTGGCTGAGGGTTTTCAGTGAAAATGGGAAGAAAATAAGACAGAAAAAATGAGAAATAATACTTCTTTTCATAGCCTACAGCAGGGTTACTCAACCTTGGCCTGGCTGACATTTCAGATCTGATCATTCTGTCATGCGGAGCTGTTCTGTGTATCACAGGATGTGTGGCAGCTTCCCTGGCTTCTACCCACTGGATACCAAGAGCACCTCTACTAGTTATGGTAATCAAAAATTGCCAAATTTCATCAGGGTGGGGTACAAGGGTGCCAGTTTGCCCACAGTTGAGAACTGCTAGTTTAGACAGATGTAGAGGCCCGAGCATCTCAAAGGGGTGCAGAGAAACAGAGAAAAGTCGTTACCAACTCCCTGATGGCTTATTGCAATGAACTATCTTTCAACTTGTGATTCTATTCTCTGAAAAAACCTCCTATCAGCTTGTTACTGTTGTTGTTACAAGGAATATTCTTTAAGGTAGGTGGTGACTCTGAAGAGAGTCTCTCAATTTGCATCAACCTCTTTCATGGCTTTAATCTGATGCACAGATCAACGTGGGACACCTCCTTTGGATGCGGCATGGGCCAGCAGGTTCAGGAGAGTTCACACACTCTCTGAATGTCCACAGGTTCATCCAACATGCACACCAGCCACCCTTTTCTCAGGTGACCAGAAAATAAAAAAATGCTTCCTTATCAACAAAGGGAGAATAGAGACTGAAGAAGCGTAAGGATGAAAATATTCAAGATTTCTATTAGAAGAAAAAAAGCTGCCTTTCTCCTTTCCTATCTTTTCTTTGTCTTTATTCCTCCTCTATCCTGTTTCTCTTATTCCTTTATTGTTTCCCTCCTCCTCTCTCTCTTCTCCGTTTCCTCCTTCCTTTTTCTTTCTTCCCTCTCTCTCTCATTTTAAAATCTATTCGATTGGCTTGCCCAGAAACCTTACAGAAACTCCTCTCAAGAGGAGCCTATTGAGCCACGCTCTCAAATTGCCTCCAGAGCCCACTGGATACTTCTTCAGATGTCTAACAAGCGTTGAACACAACTGAGGTTTAGAGAGACACAGAAATCAATACTGCGGCTTCCACCAGTCACGCTGAGGGATTAGTTGTCCCAAGGAAAAGCACAGACAGTTGAATAAGAGAATCATGACTCCGAATACCCTAACAGGTTTATGAACTGGAGAGCAGCCTCTGGCCCAGGTCAACTCCAGTTGGCCTGGAGAAAAGGGAGCAGGGGAAAACATTCACTTAGCTCACTCCCCTTTTGTATTAATGAGGTCAAGCGTTGGACCTCAGGGCGTCCACAGTGGTACTCAGAAGAACAACTGAGGAGGCCAATGGGCGAGAATGACCATCTGAACAGTGGTTCTCAGAGGCTCTTAGCACCCTCCTGGATTTGGTGAAGCCCATGGCCGCATCCCTCAGGATGGAGCCAGCAGGGAAGGTATATTTGGATGTGAAACAGAAAAACAACTGTGCCTTGGAGTACCTGCTGTGGGCTGTTAGCATGAAACAGTGGCAGGTGTTTATATTTTAGAAATCATGGATATGAGAGATCAACAGAGTATACAAATGAATTCAGGGGACCCTCTAGATGGACAGACTTCTGAAGGAGCAAAAAGCAATGGAAACATTTAAATGGCATCTCCACCTTGATAAAAGTGTAGCTAGAGAGGCCTCATTTCAGTGAGTCCCCCCCCCCCCTTCCCACCTCCTTCAGTTCACATTCTGGAAGCCATTCCAAATGCCTCACTTATAGAGGACACCTGACTGGGATGGGCCTTCCAAACCAGGTGGAGCCAAAGGGCGAAATGATGTCAGTTTCAATAAAAGTAGAGTCGCTTTATAACTGGACCTATGGGCTTGAGTGAAGTGAAGAATTAAAGCTATTATCTGTATAATTCAAACCAAAAACCTACCTTTCTCTAAATTTATAGGATAATTTAGGTCCTCGCTGAATAATTCAGAAAAAGATAATCACCTCAATTATTTAGATGAGCATCTCATCCCCTCATTTATTCCATCTCTATAACTCAGATGTGGAAAGTTGACAGCAATTAAGTCTCTCAACCAAGCCACCCACAGAGGGCCACTGACTTGCAGGTGTCCCCAGAAACACGGTCAGCGGAAACTGATTAGGATGAGAAATTCACACAGAAGACACTGGCCTGACTCAGCGGTGCCCACCTGTCTGACTGAGGTTCAGAAACTGCAGGCTCAGCATCAAGGTCATGGCCCCATGGTGTATAGCCTCAGGTTTCCTGTTTTGTTGGGGGCCAATGTGGGCATCACTGATTCCAGGACAGAGGAATTCAGTTCCTTGCCTGGCAGCCTTGGCCCCATTGAGCCTGCAGAAGAGCCTCATTTCTGGGCCATGCCTGGATGGTGTTGTGGAGTCAGAACCTGTGCAACCGAGGCTAGTGAGCCGTCCAAGTAGGAAATGACATCGTATAAGTGGGGCTTATGAAGAACTCGAGACACCTGGTCGAATCGGCAGGTGACATGGGGAAAAGCAGTCCTTTCCCTGGGTGACTAAAACAATGGTGAGGTCACATAGTTGCCTGGCTGTGGTGTGCTTTCCTATCTGGGTGCTACATGTGCACCTCCAGGTCCCTGTTTGTCTCTGTGTGTTTGTGTGCACCTAGCTTTACACGCACAGATACAGTGCAGTACGTCTGTGGCATCCGGGCTGGTGGGTTCAGCTTTCCTTTGTGTGAACATTTGTCCGCCCAGTCCCATCCCCCATCCTCTCCCTGCACATTAACCTAAAATATGAGCGCATGCTCTGGTCTTGCCTGTGCAGGCTGCTCCTGGGCCCGCAGCATCCCTGCCCCCATCCTCCAGCCCTCTTATCTAAAGCAGCGTGTCACTGCAATTTTATGGTCAACATTACAGACTCAAGCCCTCCTTTGAACCAATCACACTGCACTGAATATGTTAAGGGAATCCAGGCTTTCTGTAAGGAGCCTGCTTCCTGAGCCGCGCCGCCTGACCTCTCCAGAGCAGCCTCCATAAATCTGCCTCACCTGATGGGAGATGGGCTTTTTAGGATCTCTCAGGGTGCTTTGAGGTAGCACTTCTATGAACTCCTTGCCACAATAAATAATGCTACCTGCAATATGTCTTTGGGATGTGTCAGCAGTGGCTGTCCTGCCATGAATTTTTATTCTTGTGCCGTCTGGAAGATAGATTCCAGATTCAGCATTTCCCCGCACTTAGTGTCAGATCTCTTTACCCCCTTGGCCCAGCAGAATGACAGAGACCACAAATAAAATAAAATAAAATAAATTTTTAAAAAAGTAGCCTAGGAGAAATGGCCCAAGACCAGAGGAAGAGAACCACAATCACCTTGTAACACAGAGAGAGAGCCACCAATCTGATGGCAGTGGCTAGGTGAGAGGAAGGAGGCTGTACATGGGCAATTCGGGAGTCCTCAGGAAGGAAGCAATTGGTCAGGAGCAGATGGAGAAAGGGATTTTCTACTAGGTAAAGTTGTTGGATAAGAGGAAAGCCCAAGTTGGGGTCAATAACCTGTTATAAAGAAGAACAAGAGAAATATTTTCAAACATCAGTTAGGTCGTCATTATTCTGGGAAGATTCTAGGCCAGTAGTGACGAACCTATGGCACATGTGCTACAGCAGGCTGTTTGTGTCACTGAAAGCTCTAAGAGGTTCACCATCACTGCTAGGCAACTGGCCCACAAAAGGAAGCCAATGGGTTCAGAAATAGCCTAGAGATGACATCCAAGGTGAGCTGTTGTGTTCTGGAAGCTGGAGATGAGGAGGAAAGACACTACTGTAGTTTCTTCCCAAATTTCACTGGCTTGCATGTCTCTGTTGAGCTAGAAATGAGAGCCTGCACAGCGTGTATGTTTTCCTAGTTACCATCTCTGCAACTTGAGACCACCTGGCAGTGCAGAAGCCAACATTCACCACTGTGATGCCCAAGAATTTCCGCTTCTTTGAAATGCCCCAAGTCCCAGGAAGTTTCTGTGTTAATAACTTGCCAGCCATATCCATTACAGTGGGAGAGAGTGCAGGAAAGGAAGAAAGCAAAGATGGTTTTGATATGTTAACATCTCACTATGGTAGATGGTTTCATTTTATATGCTGCTTCCTCTTTGGAGAGAATAAAATTCAGCAGCCTGGAAGGAACAATGCCCAGGCCTGGTTTCTGTGTGCATCGAGATTCACACAATCTCAGACTGATAACTGAGCCCAGAACTTCAGCAGACTTCTAAATCAAAGCCCCACTGTGATGTGCATAGGAATCACGGGCATCGGGATCTTACAATGCAGATCTCGATTCAGCTGGCCTAGAATGCGGCCTGAGATGTTGCATTTCTCACAAGAACCTAGGTGTTACTGATGCCACTAGGGCTGTTGGGCCAAATGTTGAGGAACAAGGTTTTAGGTGCTACCAAGTTCCTAATGTGTATAATAATGCTTTCCTCTAAAGTGGGTATGTGGGCTGTAAACCCAAGAGAAACCCAGTCTGTTCCTTTGCCCTATATATTACATCTTCAGTTCTTCATAGATTACAAAAATCAATAAATATCAAAACACTTTCAAAAACTGTGGTAGTTTCAACATTTGCATAGAGCCCCCAAATGAAGTGGATCGTCTCATTTGGAGGCCACGAGAAGAGTGTGTATTTGAGACTCCTTGTGAGTGTACAATCTGGGGCAAGTGACCTTTGGCCCAGCAGTGATAGGTTGTGAGGTCCTGCCCAAAGGGAATCAGGTTGCAGATGCAGAATACCAGCCTTGAGTGGAAGCCTCCTAAATAAGGTCCTACCCACAATCAATGCCATATCGTCATTTCTAGCCTCCTGGGGCAATGTGACCAGTGCCGACATTCCTGACAGAAGGGGGTGTAGTTAGGTGAGGACTAAATGGTAACCCTCACTGATGGCCAGCTACGGGTCCCCCATAAGTGCGAACATGGGGTGATTCGACATATACCAGTTCATCTCAGTATGACAAGAATAGCAAGGCCGTGACATTGGGAATCTAAAATGGGGTCATTGACAAATGTATTTTTTGATGACAAATTAAAGTTGCTCATGGTTCCTATAATCTTTGGAGTACGAAATAGCAGAAGCTTCTCATTACATCCCAACATGTTGAAATAAAGCAGCTGAGTATACAGCAGTTCCTGTCAAGTTGTCTGAGGCCAAACACCGTACACAGGATCACTCTTTTGTAAACTGGGCTTTCTGCCTGCTGAATACCTTTCAAAAACAGAAGCTCTCTCCTAATTGCCTGGGCTGACCTATATTTAGAAACCTGAAATGTGCTGGTAGAGTGGAGGAGCCAGAAAAATGTTGGAGTTAATCACTAAATCAATCTGGGCTGACCCCATGAGGACAGTGAGCATCGAAGGTTGTTGGTCAAGGAGCTTTTGGAGGCTGGACTTGAAAGAACTCTCTTGTTTTCCTGAAACTGGAAAAAACTGCTTCTTTCTGCAAAAACATGTTCTCGGAAGAGAATCTGGTTCATTGTAGGGCAGCCCTTTGATTCCCTCATGCCAGTTACTGAATCAAGGTTAACTTCATTTTGTTTTGGTGACTCTTTGAGCTCCCCTGTGACTTCCAATAGCCCTTGGGACCAGGGATAGAGAAATAAGGGCCATCTGCTGATTCTCAAGGGAAACCTAGCTGCCAGGTCTTCCTTTTCTTCCCTCCTCACCATTGGCCATCTTCCCTCCACTTACAACATCTTTTGGATTTCTTAGTATTCTGGGTTGTTAAAAATTAGATTTAAATTTCCCTTCAAATTTTGAACTCACAGTGTGATCAGGATAATTTTCTAAAAGTTCAGAGTTTGAAAAATTGGAGGATAGCACAAAAGTCTTAGGAATGATTTTCAGTTTAAGTGAATGGTGGGATGACATTTGGAAATGAGCACCAGGTACTTTGAAGATTAGCAATTACCTTTTCAGGAACATGGAATGGAAAGTTCAGAAGGCTCCTGGGTTCTGTAGAACCAGTGCTCACTTCCACATTTGCCAGCTCCCAGGACTTTTGTAACCCATAAATGGTGGCTCAGCTTTGAATACTGAGCCATATAAACAATTAACCAGGGAGAATGTACTCAGAACCACTACAGAAAGTTACTGATCATTTGATTCCTGCAGGAAATGCTTGTTAGATAAATGAATAATGGAAAAGTCTGCTATATTTTTGAGATTTAGGTTTGGATGTTTAGCTGGTTAATTCCTATATGAACTGCACACACACATTATTTCTAATTCTTGTATTAAATTTAATAGAGATAAACTAGGAATTGAGGAAGGTAGGTAATGATACACAGATTATAGACTCATTTCTGGGAAGATATACAAGTATGAGATACCTTTGCCTACAGGAAGTTTATGTTTTAATTGTCAGGATGAGACTAAGTTACTAAAACAATTAGAAATACACAGACAGGTAGGTGTGAAAAGATGTGATATGACGTGATCCAGATCACATAATCAAGAATTCAGAGAAGCAGGCTATGGATGAAGGATCTAAAACCCAAGAGATGCTTTTTGCTACTCAGAATTGTATAGGAAAAAAGGAAGGGCATTCTGAAGAGACAGGACAACATCTTTGAAGTGATGAATTCCAGTGTGCGCTCTTGGGGTTTCAAGGAGCTTGGTCCAGAGCAGTGGACTGTGCCTATTGGAATTGCAGGAAGTCAAGTATGATGATCTGGGGAGGAGTGGGTTAGAGTGGTGTTGACACTTTATTAGCAGTGAATGAAGACACTGCAAGTTGTTTTCAAACAGAGAGTACTATAATGGGAATAAGTTTTAGCAAACAAAGGAAGATGCCCTGCATCCTCAAGCATGTAGTTCCTGGGAAATAACATACCCTGAGAGAAGAAGGAGGTAGACCCTTTGCAGTTGACCCATAGGAAAATAGGGCGTAACAAAGGAACGAAATATCTCCGAGTACAGCAATGGTCTCCTGGCCTTGTCCCCAGTGGGTCTGAGAGCTGTGAGGATCAGGAAACTAGGTAAAAAAAAACAGACAAAACTCACCAAGAGAGCTGTTTTGCCATAATTCTATAAAATTTCAGAGAACATAAACAGCACGCTCTGGGATTCTTTCTAAAAGAGACAGTAGCAACCACTGGAGGGGCTGTCGTAGTGATGGTGGAATGGGAACATTCTACTAGAGCAGGAAGGAGAATTTTATTATTGGCTCATAATGATAATGAAAAGCAACCATTTTAGTTGGTTATAGTATTGTTTTAAAATTCACCACCAACAATACATTTCCTTATTCTCTGAATTTGGGGCAACTGTCTCTCCACATACACAACTAAAGAGATAAAGACCAGTAGTATTTCCAAAGATGTTTGTTTGTCATAACTGGGGTGGGGGTGGTGCTGCTGGCATCTGGTGGGTGGAGGCCCAGGATGCTGCTAAATATCCACCAATCCCCAGGGCAGCCCTACAGCAGAGGGTTATCCAGCCAAACTGTCAGTGCACTGAGGTTGAGAAACTCTGACCTAGGTGAAGGTGCTTATTTGCATTATTTCTAATAGCAAAATTTTAGAAATACAGTAATCTTCATTTCTAGCAGAAGAGAAATAGCTAAATTATGAAATATCCATATGACCATAGGATGCACTTTGCCGCCATGTTTTCCAATATAGCTTAATAATATAGGCAATTGCTCATAGCATTATACTAAGTTAGAAAATCAAAACTGTATACAAAAGTCAATCCCAATTCTGTAACAATGACAAGATGTAAACATATACCATATCACAAACTACCTAAACACAGGACTGGGAAGAAAGTCACCAAAATGCTAACAAAAGTCATCTCTGGACTTTCCTATGTTTCTGAAATATCTTTAGCCTAAGCACGAATTAATTTTCTGATAACAACACAAAGAATGTGTTTTCAGAACATCTCCATGATTTGAAACATAGGCCAAACCTAGATGAAATATAACTGGACTAAGAGACTTTTCAATTGCCAAAGGCAGGAGGAAGATGGTTTTGCTTAGGACCAATTAACGTACAAAGGGCATGAGACATTTGAAGCTCCAAATGAAACAGAAGACACCTGACGGTATTGCTAAAAGAGCTACTGGAAACTTAGGACATCTTAATAAATAGTAGTCCCCGGTACGGTACACAGCAGTCCTCTGTGGGGCCAGTCGGTCCATCTGGCCTGCTGAACACAATCCTGCGTGACACAGTTTAAGGGGTGCCACTGACAACTTGGAGTAGGTCCAGACGACAACAACCCGGGGAGTGAGGGTCTGAGATTCGTGTTATGTGACCAAAGGGTGAAGGAGCTGGAGCTGTTTAGTCTGACGAGAAAAATGCTTAGGAGAGATGTGAGAGCTGTCTTAAATATTTGCAGGCTGTCACGTGAGAGAGGGACAAATGTGCTGCCTGGGTCCAGACCAAAGAGCTAGCACTAATCGCTGAGAACAACTGATAACTTATCTGGTTTCACATAATTTCCAAATGAAAAGAGAAAACTTGTCTAAATCAAAGAGCTGGCCAAAATAAGCTGGTGAACTTGGGAAGTCCTTTGGTTCCGGTTCCTATCACATGACAGCGTGTCAGGGCTGGTGCGGACAGGACAGCCAGTGGGGAGATGAGAATGTTGTTCCTGCTGTTGGGCATTCTCAGTGCAAGTAACCAATATTCACCCAGCACTGTTCACAGGCCCTGGGCCAGGAATGGTGTCAAGCCTGCATGAGCTCGGTCTAACTGGCTCCTTATAGCCGCTTGGTAAAGTAACTACTATGCTACATTCACCGCATTTGCCAGATGAGGAAAAGCAGACACTGGGGCTGTGCAGAAGCTTGCCCAAGGTCAACAGCTAGTAAATATATCAGATTCTATAATGTTAATAACATTCATCATCATCACCTTAACTGTAGTGGCAAAGAATTGTATAATACTTCCTATGTATCAAATAAAATTGAACAGACATCCCCATTTTATAGATAAGACACAGACACGGGAAGTTTCCCAAAGCCAAAATTGTGTCAAATTCTGTAGTGACACTAACGATAGTAATCATCATCATCATCATTGTCATCATTATAATTACAGCTATAGAACTTGTTCCCCATTTTACAGATGAGAAAATGTAGACTTGGGGAGCTTGAAGACCCTGATCAAGGTCACAGAGTTAGTAAGTGGTAGAACTGGCGTTTGAAACTTTGTATTTCAGATTCCATAGCTGTACTAATAGTCCTTACTGTCATCGTTATTGTCATTTTCACAGCCCTAATAATGACACAGATCCTTCTGCAGCCCATTCTATTTGTCAGGCAAGCATTACAGCTCTTTGAGGTAGTATGATGGTTAATTTTATGTGTCAATGTGGAGGATATTTTTGGATGAGATTAGCATTTAACTGGTTAACTATGAGTCAGCATATTATCCTCCATACTGTGGGTGGGCCTCATCCAACCAGTTGAGGGCATGAAGAGAATAGAAAGCCCAGCTTTCCTGAGCAAGAAGGAATTTCCCATTAGACTGTTTTTTGGTCATTATTTGCACCATTGGCTCTCCTGGGTCTCAAGCCTGCCAGCCTACCCTGCAGAGTTTGGACCTGCCACCTTCCTTGTAATCACGTGAGCCAATTCCTTGTAATAAATCTCCTTTTCTATACACATCCTACTGGCTCGATTTCTCTGGAGAACCCTGACTAATACAGGTAGGTGTGATTATTATCCTATTTTAAATTGGAGAAAACAGACCCAGCGATGCCTAGTGAGTGGTTCAAAGCCACACAACTAGTAAATGGCAGTGCTAGGATGAAAAGTCCCACCATCTGGCTCTACAGGCTATGCTCCTACATGACATTCTTCGGAGCTCTTTGATTTTTCAGTGGCTGCATACCTTATAGCCTGGAGACCAGATATTAGGGAACTAACAGAGCTACACTTGCAAGGCAGAAGTTGCCAGCTAAAGACAAGGAATTCTATCTCCTATAAATGGCCGTTTACTTATCCTCCCAAATAGGAGACATTTCTTAATATTTGACAGATCAAAGGCAAGAAGACCAACACATTTTCTTCTTTCTGATAGTATTCAATTTGATTGAAAAGGCCTAACCAAGCATTTTTCACTTTCACATAAGTTAGAGGCAACTCTTGAACCACCCCTGTGCTCTCCCATCGTCGGATAATTTGTGCTTCAAATATAAAATGCTGAAAATAACTGAACTACATGATATCTCTTCTGGTGTTTTCCTACCTGGTAAAAGTGCATAAGTAACACGCATTGTTATTTTTCCAAAGGTTTGAAGTCTTGCCCTGATTTCAACAATTCCTGTGGCAAACTTTCTCCCTTTTAAATTACTAAACCTTTCCCTGATAGGAAAAGCCTCCTTACTCTCGGTTTAATTTCACTTTTGCCACGTTTCTTTGAATACTGTTATCTCTTTGGGCCATCCACAGTATATTCTCTTTTGGTGGTTCATCTTTCACATAATTTCCAAACAAAATGACAACACAGACAAAAGCAGCACAAAAATATGCCATGGGACCAGGTATTGAAAAAAAGGCATTGAAACAGACCCAAACAGAAATACAATGGTTTTATTATATGAGCTTTCAGTAGCAAAGAAAAAAGCAAAAAGCAAGGTTAGCAAAAGAGGGAAGGGAAGCAAAATGCCTAACAAATGCAAAGTGCCCAAGGAAATGGTGTTTTCTTTGTATCCATCAACATATGCTCAAAGAATATTTCCCTATGAGGGTGTCATTGCCCACTCACTTCCTGTTTACAGCTCCGTATAAGAGAAGCCTTTAAATCCATTTGCAGGCCCATTGGGAGTTGCAAGGAGGAAGGTGCTGCTGTTCAAGGAGAATGCTCAGCCTCAAAGTCAAGGGTACACAAGATATAGCTCCATGCACAGCCTCACCTACCATCCACACCTCTGCCCCGTCCAGTCTTCCCTGACCTCTTAATGGGGGCACAAACAGCTGGCCCACAGTGACCAGTCCCCCGTGAGAAACTCAGAGGACAGCCTCCTCTTTTCTTGATTGTTTCATCCAAAGAAGTTGGATGTCAAAGGAAAAACAAACCCCTAAGCTTCTGGTCTAACCCAAACCGAAGGTTCTCTACCAGAGTCAGCAGGTTTTGCACCCTGGGGAACAACTGCCATTACAGACCTATTTCTTGCAGTGTAACCCTGAGGTCAGTAGATGTCATTGAGGAACACCAACCTGCACATGAAGAAAAGACAGGTTCTCAAAGGATAAAGCTGAAGGCCACAGGACACTGGGCTTTGCTTACATGCATTGGTTGCCTCCCTTCCCTGGAGTCCCAGGTCCTTCATTCCTGTCTCCACAGATCTCCTTCTAAAGTTATCTCCTGTACTGGATCTTTTCTGTTGCCTCCAACTCAGCATGCCCTGTTCCTTCTCTGATTTCCCACGGCTTAGGTCCTCTCTACCATTCGGCCCAGTACTTACTAGAAACTATCTGACACTCTTTCCAATAGTTTCACGTATCTGGGGCTTTTCCACAAAATAATACTTTATGTGCATATATGTGTTGGAGATTCTTCACCCTCACTAGATCTAGAACTTTGGTGACCTCTGCAAGTTCTTGCTGATAAAGCCTAATTTTTGTCACCTCCTCCCTTCCACTTCCAAATAGGTACTATTCTTAGGGCTCTGGATTCCTGATCAGACAACACAAATGCCCAAGGCATCATTGTGCATAAACATTGTGCTATGGGGGAGAAAGAAATTGTTATTGCTCAAAATTCTTGATTTTTTTCTTGTGCTAAGAGATGGAAACAAGTGCAAGAGTTACGTGGCTGATTTTGGTACCTGGCTCTTTCATGAGATGTACAAAGGCATTTTACTCAAGCTGTGAGAATCTTAGATAAGGGCAGGAGAACACTGAGTCTAACCAGGCCTCTTTTTGATAAACACAGGAAACGTGAGATGAGCAGGACCAGGTGATGGGAAGAGGTGATGTAGAATTTCATTTCTCAGCTGTATGTTAGGGAATGAACATTATGGGGGGGGGCCTGGAAATAACACCCAACCATGATATCGATGAGGGGGTGGAATCTGGTTGTATTACTACTGCTGAGGTTTAATAAATTCCCAAGAAGAAATTTTTAGGTTTCAGCATAGCTTTTCCTTCACACAGAAGCTGGGGAGTATTGTTCTGCTTCAGTATTAATTCGGTTTTCTTTCCACTTGCATCTGCTAATGTTACCTGGCAGAGCTGTAGCCGTCACCTAGCCCCTCCCCCATCCAAGTTTATTTATTGTGGCTATTTTACCAGCTATTGGCTCAACACACTCCACTCAAATATTCATCATTTAGCTCTCTGGGTAAATCGTATTTAATCAGCACAGGAGAGAAAATAGCATAATTATAGATGCCGGATGCCATTACACTCAGAAGAAATTAAACCCTGTCTCAAGCCAACCAGCGGTTGCTGTGATTGCATCACCCCTGGGGTTACGAGGAGGTTAGTGGCCATTTGGGGCCAGTGGAACCATGTAGGATGCCTGACCCTGATGAGCTGTAAGGAGACCCACTTGTGCACACACACATTCACAGTATCAAGAACTCATCAAAAGGCAGCCAGTAAATTAATCTTTTATTGTTCTGAGAATGTGATAAATGAGTGGGTAATAAAGCACGGTTCATGCATGGAGACACAGGGCTAGTAAATAAATGGACCCAGAGAATTCCAGTCCCAAAAGCTGACTGAGGGAATTCCCACTCCCAGTCTTTCCCAGAGCACTTTCTGCCAGTACTCTGAGCAATAGTGACAGTTAAAAAAAAAAAGGAGAAAGAAATCTCCTTCCACTGGGAGTTTGCGAGTCCTTACAGGGAATCTGCCTGTCTACGGAGGAGGATGTAAATGAGAAGGCCAACCCCGAGGCACACTCCAGCCCTGCTCATTACTTAAGCAGACCTCACATGCAAAACTTTTCTCGTCAGTCACTGCTACTAACAAGTTATTTTGTTTGGAGAAATAGATAACAAGGAAAGATGCAAAAGCCCAGTAATAGCATAAGATCAGAGCCCTACCTGCTTTCTGCCCCTGGAAACAGGCTCCTGGGAAAAGCTGGAAACTTGGGGTCAGCTGCCTTCCAGCCATTCACAGCCCAGCCTCTTCCCACACATATCCAGGGCCACCCGCACTGGTCCAAGGGACAGGGTAAGAGTCACCTTTAATCTCATGATGCAGCTTCTCTCTCCTACACCTAAACCCCAGATCAGCTGCCCCATTCACTGGGGAGTGCAGTTTGCAAAAATTCAAAAATGTCCAAAGATGCAATTATGCTTTACTTATTACTAGTGGGTGACTGTTTTTTTTCTTTATTCTTTTTTCTTTTGGCTAATAATGCTTCTGAGGTTTGGATAAGTAACTAAGAGGAAGGAGATCTCCTTCTGGTCCATCCTGCTGCCGACAATTAAGAAACCTCAAAGTAATTTTTGAAAATGTCAGCGTCTCATTTAGCAAAAGGATAAATAATAAATGAAGCGTAATCACTGTCCTGCGCTGGTGGTACAGCTTTGCGGTGTCATTAGTAAACTAACGGTATAATATCTTTGTGTCACAGTTTAATTATATCTTGTAATTAGTTTCAGCAATGGATTGCACGGAGTCAGGCCCCCTGAGCTAAACAAAAGGTAATAGAACTTTCAGCGCCCCTGCATAAATCAATTATGAAAGTGTCCTGCGTTATCTGAAGCTTGTTTGCTGTAATTTTATGCACAAAGCTGAACCGGTCCTTCTTGCCCATGGAGGGCAGTTCACCTTACCCAGAACGCCTGCAGCTGAGCCTGCAGCGAGGCCCACACGCAGCCCGGCCGGTTGGCGCGCTAGTCAGGACCAGCTCAGCAGTAAATGGCACGGAAGGGCCAGGAGCGGAAGGGGAGGGGAGTTGAGAGGGTGGGGGCGGGGATGCAGCAGGACAGGGCAGGTAATAGATGCACCATGTGCAAGAGAGCAGGGAATCAAATGGGGAAAGATGTGAGGGCCTGGAAGAATGATTCTTTATGCTTCCCCGAACAAAGATGAGAAGGTTAGGAGCATCAAAGGCCAAGCGTCGCTGATGAATATGGGCAGGCAGACACGATACATGTCCCTTTATCATTCGTCCTTTCAACATCCTGCTCTCCCCATGCGGTTGGAATTGGAACCGGTGCAGGGTACTTGGCAATAGCAGATGGAGAAGAAGAAGCCACATCTTTAATTGGGTCTAATTCGGGTCCTATGGAGCTCAGAAACTGTAAAGGGTCTCTGAGCATCGCTGAGGGCTAGCTGTGGTCACCAGGCCCAGATGGGAGAGTCACAGAGTCCTGCTGGGGGAGGCTAAGAAGAAACTCAGGGGCGGGGGGTTGGTTAAATCCAAATGCCACCAATACGTGTGATCGCCTCCTTTTTGATCAAACTGTAAGGCATGGCAGAGAGTGGGGGTGGGGGCCACATTCAAAGTCCTCATCAAGTCGTCTTTGAAAGTAAGTCTAGTGCCATGCTGGCCTTTCTGTTTATACAACAATTTACAGGTTTAAACGAAACCTTGCTTGAAAAAGCAGACTGAATCTTCCTATTGTGAGCACTTCAGCAAATTTAACAAAAGAAAGAGCCCAGGCGAGGAAGAGAGAGAGAGAGAGAGAGAGAGAGAGAGTGAAGGGGGGAGAAAAAAAAGGTCCAGTCCTCAGACTGGTGTGCTGCAATCTGGCTGGTTGCTATGGTGACATGATGGCTTGTTCACATGGCAACATACCTTAGGTCCACTATTAAAATGATGAGAGTGAACTCGGTTGCATTAAGGAGAGTGTGCTGTATGCTAAAGCAAGTCTTTATCTCCAGAGAGCAATGGACAGAGACTAGCATCCAGTACAAATGAGGGAGTAAAGGAGGAGGAGGAAAAGGTTGGAGGTCTAGGGAAAAACTGCAAGGATACAATAACTCTGAAAAGAAAGATCCTCTGCTCTGTATCTCAATCGAGGGCCTGAGATTTGGAATACGGGCAAAGAGTTTTGTTTGCTCTGGTATACACTATCCAAATCGGCCCATCAGGCTAATGACTCCTTACTTAAAAAACATATTCCCAGTGAACCTGCTATACCTTATCTTTAGAAAAGAGCCACAGTAAACCCAACCTATGAGCTGCCGCTGTAACGAATAGCTGAGCGACTGCCACTTAAATAAAATACTCTAATAACAATGAAGGTGGCAAATTACACAGCATTTATTTATCGAATATAAAAGTCCATTGACAGCCGCAGATCCACATCATATCACAGTAGTGCTCATGGGGAGCATTTCCTTTGGAAATCTGGTTTCATGTTTCCTTTAACACAATGACAATTTTTCCTCCTACTGACGTCGAGAGGGTGGTGATAATTCTGCAGATATTATCCCAACAACCCTCCCTCCCTACCCGTGCTGGATTACTTTCTGTTGTTTAGCAGGCACTGCTGTGGCATACATAAGAGACAGCTGGGAATTACAGGGCTATATAATCCTACTGTGGGCTCCAAGTGATATCATAAACCATCTGCGGGGATGCTTGAGCCCCTGAAATTCCTGCTTCCCCCATTCTTTCTGCCCTCCCCCTTCCTATCGCTCCATGGCTGGCTGTGTTTCATTTGAAAATCTCAATACCATAAAGCGAAGGGAAGCCCATGCAAGCTTACAAATGTCTCCTGGCTTGGAGACATGGTAGAAGATGAGTTTGGCATCAGTGTGGCTTTTGATGACAAAGTCAGAGGGTTCCGTTCTATGTGCCAACTGCTCCGGATGCACATGTGCTAGCAGAGGGACCTGCAACCCAGGAGCTGCTGTACTGCCACAGAAGAGGGGACACAAAGTACTGAGACCAGCAAAAGGGGCTGAACAAGCTAGTAAATTGTCTTTTCTCCACTCCAACCTCACGCTTCTCTTTAAGTCTGAGACTATAGAGCATGGCTCTCTGGTATTTTCAAAACTTATAAGCTTTGTCTGCTTTATAAGTTTGTCTTGTCAAACCAGTGCAGCAGAGGGAGGACAGCTGAGGGGTTAAGGCCCTGAACTTTGTAGTAGAGACCTGTTTTGTTACCGGCTAGCGGGGCGACCTTGCTAAGCCTGTTTTTTGATCTGCAAAGTGAGGCTTTAGCAGTACCTTACCTCACTGGATGGTTGGGAGAATTAAATGAGGTAATCATTGGAAATGCATATACTCACTCTGGAACATTTATATTTTAACTGTTACTCCCTATGGACCTCGCCATTCAGTGGCAGGCAAAGTTATTTCCATGTCAATTTTGGCAATAGAGAAAAGCATAATCTTCTGATGACAAGCTCTTGAACAACAGGCCAATGGCCTTTCCCCCTGTTGTTAAAGGGTCCAGGACAGGACACAGCTCAAATGTGTTTATCCTAGAACTTTCTTGCCTAGATGCTGCCAGAGATGCAGGCTTGGAATATAGTTCAACCTGCCTTCTTCTGCTACATGCTTTTCCTTTTGTTTTTAGATTCTGACTTCTGACAAAATGCCATCTTTGTCCCTGTGCCCCCAATAGTGGGTGAGCTTCTCCTAGACGTAGTAAACTGTACGGGGTGGCGGGAAGCGGGGGGAGGTGGGGAGAGACATAGACCTTCTGGTGTCTATCAACTTTCCATGACAGCTGCACTCCTATTTCCTCCTGAGGACCAAAATAACTACAAAGTGTACGAAATCGTTAAGCACATAAAAATCCCGGAGGTAGAGGCTGAGAATAAAACTCACGATTTCCCAACCAAAAGGCATCAAAGCCCAGCCCTCACAGTTCATTTGCTTCTCTCCGCTCGCTGTGACTTCACTAGGTAAGCAGGCAGCATTAGTCCTACACACACAGCTCTGAGCCTGCCTGGCCCACCAGCCTGGTATGCATAATAAAGACATGGAGCGTGGGGGGCCCAGGCATGGCTGAAATCAGCCAGAACATGCTGAAGAGAAAGAAGGCATGTGAATCCTCATGACTATTTTTTGCAGCTTATGATATACTTTTCACACATTTAATGGCGAGTGCGGCTTGGTTTAAAGAAACTTTCCCATTTACATGTGCCATAACAGAATAATAAGGTTATGCAGTGCGTCTTGATGCACGGTCCCATCAGGTGGTGTGGTGATAGAAAGACACTGTGTTGAGATACTGAAATCTGAATAGGAAACTTAGAAAAGGAGGTTCCACTGCTGTTGCCACATAGTGAGCACATGAATATTTCTTCACTTTCAGTCTTCCCCCACAGCCTTTGATTCGGGATATGCTTCTTAGGAAAAAGCACAGCATAAATACGGGACTCTTCACAGGTGCTGAGGGCTATCCTGAGAGATCTGACCACATAGCATCCAGCAACATAGACCATCATAAAGCATGTCTCCCAATCACTCCTCTCTTTCCTGAATGCACACTCATATTTATAGAATCTCATTAAGCACATTTCAAAGCACTAAGAAGTATGAAAAAGAGGCTCTACTTTCAAGGAGTTTATAGTTTAACTGGAAAATTAGACATCCACACCTGAAGAGTAATCTGTTTAAGAGGGTAAGGCCCCAAATAGTCTAGATCAGAGGCTGAAAGACCTCAACTTGTGAGCCAACACTAGACTGTCAGCTGTTTTTATAAATACAAATTTTATTGGAACACAGCTATGTCCTTTCATTTACACACTGCCTATGGATGCCTTCTCCCTGTAGTGACAGACATGAGTAGTTGTAAGAGAGACTGTATGCTCTGCTTAAAATCTTTGTCATTTAGCCCCGTGCCAGTGGGGTTTGCAAAATCCTGGTCTAGATGTTCTCAGTTCAGGAGGATAGTGATTGTGGTGGCTGGGAGTAACCATAACAAGATAATGGAAAATATGGCCCTTCAGCAGGGCCCGGAGGGAAGTGGACACACTTGGAGGAATGGAGAAGAGACTCTCGGTTGGAGAAGTAGCACAAGTCAGAATGCAGAGGAAAGAGACAATCTTTCTGTTGGTAAGACAGGAAGAAGAGCCACCTGGTTAGCATAGCCCAGTTCATTCCAGAGCAGGGGCAGAAAGCATCATCAGATAAGCAGGAGGCAAACTAAGTGTGTGGGATTCCTGAAGCCCAGGAAGAAACGGGTTTTCAAGGAGTGAAGGGGTACCAGAGGTGGCTGGTGTCGTCAGTCAGTGGAACATGAGTGTGATATACTAAGGAGGAAAAAGAAAATGAAATTCTACCAGGCATGATGGCATGCACCTGCAATCCCAACTACTTGGGGGGCTTAAGCAGGAAGATCATTAGCTCAAGGCCAGCCTGGGCAACTTAGTGAGGCCCTATCTTAAAATAAAACATAAGAAAGGTTGGGAATATAGTTTATGGGTAATCTCTTTGGGGAAAAAAAGAAGAGGCATAGGTTGGCAATTTGAGTAAATAGCTGAGTAAAGAATTTTCCAGGTTAGGAGTTAAGGTATCTTATGGCCTGGGACTAGATGTACCCCCAGGAACTGTATCTCCTCTGGAAGGCCTGTCTGCCATGCCACCCTGCCTTGGAGCCAGCCGATTATGAACTGAAAACTCTATGAACTGTGAGCCAAATAAACCTTTTCCCCTCTAACTTTGGGTGTCAGGTACTTTGTCTCAGCAATGACAGAAAAGTAACTAACACACGGTATACGTCTTAAGATAAAAAAGCATTGATAAAGAGGGACAGAGGATCTAGGGAACTAGAAAATAAGAAAGAGGATCACCTCGTGTGTGTCTAAGACCAGTGAGGGCTCTGAGAGATCAAGTAAACGTTTTGGGCAGAGAAGGAGATGAGCTAGGCAGTGTGCCCTGGAAAATGCCCTTCCTCTCATGAAGGTCATCAGCTGACAGCAGATGTGATAGGCCAGTCTGGTGTTAAGAGGGTAGGCAAGTACATAGAAAGGTCCTTTGAGTGTCACAGCATCCTTCCACGGAAGCCCATGTCTGTTTACCTTGGTGACGTCCTCTGCAGGGTACGGTGTGGGCCCAAGTGTGTGGTACAGGTGGTTCAGGTTGATACCGACCCAGTAGGAATTCCAATGGATGGGAGCATCTAAACTGTGAGAAGACTGGAGTGGCTGCCAAGAGCCACATGGGGCCAGACTGGACCTAGTGGGGTGGGTAGGAAGGAGGAGACTAATATTCATGGCAGCAAGTGAGTCAGGGTGGTTTGCTGAAACTCACTGAGGGATTAGGACTTGATATGCTTATGTTTTTTCTCTATCAGTATCATTCTTGGAGGTCAAGATGCTTGGCTTATTTTTGGATCATCATGGATCAAAACGAAACAAAACAGTGTTCTGTTTTCATTGTAGGCTTGCCGGATTGATCTTAAAGTGTGGTAGTTATTGTCACAATTCGCCACTGCATTCTCTTATACTTCTAGATACTTGAAGAGTTACATCTTCCACCTATCTTGAAGGAAGTCATGGCCATATGATTTGATTTGGCCAAAAAGTGAAAATGGATGCAATCCACTCTCTTCTGGGGTATATTGTTTAATTTTCAATGTGAGACCCTCTAGAAGTCTCTACTCCTGCTGTTGCCGTCATGGAGGCCTATATTGAAATGTAAGAGCAAGGACTGCTAAGTATAGAGGAAAACAACCCACTTACCTGGACCCTCAGCACAGGGAGAAAGATGTAACTGCCTGAATGGGTCCCCTCATCCCGATTCATTTATTGAAGGCCTAAACTTTAGAGTGTGATTGCATTTGGGGACAGAGCCTTTAAAGAGGTGATTATGTTAAAAAGCAGTCAAAATAGGCCTTAATCTTATAGTTGTGTGCACACAGAGGACATGTGAGGATACATGGACGATGTGATCTTCAAACCAGGGAGACAGGCCTTAGGAGAACTCAGATTTGCTATCACCTTGATCTTAGACTTCCAGCCTCCGAACTATTGCTTTCCAGATTTCTAATGTGTAAGCCCCCAACTTGAGGTATTTTGCTATGGCAACCACAGTAAAATAATACAAGGACAAACAAACTTTTTTCTTTTAAGCCATCAAGCTGTTTGGGTTGCTTGTTACCACAGCACAGCCTTACTCATCCTAACCAATACAGTAGAATTGTTTAGGTAGGTGACACAAATGAGCTCTCTAAAGTGATGACATTTGAGAACTGAATGGTGAGCAGGCACTGGGTGGTGGACTGTCTGGAAGAAAAAGATGTAAGGACTAGTACAAAGTCTTTGGGTAGCTTAGACGGGGGAAAGAGATGAAAATGAAGAGGGCAGCCTAAAGCCAAGTCACGTAGAGGTCATAGGATAGGTTCAGGAATCTCGACTTGGTTTTATAAGGTATGGAAACCTCGCGATTTTAAGCAAGGAAATGATAAAATCTGATTGGATTTGTTTGTAAGAATGTCACTGCAACTTGTGTGTGGAGAATGAGCTGCAGGAGGGAAGAACAGAATCAGGGAGACATTTGCAGAAGTGCAGGCAGGAGAGATGTTGGTACCTCATCTAGGCTGCAGAGAAGCACATGGATTTGGGTATTTTGAATCCATCAGCTTTTTCCTCGGGCAGCTATAAATGTTAGAGATGCAAGTAGATTGGCAATTTCATACTTCTTTTTACAGTATTTATCATGAGAAGATGCCAGAATTTTGGGCAGAAGAAAGAATAAGGTCAGTTTTGGAGGAAGATCGTGGATAGAGGAAATTATATGGTAGCTTCCTTAAAGGAAACTCAATAAGTTAAAATGGGCCTAGGAGCTTTCTTGTGGCATATGGAGGAGGAGAGATGAGTATGCAGTGATGAAAGTGGGTGGAAAGAAAGTGCCCCACTGATTTTAGGGTGGGGTGACATTGGTCACCACTGTCAGCATTCCATACTGTGGGACAGGCTATTGGTAGAGTGAGTATGAGGTTTCAGGAGTACAGGGGTAAATGCAGCTTCACCTAAACTCTGTGATTTCAGGTCCTCTGGAAGGAATCACAGAATCACTGGAGCAGACACCATGAGGATTGTAAGGTAAAGTTACAGTCTCAGGCGCTGGGTGTGGAACGTCGGCTTGAGAAAACAATCATGTATTCTGTGCTCCTCAGCTCCAGTTTTGTGACAGCCCAGAGTGCTTCTAGTGATATCACTGAACACAACACTTACTCTTTTTCTTGATCACTTTTATTCCAAAGTCAAAATCAGAAAGCCACAAAGTTAAACAATTAAAATTTTATATTTCTATAATGCTTTTGAAATTTGCAAATCTCTTTCATTTATAGGAGGTCTCATTTGACATTTTCCCAAGCTCTCTGGCTGCTGGGCGGGGAATGAATGGATTATAGGGAGGAGGAAAGAGAACAGGGGCTGAGGGCCAGGCCAGGCCAGGCGAGAAGCAACAAGGCAGCTGAGCCTAGAACGGTTACTTTGATGTCAGTTCTCCAAACTAGCGAATTTATAAGTGTTTCAGACACTCATGTGGAACTACTCTGGTGTAGACATGGTGGTAGGTTTTGCATGCTTAGAGATGCTGTCTATTAAGATTGCCAAAATGGGATGCGGGCAATGCTGAGATAGTGTGTAAGCAAATAACTGTGGCACAATAGGATAATGGCTCTCGCTAAAATATGAACTGGATGACCTAGGATCTGGAACTGAGTGTGGTGACTCTGCTTGGGGAGTCTATAGAAGCCTTCCATAAGGGAGGGGACACATGAGCAAGGCCTGGGAAGATGAGAAGGGAGGTTCCTGGAAGGAAAATGCAGGGGACACACCAGGTGGAAGGAACAGCATAGATATCGGTGCATGCGTCACAGAATTAGGGAGTTTGCTCCATAGGACAAACACCCAGGGGAGAGGGTGCTAAAGAGCTGACACGAGACCATATTGTGAGAGCCTCATACAATTATGGCAAGCATCTGGCATTTGATTCTCAAGGCTATGGATGTACTGGAGGAGGTTTGGGGAGAGGAATGGTCATTTTAC
The DNA here is from genome assembly GCF_000247695.1 of Heterocephalus glaber. The sequence continues at coordinate 15,579,721 of NW_004624746.1, forward strand.
AGATGCACTGACAAGAGTGTGAGTGACATGTCTATGGTCTCAATGCCCAAAGTGTTGACAAAATCCAAACTACTGGACCTATCTAAAATAATCACTTTTTGTAACAAGGACTTCTTCTTGGAGGACACTACTTTCCAATATAGATAAATTGATAAATTACAGAGGAATTCAAAGGCCATTCCAGAATTTGGGAATTTCGGAGGAACTTAAATGGTAGAACTGATGTCACTAAATCACATATGAAAAGCGCAAAGTTGAATCACAGCTAATGTCCAGTAGTCATCAAGTTTACCCGTACATTCTGAGCTGACATTCTGGACCTCAATGCAATGAATAGCGTGGTCTGTGAAACTGAATTAGGCAGAGGTGAATTCCTAACACATGCTACAACGTGGAGGAACCTTGAAAACATTGTGTTAGTGAAAGAAGCTAGTTGCAAAAGACCAGATTTTGTTTGATCCTATTTATATAAAATGTCCAGAACAGGCAAAACTATACAGACAGAATTAGGGAGAGAGAAGAATGGAGAACTATTGCTAATGAGTATGGGGTTTCACATGGAGTGACAAAAATATTCTCAAATTAAGACTGTGGTGGTGATTGCATAACCGTGAATATATTAAACACTCTTGAATTACATACTTTAGCTGGGTAAATTTTATGGTAGGTGAATTATATTTTAACAAAGTTATTAACAAAAACTAAAGCTACATGTCTTATCTGTGACTTTAGCATATTAATTAACATACCAAAAATGCCTAAATACAATAGACTGTGGTAATGGTGCAATTGATTCCTTTGCCCAACTCACAAGATTCTGTAATTTGAGATCTTAGTTCTCAACATATATTTATGGTTCTAAAGAGCTGCAGTGAGACTTATAAGGGAGTAGGGAAGTCCCACTCCTGAGGAAACCCTGTCTTATCAAGGCTCTGAAAAAGATTTTGCCTAAATAACACAAAACAGAGTATTTGGCAAGAAACCCAAACAAAATGTGGTCATTTACGACTGGATCCTTTCATTTAACAATGTTTAACCATGTTGTAGCATGTACTTCTCTCCTTGGGTCTCAATGCTTAAATGATTGGTTCTTATTTGTTGGCAGGATCATGTTTTACTAAGACTTTGGATTGCTTATTCTTTTTTTGCTTAAATTCTTTTATTGGTACATTTTTGGTATACAATATGTTTACATTTATCATTGGGTGACTGTACCTGTACATGATGTATCTTGGTTCTTATTTTTTCCCCATTACCTGTGCGCCCTTCATCCCTCCACCCTTCCCTATTTACATAGATTTCGTTTCCATTTTTTTTTCTTTTCTCATAATTTTTCCTTTCCAATCTTCCCTTTCCCCATCTCCTCCCACCACCCCTACCCCTTTGGACCTTTTCCTATTTCAAAGTATCAATTATTAGTTATTAATCCTTTTCATCCTTATTTACACTCTCAGTTTCTCACACTAGAGAAACTATTCGGTATTTACACGTGTGTCCTATTTATTTCACTTAAGAGTATGGCCTCGATATGCATCCATTTAGCTATAAATGACTCTAGTTTCTCGTTCTTTATGGATTGCTTGTTCTTGAGGTTGGTGTTGCAGAGGACCGTAATACTGACTATTCCCAAAGCAGGCTGTAAAGAGTTAACCCCACAATTGGCTTGTTTATAGAAGTGAGTCTGGCTGAAGCCTACGTGCCAAGGTCAGAGTAACTGGCACCTAAATTCCACTCCCACAACTAAAACCTTCTGACTAGAAGGACAACGTTCTAATCACAGCCATATATTTTGTCTACTTTGTTCCTAATTTGAGAATGCTTTGTCTTGTTTTTTCTGAGCCTTGTTAACATTAATTTCCATAGACACTGCACGTAACTTGCCTTTAGCCCAGTTGATTGCCAATAAAAGTCAGTGCCTGGGACTGGCCAGCACCTTTGCTGGTTGCACCAGCATTGGTTATCCTCGCACCCACCCCGTTTCTCTCTCTTAGTTCTGTCTCTTAGAGTATTTTTTTTCTCAGGCTTGTTTTGTACACTGGGCAGATGGGTCTCCGGCATGGTGTGTGCTCTAGGTTTGTCTTACCTGCTTGGGATAGAGAGAAGCAAAAATGTCTTGCAGCTAAATTTAAGGCCCAGGTAGCCTGGTCTCGCCTGCCACCCTCTACCCTCCACTGCAGTGACTGCTATCGACTGCCTCAACTACCTCTGATACTAGGTATGGTGACTCATTCCATAAATACATTCCCCCCCGCCAAACTCCGTGTTCAACCAAACAACCCTCTTCTATTTCCTCCCAAGCTTCCCCAGAAGGAGACCTAAGCCTGCCATTTTGAAAACATTAATGACCCATGGATGGATCAAACCACAGGCTTCATGTTCCTTCTCTTATGACAGCCAATTTTATTATCATGCTTCCTTCCAAAGGTGGCACCTGGCAGGTAAATGAACAATGCTCCAAGGAGAACCTACATTGGACTTCCGCTTTCAGAACATCTCAAAGAGAATAACAGGATTCAGCAAGGGTCTTGCCTTATTATACAAGAGCACTGACTTTATGTCTGGTGTGTCAAATGCTGAGCTGCCCTGCAATAGAATCTTCATGAGTGTTACTAGTGCAATATAACATATTTTCCATGTGAAATTTAGCTGAATTTTGCGCACCATGGACAGTTTCCTTTCTGTGATTTTTTCCCCTGAGGGACTTTTAGGACCTGATGGTCTGGTTAGAATGGAATTCCCCAAACCTCCACAGATTTATAAAACTCCAAGAGAAGGGATTGTGTAGGGACAGGATGAGCATAGACACAGCACTTAAGTTCCTCTCCCCATCATCAACCTTTCAGCTCAGAACGTGGGAGGTACATTCACCAGAATGTTGACCCTGTGTTATCATTTTCATGTGCTCTTTTTTAATTTTATTTTTAAAGGCAGAGTGCCTCAGGGTCTTTTTAACAATGGCATCTTAATAAATTATTTAAAACAGAAAATAGAGCCCCAGGTTCATCTGCAGTGAATATTATTAGCAATTGATGGTACCAGATCTTTGATAGGGAGTGTAGAAACAGCAGAGGTGGTAGTTGCATAGTAACCCACTTTAAAAGTCTTCTTTATATGTCTAATGGAATATATATATATAATATATATATATATTATATATATATATATATGTAAATCTGGCCAGTTAAAGAGATAATGTTCCCTCTATTTGGTTAGTACTATATCACCACTTAAGACTTTGTTCCACAAAACATTAATAGTGGCCATCACTTTTAAGCGTCTGTAATATGTGTTATGGATTTGGCATGGATTAACTCAATCTTCACAAAATTTTGGTGATGGAGCAGGTATTTTTTATCTCTGTTTTAAATACAGGGAAGAGGAGATCCAGAACAGTCTTATAAGCTGGCTAAGACCATCTGGTTAGAAATTAATGAAGCTGGAATGAGAATCCAGAGCTATCTGAATCCAGAGTGCCATTATTCTATCCTGTCTCCCGGTGAAACACACAGCCCATCTACATACAATGTGGGGGTGGGAATAAGAGGAAACTTGCAAGAGAATTAAAGATAAGTGCTTAGAAGTATAAAGCTGGGGTGATTGCTGCAATATCTATTCCTTATGAAAATATTCCATTTGTTCCCATATTGAAACAGACTAATAAGGGATAGGCTGAAAGCAAACACGAACAGGCAGATACTTCATCTTTCTGATCTATGCAAAACCCATCCCAAGCGGACAGTGCAAATCCATGCTGCCTTTCCCTTCTTCTCAGTGAATTAGCACACCGACGATGCCTCCTGATATTTGTGGAACGGCATTTGCTCGCTGTTTTCCTCTAGAACTGTTGGTAACAGGTACATTCAGACTTTGGTACCCACTTTGCATTTTATCTTTCATTCTGGAAATCAGCCTCATCAGTAGTTTGTAAGCAAGTGGATGGTTAACATAAACCCTTTCCAAAGGGCAGAAGAGTAGATTTTTGCTCTTCTGTTTTGATTTCTAAATTTAAAGGTGATGAGCTAGATTCACCTCTGGTGTTTCACTGTGAAATCCGCAATTCATCAAGCTTTTAGCAAGTGGTTGTGCTTCACACCAGGGGATTTCAAAGATTTTAGGTAGCGTGGGCGATGTTGATGAAATAGCTTCCTACCCTTTCCACCCTCTTGCTTGTGTCGACTGTATTTTCGAGTTTCACTCAATGATGGAGTTGTTTCTTAGCATCTTGTGCGCTTAGCCATTTAATTAAAGCAATCCATATTGAATTCATGTCCAGATGCCTTGACCGGCGGAGCCAGATCCTCATTGGCATGCCAGCTGCTCAAAGAGGAACACGGCCCCTTGCATACTAATCAGGAGAGGAGGCAGTGATTCATCAGCCCATGATACTGCTCCAGCATCTACAAGCACTTATGACATGTAATTGGTGGTGCATAAGCAAGCCAGGCCACATTAAAAACCCTACAGATAGTCAGAGATAAAAATTAATGACTTTTGCTTTGTGTAATCCTGCATGCATTGGTGGGAAAGGGGGGAGTGGGATTAATGGGCAAATCTAAGTAGGCACCAAGGAACAAAGGCTTTCCCGGCCTTGTTTACATATCGAACAATAAAAAACACAAGTGACAAGTTATGGGAAAGGCGAGTGTGAATTTTCGGCACGAGTGAGTTGAAAGACTGCTTGCAGTTTATTATGGATTCCAAATTTCCATATTCATTATTCCAAAACAAACGTCCTCAGTGGGCTCTTCTGGGACTGGCTAGAGCGTTGTTATTATTCATCTTTCACTGGGACTAAGGTTGTCATGATTAGGACTGGGCCGTGCTCACTCTTCATGGCATGCCCCAGCTACTCAGGGACACAATGCAAACCTCTGACAAGCCCAGAGGAATGTAACAGGGATCAAGTAGGGTCATCCTAAGCAGTCACTCCAGGCGCAAAAGGAGCCTCACACTCAGGGCTGGATGGGAGAAGACAGAGGACAGAGTCTTGAGCCACCTACTGATGGGCATGGGAAATAGCCTTGGTGGCCCTGGAAGTAGCTAGTGACCAAGAAGGAAGGCAGAAGCAGTGAATTAATTGGATTTCATAATTAATCTGGGCAGGTCAATGGATCTAGTTATAGGGGTGACATCAGTCAGTCTCTGGTTAATAAAGATATTAAAAAGGGGATGGATTACAAGGATGGTAAAGGGTAGGACATAAAGCATGTTTGTTAGTAGAATGAAAAGCGATTCACATGTGTTCAAAGATAGTCTGTTGCATGGAGTATCACATGGAGCATGGAGCAGGGACAAAGGTCAGTGTTTTGGAGTCAGGAACTGCCTCAGTGGTTATGGTTATTGAAGGCCTTCTTTAAGAGACAGATGGCCTGATGGAAGTTTGAAAACAGGAGTAGATAGAATTTATAGGCTCAAGTGTGGATGTGGCTAAGTGTAGCTGATATGATCACTGAATAAGGGGGTACTAGGGCATGTTTGTGCTGGGGCTTGGGGGAGGATGGGTCAGTATTAAATATTTATGATTGTGGTTTGGTGAAGGGGAGGGAGATAACCAAAAGTTAGACAGTCAAGCAATAGGCTTAAGAGTTTTCCTCTATTGTCTGGCTTTGTCTCTTTTGAAAGGAAAAGTAGATCAATCTCAGACTCACTGGTACATCCCCTCACTCTTTCTCATCACATTGGGCTTATTCCAATGAATCCCCTTGCTTCTGGTTTTCTTGTTGGTCATAAAGTATCTCAGTTATCTTTGATGGAAAAACATAAGCAACATTTATGGAAGGGCATCCCAAGAGCAGAAAATGTCCAACAGAGATAATTGAAAAGAGCGTGTTCATCATCCCCCATGTGACAAGCATAGGCTTGGAGTTGAGCCATCCTTGGTCTTTCACCTGGAGTTCTTCGTTCCATGCTCATGAAACATGATCTACTACCTGGCCTAGATAAAGAGCCGTCTACAACTCAGCTCCCATGAGTGTCATGGTGGACCCACAAGATGTGGCAAGGAGGGTTAACTCTTCAACTTATTTCAGTGGTGCAACTGCCTAGAGGTGGTGGTATTTCTGGGTGCTGTGGCTATGGTGTATCACAAGAACAAGTGTTCAAGTTCTGCTACATTACAGTGACCTGAAACTTGGATGTTAGGCAGAGATGTTGAAATTTAAGAACAATATAGGGAGATGGATTTTAAATCATGACACTCCTATTCAGTAACTCACATTGGACATTTGGGAAAAGATTGCTGTAAGTAACTGCCCAGTGCTCTTGAACTGGAAGAGAGAAGCCAGGATCACCTGGGAAGAGCTGGTGACTCCGTGGTTAAAAGTATTACATCATATACTGGAAGAAAGACAAGGCGGAAGAAAGACAAGGCAGAAGGAAGTCATGAAATCTTCTGAGAATCCTTTCTTTACTCATACTCACCTCTGTGCGTATGGTAAGTGGCTTAGGACAATGTGCATTTCACAGAGTTTAAGCAGTGCAAAATGTATATTGGATCTCTCTTTCTCTTCTCAAGGAAGGACTGACTGGGAGATCTTTCTAGGATCCTGAGGAAGGTGGCTAAATAATAAAAACAGATTTTTTAAAAACCTGGAGTATGGGGAAAATTGGAGCCACTAAGTCAGAAGTTATCTCATGACATACATTGTATATGAGAATTACATATGAGGAGAAGGAAATTATGTGACTAATATTTTACCTGCTATTGAGGAAGAGGAAAGAACTCAAACTATTTATGAGTAATTTGATCACTTTGGTAGCATTTTAGAGCTGCCCTTTTTTTCTTGGGAGGATGAATTGGAAAGCATGGCTTGACTATTCCCACCAACAGATGTTCCAGAGTACCCAAAGTCAGAAACGACTGTAAATCTTCCCAGTAACACTAGTCTCTGGTTAAAAAACTTAGTAATTTTCTTTTTGCCACTTTCAGCTTCATTTCCCAAATAGATCTTCTTTGAAGTTTTCTTAAAACTTCCAATCTGGTTAGGAGGAGAAATTGGATCCTTTGCTGGCATTTGAGAATATTAACTCTACCAGACGTGAGAAGACTATTTGACTAGCAAACAGTAATTTGGTTCTGAAACTAATCAAAACCACAAACAAAAGCAACAAGGCAATGGTATGAATAAATTCTTAGTGATCTCTTTCCACAAAAAGCTTGTGGAGTCATTGAAGTACTCAATGAATATATTCTACACAAGACTGATGCCAAGGGATTTTACAATTCCCAGGAGGGAAAGTGAGGCACAGGGAAAGCTAGTGATTTTTCAGAGGTCAAATCTGCAACAAATCTAGAAATAAATCCATGGTTTCTGTCTTGCTTTCCTTTCCTTCCTTCTCTCCCTCCCTCCTTTCTTCTCTCCATTCATCTTTTCCTCTACACTTATTTACTGCATATTTTTAGGACAGAAAGATACAAAATATATGCGTGGCTACTGGTGTTCTGATCATGGTCTTATTTAGGGAATATTTAGTTGATGGTGGGATGTTTGATAAGTTGAGAAGGCAAATTAATGACGGAGTGTGTGTGTGTGTGTGTGTGTGTGTGTGTATGGGTGTGTGTGTAGTGTTGTCAGATGGCGCTCAGATTCTCCAGGAGTAACTCAGTTCCTAAACCAGAAGTAGATGGTGAAAAAAAGATGGGAAAGCAGAGGGTAGATGAGAGAGCTGCTAAAACAGAAACAAGAAGACCTGGAAACAAATTAAATCTGGGGAGAGAGACATCATAAGAGGTTCCCCTGAGTGACCAAAAATTGGTGGTACCTTTATGAGAACGAGGGTGCACTAGCAGGGGGGTGGCTGGCCTTTCTTTAAGTGAGCTCAGTGTCCTGGCCTCATGCAGATGGAAAAGCAGAGCTGAAGTCTCCGATAGGTCCAGCCTGGAGATGCTGACGATGGTGCACCCAGAAATGCATAGGGGAGAGCGTCCAGGGTGAACGAGAGAGGACAGAGGGAGGACAGAGGCCCACGGGCACAGCTCATGTTCTCAAGGTGGAAGGAGAAACAAGAGACAGAAAAGTGACCTCAAACAGCAGGAGAACCAAAGAGAGTCTCCAACGCTGGAGTAGGAGGAAGAGAGGGCAGAGGAGAAAGCAGAGGAGGCCCCAGGGGCCAGCTTCACCTGTGCCTCTCTGTGGAAAATAAGCCGCCCGGGATAAGAAGGGAGAAGAGGCTGTTGGAATTGTTGCCCCGTGGGAGGGCTGTGTGCATGGGGGTAGGGAGAGAGGACAGACTGCAGGGGGTTAAGGAGTGAAGGGATAGTGAGGGCTTAAGAGCTCTAAGAGGAGAAAACTCATTAACTTTCCTAAATGCTGAGGACAAACAGAATAATAACCTTACAGGCAAAGATGAAATGCAGTTTTGCCTCCAGGAGACCACTTGTGAAAGTTAAGGAAGTGGGACCGGGTGGCTTCACTGCTGTCAACTTCCTGTCCCCTGCAGCCCGGGAGGTTGGTAGAGGGGCCATTGTTCCGCCTGCTCCTCAAAGCACCAGCCGAGTGGCCACTCGCAGTCACCCTCCTTTGTGCTTGGAGAGATTAGAATCAAGGAGCCGCAGCTCAAGAGGCCTGGGGACAGAGGCAGGGACAAGTGGAAGCCTTCAGGGTTGCCAAGTTTGAACCCAGCCCCGCCTCCTCCCGGGCCTGTGATCTTCCATTCAACTAGAGAAGGGGATCTCTTTTCCTCCTTTTCTTTCTTGGTCCGTTTGGAAGATGAATGCTTTCTGACTGCCTGACATAAGAACTTCCTTTGTTCCGCCCTAATGTTGATGGCTTGTTTTGTTCCTGAGTTTGCCTGCTTCTTACCAAGGGAGGGGTCAGGGAGTAGTGGTGGAAACAACCAAAGCACTAAACTAAACTCAGCATTCACAACCTAATGAATAACATTTAAGGATAAATCCAAATAGCAAATGCGGAACCAATGATTATGTGACAAACCTATGGGTTTAAACATCCCCAACGTGACTATTTTCCAGGAAAACCAAGAGATGCCTAGTGAATTTCATTTTCCTGCATTAATAAGCCTTCGAAAGAAAAAGGTGCCAAACTGTTGTAGCAATAATGCTAATAACAATTATATTAATATTTATCAAGGGTTGCTTACTAGATCTTGTGTTTTTCCAAGGAAAAAAAGAAATCAAACAAACAAGTATCTTTTTCTGTAACTTCAAATTTTCCAGAAATGCTGTAATTCTGAATTGAAAAACACAGTAGTTCAGTGTAGATTAAAAGATACACTGACTTAAAAAATAAATGCTCAGCAAAGGACTTATCTTTTACTTGGTATACCTTTTCTGAATCTGTTTAATATTACCAGAAGCAAAATTGTCTACAGAATATTTTCCTGCCTACTTCATGTATTTAAGGTACTGATGTAACCATCTACCATTTTATAGTCAAAGCAATTAATACAAACTCAAGTACAATTTTGACAGCTATTTTTATTGCTGGGAGCCAATGAAGACCCGGGATATCGACGACATTTCTTCTGGTTAAATTCCATGCACTTACAATAATGTCCCTAAATATACCAAAGGTTTTGCCATCCAGTTCACCCAATAGCTGGACTCACCATCATGGAACTTCTGCAACTGTCTTGAAATGTCTGAGTCACAGGTCTACAAACTGCATATGGCAGGTTCTGTTTCTTTTAACTGACTGGCCAGCTCTGCTTGTAGCCATCTCCTGCAGTCCATGTGCTTTAGTTGTTCTAACAGCTGGAGATCTATACAGATTCATCCCCATATTCCCAAAGGTACTGGGAAGTCTACCTGCGTGTGTTTGAAGGGGAAGTTGGAGGCCATGAAAGGTCCTGGAGAGGCAGATAAATAACTCTAGGGACCTAAGAAGCACAAGGGGCTGTGAAAAGACACTGGGTGGGAATGACCTTTGTAACCTTCCTAACAATTCTGGGTCCAGTCTCCTGCTCACTAAGGCAAAATCCATTCTACACCAGCTTGCCAACCTCATCTCTCAAGGATCAACAGGCTCTACCAAATTTTCAACAACCACAATTTCAAATTTCCTTCTCATCATTCCTCTTCTTCTCCCAAAACCTCCACTGTTTCCCCTCAAGAGCTCCACTATGCAGGCTTAATGTCAACCACAGAAAGATTTAAGGCCTAACCACAGGGGCCACTGCATGCCAAAGAGACCTTCCTAAAATGAGGCATAATTCACACCTTTCCCCTAAGAGGTCATAAGGCTCAATACGTCTATGTTTTATGTTCCTGTTTGTCTCAGTCTACCTGTAACTCCAAGGCTCTAAGTCATCCATATTTTCTAGATGCTTGTCCTCCAGAGCTGTGTGTTTCTAATTTGACCCAATCTTCCATCCATTCCTAAGCCCCACAGATCCTTCCACCATGTTCTCCTGAACTTACGATCTGTTGGCACCAAAATCCTCTATCACCTGATCCTCTCTGTAAATCTCTAACAGTATTCTCTGGAAGCCACTGCTTCTTCTGGGTTCCCCTTAAGTGGTCACTTTTTCTTTCCTTTCATATCCCATAGACTGTAGGTAGAGCCAGGAAGGGGCTGGGCGTCCTCAGTCTTGCTTCCAGGCCACTTTTCTCGTCCAACCTGCTCTGAGGCAAAGACCATCACGCTGCATCACCCAAGACCCCTCCTCACTGCAGCCATCAATCACCTGGCCTAGCTCGTCTGCTGACTCATTGAATCTCTTAATGCCTGGCTCACTGTCATTGTCTCCATCACTGCCTGTCATTATTCTTGATTACTTCAAAATCCATGCAGATAATCCATTCAACACACTGGCCTCTCAGTGGCTTGACTGTCTCACTCATAATGCTCTCTCTGTGTACGCATCAGAACCTTGTCATTACCAGTAAGGTCATCACTTCTAAAATTCTTTCTCCTCTACTTACTAAACAACATGTTTCCCTTCATTTTTTTTGTATTAAATTCTTTTATTGGTACATTGTAGGTATA
>NW_004624746.1:15595736-15924150 GCF_000247695.1 Heterocephalus glaber
CAGAGTGTTCCATCTCATTTCCCTTTGGGGTTGCTGTAGGTGATCTGGAAGTCTGGTTTTGAGACTTATTTACATGTTTTCTCATTTCGTCTGGGAGGGGGGCTGTTGGGACCTGCACGGATTACCTCCTCTGAGCTGGGAGAGGTGGGACAGGGGCTGGGAGCAGTGGTAGGGATGGTGGCCCAAAAGCCCTTTCCTGTGGGCTGGGAGCAGCGGGAGGGATGGTGGCCTGGAAGCCCCTTCCTCTGGACCAGGAGCAGTGGGATGGTGGCTCTGAAGCCCCTACCTCTGGGCAGGGAGCAACGGGACTCAGTATCGTGGTCTGGTGGTCTGGTGTCCTCTGAGTCTTTGTAGTGTGGAACTAGGTGACTGCCTGTCTGCAGCGGGCTGATTGGGCGTGTTCTGTGCAACTCAGGACCTCGGTAGGGCATAGGCAGACCTGCCTGTCTGCAGTGGGCTGATTGGGCATGTTCTGCGAGACTCGGGACCCTGGTAGGGTGTGCGCAGACCTGCCTGTCTACAGCGGGCTCTTTCCCTTCATTTTGATCAGCACACAAGCATGCTACAAGGTGTCTCTTCCTGAGTAAGGACTCTTCTCAGGCTCCACATCCCACCAACAAATATCACCTCCTTCTCCTATTTTTCTTTACTGCAAAGATCTTGTAAAGAGTGGTCTGTATTTTCTGTTTCCATTCCTCTCATACATTGTTTCCCCAAACTTACCATGGAAACTCCTTCTGTCAATATCACCAACAATCACTTTGACAATTTTCTTATCAGTTCTCTGTCTTCATGAGGCATTCTCAGGAGCACAAACAGAGGTGCTCACCCCCACTTCTTTAAAACATTTCCTGTATGCAGCTTCGTGGTCCTCCTCTCTCACTGGCCTTCACTATCTCTTTTACTGATTCTCTCTTCTCTTTGCTACCTGGAAACAATCACACAGCCCAGTTGTGGCACCGTTCATGGTCTCTATCTGCCCTTATCCCTGCCTGTTTCCTTCAGGTTCAGGGTTTTTAAGGCATCAATATGCTGGTGACTCCCAAGTGCAGACTTGGGCCCCCACTTTTCCCCTGAGCTTCAGGCTCAGGTCCCACATTGGCTGCGTACACTCTCTCTACTTGGATGGCTTCTGGGAATGTCAAACTTGCCATATCCAAATCAGAAACCTAGATTCTCTTTGCAAATCCTTCTCCTTCCCCTGACCTCGTGATGGAAATCATGCATTATTCTCTTTTTCCTGTGTCTAACTTCTCAGCAACTCTAGTGGGTCTGATGCCAAAGTTTACCCAGAATCTGATCATTTCTTCCCCTTTTAGTTCTCTTTTTTGTTCCTTTACAGTCAATTCTCCACAGAGGAGCCAGATGAACTTTAAAAGGTCATCTATCCAAACTCAAAACCCAGCATGTTTAGAATGAAATCAAACTTCTTGCCAGGACTTGCTTTTGCTTCATGCCCTGACTCCATCTCCTGCTGGTTTCCCCATTTCTTGCTTGAGTCCAACCACCCAGAGCCTTACACAAACACTGAGGCCTTGTGCCTGCCTTAGACCCCCAGATTTGGTGTTCCTTCTCCCTGGAACTCCTTGTCCCCAGGTCTTTGCATGCTCTCTTGCTTATCCTTCAGATCTCTCCTCCCATGTTACCTTCTTGGCTAGCCTTTCCCTGATTGTCCTACGGGGCTTTCTACATCCCCCAGTTCTCTTGTCTCTAATAATTTGTCCATAGAGTCCTTACCACTCTCTACAATTATGTCACCTCTCAGTTTGTCCATTTAGTCACTGATGTCTGTTTCCATTAGATATTCATAACTGTCTTATTCTCTGTTGTGCCCCTAGCTCCTGGATCATTACTGACCCTACAATTGGTGCTCAATAAATACTTCTATAGTGAATGAATGAATGAATGATCAATCAGTCAATAGATGAATATCATTGGAATCCCCCTGATTTTCCTGAGCTGGCATTTGGAAGATTTTATTTGCTTTTCTCCCTTGACTTTGACTTAATTTGGTTGCCATCTCTGATGCCAATTCAATTTCTGGAGTGGGTTTTTACTTTCATCCTTTATCTACTACCACATCCACATTTCAGGCCTTTGTTTGTTCTTCAGAATAAGAACTCTTAATCCTTCCAATTAGTCTAATTAATTCTACTAGGTCCACAATCAGGGTATAGTTTTCTAAATTCTGACATTATTTTGATGTGGCTAAATTCAATAACATGAACTGCTTTGACCTGCAAAACAGTAATTTCATATGGTTCAACACAATGTTGGTTTCTGCCTCTGTAATTTTAAACATAGATTGTCTTTCTGGGACATCCAACTTATTCTTCAGAGTCCAATTTGAAGTTTCATATTTTCCAAAGAAGCCCCAGAATGAACAGTTCTTCTGCACGCTCATAGCACACAGTAACTTTGTTTCTTCACCATCCTCATTTGCCTTGTGAGGAAGCTGTGGGTGCCCATCTCTTCCCTTATCTCTCTGAGCTGCAGATGAACTCCCAGAGGATAGGGTCTTGCCTCACTCATCTTGGAGTTTCTCACAGATTCTGTGACAAAGCTCTACACAGAGAAGCTCCACACCAAGTGTTTGTTGAATGAAGTCAAGTAGGAGCCAACTATCACAAGCATATAACCCTGTATTCTACCATCTAATCATGGGAGACATGGATTTATAAAGCCTATTTATTTAGTTTTACAATTATTTCTTAATCATAAATGTATTTTCTCAATTTGACATTTTGCTATCATACCAAGAGCACAAGAGAAAATTCACTAGGGTGGGGGTGGGCTGCTTACCCAACTCTTGAGAGCTAAATCAACTCTGCACCTATAAAGAGTCGGTGGTATATGACAATGTTCCTCACAGCTTATGCGATGACTTTCAGACACAAATTGACCTCCAAAGGCCTATGACTTTGAATGTTCCACAGCTATCTCCTCTGCTTTGAGTATCAGCAGCTCCTTCATTTGCTCTAAACAATAGGTGAAGGAAGGGAAGCCACTGATGCTTCAGCTGATGATGATGATGACAAGAATGATAATTGCATTTATATGATTCAACAGTGCTTGACAAACTCAGCAAATTGCTTGTAAAGTTGGCAGTCAGGGCTGTCAGAGAGAGAGAGAGAGAGAGAGAGTCACCTCTGAGCAGGAAGCAGAGGCCACATTTGCGCAAAAAGAGCGAGTGCCTAGCACCTGACAACTCCAAGGGAGGCCAACAAAGACCTCTGGGTTCAGGGCATCTTAGAGAGGAAAGGAGCTTGGGTTGCAGTAGGGAGACAGGTGGCTTAGACACCAGGAGGAACTTCCTGAGAGCAAGGGTCTGAGGCAAAGAACAGGTCCTTAAAGATGATAACATTTAGAATTTCAACAGCACAGTTTTGGTGCTGGAATAAACAGAACAGAGTTCTGGAATAAAGCAGAGTCTGGGGATAGAGCAGAGTACATATGCACATGCATGATACAATAAAGTTGGCATGGGAAAGCACTGGGGTGCAGATGACCTGTGCACATGCACACCTGTGTGTGTGTGCACATGTATATGATACTGGGGATGGAAACCAGCGGTGCTCTAACACTGAACTACATCCCTATCCCTTTTCACTTTTTCTTTTGAGAAAGGGTTTTGCAAAGTTGCCCAGGCTGGGCCTAAAGTTGAGATCTTCCTGCCCTGCCAGATGATCTTTCTCATAAGGGGTGCTAGGACAATTAGGTAGATCTATCCCTCCAATCACAGCTAAGAATATATTCCAAAGTGGATCAGAAAGTTCCCTGAAAAAAATTGAACCCATAGGGCTGGGGATTTAGCTCAGTGGTTCTGCTGCCTGCCTTGCAAGCATAAGGTCCCGAGTTTGATCCCTGGTAACAACAACAAAAAAAGAAAACAAATGAACCCATAAACCCTAGAAGAAAATATGGGTGAATTCTTGGGTGTGGAATAATGGCTTTAAGCTTGAGTTAATATCCAGAAATAATAGAAGAAAAGATTGATAAATTTGATGATATAAGAATTTTAAAATGTTTGTATGGAAAAAAAAACACCCATAAGGAAAATTGAAGGGCACATGACAAGTAGGAGAAAAAGGTTTTAAATCATATGACAGGTAAAAGACTAATTTTTATGATATACAAAGACTTCTTGAAAATTGAGGGAAGGGCACGAACAGATGACTTAAAAAAAGATGTAAAAAGCAGCCTTTAAATATAGGAAAATGATCAGTTTCACATATAATGAGCAAAATGCAAATGAAAACTACACTGAAACAGTTTGAAAGATCCTCAAATGATCACATGTAAAGTTACCAAATGGCCCAGCAGTTTCACTCCTAGGTACACATCCAAGAGAAATAAAAACATTTGTCCTGACAAAAGTCTTACACATAAATCCTTGTACTCACACTATTTACAATAGACAAATGGTGGAAACATCCCAAATATCCACCAATAAATGCGTGGATAAGCAAAACGTGGTATATCCATACAGTACAAGTCTGTTTGGTTATAAAAAAGAATGACATTCTGGTATGTGTCATACTATGGGTGAGTTTTGCAAACAGAATGCTAAGCAGAAGTCCATCATAAAGGGCCACATACTGTACGGCTTGCCTTACATGATCTGTCCGAAACAATCTACAGACAGAAGGAAGATTAGCGCTTGCTTAGGGCTGGAGGTCGGGCAGTGCCTGAGGAGTTAGCACAGTGAGAGGTAGAAGGTAGATTACTGAATCTTTAAGAATCAGTTGTGGTAAGGGTTGCAGTACCTAGGAATACACTGAAATCCACTGAATTTATGCTTCAAATGGGGGAACTGATCTAAATAAAGCAGCTTAAAAAAAAAAACTACCTTGAAGTATTACTTCTCACCTATCAGACTTGTAAATATTAGAAACCAGCCGAGGAGGCCAAGGAAAGCAGGCACACTCCTGTCCTGAGAAGGAATGCAAATTGTATGGCAGTGAAGGAGGGAGATTTCACAATATCCATCAAAGCTACACATTTATTCACCTGGTGGCCCAGTGACTTCACTTCTACACATCTCCCTAGGTAATTTAGCCTGAAGATACCTGTTCAATAATATGAAAATACATATACCTAAGGTCATATATTGAAGCATTGTTCATAATTGTAAGCTACCGGAAACAATTTAAGTGCCCACAAACAGAAGACTGGCTGGATAAACTGTGGTACAATAATGCAGTGTAGCACCTACTGCCTAAAACAGAATGAGGAAAAGGTCTATAAGATGATGTGGAGTGATTTCTAGGATATATTGTTCAGGGAAAAAAAAGCAGTGTGCAAAAGAACATTTACAGTCTTCTCTCCTTTTTTATAAGCAAGTAGAGGAACTAAGCTATACATGTATCTATTTAGTGTAGCAAAAAGAAACTGAGAAGAAAGCCAGAAATTAATCAGACTGGTTACCTGAAAAGGGTGGGTGGAGACAGGGTGGAAGGGTGTGTGTGTGTGTGGGTGACACTTCTCTGTGTGCCTTATTTAGTTTTGACTTTTATAATAATGTTAATGTTTCATATACTAAAAAAACAAATACACAAGGATGGAAAGCAAACCCCTAACATATAGAAATGAACCAAAGCGTATTTTGAAGGAGCAACACAAGGACACTGCAAAGGAGAGGGCTATGAGAAGGGATCTATCTTAGGTGACAATCCTAGCCCTGGGGATTGAACCCAGTGAGCTATATTGCCACCCCCTTTTTACTTTTTTATTTTGAGACAGGGTCTCACTAAATCACTAAATTGCCCAGGCTGGACTCAATTTTGTGATCCTCCTGCCTCAGAGTGCTGGGGTTACAGGTGTGTGTCACCACACTTGCCCCATGTGACTTTTGAATTCAGAGTTGTAACTATGTATCTTCAGTCTAAAGAAAAAAAGAAGTGTAAAAAAAACCCCCAGAAATATAGTTAGTAGGTTTTCCCTCAGTGGTATGCATGCACAATTCAAAAACAATTTTCTGTGTGTTCTAGGATTGAGCAAATGAATAAATATATTGACAAAATATGACAGCTAAATGTCTTATTAGTGGAGAAGTACGCTTTTTCCCTCCAAATACACAATAGGGGAAGGCCACAATGCTATAGAATTAGAATCAGTATGGCTTAAATACATCTATATTTATATTTTAAATCCTCTCTCAC
This sequence comes from Heterocephalus glaber, assembly GCF_000247695.1. Next base: position 15,601,898 of record NW_004624746.1, read on the forward strand.
CCTCTCTCCTCTTCTCTGTCTATTGAGAAGACATTGAGATTTTGACACCACAGTAGTCCTGATGCCCAGATCATGGCTTTAAAATGCCCTTTTCTTTTCTGGAAATGGTGGCACACTCCTGTAATCCCAGCACTCAGGAGGCTGAGGCAGGAGGATTGCCACTAGTTCGAGGCCAGCCTGGGCTACACAGTGAGTTCAAGGCCAGCCTGAGCTACACAGAGAGACACTGTTTCAAAAAACAAAAAACAAATAAATAAAATAAAATTCTGTTTTCTTCTAAAAAGATCCAGGACTTGGAGACTTAGCTGAATGGCTGATTCCACAGCAGGTAAAGTGCAAAACAAGCCTGGAAAATCTTTTCCCAGATTGAAAACAAAAGGTTATGTCAAAAGGACAGAAAGGATACTAGTGTCCAACTGTGGGATGATTTGAGTGTCAAAACAGACGACAGTAATGGGATTGCAACTCATTGAATAATCCATCAGAATTCACAAATTTATATTTATATAAATGAATGAATAAGTACACCATTAAATGAGCAGAAGGGAGAATTGGACTCATCAGTGTAGAATAAGGAAATTAGAAAATCATTTGGCAAGCATCACAGTAATAACTGATCCAAGCAATAATCTTCTATGGAGGCTAAAACTCGAGGGTGAACATTTGATGAAAAGCAGACTACTTTTACATAGTGTTAAAGTATCTCCCCTCAGATCCATATTAATCACAAAGGGAGAAATAGCAGCTTTAGAGTAGAAAGACCTGGCACACATGCCCGGAGCCAAGCAATGGAAGATAGCATCACAAAGCGTGGCACCAACCAACATCATTTCCCTGCGACTTGATACGCTGAGGAAGACATGGACATCACTGCAGGGGTGTTTCTGCCCCAAATTCATCACCTAGATCTAATCATGAGGAAACATCAGACAAACCCAAATTGAGTAACCTTCCACAAAATGGATGGTCTGTACCTTTCAAAAATGTCAAGGTTAAAGAAAGAAAAAGAACAGGTGAAGATAAAGAATGAAGAATTGTTCTAGTTTAAAAGAAACTATAGAGATGTGACAAGGAAAGGCAATATGTGTTTCTGGGGCAAAGTACATTACTGGAAGCATGGATACAATTTGAATGTAGACTGTAGATTAATTGATGGTATTGTGTAAATGTTCAATTTTCTGATTTAGATAATTGTATGGTGATTATGTAAAACAATATCCTTGATCTTAGGAAATACACACTAAAGTGTTTTGGAACGAAGGGGCATAATATCAGCCACTTATTCTTAAATGATTGTGACAAATTTTATAAACATATATACATAGATTTTTGTATGCACATACATACATATATACACACATATGGAGAGAGAAAGAAAGCGGGGGAGATAAGCAAGCAGAGAGGGTGGGGGCGGGATAAAGGAGGGAAGGCATGATGATAGAGCAAATGGGGCAAAATGCAAGGGCTGGAGCAGGTGGTTAACTAAACCAGAGCTCTTATACTATGCTTGCTGCTCTTCCTAAGTTTGAAAATAGATATAAAAAGCAAAGACAGCATGGCTCACACATCTTTGACAGCTGGACAGCTGTTGCATCTCAGTGTTGACACATATGCAGGAGCCTGAAGGCCAAAGGAGTAATCTGGGTCCCTTGGGCCTTCATTTCCCAAACTGGACCAGCTTTCCCCATGTCCCCTCTTGTTTATGGAACTGCTCAGCCTCACTCCTAGCTTAAAGGGTGTGAGCATGATCTTAGTCACTTTCCTCGTCGTTGAGACACAATACCCAACACCCACATATTAAATGAGGAGAGCTTTACTTTGGCTTACAGTTTCAGAAGTTGCAGTCCACAGATGGCAGGCTCAAACACAGAAATGGCATGGTGGCAGGGCCTGCTGTGGAGGAGAGTTGCTCTTATCAAGGCAGCCAGGAAGCAGAGAGCGAGGGAGGAGCTGGGGAGGGAGATGCATCCTTCCAGGTCACGCCCCCAGTGACCCACCTCCAGGCCAGACTTCACCGTCTGCCAGCACAGAACTCCCCAGCATGAATCTACCCATGAGTACAGTGCCCCCCGTGACCCCATCACCTTCCCAAAGGCCCGCCTCTGAGCACATGAGGCTTTGGGGGCACTTTCTCCACATAAACCATAACAATCGGGTTGAAAAAAATCCTGTCCCTGGTTAATAGCATGTTTTTGGTAGCCCCGGATTTAAGTCTTTTTTTTTTAATTACCCACTTAGACCCAGCTATTTTCAAATACAATGTGAGCCTATGAGGAGGAAGTCCTGAAAGCCACTCTGTTTCATCCTTGGTGACTCCAGCGCCTCCTTGCTGCCTTTTAGGATGCAGGTGTGTCTTGGCCTCAGCTGGGGCTGGGATTTGAGACATCCTGGCTCTGAGCTGTGACACTGAGCCATGAACACAATGAGCTTCTCTACTGGGCTCTGATTTATTTCCTAGGGATGGCTCTGGAGTCTTCTTGCCCTGGGAGCTGGGAGGAAAATAGGCAGCTTCCACCTACTCCGTCTTGCGAGACAACTGAGATGGGGCGGAAGTCCAGGTTGGCTGAAACCGCTAGGGAACGGGTCTCTCGTGCTTATCAGGCACTCCGGGCACTGGGGATGGGGAATCCCAGCTAGCCACGGAGACCATGGCCTAAGGACAGCAGGACAGAACTAGCAGCCTCTTCTCCCACACAGTGGTGTCATCTCCTCGGCACTGTCATACCTGCTCACTGCAGAGTGATGACCACTCTGGTTGTTCCTCATAGTCATTCTGTATGAAGGTCACATCATTCCCAAGCTACACTGGAGGGAGACTGAAGCTCAGAGAGGCAGAATAACTAGCAACAGGTCCCATAACTGGTGGCTGCAAGGACCTGGTTTCAAAGACCTCAGTAATACCAGATCTATAGAGAGAAGGAGACACACTGAAATAAATGTTTGCTCTTTCAGAGGACTGCAAAGTCCAAGTTCATCAGTTAAGTAGCCAAACTTCTTCTATCAGATTGTACTTCTTAGACAGCAGGATTCACAACTGCAGTGATTCTTTTCACCTGGAGCAGCCTCAGTCCCAAGGGAACCACCATCTCTGCTTGGGTTCCTTCCTTCCCCTCTCCAGGCTGTAATAGTGCCCATGGCTCAGCCGTAGTCATGTTGATATATTGGCGTCTGCTCCCTTTGGATTGGAGAATCCAGCCTGCTCCTTCCTCACAATCTCTTTGCCCCCTGGGTGTGCTGTGCACCCCAGCTGAGTCTTCTCCCTGGCTCCAAGTGCAGCAGGGCTCAGAGGGGGAAAGTCATTGGTATCGGCAGGTGGCTGAGCTTCACCTGGGACCTGTGAGTTGCGTTTAAGCATGGCTGCTGTGGTCACACATTTGCCCCAAGAACTATGCCTCTATTTATCTGTCATGGTGGTTAATTTCAACTGTTTTGCAGAAATATGTACTAAGGGTGAGTGATGGAGGCAGGCAGCTGTGGCTGCCTCCAACGTAACCATATGGTTTATTTACAACCAGGGCTTCGTGGTGTGGATAGCTCAAAGAGGATTAAATTATACTTTGTAGATTAAAGTCCTCAACACTATAAAATTCATAAGGCTTTGTATGCTAAGCAAGAACTTTGACTCCCATTGGGCTTTAAGCTGATATTTTGCACACACAGAAAGAGTGAAAACTTTTGATATTTAAGGATTTTCTTAAAAAGCTGGCAGAATTTCAAGCTTGTTCCTCAGGCAGTCGACTGGTTAAGGGAGAAAAAAGGAACTGCACAAACCCTTTTTAAAGGACCAGGGTGGCCTGCTTCAGTCTCACTATAAACAAGGCCTCTCCATCTCCATCTCCATCTCCATTTACTGATCTCCTTGAACTTGGGCAGGCAAATTCTTTAAAAGGAAATAGCCCCAAACCTGTTAAAGCCACAGTTTATTTTTTGCTGGTCATCAAGGCATACCCCACTTGAGTACATTCCAACCCCATGGCTACTCTAAGTTTTCTTCAAGATAGTTAGAAGCTGAGGCTTAAGGAAAAGCCTAGGATGGTCTCAGTCTTCCATACATCTGGGAGAAGCTCTGTAAGACTTTCCACAATGAATTTTTAATTGCCTCCTTAGCAAGGGGCCTTCACCCTTGGGGTACATCATTGGCCTCTATCCCAGCCCCCAACCCCAGCCTCCATTCTCGTCAGACCCTGAAAGAGTTCGTTCAATTTAGCCTTCTTATTGATCTTTAAAGTTTTGCTCTCAGCCACTTTCCACTTGAAGTTGTGTTTGATGTCTCCATGGGCGTTTCTACTGATGGAGTTCACCCAGAGAGCTTTGTCGTTGACTTTGAGACTCTGGTGTTCAGAGGAGGGACAGATCTTCACAGGTGTTACTTTCTGCACACAGCAATTAGCCACACAAGACAAACTGACACAAGCAACATGCTCAGATGCTCTTTGCACTCAGTCCTTGGTGCTCGCTTGGGAGGCTTCTGCGGGATCCACATGCTGGTTAAAGATTGAGAAATTCCCTTGTGATGACCAGCCCTCACCAAGGAACCCACAGTGGAAACTGAGCTCCTGCAAATTTAGCCACTGGAGGGCCGGGGGATTCTCACTTTTTGGAGGCAAGGGGAGATCAGATATCTTCTTGGGGCATTTCAGCACATTGATTTGATGAGGAGCCAATGACCTCATTAAAATACAATGGGAAAAATGCTTTCCAAAGAATCTATGGCAAGAATAGGGATGGATGTGTTGTCCGGTCTGGGATCCACAGGATTTTTCATGGCTTGGCCTTCTTTGAGGGTGTGAACAACAAATCAAAGTACAACAGATCCCCAGGACTAATTTTTCATACTTTTCCTCCTGGAGATGCCCCCAGGGAGCATTTGCAGCTCCCCAGTGCCTCTACAGCTTTCTTCTGCTTCAGCAAATGCACCAAATCTTCGGATCTGGAAAGGGTTCAGCATGAGGGCACCACTGTCACTGGGACCAGCTCAGTCATTTGGATTGTACCCTTCCTTCCCTTCTCTGGAGTGGCACCGGAACCCTGACACCTCGGGAACTAACTGATCAGAAGAATTACTCCTTGCCAAGTGTGCAGTCATGATCATCAAACAGGACTTGTGAGATCCTGTACAGTGTTTAGTGCTCTTTTGTAGGAGGTATTATTAGCAGCCGCGTTAATAAAGGCAATTGTGTGGTATCTTTTACCCACATGATCTCATTTAATTTTCACAGTCATTTCAAGAGATAAGGAGTTCAGATGTTATCAATCAGCTCTGTATGTGAGGAAGCTTGGGTACAGAGCTGGTGCATCTATTTTCCTTCCCTCCCTGCCTTCCTTCCTTTTTCCCCTTTTCCCATTTTACCCTGCTTTCTCTCTCATTCCCCTCCCTTCCCTTCTGTCTCCTTTTCTCTGCTCCTCACATTTCAGTGAATCCTAGAGAACTCAGATCGGATATCTGTGACTTCTGCCTTCTCAGCTATTTATTTCAGAAACCACATTGCTCCCCCCAACTCTGCTTTCTTTTAAGTGAGACAGTTTGAGGGGGATGCTGAGTCTCCATCAGCATGGGTTCCAACTATAATGGACCTATAGTGAGCGGCCCTGAAATCACATCTGATTTATTCGAACCCTTTCCCCCACGATTACCTTTTCCATTCTGGACGAGAGTATCTGCTCTTTCTGGGTGAGGGAGCAGCCTGATTATAGCTTCATTAGAAAATGGTGCCGCTCCTTCTTGCAGTCTAATTGGGTGACAGGGTTTGGGATAGGGACATGTAAATCACTGACAGCGTGCATGGCCTTTTTATCAGAGTGAAATCCTCAGCTGTCAAAGCGAATGGATATGTGGAGTGGATAATTTTATGTGTCATTAAAAGAATGATAATTGTGGCCATAAGTCTTTCCTGAATTCTTCCAAGAGGTGTGTGTATGTGGGGTGCCCAGGACTTTCCAATATCTTGTGGATGGCCCACTCGACTTGGGTGTTATCATTTCTCCTGTGTGGACTCATCAGTGGACGCTGTGATGGACAGGAGGCAGCTGTTGTCCATTGTCCTGGTGGCCGATGGCGCTGCCACTCAAGGAACATTGGCTGTTGAGTAGGTTTGAGAGTTTTCAAACTAAGGAAAATCTCTTTGGAGGGAACCAGCACGTCCAAAGGGAAGTTTTTGCTTTCTCAGGGCCTGTGTTCTGCTCCCTGGAGAGTGTGTCACAGGCTTGCCAACCACGGACTCCTCATGAAAACACACAGCCCAGCGCATCAGTATCCAAACCTATTCGCTGGTCCAACCAGTGACCTGAAAAATAGAGGTGTCAGCCTCAGATGACCTTCCCCACGCAGGAAAGGGAAGTGACACTGGTGGCATGCAGCGTTAACTGTCCAGGAATACATAAGGATGGCAAGTTAAACAGTAATCACTAGGTAACCATCTCAGACAGATAGAAAGAGAGGGGAAAAAACCCAAGAGTAGCTATCTTTAAAGAGAACAAGCAGATCTGAGTAATCCAATTTAGGGGAGATAAGAGCCTGCTGCTAGTACTGTCCTTTAACTGGACAAACGCCTTCGTTCAAGTGTCAACCCCAATCCGGAAGAGGTCACCGCACTGGGCCTGCTGCCTAATATACTCCTGAATTGGCTGAGTGGCTTTCCGAACAAACACACTGGTCCAACAGAATTGATTTTCAACAGGCCATATTGGTCCCTAACGTAATTATCTAGCAGTGAGTCAGTTCACAGCAGCCCTTGCATTTAAACGCCACTGGTCAGCCCAGGAGAGGGGACGGCTGCTCTCAGGTGCCTTCTCCAAACACCACCGGGGAACCCTTTCCTCCCATAGCTACTCTTCTCCTGCTTTCCTAAATAATTTAGAGAGCGATGGGGATTTCCACAGCTCCATCCTCAGTGGACATTATCCTTCCCCTATTTATGAGGCACTGCAGAAGCACTGGTCTCTCGTACCAATGAATAGCAAGTTGGGCTGTTTGATAGGTGAATTCAATTTACAATAAAGAATCAAATGGGATCCTTTTAAAATGCTCTGATGTTTAACCTCTTCCTCTCTCCAAAGGTTTCTTGGCAGCATCATTCTAGTCACTTCAGTGTGTCCAGCCAGCCAAGGACAGGTCCACACAACGGACCTCGCAGCAGAGTACATTTCCCCCCAAACTCGCACTGCTGTCATGTCATTTGGTCCAGGTTCTAATTTGTCAAAGACAGCATAGCCATTGGATGTCCAGTTGGTCATTACAAAATTTCTTAGGTTTCCATAGGTTCCCTAGAGTTCAGAGGCCTGTTATAAGGACCTTTATATGATTGCCAGAAAATCCAAACAAAATGCCTTCTCTCTGGATGCAGGATGAGTGGCAGGTCCAAAAGACTGCTTTCCATCATCACTTCCTCATCTCTTGAGAGACTTACACATTTTTCCCAGCCGGAAGAATCTCTTTACTGGTAATGCCTTAGACTCATCCTTTTAGTTCATGTCTCTAGCCCACAAGGAGGGCAGGAGTGGGGTCTAAGTCCTCCTTGTTCTCCTAGAGCCTTATGAACTGTGTTGTCTAAAGTATGTCTCAGCAACTATTTGTGGTGTTGGATCAAAGTGCTTTGTAATGACAAAAGAACCACCATGTGGCTCTAGGAACTTGGACAATAGCTTAAATCCTCTCTATCTCTATTTCTTCAACCTCAAGATGGAGGTAATACTAGTACCTGCAGTGTTTGATTGTTAGGAGAAACTGAGTTTATATTTGTCAAGCTTTTGGAATCGTGCTTGGCATGCAGAGAAGCATCAAATAAGAGGTATGACCGGCCGCTTACAGGGTAGTACAAGGGGCATCCAATAGAATCAGCCTGTCTGAATCTTTCCTTCATCTAGGACCTCTTCTATGACCCACTAATCAATTGGAAATGCTATTCAACCTGGCCTCCCTCAACTGGCTTGGTACAGAGCCAGGAGCCCAACTGGTGTGTGTGTGTGTGTGTGTGTGTGTGTGTGTGTGTGTGTGTGTGTGTGAGTTATGTTGTTTCCCTGAAGCCTTGTGGTCTGGGGTGGAGAGCTGCTGATGGGTAGTATTGGAGCAGGGCATGAAAGAGACATCCCTGCTGTCCCAACCTTGTATCAGGGGGAACCCACGTAGCCATGACAAGGAGGTCTTGGTGGTAGTGGCCCCCAGGAAATTGATCCTCTAAGTTCTAAAGAACTCTGTTCAATCACAATTGATCTGCTTGCAGGCTCTGCTCGGAACTAGTCTGTGAGAGACAAGAAAAATATTCTTACTTGCTGCCAACACTAAAAAACCAACCAAGGGCTCTTTCTTTTCTTTTTTTTTTTTTTTTGGTACCGGGGATCAAACTCGGGTTCTTGAGCCTGCTCATCAGGCAGTGAAACCACTGAGCTAAATCCCCGGCCCCAAGGGCTCTTTCTACTAAAGGTGTTTTGGTTTTCACTGAGCTCCTCTGGCTAGAGGAGAAGCTTTTGAAACCAGAGCTGGGGTGGGGGTGGGTGGTGGTGGTGGATATGTATGACTTTCTCCCTTGGGTTAAATCAGTATCAGTTTGGTTCAAATGGGCACAATGGAATGAACTTGGAATGCATTCATTTGGGGGGAACCCAAGCTACATGTAAGCTGGACAGCTTTTAAAGGACTGTCCTTGGGCCGGGGATTTAGCTCAGTGGTTTCGCTGCCTGCTATGCATGCGCAAGGACCCAAGTTCGATCTCCAGTACCAAAAAAAGCACTGTCTTTATATTAGTTCACTTAATGTCTGGTAACACTTTTGCAGTTTCACCAGAGGAAACTGAGCCACAGAAAGGTCAAAGAGCATGGCTGAGATCATAGGATTAGTACTTTGAGCCCAATTGTGGTGCTCACTCATCCTCCCCTGCTGCAGGGGAGAAATTGGATGAAGATGCTACAGCTCACAAAATAACACTAATGCTGTAAATGTAGAAAAAGATGAAGGAAAGGAAGGGGGAGAAAAAAAGCAGGTGGAAAAAGAGGAAGAAAGGGGATTGGGGACAAAGGACAGGAGGAGACAGCAAAAAGAAAAATGTGTTATTAATATTTAACATTATTATTTTTATTTATCAAATAAATAGTGTTCTCTATAATGACAGGTAGCATTTATGGAGCGCATAAAATATGCCAGGCATTGCATTATATGAGAGCTTTGCATTCAGTTATTTTATTTAATATTCATAATGAAACAGTCAGTTACTACTATGAATCTCTTAGAGGAAGAAACTGAGGCTCAGAGAGGTTATAATTCAGACAGTACAGGGCCCAAATCTAACCAGAATAGGGCTTGGGGACTTAGCAAATAAAAATATAGGATACCCAGTCCAATATGAGTTTCAATGACACCCCAACTCATCTGGGATCTACTGATCCTAAAGGAACAAATAATTTAAGATATACTAAAAATTATTCATTCATCTGAAATTCAAGCTGATCTGGGCATTGTGTATTTTACCTGGCAACTCTAAACATAGGCATTATTAGGTTGTCTAAAAACTTTATAGTTTTAAGCTGGTGTGAAATCTTCATTTAAGGTCCAAGGGCATCTGTGTAGACACCAACAGGATTGCTAGTGCAAGTTTCAAGTGCCTGAGCAGATTGCTAGGGGTGCACAATGATCAGGGTGCCCACTCTACCCTGGGGGTTACGCCCACTCAGTAGGACCATCATTTCTTGGGGTGTCCCTTCCACATCCTGGTCATCTGTAGACTTCTACCCTGGCTTTTGGACCCCAGGCATTCTGTCTCTGCTTTAGCACGGTGTCTGCTTGTGATTGAGCCTTTTCTGTCCCAATCAGGATGCCAGGACTTCCCCATGCTTCAAGGATGTACAGCTGCCTGGCAGATTAAGACAGCATCCACGTTCACTCTTCTTCCAGCTGTCCTTCCCCGAAAGTACTCCTGAATAGGGTCAGGTTCTGGCTGTATTTTTCAGTCTCTAATTAGCAGATTCCAATTCATCACCCTGAGTATCTCCTGGCATCAGCCCCGAGTTCCCTCCTCTTGCCTGGTGAATCGGTCTTCATTTAAAACCCTCTCTCTTAGCCCTAAATGGAAATCAATTCTGCAAGTTTAGCAAATAGTTAATTACTCCACAAAGAGGATTGATTGGCCTTTGATCACCAGAAAGCTCTGCAGTGCTATTAGTCTCTTTCATCTGTGATTAAACCACAGAGAGAAAGAAACAAAAACTAAATTAGGCTTCTCCTGTTATCCTACAAATATTTAATGACGGGCTAATCTCCTAGAGGTGTGTTCGGGGGATATGCGCTCCATCAGGAGTCGGCTTCCATTCAACCTTGAACCCAGACTCCATCTTTGTGGAGAGCTCGGCAAAGAACCTGACAGAGGAACAGAGCTGGGCTCAAAGAAATGCTTTGCAGGACACACTCGCGTCTCTCTTTTCTTCTTTCCTCTTCTTCTGTATGTTTTAATGCAGATAAAGATTTCCCCAGTGGACTCCTGACATGAATAATAATAATAAAAGGAAACCTGGCTTTAAACATTCCTTTTGGGTTTTTCTAAGTCTCTAGACCCCTGTCCCATTAATTTGCGGATATCGAGGAGTCCTTGCAGGCGACAGATCTGTCAGCTGGGTGCAGACAAGGACCTGTCATGGAGCGGTCTGCTGTTACCTTTTCCCAAACAAGGTGCCAAACAGCAGGGCAGCAGCTTGGGCGTCTGCTCTCTCCAATACTCTATCTACATCACTGTGTACAAAAAGTCAGACACTTTACAAGGATCTTTCCACACATTTGATGCAAGAGTCCTATAAAACATAAAAACTCTGAGGGTAGCAGGGAGGAAAGAGCAAGGAGTTTGCAGAAAGGCAGAACTGAGTTCAAATGCTTGCTCTGCTTAATACCTGGGTGGCTTGTGAAAAGGGGATGGTGACGCCTACTGCACAGGGCTTCAGTGGCTCACAAAGGTGCCAAATGCAAGGCCCAACACACAGTAGGACTATGTGTTAACAGGTTTGCCTCTCCCCTTCACTCTGCTCGAGGTCATGCAGTGGGTTAGCAGTGGAGCTGAGCCCGGAGCTCTCGCTCTTCTCAAATCTACTGCCTTTTCTGTCTTGACCTCCCTGCCTCCCCAGAAATCTTTCTTTCCTACGCTGGCCATTGTGCTAAGCATCCATCCCCAGGACTCACAGTTCTCAGATAATATCTGGGCTCTAGAATCAAACAGGAGATCAAGGCCAAGATAAATACAGCGGAGGCATCACCAATTTCTAGTTAATTGCGCACATTTTCAATGTTGGATCCTCCCATAATCAACTGGATAAGCTAGATTAGTCTCTAGAAAAAAGCATAAGATGGCACCTGATTGACTGTTTTCCCGTCTCGTACTTGGGGTGCGATGAGAGAAGCTGAGATGAACCTTATGGTGGCCTCATCTGTTCTTCCTGTGGTCTCGTGTGTAGCCTCATGGGTCATTCTGGGGATTCCCACTTCATAATTTTATCAAACAAATGCTGCGGCTAATTAGACTGACCCCGAGTAAGATGGCATTGTCACAGTTAGTCCTCTGTGCCCCAGGGCCACCTCTCTCCTCAGCTGTCTCTGCAGCCTAAGCAGGACCCCTCCTCATGGTGACACTTTCCTTGTTCTACAGGCTAAGGACCAGTGGACTCAGCACTGGATGACCTGGTGGGGACATTTACAAGCTTGGTGACCTCAGATAACATGACAGTATCACTAACACATTTAATTAACACTTGTTGAGCACCTTCATGTGTCAAGAACTGAGCTAGCATTTCTGTGAGCATTGAATAGGCCAATTATATGGAAGTATTTTTAGCCTTGATTATTATTGTCATTCGGTTTCCTCAGGTCCCACTCTTGTCCTCCCAACATTCACCCTACCCCTGACGGCTGCTGGCTGCAAACACCTGAGATTCCTACCCGAGGGCTTTGTCTGGCTGTGGGAGTCCACCAGAACCGTGCTGGGAGACATGAACAAGAGCTAATGGGTCAGGAAGAAGCCATTAAGCCCTGGTAGCCTTAGGTCAGGCGACTCTGAGTATGTGTTCCTCACTATCACTGGAGCTTCTCAGCAGGACCAAGCTCCAGTTGTCCACAGTGAAGATGTTCATGTAACACACACACACACACACACACACACACACACACACATTTTCTGGGTTTATTTCACTTCTCTTTTTCCCTTGCCCACTGCCTGTTATGGTTTAGATAAAAAGTGTTCCTCAAAGTCTCGTGTTCAGAGGCGGGGTTTTTGGAAGGTAACTGGATCACTGTGGGGGCAGGGGGGACTTTATTTATCTGTGGATTAATATATTTGTGAGTTCATAGCTGAGTGTGCTGTTAGGAAATGGGGCCCAGTTGGAGGAGGTGGGTTGCTGGGGTTGTGCCTTTGGGGGTTTATGTCTCTGATTTTCTTGCTTGCTGTCATTCCTGGCTGCCATTGGTCGAACAGCTTTGTTCCAGCAGGCCTTTCTGCCGTATTTCTGCCTTGAAGCCAGCCAACGATGAACTGAACCCTCTGAAACTCTAAGCCAAAATAAGTCATCTCTCCTTTCAGTTGTGTATATCAGGTATCTTGTTCCAGGGATGAAAACTCTGACTAAGCCACTCTCCCAATAGTGCTTCCTGGGATCACCTCCCTCATAAATGATTCCTCAAGTTTTTGGTTCTAGTTTTATTCCTGGGAAAACCCAAATGAAAATAGAAGTAGGCCATGATAACAATCATAATAGTGATATATGGAGGACACACATAGCTCAATCACAGATGAGGCAACTGAATACCAGGGGGCTTTCCCCAGAAAACCAGCATGTTAATCCTGTAAGGCCCTCATTCCTTCAGATTCTCAAAGTAGCTGAAAATTACAGATTTTCAGGCCCAGCAGACCAAAGTGAGGAAGGAATCAGGTCCCATAGAGCAGAAACTTTTTTAGTTCTTCAGTATTTGAACTGGTCTGCATTGTGTGGTGGATTGTTTGAGATGATTCTTCATCCAAATTATGTTTCTCTAAAGCTCATCACTCTCCTCCTCTCCAGCTGTAAGAACCTCTAGTCCATCACCCTCTTTCATTGTGGTCTTCTCCGACATATTTTCCATGTCAACAGTTTTCGACTTGAAATTCTTTAAGGACTTTTTACTGCTCTCAGAAGGATGAAAATTCTGGCTCCGCCTTGAGTCCTTTTCCTCATTCTCAAACTTTACTCACAGGGAGCATCCTGCTGCCCGTGGACCAACAGAGCTCTGCCCAGGGCTTCGCTCCATCTTTCCCCTCTAGCTGACTTACTTGCTCTAGGGACACATCTTTGCCAACTCTTCTTTTCTCATCAGGTATCTGCTCACCAGCTCCCGGTCCAAAGAGGCTTCCAAGACTGTTCTGAACAGATCTGTGGCAGTGACTTCTGAAGGCTCATGATGCTTTTCTCAGCCCAGCCCTCACCTTCCCCTGCAGCCCACTCCCTGAGGGTGTGCCGGACCTAATGACACACTTCTAATGAACAGAACTGGCACAAGTGATGATGTCACTTAAAGGATCAGGACACAGAAGTCTGCGGCCCCTCCCCTCTTCCATGCCATGTCTGAGAAAGCAAACTGTGCTACTGGGAGCTGTGCTGTGGAGAGGCTGCATGGTGAGGAGACAAGGGCAGCCTCCAGCTGGGAGCCTACCAGAACTGCGGGTTGCCAACAACCTGGGGAGGTTGTTGGAAGCAAGAAGCGATCCTTCTCCGGTCCAAGGTTAAAGGGACTGCAGCCTTGGCTGATGCTTGACATGTAGCCTTGCAAGGGACCCAGAGCCAGAGCTATCCAGCTCAGCTGTGCATGGATCCTTGACCTGTAGCAACTAAGAGGGTAAACAGTGCCCTATGCTATCAGGTTTTGCAGTGATTTGTTACACAACAGTACACAACACACAAAGATCATATCTCACCAGTACAGCTGGTCACTCCATAGTCAGAGACAGTGTACACTGCAACAGGGGACAATTTTGCAGCAGGCATGGAATGTAAAACAACTCTGCATTTAGCTATGGGGACCGTGGCAGGATAGTGGCAAAGAGCCTGGGCTCTGCAGCGGGCTTCTGGGATCTGCCTGGCTCCATTACTTGCCAACTAGATGACTTTGTGCCTGGTATATGACCTCTGGCCTTCAGTTTTTAACATCCAAAATGGAGGCAATAATGAAAGTCATAAAGTGGCTGCAAGGATTAAATCATATGACACTTGTAAATTGCTTAAAACATTACCTGGTACATAGTAAGCACTTAACAGATGCTACCTATTATCATTGTTATGAGGATAAGAAAAAGTATAATATAATTTTTGAGAACTGAGGATCTTGCTTTCTGCCTGTGGGAGCAGCATAGCTCAGGAAGGAAGATACCACAAGGAGAGAGACAACTAGGTGCTAAATCATACCCTTTAGACTCAAAAAACTGAAGAGGCTTAGAGGAGATAAGAAAAGAGAGCTAAGCTTAGTGGAGATAAGTTGGACTCCCTTGGAATATTTCTTGGTGCAATTTTAGCTAGGTGGGGAAGGTTATTAGACCCCAAGTGAGCACAAAGGGAAGCAGGGAGCCTGGGCATGAGCTGAGAGACAGAAGCGGCGGGAGAGTGGGGCAAGAGCTGTCCAGGGGTGGAGGAGGAGTCCCGGGGAGGACGGGGCTCACTAGGGCAGGGATGCCTCAGACTCACTCCTGTTATGAGGGACACTGGCTGGCTCAACATGCATCAAGAGTGCTGCGAAAAGGAAGGGTTAGGGCAGGAGAATCTGGAGGCCGAGAGGCCCATATTCTTAGGTTACAGTGGAGACCAGAGGCTGCTTATTGACCTGCCTTGTGCTGAGGGACACTGGGAAGGGAAGGTCCAGCAGAGGAGTCACCTCGGCTGGTCCTGTCATGACACAGCCTGTGCAGACCTGTGTCTTTTCTGGGTGGAAGTGGACACATCTGCTAGTGGCTCCCTTCACTCGCAAGCCTCAGAAGCCCTGAGACATGAGCGTTTGCAAGTTGGTGCATGTTTAAGGTCAAGGGAACATTGATTTCCGGCTTGAGCTGTGGTGGAAGTTGCTAATTTGATAAGACAGAGCATTAAAGATTCAGTATGTATGGGTATTGATCACAGAGTAGGTCTTGTTAGATAGTATTTTTTTTAAATGATCAAAAACTACTGGTAGGAAACTAAATAAGAATTGCCCACCTGAATCTATTTTGTTTGAGGACTATACACCTGAGTAAGAGATATAGGGAGGAGTGATTGAATATGCAGCTTGGAAGGCAGATAGATGTTAGGTTCACTCCTGGGTTGATCACTTACCCAAGGCCACAAGATTCAGCCTCTGTGTACCTCAGGTTTCTTGACTGGTGCAATGAGTTTATGTCTATGACAGGTGGTGGTTGTGAGAATAAAGGCAGATACACCTGTTAATAACAATAGTGACAACAACCCCAGTAGAGAACTTAACTTCAGTTTGTTCTATGTGCTGAGCAGTATTCTTGCTTTCCATGTTTCGAGTGATTTAATTGTCATCAATTCTCACAACCACCCAGTGCGTAAACTGAGGCACGGAAGCTTGCCAAAGGTTAGACAGCATGGAGCTAGCATTTGAAGCTGGGAAGTTTATGTCCCAGGATGACACCAGTGATCCCAGCAGTGACAGTGTTATGTATGTGCAGCAATGTCTGGAATATGGTACCAAATAAATGCTGAATACTTGACAGGGATATCTATTGATGTGGGACTTAGGAGTCCACGCTCCCCTGCTAGAATCACAGTGGTGACTTCCTGATAGGATAATGCAGGCGGCAGTGCAAAAGAAAGTCATGGAAGGTCATGAGCCACCTAACCACCATGTCCTCCTCCAAAAATTACTGAATGGAGGAAGCAAGAAATAAGGCGGGAAGTGTTGAAAAGCTAAAACCCAAGTACATCAACTCTGTCTAAAAGCAAATCAACTTGTCTGTGGCCTTGTTTTCCATCTTTCTCCCTCCATGTTTATAATCATCCTAAACCAAGATGTGGATTCCTTTTCTCAGTAGCCAACTTTCTCTTTTCATGTCTTTGTGGAGGGGGAGAACTCTTCTGAACAACTGGTTCCAGTGTGATGTGGGAGAATTATGGCAGCCGATAGTGGTTTGGCTTTGCACTCCAGGCCACACACCTTTCGGCCTTCTTTTACCTCTGCAGGACTTTTCTCCCCCTCCCTGTAATACTCCTTACCTCAGGAAGATTTGCACCCAAGGAAAGAAATTAGAAGAGCCTCAGGTTTCTGAGAGCTGCTGTGTTTTGTCAGAGTTTGCAAAGGAGGCTTGGGAGCTGCATGGTTCCCCACTGTCACCTTCTTCAGAATCTCCCTATCCTGGGTCACTGAAATCAGGCTGACTGCCTAGAGGCTTGGCTGGCCATGGGATGTCCCAGGAACTGAGTCAGGAGGCCAGAGGAACAGTTGAGAGCATCTCAATCTAATTCACACCTTGGCACCATCTCACAGGGGCTGGCACATCCAATTTACAGCAGGAGTGTCTAATGGGTGTGAGGCCTCACCAGACCCACGTGCCACACTTCACAGAGTGTTTCGAAGGATCAGGATTGCTGACTATCCTGCAAATGAGTCACAAAGAAACACCCAGAACCACTGATGAATTCATCTAATATTTCAGTATGTGATGCAAGACCATGCAGGGCAAATAGGGCACCTGACCACCAGCTAGTGGGACTGCTGGGTTTACAGGCAGGAAGCCTTCCTTACTTCCTGGAGGTGAAAATGAACAATAGCATCACTCTAACGTGGAATTAGGGGAGGGCAGACGGGCTGTCTGGATTAAGGAATCTAAAGTAGCTACAGAGTTGCCAAATAAAAATCCTGATAGCTCTCTATCTAACTATCATGCTTAATGTATTGATCAATGAAACTAGTAAAGATACAAAACAGTTTTTGGTGAACACACTGTGGCTGATAAAGAAAAGATCACAATACTTGTAAATCATTTCATTAAGAACTGAAGTCTAGGATCCAGGCTGGCCTTGTGCCTTTCTTTACCAATATAGTGTATTGAAAGTAACATTGTGAGAGTTCTGGTGTTCTCCTAAAGTCTTAGGAGATATTGCAATTTCTATTCTCAGTCCTAAAACTCCAGGATCTGTATATGAATAAACCTGAGCTGCCTATGGGAGGATAAGGCTACATGGAATAGAACTCAGGCACCCAGCTGACAGTCCACCAGCCCCCAGCCAAACTAGCCACATATAAATGGATCAGCTGAGCCTGATCCATGTCAGCAGGACTGCTCAGATGAGACAGGCCAAATTGTTGAAGCACAGAACCACAAATTAAATAAATAGTTTTTGTTTTAATATAATGAAATGTCAGGGTGGTTTGTTACACAGCTGAAGCTAACTGTTACATGTTTTAAACACAGCTTCAGATTCTACTGACTTGCTTTGCCATAATGTTTTCAATACTGTAAGATCAGTGTACTATTTCTTTTTATGTTATCTCTATTAGTTAACCCCCTGCACAGCACAATATAGGGACTCAATAAAGATTTGTTGAGTAAAAGAATAGTAAGGAACAAGCCAGGGATGATGGCACATGACTGTAATCCCAGCATTCTGGGAGGCTAACACAGGAGGATCACAAGTTCAAGCCCAGCTTGGGCAACTTAGTGAGACTGTCTCTAAATAAAAATGCCTGGAGATCTAGTTCACTATGAAAGCCCTGGGTTCAATCCCCAGTACCACAAGCAACAACAACAAAATGTGAAACAGACTTATTTTGATGGAACTTGAAGTTTTTCTACATGAGGCAGGAAATAATGATAAATACAAAGGAAGAAATAAAATACAGAGGAATAAACTCAATCAGACCACATATTAATTATTCAATATTCTTAATTAATGAGGCATAGATTGATGAATCTTAAAGCCTCCACATACTCTTTCTATCTTCCCTTTAACAAATATTTGTTTAGTACATAATTGGTACTATGGTATGCCTACCCTGAGGATGCAGAGGATAAACAAGATGAATAGCATCCCTGGCCTCATGGAGCTGTAGAAATTTACATCATTAATTCTCTATAACCCAGAATTAATTTCACTTTGAAACTGTAGGTAGAAATTACAAGCAAAGCTATGAGCAGGCATATCCGTAACAAATGCCATCTTATCCTGGGACAAGATGTTTTCTTTCTAGTAATTTGATTTTCATTGGTGTCTTTATATTTTCCTATTCATTTAAGTATTCAGTAAGCATTTTTGAGTGCTCTGCTCCTGGCAGTAGGTATATAGAAGCTGAATTAGATAAAAGCACTCCTTCACCTCACAGAACTTTCAGTCTGGTGACGGAGAGATGTATGTATTTTCACCATCATAAATGAATTGTGACAAATCAGCCACAGGGCCCAAAGGAAAGGCTCAGGGTGCTATCTCAGGGGAGCCTGTCCTGGGTTTGTTAGAATGTGAATGAGGACCTCTCTGGCAAATCGAGCAGCTCAGTACAAGGTGTCATAAATTGAGCCCGTGAGTTTAAAGATATTATTGTCTGGGCCAGGGATGTAGCTCAGCAGAGCTGCACCTGCCTGGCAAGTGCAAGGTCCTGAGTTTGATCCCCAATACCAGAAAGAAAAAAACAGAAAAAAGATATTATTGTCCATCTTTCCTTGTGTGTGGGTGCTGTGGATAAGTCTAGAGGTTGGGACAAGAGTTCCTGAATTCGTCCCCTCACTGTGGGTCAGCCATCGTTGCTTCCCTCTAGTCCTTTCTCACCACCCACCCTCTTTCCCACTCGCCCACAGGGTATCTGGGTTGCTTTGTGGCACATTGCCTACTTCACAGCTTGTGAGGAAGATGACTGAGACAGTCTGGGAAGTGCCACATGCTCCAAGAAGAGAGGCACTCTCCAGCAGGGCCCTGAGGGACCATAATTAGCATGGCACCTCTATGAAGAGGCCACGGGTACTTGGCCTCGTGCCACCACTCATCCCGAGACAGCTGCTGCCTGGCGACATGTGCACGTGCCACCACGGGCCTCCCTGCTTCCCATGCTGCCTGCGCCTCTGCCCTGGCTGGAATGAGTGAGGATGCAGATTAGAGCTCATGCCCACACCTCTGAGCTATCTGTCAATGTTTATTCACTCAACAAATATTTACTGAGTGTCCTCCATGAACCAGACGAGAGTCTAGATGCCTGGGTATAAAGGCTTAGGATGGAGGAGAGACACCATTTATGCAGCACTAGCTATGAGGCTCGGGACTAAGCCAAGTAATATCCCATCAATCCTTTACAGATGAAGGTGCTGGTATTCAGTGATTATACAGAGGGTCAGGAAGCTAGCAAATGGCGGGGCTGAGACTTGGTTCACTGACAGGTCAATTCTAAATACTGTGCCCTTCCCAGGATGGTGTTCTGCTTCAGGAACTTACAAAGGTGCCCATGATCTCCACATCTACAGAAACTGAATCGGTGAGCATGGGTATGGAGACACATTAGCCCTGTGGCCTCCAGTGCACCATGATACAGTCTTTGTAACAAGTCGTCTCTCCTTTCAACCATGGAGTCAGCTTCTTAAACAATGCCTTTTCTCAGTCTAATGCTTGATGGAATTCCCTGGGGCAGGTGGGAAGAAAGATAATTCCAGGCAGAAGGGCCTGCTCAGACACATTCACAGAGGTGACAGAGCTGTAGATTCCCCAGGTCCTGGGCATGCTTCAGAAAGAAAAGGAACCCAGAGAAGGAAAAACCAAAAGGCACAAGAGGAAAAAAAGAAACAACAGATGGTGGCAAAATGGGATTGGCTCAAGCATCCATTCGAGGAAGTAATGAAGAAAAGCACTGCTTTCTGAGCAGGCAAGAAGATGAGATTCAAGTCCATTTAAATCAAGTACTGAAAATGATGATCATTAATATATTTCAAGAGTACAGAAAAGGATTGGCAGCTCCAATGGGAAATGCTGTGAAATGCTGTTAGAAAATTGTTTTCTGAAATATTATTTATAATAGAAAAAACTGGAAACAACTTCAAGTGTCCAGCAATAGAGGAAGTGCCTAAGAAATTTCGGAGACAACTACTTGGTGGGATGTTACACAGCCATTAGTAATGATCATGATGAAGATTTGTAGCAACATGGAAAAAGGCTCATGATATGATAAAGTGCGTATGGTGGTGGGGGTGGGGGAGGACGAGATAAATCTAGACATAAATGTAAACGTCTGCTCTGTTTTGACTTCTAAGTAGAAAGAATGATAGACAGATATATGGAAGGAGAAAGACACTGGTCTTGAGGACTGGAGAAAGGAAAGAAAGTCTATGGGGTAATGGTTCCAAAGCAATGGTTCTAAGCAATGGTTCTAAATGCAAACCACAAATCCCACTAGTTACTTGTTACTGCTGGCAAAACTCTGTGTGTGTGTGTGTGTGCATGTGTGTGTGCATGCATGCTGCATGCATAAATTTTTCCTGGGATGATGCGAGGGCCCCAACATTTCATTATTTCTCAGGAAGATCTGGGATCATGTCAAGATTCCAGAGGAGAGTTCAAATAGCTGCATCACAAAATATCTTTTGACTTGGTTAGGATCCTATAACTTCCTGAAATAGCCGAAAAGTATTCTTGAGTCTCATATCCATCTCCCAACATCCCAAGGACCAAGTTTGGGAACCTATGCAATGAAGGATTTACACTCTGTCTTTGCTTTCTCTCTACTGGATTCAACACTGAACACGATCACACACACACACACACACTGGGGAGTTGTCCACGGAACAGAAGACTTTTTACTTAAAATTACTTCAGTGACCTCATGTGGATCCACAAAAATATTAACTTCCCTCCAGATAAATGATCACTAGGAGGCTCAAACTCCTTGGCTTTGGAGACCAGTCTGAGAGACACAAGACAGAAAGATCCCAAGAGACTGCTGAGCCAAGATGGCTAACTGCCCAGAAGACTGCACATCCTTAAATCAAGCTGGCATGTTTCATGGCGTGGAGCAGGAAGAACAGTGTGCAATAAAGACAAGAAAAATAGCCACTTAGAAAAACAAATGTTTCACAGCTTTTGAATAATTTAAAACAATGGTACATTTGACTGGGTCATGTGTTCAAGCCAGTTCATTTGGATGTGAAACCATTCTGGTGCTATTGTGATCCGTCTTAGAGTCCTTCTGTCAGCAGGGACTTAGGAGCACCTATGAAAATCATGTGCCCAAGGGAGGGAAATGATGAAGTAAGGAGTCCAGGCTCTGGCCAGCCTGGTGTGGGCCCAAATACTCCTCCCACCCAGCACCTTGACTGTGCCCACAGAGCCTTATTTCCCCCACCTGTAAAATGGGTAGGATTGCTTATCAAGCATCTTGTATGAGAACTCTGTGGGCAAATGTGTGCACAGTCCTGAACACCTCATGCACGCACAGAGTAGGTGCACTCTGGTGGTTATACACAGAGGCAATAAAGAAGGTTTTAACACCACATCCTCATCCTACAACCCAGGTTGCTGAGTGGATTGAATGTGCTAATGGAGAATGGAAGAACTGCCCTCCAACCCCCTGTAAATGTTGTAGAAATATCTTCACAATGAACAAGCTCCCACCCTAGCCCTTTTCTTTGTGTAGGTGTGAAGATTCCCATTTCCTCAAGATCTCATTTTCCTATGGCTTTTTTCCTTGTCTCCAAAGAGCATGTGAGCATTTTTCCAGCTCTGGCTAAGGGTCAATGTGTCCCTAGACAGAACAGTATTTTAATTCAACAGCATTCAGTAGTTATTAAACTATGATAAATGCTAAAGTGGGAAAGATTACACTTAGACATAAGAAGTGTCACTTGAATCACTTAAAAATATTATAATGTATGGCTAATTGCACCTTGACTATATTATCCAGTACTGTGAAAACACTTCAGATCTTTAAGTAAGGTACCATTTAAATACCTATTTCAGTATGTAATGGGTAATATTCTTGAGTGCAAAGGTTGTTAAAGGACCTAATGTTCGTTGAGTATCTATTATGTGCTAGGCACCTTGTCCATATTAATTCATTTAATCCTGAAAGCAATTAATTCTATGAGGCAATTATCATCATCCCTATTTTACTAATAAAGAAACTGAATTCAGAGATGTTAAGTAACTTGCCTAAGATAATACAGCTGATAAATAGAAGAACTGAGATTCAGATCCAGGAAAGCCATCTCCAGAATCCACTATCATGGACTTATCATATAACCTCTGTGTTTTCAGACTTCTTGCTTATAAACTGGTGACAGTAATTATATTAGGTTGTTTTGGGGATTGAGATGATTCATGAAAAGCTCATAATACTGTGCTTAAATAAATGGGAGTATAATTATATAACGTAACTGTTTTCTTCTAGGTTGTCATTTTAGCACCCTGAAGGCAATGACTCTCTAGCTGGAGTTTATTTTGGAGAGAAACACACCCAACTTCCCAGCATGTATTTAATACAGTTGAAGCAACATGGCGCAAATTCAGGCAGCAGGAGTGGCTACATAAGTGACATGGCCCAATGCAAAATAAAAATGGAGTACTATTGTTAAAAAATCATTGAACATCCCAAGATGGCAACAGCAGAGCATCAAACCATGCACAGAGCTTTTAAGAAGAATCAGCTTAGGTGCACATGAAGTTTTTGCCCATGAAGCTGGGACTGGGGGTGGGACTGGAGGTTTCCAGAGCTGCTGATAGAATCTCTGGCCTTGGGCAAAATGGTGGAAGTTTTTGAGTCTCTCCCTCTCTGGTTTCTTATCAATAGATGGAGGCCATTTCTACGTCATAGTTGTAGAGAGAAATGATTGAGCTCATGGACAAAAGCGCCTGACTTTGTACAAAACAGTACGTGGTGTTTCTCCACCCTCACCATGCAGCACAACCATCTGTGAGCCTTCAAAAAATGCAGACACTAACTGCTCTTGCCCCAAAGATTCAGATCGGGGCGAGAGCAGGTCTGAGCATCTGTATTATTATCAAGTTCAAAGCCATTCTGAGGCACAGTAAGGATCAAGAATCTTCAAAGCCAAAGACATTATTTAGTAAAAGAACATTCAGCTTAATTACTCAGAATTAGGAAGCTTCTGTCTTTGTTTTGAGCTTACAGTCAAGGCATTTGAAACTCACCCTACAAAACTATTTCAATATACCACTTAGTCTATCAGCCATATGACTCTATGACACACAAAAGATTCCTTTTATACCACCAGGCAAGGAATTGTTCCTCACTTGAAACTGTAACTTCAAGGCCAAAATTTTCATCCTGAGCTCAGCGCCTCCCACCTGCACCCCTCTGGCTTTCAGTTGCCATGTAACCAGAAAAGCCCAGTGCCTGTGGGAAGGGATACGCAATGGCAGCCTTTCTTTGGAAATACTTCAAATCCAGGCAGAAGACGGACTGTTGATGATGACTTTCAGCCCACCTGGCACATGTCACTGTAACTCAGTGGTATTCTCACCTGGGTGTCTGTTTCTGAGGATGACAGAATGGCTACATTTGACAAGTCACATGCGGCATCCTCTCCTCAAAGCTGTTTGATTTTTTTAAAAAAAAACAGATTATGTTCCGGCTGAATGAGAGTATTAATTAAGAGTGTAGTTTGAAGCTGCAGGGTGGTGGCGATACAGCAAAGCTGGTGTGTATGATCAGCCATTAACACATGTTAATTGGGTGGCTCATGAACATAAATAAGATGCTCAGAGGTGCCTGGCATGGTCAGCTGGTGCACAGTAAAGCCCACATGCCAACCTCATACACCCAGGCTCAACTCAAATTCCCCAGCTGTAATTTCCCCCTACGTATGCTGACTGGGGCTTTTGGTGTGATTACTATGTTACTATGTCAACTGGAACAGACTTCCACCCCGCAGTGAAGCCATGCATGGTGCACTATGCAGACCCAAGCAAGACAGGCTTGGATTGTAATGGGGACTGTTGGCTCCTCTCTCTTGGTAGTTGACTGCTTTAAAACTCAACCTCACCAGCCCCAGGGAGGTTTGTTACTTTCTCCCTCCATCTCAGCCATCTCAGATTGAATGGATCCTTCCCTATTTTCTGGACAGTCTGTGGTGGATGCTTGGACAGCTGATTACCCAGAGTTGCAAGATGCCTGAGAATGAAGAGAGGAACAAAGCTCTTCCAGAGAGCAATGCTCTACTTATTGGGATCCTATTGGGAAGCCAAGCTCTTTCCTCTTGGCATATCAGTGAGGAAGTGTAGGATGTTACACTTGCAAGGATTCTTAAGGTCAGCCTTTTCAATGCCCACCCAGCTTTACAGGCGATGAAACCAAGACCCACAGAAGTTATGTGGGCTGCCCAAGGTCACATGGTGACAAGTGCCATGGGCAGGACAAGAAGCTCCATCTACCAATCACAACCATGTGCTTTTGCAGCCTCCTCATTGCTCATCTTGGTTTGCTATAGCAACCACGAGTGAGGCTCACGGAGGCAGCTTCTCTCGAGCAGTAGTTACCTTTTATAGTGTTTCCTTTAAATATGGTTTCTTCATCCTCATGCAGAGCCAATTCTCCATACATTGCTCCAGTGCCTGGATTATTGCTGCCTGGTTTGGGGCTCTGAAGTCAATGTCACCAGCAAATAGTTCAAAGTCTCTTTCATTGATCTCGATGCCCTTTCCCTCCCATTCAAGGTCTCAACCCAGCCCCTCTGGGCAAGCAGTTAAGATTGTGAGTGGCTCCAAGCCCCTTTCCTGTACCTCTTCACTCTTTTTCAAGCCTAAACATCAGTGCCACGTTCACATGCACATGTCACACGAATTTTTCTACTCTTTCCACTTCCAACATAGCTTCTATTTCCAAGGAGTCAAAGGGCTTTTCAGAGTCCATAAAAGTCTATGTACACAATGGCATTTTTCACTCAGCAGTCTTCCCTGGGACTTTTTCATTACCTGCAGGTGATCCCGAGTTGAGAAATGACTTCTAAATCCTGCCTACTCTTGTGGCTGATTAAAGTCCAGGAGTCCCTGTAGTCTGCCTACCAGTACTTTTGTGAAGATTTTGCATAACTACTGAAAACAGTTTAAAAGATCATGTCTGTGATCTATTAAACAAGATTCGTTTTCAAAGGGTGATAAAGGGCTTAAAAAGAACACATGAAACAGAAATGGCTGGGTTCTGCTTATTATATGTCAGAAACGATAAGAATAACGCGTTTACTAGTCATTACACAAGTCGTTTGTCAGGAAGCACTTGCCAGCAAACATATTTGAATTTGCCCAAATTCAAATAAAGAATTAATGGGTAAATAATTTATTCATGGGTAATTATTTGCAAAACTCTATTTAACCTGGAATTTAGTGAAAAGGAATTGAAAGGTTTTATTCCTTGTATTATGTAATAAAATGAATGTTTAATTAGAATGACAATTTGCTTCTTTAGGTAAAAGGAAAGGGAAACATAAAATTTGGCCGTGATTCTCTTTGTCTGCACAGACTGATCATGGCCAAAATGGTTCAGAGAAAGAACAATACGGTACTCGGGATGATTTGGTGAAATAGGAGAGAAAAGTAGACTTTCCAGAGAAATCAAACTCATGGGATTAGGGGCATTTCTTCAGCAGAAACAACACAAAACAAAAACAGTAATGAAACCCTGAAAAAACCTGACACCCATCCATAACACACACAAGCCCGGTGACACCTGCATCTGAAACATACACTCTTGCATGCAGACACCTTTGCCCACACCTCTTCCTGGGTAAAACAAGTAACAGTGCCAAACCCACCACCAATGACAAAACACGTCTCAGATGCTGTCAAATTGCTTTCACAGAGTTTAATGCGTTGAGCATCCAGAGACAGGCTCTTAGTTGCCACTGGTTCCTGAGGCTTCTAACTTCTTCAATGCAAAGAATTAGAGACACCTGGGCCTAGGGACTTATATTTGAGAGGCTGGGAGGTTTCCAAAATCTCCAGGTCCATTTTCTCTAATTTAAGCGAGCGACTGTCAGACTGTTCCTCAGATTCTATTCCTTACCAGTGGAGTTGCTATTTGTTCCACGACCCCTGGGCTTAGCTACATTGTCTTTTAGGAAGCATAGCTCTTGGACCAGGGATTTTTGTTGAGATGGATCAGACAGGCAAAGTCCAGCTACTTTCTGCCTGCACTGACTTAGGAGCCCAGAACATGCAGTAAGGAATGATCCTAGGATGGACCATGGTGGGCAGTATTCAAGAGCCCCTTAATACTGTCCTAAGAGAGAGTCCTTTGCAGGGACTCCTAAGAGTCTTAGGGGAATAGGATGTGGAAGTGGCATGGGGCCCCCACTGAACTCCTGCTAGCCAGGAAACTAAGCCACTGCCAATCCAGCTGGACAGCTAATAGCAAACAAAAGCAAAAAGGATAGGTTGTACTCAGGAGGGGCACGCAGATGATCCATGTTCAAAGAACAAAATGAGGCGGCACAAGATAAAATTCTCCTTCTGTGCCTCAGGCCATGCCTCTGAATGCTTCTTTGGTTCAGAAATTTACAAAGAGAGCTTCACAAACTCTCTTCTCTGTCACTACTACAATATACGATTTCCCTATACAATATAATAAAGTGTAGTCGAACATTTTGAATTAACCCTTCAGACTAACTATGGTTTTGTAAGCTTTGGACTTAAATGACTTAGAGTAGCTACTGAATGATTTATTTTAGGCTGGGAAAATAAACTCTACCATTGCACAGGGGATTGGTAGGATCTGCCAGAACAAAGCTACATATGGCACATGCTCTCAGGATGGAATACAGCAAGCACAGGGTAAGCTGGGATACAGCTGATGGGCCAGGTCCTCTAGCACAAGGGGAGGCTGGTCCATGGGCAGGAAAGCAGCTGGTGGAGAAGATGGGGCAGGTGGCTAATGGGGCAAAATGTGAAGCATGAGAGGGTGACCAGGTTGGTTCTTAAAGAATGGCATGTTTGGAATTTTTAGTACATCATCCTTTGGTATCTGCAAGGGAATGGCTCCAGAACTCCCTGAGGAGACCAAAATCCATGGATGTCAGTTGCTTATATAAAACAGTATAGTACTTGCATAGCTTCTTATGTACAGTGGTACTTCAGCTCGTGAACTTAATTTGTTTTACAATTTTGGGGAAGGTGGTGAGGTTGTGTTTGTCACCTGATGCAGAGTTTGTGAATGGAAGCAAATTTTTTCGAACACTGTTGCTTGAGAACTGAACTGTTTGTAAACAGAAGTGCCTGTGAACTGAGGTATTGCTGTACTTTAAATCATCTTTAGCTTACTTAACACAATGCAAATGCTGTAAAATAGCTGACTTACTATATTGTTTAGGAGATAGCAACAAGGAAAACTGTCTGTTCAGGTTCAGTATAGACAAAATCTTTTTTCTTCTGAATATTTTTGATCTGTAGTTGTTTGAATCTAAGATTGCAGAACGCATGAATACAGTCCATGCATATAGAAGACCAAAATATACATACATACATATACACATATAATTGTACAATATATAAAGTTATATCTTGGAAATTTTTAATGGAAAATAACAATTCTCCATGTAGCCAACTCTTACCTTCAACAATGATCAATTCACGGTCAATCACGGTTCACCTATTCCTCCTTCTCTGCTACCTTATCATTTTGAACTAAATCTCAGATATATCATTTTCTCTGTAGCTATTTATTTCTGCATGCATCTTTAAAAGATGACAAAATTCAAATATATAACCAGAATAATCACCACATCTGAAAACACTTCCTTGACAACACTAAATATATAGTCTCATTTCCTTGATGGTCCTATAAATTTGACCTTTAAAAAGTTTGAATTGGGATCCTGTAAGGCCTAGACACTGCAACTGGTGGGCCGGTCTTTTAAGTCTTGAATCATTTGGGTTTCCTTTGAATTTCTTTTTGACTTTGGAAGAAATTGGGTCATGCATGCTTCGGTGTATCACACAGTCTTGATTTTGCTGTGTTCTCACAGTGCTGTTCACACATTCATTTGTCCCCTCTGTCTGGTAAAATGGTGAATGGATCCAGAGGTGAATCTCATTTACTTCTTCAGTGAGACTGTATCTATAGGTGGTGGTGTGTATCTTTTTCAGGACTTTAATGCCTGGTTGGATCTTCTATATGAGCCATTGGTGATCATGGCTTTGATCCATTCATTCTTTAAGTATCATAAGATGGGCATCTTTTAATTCTGTAATCCTACTTTTCTTCTCTTCTTCATACTTCCTCTCTTCATTTTTCATAGAGCAAATATTTTTATAGGGAGCCTTCGTTTGGTTACCCTGAGGTTTTGCTTTTGCTATTTTTAATTTATTTGTTTTGAATCATTACAAACTCACAGATTTAAACATATTTGATTTGTTGTGTTTTAACTTACTGAAATTCGTGATGGTTGTTATTTTTGGTAATCACAGTGTGACATCTTTGACCAGTGGACACTTTTTCAAGTTGGCCCAGGAGTTTTTGCTTTCTGGCATGACAAAATGTTGAAGGCTCATTTTATATATATCTTTCTGAAGATCTGAAATTGTCCATCCTCAAGAAGCCCTGGGTTCTTCAGTGTAAAGTAGAATTCAGAGACCACAATTCAGGTTGGTCATTACTAAAGGCTTATTCTTTACAGGTCTGTCAGTGAAGACAGCAAGGAATACTTTCATATTCTCTCTCTCTCCCCATATTTACATAAAATATGTAGGCACATATTTAAGATAAAATGTTATAATTATATTATCTTATAAGTTTTATTCAACATCATTGGTTTTTCAGCTTACCTCATTTTTCCCAATGCTAAAAACATCAATTCTTCATGATAATCAAATACTTACTTGAATTATCCTATGCTAGATTTCAACTACTCCCAGGACAATAAAACTATAATATTAGTGAGATCATCAATAAAATCAGCTTACTGATTTTTACAGTTCTTTTTGTTTTAATAATGTACATAAGTTACTATGTTTCAAAATAATTGAGTCCTCTAAAGATAAATATCATCTGTTGGACACTGAGTTGGGCTTATATATTTCACTTTGATTTTAAAAATGGCTCTTTAAAATTTACTTTTGCATTATACTTATGCAAGTATTTAAACATTTCTAAACTCAAATGTACAAAACAAGGCAGATTCAAAGAAGTCTACTAATCATTATTATTGTCTTTCCCTTCTCCTTACCATTACCATTACAGGTAATTTATAAAAGTTCTGGTTTAATCTTCATTTGGTTTCTTTAAAAAATATATAGTTAGCTGGCTTTTTATTTTATTCTTTATTTTTGGGGGGGGTATTGAACCAATGATTTACCTATGTTATTGATGGATATAATTACTGAACGTACAGTTTTAAATCCTAAAAGAGTTCAGATTTAAGAAGGTCAGTACTAATCTACTGTAATTCTTTAACACTGCAGGAAACTCTTGAAAAATTATTTTAGGTCTTAGACCATTTTCTCCCCTTGACCTTCAATCAGCTCTTCCTTAGAAGTTTTCAGCCACATCAGCCAGGCTTTCACCACCTACTTGTTAAACTTTAATTCATTTCATTTTCATAGAAGGAAGGAACCCCTCTGGAATCACTTTTAAATTCTTCTATTAAAAAAAGTACAACCACTTGGGATTCCTTAATGTTCATTGCATGAACTTTCATAGCTGGCTGGAGTCAATGTAGAAGTCTTAATTCGTGGTGTTTGTAATGGCAGCAATTGTGTGAGGAGACACACACTGTGCAGGAGACATGGCTGAGATATGGATGGAACATGGTTGTTGGGGAGAAAAATGTGCCTCCCTGTGTCTGGCTGCAGCAATGGAAAACATGGGAGATGTCCAGAGAACACAGACCCTAGCTACTCAGTGACTGGTTTCTCTTCCTTGATAATTATGAAATTAGTCTGAGGGGAGTTGGTCCATGGTATAAGATATTTTATTAAGTTGCCTGTATATGAAGTTCTTACTATTGTCCTTTGAGGCCCTGAGCTTTTTAGAACACTAGGGTAACCATGGTTTTATTTAAAGGAACATTTTCACTTTCACTTCTACTTCTGATTATTGCAACAATGTTATAAATGATCTCTCTGTTTTAACTTTGTTTCTATACCTACACCTGTCTGTCACACAGCGGACAAAGCAGGGAAATTGGACTTATCAGATACTGAGGTAATCATGTAAAATTATCACAATTAAGACAGCATAATAGCCACACCAAGACCAACAACTAGACCAATGGAACAGAGCCAGAGGCCAGTAACAGACCTTTGCATACTCAGATGCTTGCTTTATGGCAGGTGAAACTAGAGACAATGTGAAGAGATGAATACACTCACTAACTCGAGCATTTTTGCATCTCAGCTGCTATGGATAGACATCATTTTGAAAGCTACATGCTACCCCATTGTGCAAATGCACCATGATTATATCATTATATAATAACCAATCTTCTATCTCAGGGGTCCCCAACCTGTTAGGATCCAGGCCACACAGCAGGTGAGCAGCAGGCCAGCAAGCAAAGCTTCATCTATATTTACAGCTGCCTGCATCACCTGCATTACCACCTGAGCTCTGCCTCCTATGAGACCTGCAGCAGCATTACTTTCTCCTAGGAATGTGAACCCTATCATGAACTGCACAAGTGTGGGATCCAGGTTGCAAGCTTCTTATGAGAATCTAATGGAATAATAATGAAAATGAAGTGCACAATAAATGTAATGAACTTGAATCACCATGAAACAATCCTCCCATCTGCTGGTCCATGGGAAATCTTTCTTCTATGAAACCAGTTCCTTGTGCTAAAAATGTTGGAAACCACCATTCTATTTCAACATTTAAGTTGCTCCTGATTTTTACTATTGTGAACAGTATTACAATGGAGATTTTATAACTAAAATGTTGAACACATTCTTATATTTCCTTTGGATTAATTCTTCAAGTAGAGAAAACAGGTCAAAGGGTTTGGGCATTTTGGAATATCTCAGTCCACAATTTAAAATTCTTTCCTTGAGAAATCTCATATTCCTAGTTTCAGGATATGAAATAATCTACATGTTTCTTCTGACAACATGGAACGTCATTACTTTAAAATGGTTTTACAATGAAAGAGTGAAAGCTAGTGCATGGTTGTTTTAATTTGTGTTCACTTGATAATGTATGAAGCTAACCCACTGATTGATTTTTTTTTTTTGTACTGGGGATCGAACTCAGGACCTTGCCCTTGTGAGGCCAGGTGCGGTGCCACTGAGCTAAATCCCTGGCTCCCCATTAACTGTTTTTATTTTGGGAAATGTTTGGTTTTGACCTTGTACCAGTTACTAAACTGACCCCGGTACTCCATTAGGTAAACCATTTTGAAACTAATATCTCTAAGCAACTGTTGGGTACTTGGTTTCACTGCCCCAGTACTTTTAAATGTTTCTTGCTACCCACACAGGACCCAAAATCTTTGAAGAGAATGGCTGATCCGTGCCAGACTAACCCCAGCATTCTCTTCCCTCTTAATCCTTCTCACACAAATCTTCATCCTTACTCAGATCGATTTCCTCTCTCTTCTCCCTGTGAGGTATTCCTCTCTCCATGCTTTCACTCTCATAATTTTTTGCTTTTCACTTAGTTTCCTATTTCCCTTTGTGCTAGAATAAGTGTATCATCGCCCTTAAATCTCTCCCTGGGATAACATCAGGTCTGACCTTCTGAGAGACTTACTAGAGGGGTTCCCTGGGCTTTGTGCCATCTAGTTTCAATTTATTTTTCTTTTTTGAGCTTGGCGGTGTATGTCTGTAATCCTACAACTCTAGGAAGCAGAAGCAGGAGGACTGCACATTTGAGCCTCATCTGGGTAATTTAGCAACTTAGCAATTTAGTGAGACACTGTTTCACAGTAAAAAAATAAATAAAAATTTAAAAAGGCTGGGATTGTAGTTCAGTGCAAAGGTCCTGGGTTGAATTCCCAGTAGCAAAAAAAATTTTTTTGTTGTTAGGGGCTACATTTTCTAACATAAATGTGAAGCCCTCAAGGAGGAAGACGACACACCCAAAGCTCTTTGATGTCAGTGTCTCATCCTGCCCCAAGAATACAGTGCATGGATGCATCATATGAGCCTATAGAAGACAATTTGTCAATAGTAAACTGGGAGGGGTGAGATTTTTATACTCTATTTGCATCACCTTATTGTGATTTTATGATGATGATGATATTTACTCACTTTTTTCAGTTGTTTTTTGATAATACCTGATCTCTTAGTTGTGGAGAAATAAAGATAGTAAGTACAAGTAGATAGAGGTCATGGCGGAGTTGGTGGAAGTAGATGAAATAGACATGACTGGATCATCCCGGAAAGCTTCATCTCTCTGCCCACACGCGCTCACAGCCCCAATCTTAGCACAGGCCAGGCTGGACTGTAGCCTGGTGACCTCTGGATGAGGGAGCAGCAGGGTGCAGAGTAGAACTGGAGAAAAGGCTGAGTTCTGCCCCCTGTTGTTTACAGCCTACAGCTCATAGGCAGCCACGTACATCTCTTCATCTGACAGTAATATATTCCCCAGGATTACTGAGAGAATTAAGTAGGATGATGTGTAGAGAGTATGCAAAGTGCCTCCACAGAGCCACCCCTCCATACATGGAAGCTACTATTAGTAAGACTAGAAAGGAAGGGTATCCTGTTGGTCATTTCTATCTGCATGATACAGGAGTTAGGTTGATTCAACAGGAGCAAAAATAAAGTCAAGCAAAGCCAGGGCAGTAAGGGGCTAAGGGCTGGGGTCTTAAGAGGGGCCAAGGATGAAGCATTTATCCTACTCTGCAGGACACTAATAGCAGTGCTGTTGCAGGGTGAGTTAATGTGGAAGGGAAAGTGGGGGGTGCACAATGCTTCTTCTGACTCGGGGAGCACCCAGGGCTAGGGAGACTTACTGGAAACAACAGCTGGAGGTTTGGAGTCTAAAAACATAGCATGGGTGGACATTTCTGGAAAAACCCAAGAGTGACAGCTACCTTAGTTGGTTCTACAATGTGAAACTCAGATAGGAGAAGGGGAATAAACATATGGCATAACCAGGGAAATAAGAAAGCAAATAAAGGGATAATATGGATATCAGAAAAGGTAGAACAGAATTTAAGGCTGAAGGTATGAAACACAATGAAGAGCGACATTATATAATATTACAAAGCACATTTTATAAAGGAGATATGATATTCATAAACCTGAATGCACCATACAACATAACAGCTGAATACACAAGGAAAAAGCTATTAAAATACAAGTAAGTTTTAATTAAAATAAAATAAGAGTTACACATCTGCCAGGATTAGATGTATCTAGGAAACAAAAGAAATAAGTAAGGACAGAGGAAATTTAATATTTTAAAAATGCTAGAATAGATAAATGGGTAAAGTTAATACTATCGGAGGAACTAGTGAATGCACTGAGGCAAGAAAATGAAATCATTGGTGTCAATATTGAGAAAAATAGATAAAATCATCCCTGAGCTGATATATTTGACTACCCAGAAAACCTAAAAGACTCTAACAAAATACTAGTCAAAGAAATGAGACAATTTAGTAAAGGTAGTGCTGTGTAGATAAACACACAAGAATCAATAGCTTCATTTTCACTTAGCAATAAGTACCTAGAAATAAGAACAGGAAAAATGACAATATAGGTTATGGGAAAAAACTATAAAAATAGTGAGGGACAAATTTAACATAGAAGGGGATTGGATCCAGGCCATACACTCCTGTGGTAGCTCTCCTGTCTCCAGTGGGGTCTGAATTTCAACCTTGTGCTCCAAGCTCCCTTTTCAAGCTCTTTAGTACATCCCTGTGTACAGCTATTCTGTTTTAGATCTGAGGTGTCCCCTAAAAGCCTGATGTGTTGAGAAAGTGACTGGATCGTGGGAGCACTGTACTCATCAATGGATTCATCCCGAGGAGTCTGGTAACTGTGCTGTTAGGAGATTGGGCCTGGGCAGCAGAGGTGGGTCACTGGGGGGCGTCCCCTGGAAGAGTGTATCTCCCTCCCTGGCTCCTCCCTTCTCTAGCTTGGTCCTGGCTGTCATGATGTGAGCAGGTTTCCTCCATTGCTGGGCCCTTCCACCAGGTGGTCTCTGCCCTGGAGCTAACTGACCATGGACTCAACCTGCTAACACCATGAGCTAAGATAAACTCCTCTTTCTTTACATTGAGGGTGTCAGGTATTGTGTCCCGGGGACAAGGAAAGTGATTGAGACAACAGCATTCTCCTTCAGCCATAGAAATAGTTGGTGCTTCCTGCATTTGCTATTCCAATATTCCTTTTAAACTTTTGAGTAGTTAACTAACTGCCTCTTACTAGTTAGTAAGTCTGCACAAATTTTCCCTGTATAAATTACTGGAGTGGTTTCTGTCTCTCACTAGACTCTGACTAATGCAGACCTGAGTGCATAAAACTAAAACCTTACTGAAAAGGCTCTCAAACAAGAAGACATTTTCTCAGGTGGGAATAGTTAGTACTGAAAACATATCTATTCTTTTCAGAATCCATATATAAATTTAATGAAATTCTAATTATGACTTCAATAGCTTTTCTTTTGAAATACATAAAAATATCTTAAATTCTAATGGTAATTCTATGACAACAGCCAAAACACAACAAAATTCTCCCACCAAAAAAAGGGAAAAAAAGAAAGAAAAAGAAAAAAAACCCATGAAAAATAAGAATTATGGTAGGAGCTATGACTTGCCAAATACAATAGTCGGAGTAATTAAATATGAGTGGCATTAGCAGAGAGATAGACAAAGAGATCAGCTGAACATAACAGAAAAATCCAGGAAAAGATCATAGGACACATTAGAATTTCACATGTGACAAAATATCATTTCAGAGGGTGGTTTATTTAACAAATTGTACTGGCACAAATGACTAGCCATCTAGAGCAGGGGTTGTAAAGAGCTGCAGAGGAAATACTTCAGGCTTTGGGATGTTATTTTTTCCGCTGCCACCACACCGCTCTGCCATTACAGTGTGAGAGCAGCCACAGACAATATGTAAATGCATGGATACAGCTGTGTTCCAGTAAAATTTCATTTATAAACACAGGCTGGCCCATGGGCCATAGTATGTCAGTCCTTCATCTAGAGAAAAATAAAATTAGCTCCCTTCCTCCATCTCTGACCAAATACAAAAATAAATTCCAGATGGGATAAAGACTTAACTGTTAAATATAAACCAAATAGACCTCTTAGAAGAAAAATCCAGGTGGACTAAGGTACGATCGTATCCAGAAGGACATCAAACAAGTCTGGAAATCCAGAAAGAGAAAAAGAAAATTGATTACATAAAAATATAAAACTTTTATATGAAAAATGTCATAA
The DNA here is from genome assembly GCF_000247695.1 of Heterocephalus glaber. The sequence continues at coordinate 15,637,192 of NW_004624746.1, forward strand.
AGTATAAGAATAAGCAATAGTTTTGAGAAAATGTTGGCCTCACAGATAACTGACAGCTGTGATCTACAAAAGGCTCAAATTGGCAAGAAAAAGACAAGCCCATTGAAAAATGGACAAAGGGTATAGATTTCTGTTTATGTGCAATGAGAGGTTTTCAGGTGGTTTATGTTTTAAAGAGACTTAGGCTGCAGTGTGCAGCATGGATTGTGGAGGGCAGGGGGCAATCGTGGAACCAGGGAGGCTGGTTGGGATCTTGGCAGACTCCCCAAGAAGGCTTAATAAATGTTCAGTAACGGACAGCTGAATCCTGATGAACACGTCTGTGCCATACCCGCTATGGGATCTAGCCTAAGGGCTCTTGAGCTGACTTCCTGATCCTTCCTTTGACTGAGATCCTTCCCCTGAGGTTCAGAATACGGCACGACTCTTCTCAAGTTTTTGATATAAACAAACGTGCATCTCCAGTCATGTCTACCCAGAGCTTGCTCTGGCCAGGGTGCCTTAGCCGCCCTCTGAGAACCACAGAAGAGGACAAAACACGCCCTCGCAGCCCCCTGCAGGAGGGGAAGGGAGAGTGCACTGGACAATCCGTGCTCTGCTCATGAGGTTTGGAACCTCAAGACTTGGCTGCAAGTCACTTTTCTCCTGGGGAAGCCTAGTGTTTTCAGGTGCTAAGTGATCAGAGTGAAGTAACAACTTGCTTCTCTTCAGCTGGGAAGTGGGTTTCAAAACTCCATCCACTCAGCCTGTAGTAGGAACAGCAGCTGGAGTGACAGCAGCAAGGAGCATCCCTCGCCTCCCCGCACAAGCTTTGGAAAGCCCCAGGCAAAAAGCTATGCAGCCACGAGGGGCCTGGAGCCCATAAGGCAGGCTCTGTGGCTCTGGGCAGAGCCTCCTGCTTTTTCAAGTGTAAAATAAAAAAGATCCTGGACAGGAGGGATCTCTAGAGAAAAATGAAAGAATGCACGTAGACATGAGCTGCTGGGGAGAGGCAGCGGAGCTGACATTTGCTGCAAAGGGAAGAGAATAGCATCGCCGCAGAGGGACCCGGCATCTGGCAACACAGGTCTGTGCAGCTTATCTTTGTGGAGGCCTCTCTGTTTCCTGAAATCCCCAGCGGAGGAGGCAAAGGCATCTGGAAGTGTATCAGAAGAAACTGGCAGGTGGGGGCTGGCAGTGGCAGTTCTCCTGCAACTCTGTCCCTCGAAGCGGCATCTGGGCAAGTCGAGAATGCTCTGTTTTCCAGGACTGAGCCTGGATCTGGTTTCTCAGGGAGATGGGCACAATGAGCCCCACTTGCTAGAGGTCTTTAACAAAACAGCATTGCCTCGCGCTGTCCAAAAGTACACACCTCTGCACCCAGGGCGTGTTGTAGGCACTTGGGAGATCTAAATCCCTTCATTCATGTTTGCATTGTCTGAACACCTCCTAAAGGGTGCATGCTCCACACATATACTTGGAAGAAATAAATGAAGATTATTTTGGAATCATGTTCTAACAATCCACTTGGAAATGTAAACCTAAAGCAAAGGTGACAACTAGGTGAATTTAGCCGCAGCTGTGATATGACGGTAGATCTTGTAGGTCAGAAATTGGCTAATGGGAGCCCAAGCAACAAATGTGGCATGTGGCTTGTTTATGTAAATAGAGATTTATTCAAACATAGTCAAACCCACTTGTTTACATGTGGCCCATGGGCTGTTTCTGAGTTGCAGACTTGAATAATCCCCATAGAGACAATAGCCTGCATGAGAAGCCTGAAATATTCACTGTCTGGTCCTTTACAAAAGAATTTGCCAGTTTCTGATCTAAGCAATTATCTGGAATTAGCAGTTCTAGGGTGAGATCAAGGATTCCATGTTCCTAAGAAGCTTCCAGTGACATTGATACAAACCAGCTTCTAAGCACTTTCTTTCCCAAAACAAAATGAAAACACAATGAACCAATCAAGACCCAACCATGTGTAAGGTGTGCACTTGGCCCTGCAGCATCACATCACTAGAATCAGCCACAATCAGTGAAAGCCCAGGGCCTCCTTCCTTGCCTCATGGGCCTCACTGATTAATAACAAGCCCAGCAGCATTCACCAAAGAAAGGACAGAACATTCCCATTCAGTCTGTGAGCCGCCAAAAAACTAGATAGACACCGCAGTGAGGTATCTATTGCCTTTCGACCTCTGGCATCTATTCCCCCCCTCTCCTGATGGCAGCCATTTGGAGATACTGCATTTCTTTGCATTTCCTTTCTGTGGTTTGAGCGGGGATGAACCAATGGATACAGCCCCTGATTCGGGTGTAAATCAATCAGAATATTGCATCCTCCATGGGCCATCATGATTGGTTCCGAGATGGGCACATGACCTAGTAGCTTTCCATGGAACTTTTTCAGGAACTTCTGGGGAAAATGTTCTTTCTTTCCTAGAGCATCTGTAGTCAAATAACTAGGGTCTAAGACACTCTAAGTATCTCATGACCCTGAGGAGCCCTTGCATGGGCAGGATCTAGAATGAAGAAGACAGATTCAAGTGAGAAGAAGAGGTAAGAAACCTGGTGATCTTGTACAATTCCTCCAATCAGATACTATCTTCTTGATCCAGGTACCTACTCATGTAGGTTTGTGTTATATGAATCCATGCATTCCCTTTTCTTCTGCCATTTGAGATCAAGGTTTCTGCTTGGCAACAGAGAAACAATCATCCTGATGGAAAAGTTACCCTGTGACTTTCCTTATTGCTGTAGCTCAGCAGCTCATCCAGGTGCAACCCTGCTGTGTGTGGAGCCTTTTTCTCAGACTCCTGATGTCTGAGCACATTTTGGCTCCTCTGCACACGGAGCATTACCAGGCAGCTGCCCATCTTGGGGTAGGGCACCTGCAATTCTGGCCATTACCAAAGCTGCTACTGCTCTTGGGCCTGGTAACTCTAAACTCTCCAACAGCAACCAGTTCATGTGACAACATTCATCAGTTTGAGAAGAAAGGTCCTGGGGAAAGGGCCCAGGAATCAACTCAAGGCCTCAAGTCAATTGAGCAAAGAACCACTAAAGAACTTAGCAAATGGCAGCTCGCCCCAGGCAAAATTACACCAGATAATGGGGTTTTTTTTTTGAGTACCATTTCATGTTCTTCTTGTGTCTTCTCAATCCTAAATTAACCAGTGTTGGTGTACTCATCTCTCTCTCCCTCCCGCCCATCCCTTTCTTCTCTTCTCTCTTTTCCTTTCCTCTCTTCTTCTTTTCCCTGCCTCTTTCCCGCTCTTCCTCTCTCCCCCCCTCTTACTCCTGCCAAAACAGCTTTCATTTAGTAAACAGATTAGAAAGGGTTTTATTGGACAATCCACAGGAGTCAGGTTCACAGGCTTCTGAATTAGATAAATCTGGATTTGAATCCCAGGCCCACTATTTACTAGGTATGTGAATATGGATAAAAAATAAACTCTCTGAATCCTGGTTTGTTTATTATAAAAAATATTTACCTTGCTGAGTTATCATAGGGAGATGGGATAATGCATATGGTGTTACAGTGGTACCTCAGTTCATGAACTCAATTCTCACCACGATTCTGGTCACAAACTGAACTGGATGAGAATCGAATCGAATTTCTCCATATGGTCAACATTGAGCCTAATCATTGAATTTGAATCATTTCTCATCTAATTTGTTTTGTCACCAGAATTGTGGAAAGGATCAAGTTTGTGAACCAAGGTATCATTATAGTTGATAAGACTCTTACTGAATAATAAAAACAATATTAAATATTATTACAGTCAAAATGTTAATATTGCTTTAGCCTCTCAGAGGTATTTTCATTGTCACTGGAATCAATCCCTTCCTTAACCCAACATTAGGAACTCTACTTGTCAGAGTTTTGGTGCAGCAACAGACATGTCCCTAGGTTTGAGTTCCATAGGTGGCCACTTCATAATGAGATGTGAGATTTCATAATGGGTCCAGGGGCCCTTCACAGACTGTAGGCAAGACCTAGAGTTTAAGAAACATGGGCCATATATGTGGAAGCCAAAAGAGAGATTCTAGAGCGTTGGTGTGGCCATTAGGTGACATGCAGGCCTTAAGAATCCAGTTCTTAGAGGCCACTGTCACCACTGAATTCTGACTAACAGGTTAGTTTATGGTGGGATGGCCATATGCCTCCTGCCATACAAGCTTTCTTTCTGTTTGGTCAAAGGCAGCATCAACCTGTGAGTAAATCTGTAAGTGGGTTCCCTCCCATAAACTAGGACTACCTCAGAGTCCATCTACTGGCAACAGTGTCTGAGTGAAAGGGCCCCAAAGAAAGAAAAGTAGTTTATTCATTCCAAGAGGCATTTCTAGCATGCGTGCTTAACTGAAAATAGAGGGGACTAATGATGGTAAGCACATCCTTGGCATCTCCAGTCCATCTAACAGTATATTATACAGTATTATGAAAGCCATGCTTCCTTCATATAGTACTCATTCATGACTTGTACATTATTTGAGCCAATAACAAATGTCCCAAAGTTCCGAATCATTAATATTGGGTGTGTTACCCAGTGGATTTGTGCCATATGAGCAAAACTTTACTGTTTCCCATTTTGGAAATTTCACATTCCATTCAAATTTGTGAACCTCATAACTCCATACTAATACAAATTAACATTTAAAAACAATAACAAATAATGTTCTGCATGGGGCAGATCAGACATAAGACTTCTGATAAGAAACAAGGGGTAATGTTGAAGATTTCAGGTTAGCATATTGTGTTGGAAAAGTAAAAGCTGTCCTGTTTTCACTCCTCAAGTGTGTGGGAGGAATTATTAAGTTATTTTCATAAGTTTGAGGCTCTATAATTAATTTCTACTAAATCCATGGAAAAGTTTAGTCTTTTCAATAATTTTCTCTCCTATCTTTTCCCACAAGACTCTTTGAATCTGACAATTTTTTTCTTTTCAATTAAAAAAAAGGGAATTGAACAGATGTGCCCCATGAGGGCTGGCAGTACTTTCAAGAACTGGTAATAATTTATTCAGGTCTGTATATAGTAATAAAATAGATATTTACATACAAGATGCACAGAAACATGCAGCAAACATCCATAGCTCTTTGGTACAGTAGTGTTTCTTGTTGGAACACACAGGAAACTTTCATATATCAGAGATCACTTATGACAGCCCTATCTTCTGTGTAAAAGGTCATCTCCCAGCAGAAGAATCGCTCGCCTAGTTAAAGGGATACTAATTTTTAAGCGCTCTGCCAAGCTGGAGACGGAGGGAATGAGTAAGAGAAGGAGATGTCAGATTTCAAATGCAGGGCACGATCGCTGCACGCTTGGATGCTGAGCTGGTAGGAGGGGGAGAAGAAACCTCTATTTAGAGATGATTGGAAAAGATCAGTGCTACACACTACACTTGAGAAGGAATGGGGGAGGCTGTACTTTCTTTTCTTTGGTTGTGACAAAATGGCCGCCATGGGAAGAGGAAGCAGCAGCAAATGGCAGCAGTAGGGCATCTTGGATGCTTGAGGAGATGCATCTGCTCAGGACTGCAGTGGGATGGTAGGAGGTTTTTAAAGTTAGGATGACAAAATGGGATACATTCTGATGGAAGGGACAGTTGACAAGAAAAATGGCTATGCAACAGCACAGATTGATGACTGGTTTAAAAAAAAAAAAAAAAAGGACCCTAGGAAAGTATCTTGACCCCATAAAGCAAAGAATCTGCCATATTTTGGCCAGTTTATATAGCCATGCCAATTCAAGGAACCCAGAATACTTTGGCAAATGCTAGCAACTACTTTGAAATATCCTGTTTAAAGTGACTCTGACTTCCAGAGATAAGTGGGGAGGATTTGAAGGCACATGCAGGGTTATTCCTAAGCGAACCAGCCAGGCAGCCAAAGCAGATCTCTGCCCTCCCCTACTTCCTTCCTCTCTGTTGGCTCCCAGGCTCCCTTCCTTCCAGAGCTTAGGACTTCCTTGCTGTTCCTGGTTGCACGAAGCACCCTGTTTAAAAACCTCTGTGACAACCAGCCAATCTGATACATTAATATGGGTCAGTGTGTTTTCCCTCCTCAGGACATCCTTCCATGTAGTTAGGCCTGATCCTTCACAAGGCAGATGCCCAAAGCAAAGAGAGTGAAATCAGAAAGAATTTCAGACACTGTGTACAACTCCCTCTGGGGCAGCTCTGGGGCTGTAGCCTTCATATTACTGTGACAGAGAAATGGTCACGCAATGACCATCATATCTTACAGGTTTACATATGTGTGCTTGGTCTCCTTGTCTCACCACTCCCAAAACACACTCACACAAATACACATCTCCACACACAATTTTACACATATGTATGCTGTGCATGAACATGACACTGCAAGCACATGCAGAACAGTTACACTCACTTTATTTTCTAGTGCCCCCAACCTGCCCCCAGGATCCTGTGAACCAGGCATTGGCAAATTATGGCTCCTGGGTCAAAATGAGCCTGTAGCCCACTTTATAAAGTCTTATTGAACATAGATGGGCCCATTCATTTGTGGATTGCTTATGGCCACCTTTGGATTGTAACAGGGTATATGACAGTAATCATGACAGAGATCATATCATCTATAAAGTCTAAAGTCTTTATTCTCTGGCCCTGTAAGAAAAAGTTTGCTGATTCCTACTCCAGAGTAATAACATCTTGTATCTAGGAACTATGTTTGTTTTAATCAACAAAAGAAATTCCCCTCTTTTAAAAAGTGATTAAAGTGATTAAAATTCTCTTAAATTCACAGAAATGCATAATCAGAAGACATATTTTAGATGATTAGTCCTACTCGTAGCTTAGTATATGATTTTCCTCCGGAATATCTGAGACATCTCTGTCTTGACAGCTCACAGTTGCTCATAGAGAAGCTTGTGCAGCTCTGTTGGAAAGTTCTTTTTAATCTGGACCCAAAAGTCTGATTTCTTACAATTTCCCCCAGTTGGGTCCCACTCTGCCCTTTGGGGACGCTCAGGAGAAGAGGATAATTTCTTTTATAACTGTGTACCAAGGTTCTGCAGGGGATCGACATGCCTCACCTTTGGTCTTGCTTCTTTGGATTTAAAAATCCCCAGTCCGGTCATTCGAGAGATGCAGATGAAAACAACACTGAGATTCCACCTAACCCCACAAAGAATGGCTGCTATCAAGAAATCAACAAATAACAAATGCTGGCAGGGGTGAGGAGAGAAAGGAACCCTTCTCCATTGCTGGTGGGAGTGTAGACTGGTGCAACCACTGTGGAAATCAGTATGGAGATACCTCAAAGAACTAGGACTACAGGTCCCATTTGACCCAGCTATTCCCCTGCTAGGTATCTTCCCAAAAGAATTGAAAGAATCACACCACAGTGATATATGTGCACCCACGTTCACGGTGGCACAGTTTGTAATAGCTAAAGCTTGGAAACAGCCCAAGTGCCTATCAACTGGAAACTGGATAAAGAAGATGTGTTTTTTAAAAATAAAATGGAGTACTACTCAGCCATAAAGAATGAAAAACTAGAGTCATTTATAGCTAAATGGATGCATATTGAGGCCATACTCTTAAGTGAAATAAATAAGACACACATGTGTAAATACTGAATAGTTTCTCTAGTGTGAGAAACTGATAGTGTAAACAAGAGTTAAAATGATTAAAATGAATAATTGATAATTTGAAATAGGAAGAAATGGTCCAAAGATGAAGGAGTGAAGGGAGGGGAAGGGGAAAGGAAAGGAGGGAAAGGAAAAACTATGAGAAAAGAAAAAAAATGGAAATGAAATCTATGTAAATAGGGAAGGGTGGAGGGGGTAAAGGGTGCACAGATAATGGGGGGGGGGAATAAGAACCAAGATATATCACGTACAGGTACAAGCAACCAATGATAAATGTAAACGAATTGTATACCTAAAATGTACCAATAAAAGAACTTAGAAAAAAAAATAAAAATAGAAATAAAAATCCCTAGTCCCTTGATCTATTTCTTGGGTGCTATGGCATCAGGTCCCCTGCCACTGGTGGCCGAGTATTACAAGCACATTAAGTCCCAACTATGCAGATACTGAGTGCCTCTTCGAGTGGGGCGTTCATTCCTAGCCACCAGCCTTCTGATTGTTCACCAGGGAAGGGCTGGGTGGGGGCTTCTAGAAGGTAAAAAGTGGGGCCTGAGCACTCTTTCTGAAGCAGCAGGTACCAGTGAGCACCAATGTCCAGTCAGGGGCCCCGCTGTCCCTGTGGATGGCCATGCCATGACACCGAGTTGGCGGCGGGAGGTCCAGTGGGGATTCCATCAGAAAGCCTGTTCTGCAGAACGGTATATTTGAATTTACCACTCAACAAATCATAAAACGGGATTGTCAGGTTCATTATGGGGAAAGCTGTGCTGAAAATAATGCCTTAAGTATGTGTTATGGCTGCTGGGGATACAACTGGTATTAGTGGCTTAAGGGGCTCAGGAAATTTCCATGAGACCAGAACAAAGGAACAGCCAGCTCTTCATGAGAACAATGGAGGACGGACCCTTTTTCTTACATTGATGAAGGGACATCTTTCTTGTTATATAAAAACTTGCTTCTCAAGGCACCCCTGACTCCCACCAGCACACCACATTGGAGCCACTAAGGAGGAGGTTTAAAAAATTATTAAACATCCCTCCCACCCCCAAAGAGGGCTCAATGAGGTCTCATTCCATGGTAATGAGCTCCAGTTTAACATGATCATTATTTCTGACATTAAAGGCCCAAGAATAGTGTCATGTGCCCAGAAGCTATATATTTTTTTAAACCGGCTAATCCCAGAAATAAAAAGCTGCCATGAGGAGCCATGAGTCAGGGCCTGTAGAAGTGCTTTAGGACAGAACATATTGATCGAACCAGACGTGGAGCACAGTCCACCCAAGACCCCTACCCACCTGGCAGGGCCCCCAGTGTCCGTCATCACTGTCCTCTTGGCCAAGACTACTAAAGGTTATGCAGTGACCCCCCAGTGAGTAATTAAGGGCTCAGGGGAGGAGGTAACCTCAAATGGAATCTGGAGTTGAGGCCTTATGGTATCATTTGTGCCCAAATGATATGACTTTGGGAAAGCTACCTAAGTTCCCCTAGCCTTGGTTTGGCTCATCTGTGAAAGGAACTAGTAGTAGTACCCACTCCTGGGTCAGAACAAAACGAAGTGGGATGTAGAAAACTAAGATTCCAGCACAACAGAGAGAATGAAAGCACCCCCAGGACAATGTTAGGGGACATCTGAGGCGACAGCTGGGCTCTGGGCTGCAAGATGAACCAGTGCCAAATGGGGAAAAGTCAGAAGCCTCTGGGGGGACTTTCATGAGAATAGGAAGTTGATCAAACAGCCACCAGATGTGACTATATTGAGAGGTGATACATACAACTCGGGACAGTTTGTGGACATTTCTATGATTACTAAATAGAAAACTAAGAGCAGCAAAACCAGAACTACTGAAAACAGCTGTGCAGGAAAGGTAAAGAAATCACAACACACTTTGTGACTCAGCTAGGCTAACTACTGGGCTGGAGAAAACAATAATATGAGAGTGAGAGGACTGAAATTCCAAGTGGTTTTTTTGAAGGGAGATTTAAAAGAGAACCAGGCCTATTTTTCTGCAATGGGAACTCAATAGTACCTAAAAGTGGAAATCAAGAAATAGCAATAAAACTATGGTATTCATAGGTGCAAATGTCTAAAGAATCATTTAAAATAACTGAAAGAGTTTATTTCTAGGGAATAGAAACTGGGTAGCAGACTTTGGAGGAGAGACTGTATTTTTGTAATAAGGCTGATTGGACTACTCAAATCTAGACTATGTGGATAAATAACTTTGATACAAGTAAAATTAAAATTCACATTGAAATTTATCTGATCACTTGATTTGCCCACCAGTTCCTTTAGGTTTACTAAAATTAAGTCCAGAATTTGTTTCTCTTTTGGCTTTCTCAACCTTCTAATAATAAATGAAATGTTGGAGAAGTCAGGTTAAGATGTTTTCAGAAGTGTACCTTTAACAGAAAGGGTCACATAGTCAATGAGGGGAGAGGTGGCAAACTCCCGGACTTGTACATTTTACATATGTGAAGTTCATGACCGTGTGCAGCAAGGCATGTGTCAAGGGCTCTGTCTATGTGGGTCGTCTGCAGTGTATTTCCTTAAGAATGTCACTTCTGTTTCTGTTTATCCAGATGGAGACGTTCTCCAGCACATGTCAGCCCCCTGGCTCAGGGATCCCACACCTTACCATTCAATTTTTGGAACTGCACAGAGCCTCTACAAAACAACATTAAACTTCCCAGTTCACTTTGTTGATTGGCTATAAAAAGTCCACTAGGGCACAGAAAATGGGGGGATAATGGCTATTTCTGAGGATCACTCCTATATACATTTTTTTGTTGAAAACGTCAGAAATGACTATTATTCTCTTGTCTTTTCATGATCTTCTGCCATATATACTTTTAAAGCATATTTTTTTACTTAATTTCTCCTCCCTTCCTTCCAACTTAAGCTTAATCTTTCCTTGATGAAATCCACATGTCCTTTGTCCCAGTGAGCTCTTCTTCCACACTCCTGACAGTATTTTGCCATCCTGACGCTGCAGGCAGTTCCTGGTGGCCCCCTTCTCTCCCACACCCTTTGCATTCAGACCTCCCCATCTAGCCAGCCACAAACACGCCAGTTCCTGTGAGAGCAAAGTTAGGATCTCCAATGTGAAGCAGAGATGAACACAGACCTAAAGGATTCTCTTTTGAGAGAACTCACGTCTTTAAAGTCACTAGAGATAGAATGTATTTCTTTTGGAAGTATGTATGGGCACATCCTCAGGTGAATCTTCCTCCTCTGATACACTGTGTTCTTTGCCAGCTCCAGTCGCACCAGTGAGCACTGGCAAGTTGAGACCTGATCTCCAGAAAGAACACAGGGACACCTGCAGAGGAACACATCCTCTTGGGGCCACCACAAACTTACCGGGTCAAAGAGCTGCAGCAAAGGAAAGTGCCAGAAGATACTGAGTTGCTAATCAAGAATAAGAATTCTGTAGTAGTTTTCTATCTCTGCGCCACCAACTAGACAGATGCCCTACTTAACATTTTAAAACAATGAAAAGAGGCAGGACACAGAGGTGCCTATCATAGTACAGAAAACCCTGTTAAATTATAAAAGCTAGCATAACACCAGATTTGTTTTTATTAACTGAGGCTTTTATGTGGTTCCAGCGCAAATCAAACTTTGTAGCCTTTACCTAACATTTCCAGAGTACTTCTATGAGCCAACTACTGACCCAAGCTCCTTACATTCATTTATCTTAGGTCCTCAGATCATTCTCCCATTTGACAGGCAAGTAAACTAAGGCCCAGAAAAGTAAATAAATCTGCTTAGAGTTTTAAATCTAATGAGTGGGGGAGCCAGGAATTGAACTCAGATCTGATCCTAAACACCACATGCTTCTTCACTAGCGCAGTGACCCTCAATGAGAAGTGACTTTTTCCTACCGAGGACATTTGGCAATGCCTGGAAGCATTTTTAGTTGTCACATCTGGGGATGAGAGTGCTGCTGGCATCAACAGGAAGAAGCCAGGGATGGTGCTAGGCACCCTGCAATGCACAGGACAGTTCCACACCAGAAGGTCATCAGCCCCAAATGCCAACAGGGTCAAGACTGAAAAACCCTGCTGCGCATGCTTTTCTTGATGAAATTCTGAAATAATTGCCCATGCATCACCCCTAGCACCTACAACAACGTCCAGCACACAGTAGGCTGTTCATAGTTTTATGACTATAATCAAATGGATTATTTTTTCTGAAATGACTGAAGCCCTTCTACTGCTACATAAAGGATACCAATTGTTTTTTTTATTTTTCATAAGCAACTATGTGACTAATGTTTTTAAAAGGCCCATGGACTGCAGATACTCAGAATAGAGGCCTTGATGTAGAAAACTCCCTACAGACTGCACAAAAGTCTCACTAATACAAACCCTAGTTATTCACTTTACGTGCAGAAATATAAGACATCGACTGATTTGTTCCCCTGTGTGCCAGCAGTCCCATAGGACTTTGTTAAATATGCTCATATGTACACCTTAGGAAGAGTTACACTTTTAACAAGGTTTAGAAGCAAACAATGCTTACTAAAAAATTCTTGGGGTGTTTTTTCTTTGTTATTTCATAGTCATCACCCTACCTGGAATAAATGGGACAGAGCCTTAGAGGGATGTGGCCACTCTGCTCAAGGTAGGGGAAAGTGGCCGAGGGGCCTCCGTAGACACAGGGAGTCAGAAAGCTGCAAAGAAACAAGATTGCCCATAAGCCTCTCGGTGGGCATCTCTCCCAATTTCTTCGTAGTTTGTAGGATGGGTACAGGCTTATGGAGAGGAGAGCACAGGGATTAGGTCGAGCACACGGTAAGTGAAGACTGGTTCCTTTACAAATGTTTTCCACGGTGCAAGCATGCCATGGGGGATCAAAGAGAAGTGGAAGGCTGTGTTTTATCTTCCTAACCTCCTTTTGGAGCTTTGATGGTTTTTAAAGGGGGAACCAAAACATTTACTTGTTAAATTCTAAGAATCATTTAATACTTTCATTCATTCATTCAACACATGCAAGTGGTAGGGCGTCCTCCGGGGTACATGGTTACGCTCCCTGGTAGTCAGATGTGGCTATGTGCAATGGGTCCTCGCTGTCACAGGTGAGTGGGAAAGACAGGAGCAGCTTCTCTGACGAGATCTTGATGTTGCTCCTGCAGGTGGTGACAGTACCCTTGGTGGTGATGGAGCACTGTGCCAGAAGAAACCAGATCAGCCTTTCTGTGAGCAAGAATCTGGTTACTTTATTCTTTTGGCTGCCCTACTGTTGGGCCTCTTGGTCACAGTCTTTGTTACTTATATGGATACCTAATCCATGGAGCTCCTCGTGTATATGGAGTTTTTGTGCCAGGCAGACAAAAAATACCAAAGGTAATCAGGGAAAAGGAATGCAGAGTAAAGTGAAAGGGCCAGGGCAAAAGCAAGGATGGCCTAGCAAACCTTCTAGTGTTTCTTTTGTACCCTCTAGGACAAACGCTGTTCAGCACTGCCAGGGGAGGGAGGAAGACTGCGCCACAGTTGGTGATGCCAACTGACATCAAGCATCCCCTTTCAGTGGGGCACTGGTGCTGGTGTGGGGGGGCTTATGAGAAGAGGCTGTTAAATTTTTAGGAGCTGCATATGCTGATTATTCAATAGGGCTGTATCGTGGAACTCATGGTGGGGGCATCTATACCACAGAAATCCTGCAAGTCAGGACCTTCTAAACATGTGTGAGAGCCTCTTTGTCAGCACACCATCTTGGAGGCTCAGGTTTGACAGAGGCATGGTGTGGGACCCCCAGGCCCACCCGTGCACATACACAGGGTCTTGTCCCTGCAGGCAATGACACATCATTTACAGTGTACAGCGGCAAAACCCCACAACCGGGAATGCCTGTGACATGCAGACCTCGTCTCAGGGCAGCTCCACTGCCATCAGCAGGGGATGACAAGTGCCACTGGGACATAAGCAAACCCAGGAAAGCATCAAGGAGAAGGTTGGAAACCTGAGAAGTCAGATTTTGCAGGAATTAATTCTTAGAAAAATAGGAAAATATTGTTTCTCCTAACAATAGTCACAAAAGATCTGCGGACTTGCGTATCTTTCCTTTGGGGCACGGGAGGAAACAATGCAGTAGATTCCTGGCCCAGGGCAGGAAGATCAAGCAAACTCCCAGCCCTTAGGTGCCCAGGCATCTCTCCACCCATGCTCCTGGACACAGAACACCTCACTGCCCTTTGCAAAGGCAGCACATTGTTCTTTATAACCTTTCTCTTTTTCTCTACTCAGTGTTGGCATTGTCTCCACCACACCTATTTCATTGACTCCAAGATGCTATTTCACGAAGGTGCAAATGGGTTGATTAGTTTATTCAGGAGTATTGACATGCTACGGGCACTGGGGCACTGGAGCATGCAGCCCCTCTCCCTGCACGCTCCAGTGCGCCGTGGTTACCTCAACCGGTCTCCACCAGGAATTGAGTGCTGGTTTGCCTCAGCACTGGGGGCTTGGGAGATGTGTCATTCCAGCATCTTCCTAATTATGATTTTCAGAACATGCAGCTGTCTGGACATAACAGGGCCATCAAAAGTGCATGGAAGGAGTGTGTGTGGGGGGCGCTGCTCAGAAGGTGTACCTATGGACTCACTGGGCTGAAGAATGGGGAAAACCAGAGTCAATGTATTATTGTCTGTGCACAGCTGGGGTTGTGTGTGCACACATGGGCCCCCACACACCCAAAACCCACGACAGCCTCTCTGAGGGAGGCTTTCCTTTGGAGATGCACCATGAATCAGAAAACACTAAGTCTGTTAAGGAATCACAGAAGTCAACAAACTCAAAGCTTCACATTTTCAAGTAAGGAAACAAGACTCAGAGAGGTTAAATGATTTTCTTAAGGGCACACAGCTAATCAGAGCAGATGTAATTTCTTGCCTTCCCATTCTCATAAGCAAGTTCCCCCTTATGCAAACTGCCAAGTCTGAGTTCTAACACCTCAAATTCCCTGTGGGTGCATTGGGTGCATGTGCATACAGCTGTTGGCATATGATGGTGGCTTTCACCTCTCCCATAAGACAGGAAGTAAAAGGCAGGGATGGCTCAATTGTTCTCTTAGGCAAGGAGATCCGGGTAAAAACAAAGAACCAGTAGCTCGATCTCCAAGAGGTCAGCCAGGCTTTCTTTTCTCCCAAGCATCCAGGGATACATTTTCAGTTTCTCTCTGTCTCAATCTTACATATCTCTAGTAATATGATTCTGGATGAATTTTAACAAATGCAGACTGAACGGGACTCTTCTAGCTTCTCCTGAATATCGGGTCTGCAAAACCTGTAAGGAGTTTTGGTGGAAAGTTCAATAATGGGAAAACAGACAGCTGCCTGGGTCCTCACTGAGGGGAAAGGTTCTCCCGAGTTGGTGGCTTATGGCCATTCTTTGTTATTGTTCTTTAAAAAGGGATAACACTGCAGAGTTGGAGGCTCACCTTTGCTCTTGGGTTTAATTGCTGCAAGAGCCATTTATTATGTTGCGTTCTTCCCCAGAGGGGACATTATCCTTTACAGCAACCAGGCCTGGCTATGTTTGGCTCATCTAACTGCCACTGAAATGAGTCCCATCACCTCGGGGTAATTCTGGGTCAGCTCTATCGCCAGGGCTGGCTGGCTCCAGTTCAGGAAGGTCCTCTTGAAAAGAAGAAGGGCAGGAACTGGGATTTTTTTCCCCTTCTTTGAATTTTGCATACAACTCTCTCCCAGCCCTGTAATGAGAAAACATCCATCATCCATCTTTCCCTGGGTACGTCGGAGGCCGTCGGAGCTGTGCATGATTCTGCTCATCGTACACACACAGGCAGGGATTGGGAAATTGCCTTCCCTGAGAAAAATACATTCCTTTCCACCTTCCCAGATGGCTCTCACAAATGAAAGTGCTTTGTCATTTTTAATGCCCGGTGTTCCCTTTTTTCCCTTTGACTCTAGTCACAATCCAGTTGATAAAACCCACAGGTATTTGGTTGCTTTTAAAAAAATATCCTTAAAGCTCAGAGGACCATTGGAACCTGCCAGTGTCCCCTGGCATGGTCTCCCGCTGTTACACAATGAAGAAATGGCTGAAAGGAGAGGTTCTTTCTGCTCCCAGGCCTGCTGCAGTGTTTGGATAGAAGGAGACAGTGGGATGGATAAGCAATAGTACCAGATATTCATCTTCCTACGCATCCTAAGCCCTGCCTGTCCCCCCTTGATGGCCAGCTCTGACCAACAGGAATTAACGGAGGTCAATGTGCTTTGCAAATGAGAAAATGCATTAAAGATTCAAGTTATTATTATTTTTTAAATGTCTCCAGCCTACAATTTGTCATAGACACCTATCACTCTGTTTAGACAATTGGGTAATTGTTCCTCCTGCTGGAGGGAATGAGAATCTGCCTTGGAGACTCGGATCCACCAGTGGAGGGTGATGCACAGAGAGTCCTGTTAGCACAGGCCTTAGACTCCATGGAGGTTTGTAGATGCCCGAAGACTAACAATACCCTTTTCCAGAAGACAGCATCAAGTTTTTAAGAGGCAAGTTAGTAGAAAACCCTGATTCTAGCATCAGAAAAATGTCACCTCTAAAATATGCGTAGGGGGGCCAATATATTGGAATCCAAAGATGCGTTACATGAGGGGTTTGTTGCTCCAAAGTTACTTCAAAACAGAATCCTCTAAAAATGTGAAGATTTCCCACATATCTACCTTCACTTAAGATTGGTTTATCTAGGGCTGGGGATGTAGCTCAGTGGCACTGCACCTTGCCTCACAAGCTCAAGGCCCTGAGTTCAATCACTGGTACCAAAAAAAAAAGGAAAGAAAGAAAGATTGGTTTATCTTCAGTTCTTTGTGATCTGTCTATTTATGTATTTATCTATATTGGTTTTAACTTTTTTGCCTTTTCTTGATCACATCGTCTACTCATACAATAAGAGTTAACTGAACCCAAGTAATTAATTATTCAAGGGAACCCCTTGTCTCCTTAGGGAAACATGAACACTGTTGTGATGCAGGAGATTCTTGCTTCTCAAATTGTCTGTGGGGAAGGACATTTCTGTTGCTGTTGTTAGCATACAATCCTTCTAGGCAGGATACCTTTGAAAGCTACCTAAAAGATGAGTTGCTAGAAAAATAAAATGTTGCTTGAATGTTGTAAAGTGTCAGATTGCTATGAAGATTTCTAAATTCTCACTTTGAGATTCTGTACTTGTTGAGGCCCTATGCAGAAATACTTTGAGTAGCACTGATATAGAAGCAATTGTTTTACTCTCTTCCTATTGCTCAAATTCCAACCAGGCAACTTGTACCTTCTTAACTTTATTGAGAGCTGGCAAATCCAACATTTTAATAGCAGGGTCTTCATGTAAAACCTTCATGTAAGATAAGAAATCAATTGATAACTAAGATGGAGGACAGGTAATATCAATATGAATTACACAAGGTGTTGTCTGAGAATAAATCAGGAAGTAACCCTAAGGCAGTGATGGCAAACTTTTTAGAGAGCACAGTGCCCAAACTGTAACTCAAAACCCACTTATTTACTGCAAAGTCCAACCCTGCAATTTAACCTGAATACATACTGAGGTTTAGCTTAAAAGAAACAACAACTCATATCATTAGCAAATAATGACAGTTTAACTTCTTCCTTTCCTATCTTTATTCCTTTTATTTCTTTCTCTTGTCTAATGGCTGTGGCTAATTTTTCCAAAACTATATTGAACAAGAGTGGTGATACTGGACATCCTTGTCTTGTTCTTGATTTTAGTGTGACGGTTTTCAGTTTTTGACCATTTAGTATGACATTGGCTGTTGCTTTTTCATAGATAGCCTTTATTAAGTTGAGATAAAGACCCTCTATTCCAATTTTCTGCAGGGTTTTTACATGAATGGGTGTTGAATTTTATCGAATGCTTTTTCTGCATCTATTGAGATGATCATATGGTTTTTGTCCTTGACTCTGTTCATATAGGGATGAATGTAACTGTACTGTTTACCTAAAATGTACCAATAAAGTTAATGGGAAAAAAAAAGAAAATTAAGGAAGACTTTAAAAAAAAGAAAAAAAACTCATACATTAACATCATTTGTCTTAAAAGAAAAGCAATATGTGTGCCATAGGTTCACCACCACTGCCTTAAGGTATGGCAGAAATTGGGAAGGGCTTGGAGCCGGTTGCAATATAAAAAAAATTAAACTTATTCCTAACCTCTGTTCCATGAGCTCATGGAGACAGTTAAAACCAGGCTGGACCAAAGAACAGAAAATGAGTGAAGGTTGTGAGCAGTGCATACACACAAGTGTGTATGTGCATGCGCATGGGTGGGTACATAGTCCACCTGGTGGGCAGACAGATTGGTGCTGAGTAAGGAAGGGGAGAAAAAAAGGTTGAAGGAGCATTTTCAGAAAAGAGGTCCAATTTATATCCATGGCTCTAATTGGTTTGTTTGCGGTGAGCAAGGAGAAGGGGCAGTGGGGAACGTGATGGAGTGAAACAGTGAGGGCTGCGATTCCCCTGCCTGATGAGTGGGAGAGAAATTGTTAGGAACCAAGCCAGTCCCGCAGGGGTTCATTAAGTGACTGGCCCTCCACAATATCCTGTCATTTCCAACCTGGATACGTCAACATTAGCCAGCTTTTCAGTATGCAGTTGTGCATCTGCCAGGGTGTGCGAAGGCTGGGGAGCGTCCGCTTACCGGGTGTGTGTGTGTGTATATGTGTGTGTGTGTCTGTGCCCTTTCTTAGGGATGCAGTTATGTTTTCCATGGGAATTAGACTCACGAAGGCACATGCAATTAAAAAAAAGGCAAAAGGTGCTTTCTTACTGAAACACAAATTTGCTTTGACACTTAAAAAAGTACCGTGGAGTCAAACAATAGGGAAACCAAGAAAGGATCTGAACTGGGCAGGCGGGAGATAGCTGGAAAACTCAAAGGCAGCCGTGGCAAACACCTCCGAGTGGGAACTTCTTAAACCGCCTCTGAAAGGGAGCACTAGCAGCATTTGTCTCCAGATTGTGAGGCCTGTCAGTCATGGGGCAGGGGGGCGGGTGTGCCCAGGAGCCAAAGTTAAAGGGAAGAGTGAGGAAAGGATGAATGGTGAATCAGCCAAAGGAGCTGACTGCCTAAAATGGCTCAGTGCCGGTGGCTTCTAAGTCACTGGTGCTCTGGCTTTAGGTCTCAGGATGTTCCCTTCCAGGCAAGGATGGAAGCCAAACTCTTGGGAGAAGTCTCTTTGGGGATCCCACAAATTCAGATCCTAGAAAAGAACGAAGAGAAAACAAACCAACCAATCCAGAAATGCTCCCTGCCCTGCCCGTGTAGGGACTCTGAGGGCTCAGCCTGTCAGGAGCCACCAAGCATCCAGCTTCAAGGGCTGGGAAAGCTAAGGCCATCGGAGGGAAGCACTCACCCCACACCCCTCGGCCCTATAGCCCCAGGCAGGACAGCGGCCTCAACCTCTGAGCAGAGGATGCCCCTGCAGGTGCAAATGAGGACCTGACTTCTGGCTCCATCCTGTGCTTTGTGAGGGTTTCTTGGACCAAACCATCCAAACGGAAGACCTGAGGCCATGGAAGGGGCCATCTTTCCTTTCACCTCCACTTTTTAAGATGGGTATGTGCTCTGAGGACGCCCTGGGATGAATCTCGACTCGGAGTTCAAGCTGTGGATCAGAATCTTCCATTACTAACAAATTATAACCAGAGGGAGCCACAAAGAGACCATTAAATCACATCACCTACCCCTCTGCCAATACACAAAGAGAGGCAGAGCTAATTGGAATGACTGTTACCAGACACCATCCGCTGAGTACCTACCATTACATTTTAACTGTATCATAAGGGTGTAGGAGAATGAAGTAGGGGTCATCATTATTAATTATTATCATCTCCATTTTACACAGAAGGAGTGTACATCTCGGTGTCTGGGATGTCCCACCAAGCCCAGCCCATCTTCGTCCACAGCCTCACTCTTAGCACCTCAATCTACTGCCCCTCCAAGTCCTAACCATCACCATTTCCCAAGCACTTGCCAAGTGTGAGGCCCACACTAAGCCCTTTACTTACCTTACCTAATTACCTCATTTGGTTTTCAGGGCTACAGACCAAGGTAAGCTGACTTTCTGCCTCCCTGCACTTATGAGCTTGCTCTTCCCACAGTCACATCATCCTCAGACCCCGTAAAATGGTCCAGGGTGGCAGAGAAATCACTTCCGGCCACGAATGTGGCTATTACAGACGGCCATGATGGGCCCTGGGGCTGTTGTTCTTCAAGTCTGATACGAGCCTCTGGATAACTCGGAAGGGAACCTTTTAACCCTCATCGTTATCACCATCTGCTCTGTTCCCAGCATTGACGACCAAAGCCAGAAAGGAAATAAGGGAAGACTTTCAGAGTAATGTTTCCTTTGCCAACAAACAGAAGGCAAATAGAAGCTTCCTGAATCTTTCTAAACTTCGGGGGGCCAGATTTGAAATGAATGCCAATATTTCTATCCAAATACTATACTGTGTTTTTCTACACTGACAAGATGGAAGAGGCTTAGCTGTACTACTTAACACAGCTAAAAATCCTGTGTGATTTTTTTTTTAAATAAAGCAACATAAAATGAAAAAGAAGGCCAGGGTCCTCTCCAAACAGAACCCTGCCCTAATGAGGGGATTTTAGTTGTTTATACAGCACATTGCTTTATCTGTATAAAGCAAAGAATCTCTCCAGGTATTTTCAGTGGTTTGATCTCATCAAGCCGCATATTTATTAAAAAGAAATATAGATAGAGGGAGACGGGCCACTGTAATTACACATTAGTATATTTTTTTAAAGAAATAAAAACTGACTCTGAGTTTTTTAGTCATTGAAATGGGCTCTACACATCATGTATGTGATGTAATGACAGCTTCAGACTAGGGATGCTTTTGATGCATTATTAACCATAAAAAAGACATTAAATACCAAGCCCGAATGCCATGGGGATGCATATTTCACTAGGAATTATTTTTCAATGTATGCTTAAAGTTTATTTTGGTAAACAGATGACTGGAGGCTGTCAGAGCCGGAGTAAGATTTATGTTCATTTGGAATCTTCTTGAAAGGAGAGGAAATGTCTAGGACCCGCGGAACACCCACAGCAAAATGTAAATCTTGTCTTGGCTCCGGGGAAGGTTGGAGAGTGAGTGCCATGAAAGCAGCTCCTCTCGGGGACGTGCTTTCCAAGAGGGATCCAGTGGGATGCCTGCAAGGGCACATGCCAGGGAGGGGGACGAAGGGACACACATCCCATCATCTCTAGGCAGGAATGGCAGGGCAGAAATATCTGGACTGGGAAGCTGCCCTCACTGTGCGTCAGCTGCAAAAATCAGCCCGGACTCACCCATCCATGTCAGAATCAGTGCCATAGAGGCACCAAGAGCCATTCCCATCACGGCTGCCATGCTTCTAGTGATTCTGGTTAAGGACATGGAATTTCCTTACCACATGGCTCCTCCAGTCCTTGGTACACAAGGGAGGTACCACTCCATACATGCACAAAGCATTTCTGAGGGGCTCTGCGGCCCGAGGAGTTATCACAGACTTGCAATCAACTGGTACCTTGCTGGACCTGAATACAATTTCAGAGATAATACTGTCCAACTTTAGAACCTCCTTCTGCCTTCTTACTATTTGATATTGAAGAAGTCTCAGCCTCAAGACGCATCTATTTTGGTGGACTCACACAGCTTAATATTGCTGCTCCAGGCTCAAACATCCGTATCTATGGGATGCAAGACATTCTGTTTAATATTTGTTACATAGATACTTAACCATATACACAGGGCCAATGGGCACAGCTAACACATATGCATCCATAGAATACTTTCTTGCTCATTCCTGCCTGTACCTGAACAGCTCCAAGTGCCCAGCAGATGTTATTGCAACTCTCAGGCTGGAGGGTGGTCTTTAACAGGTCAATGATCCATGATGTGCACTAACAGGATATTAGTGGTATGAAAAATGCCTGCAAAATAGCAGAGAATGGCTTAGGAATGTATTTTCTTTTTTCAGCCTTCTCTTCTTGAGCTTTTGTTGCAACTGGTTGATATTCTCTGGCGACATTCCAGTTCCTGAATATGGCATCAAATTAGACTATGCATCTGTGTCTCTGTTTCTTAGAGGAACAATTAACTGGATCAGGGCCTCAGTGATGCATCCTCCAAGGTGGCTGATTCTGTAGTCACAGCCCTCAACAGAGGGTGACTTTGTCTGGCAGGGCATATTTTGCAATATTTGGAAATAGTTTTGATTTTTACAACTTGGGGTGCTACAAGGGTCCAGTGGGTAGAGGCCTCAGATGCTGCTGAATTTCCCCTAAAGTCTACTGCAGAGACTGCTGTCACCCCAAAGATCAACCACGCAGGAGTTAGAAGCCTCATTTGGAGCAAGTGCAAAGACGGCCATAATACTTCACAACGAGACACATCTGGGATTATGGTGGCTTCCAATGTGGTCATACTTGAAAATGAAAGAGGCCAAATGCTGGCTTTCTGCTGAATGTTGATTTGATCTTGTGTCCTTTGTTAAATGGCCAGTGGTATCATGATGTCGCCACTTCCAAGGGACCCACAGAGCTTGGCAGAGGACACTGAAGTCATCTGGAAGGGCAGTGGTATACCCGCCCTAAGGTTGAAGACATGGAGGCACAGTCCAGTTCAGTGACTTGCCAGAGGCCTTAACAGGGGTGGCAGGGTTAGGAAAAGACCACCAACCCTCCCATGTTTAGTCTCCCACCTGTCAGTCTGGAGCAGGAACCAAGATCACACTGAGGATACATGCTCCCTCCCTCCCTTTCTCTCTTGTATATAGAGGTATAGCAAAATGCAGGTTAAGTTGCCTTTAATCTTTAATTCATACACAGGACATGCTGCACAGAGTGAAATAAAGAGTAAACTCCAGAGGCAGCAAGTTCCGTGGGTTTGGCCAGATCTTCCTTTTCAAAGACAGACAGCCTGGGGAATCGCAAGGATAGCCTTCCATTGCCCTCTTAGATTCTTTTTATGGCAAAATGTTTGCTTTTATCAATTCCTACCCCAATCTCTCATTCCCACAGGCCGGGGAAAGCAAACAGTAGTTGAGGGAAGCACATCCACCCCGGCTTGTGACGGACATGGGAGACGTGAGGCCCTGGGGAGGCAGTGAAGGGTGGGAATGAGAAGGGGGCTGGGGCTGGAGGTGGTTGTGGGGAGCAGCTCTGGTGGCAGAAGCTGGAGGAGCTACGTTTTTTCTGCTTGGGTGGGGGGATTTGGCCTGGAACCTCAGTGGATGGCTGTTCATTCCAAGCCCCAGGCATTTCTGCATTAAGCAATATCAGAGCAGACACAGAGAAAGAGAATTTATTCTTGTATCCACCATAAAAGTAGTATATAGAGAAAATGATCTTGGAATGGAATTAACTAGAGAGGCTGCATGCAAGCAGAAGAAATCAGCTAGGACAAGCCCGAGTCTTTGACAGGGACTTGAGGTCTGAAGCCAACAGGGTGACAGAAGAAGGGATCTGGGTGCCAGTGACTGTAACCAGCAGCAGATGTAGCTGCTACTGGTTCGTCCTCGACACATCTGCCCTTTGCAGTCATCCCAGGGCAGCCTGGCCAAGAAATGAAGGCAACTCAGATCCCAGCAGCTGGAAGGGCTGCAGTTCAAGGAATGGCAAGTGCTGTCTATAAGCCCCCGGGCTGGGAACACTTGTTCCTTTGGGAATGCAAGGAACATGAGCAGAGCAGAAGCTTGAAAATCTGGTTTCCAACCAGCTGAACTGGGAACCTTTTAGGCTCAAAATCAGGGCAGCTGTGGCCTTGACATTTCCTTGGGGGACCCAGAGGGTTGGGCCTCTGGTCCAGATGCTGTGCGTTAGTGTCTGAAGAAACATTCAGCCCCTGCTCAGAAGGAAGACAGGCGGGGCCTCGCATGGGTGCTATGTGTCATCCTCCTAGTCCCATGGGAGAGGACCACCAGCTGCATGAGATCCAGCCAAGACGACCAGAGTTGTCCTCATCTGCCAGACTGGATCAAACTTCACAGACTCTAGCTCTAGAGATTCTAAAAAAAGATTGGTTCTCTCCCCATTTTTTTTTTTTTGGTACCAGGGATCAAACTCCGGACCTTCCGCTTGCAAGGCAGGCCAGCGGAACCACTGAGCTAAATCCCTGGCCCTTCTCCCCATTTATTTTAACATGGCTTCGTGCTGGAGATTCCTACTGTCAATAGCTCTTTCTTTATGCTTAGTGCAGGGATTCTTTCAATTGGTCAAGGCCAGCCATGGTGAAATGAAAGGGGTAATTCACTCACAAGTTCAATATTTTACCCAAAATGAGTAGCTTACTTGTTATAAGACTCCTTACAGCTCCAAATTAGGCATCACAGATAGCAAGAAAGAATATCCCTTGCCCTTTAAAAGTAATTGCTTCCTAGAGACCTCAATGATGTTTTCATGGAGAAGATGTGCTATGCCCAAGTGATCAAACCTGAATGTGTCCAGAGATGAGAAACAACAGTACATTTGGTCTTGGGACAACCACACTCTGGATAAGTGGTGAGAAATCTTTCTCATGGAGCATACTTGCACCTCTCATTTTAAGAAGCATCTCCACTCTGTAGCTATGGTGCAAATGGGTACTGCCTCATATCCTGCTGCAGTACCAATCTGATCTCGAGGGATAATAGCTGGTGAGCAGAGGAAGGGCCTACAAAGAGAAGTGGATTCCCTGATCATGCTGATGAAATCACTAAGAATGAATGACCCCTATGGTTATCATCTATGGCATGCAATGGTTACGTGCTATGAGTGTGTACCAACATGATTCCATCTCATTCTCAGAATGACCCATGGGTAAGTACATATTTGACAATGTAAACAAAGAGGTTAAGTGACTTTCTCAGGTTCACAGTGACAGCTCTGGAATAGAACTCAGCAGTTACAGGGAAAATGCCATGCTTTGGATTTCAATTGACTGCCATATTGATGGAGGAGAGATCTGGTACTTGGTTGGCTATAGCTGCTCTCTTTGCTCCAGCTGCTGGTAGCATTGAAGACTTCTGAATACATCACTGATGACCACCAACTGAACAGCTTTCAGGGTGGCGGGATTCTACCAAAGGGTCAATAGACCATAACTAGAAATCTCTTAGGTTCCTGGACTTTGGTGGATTTGCCCTAAGAGATATTGTAGAAAGAGTGAGAATTTCAAATACAGAGTCCCGAGCTACAGCATCTGCAGAGAATTGGGACAGCTATGTGCTGGGGCTGATGTCAAAAATGCTGATGTAAGTTTCTGTCTAAAAGTATCTCAGCTCTTGGCTGAAAATTTCCCCAATTTTCTGAGTTATTTTACCCTGGGATGTAGAGGTATTAGCGATTAAATTTAATAGATGATTGGTGCATTATTGTTAAAATTTTATCAGAAATTGGCATTTTCCCTTGAAATATAGGCATATATAATTCCCCAAAGTGAGTTTTTCTAGTATTGTTGAACAAAAAATCTCTATCTGTGGGAATACATTTCTGAAATTTTAATGTCTATCAAATGGGAATATATGTCTACTTATAAAAGTTCTATTTATAATTTTTCACGACCACATTAAGTGAAATGTGTGTGTGTGTGCGCGCTTGCACTTATATAATGTTTTAAAATTAGAAACTGTCAACATATAAATTCACGTGATAGTATATAAAAATAGAGATGGATGGCTTCTCTTGAAAAAATGGAATATTTTGCATCCGGGCAAATGCTTGAGTGAAGGTGAAGAGGGGCCACTCCCTTTGCATGAGACATGTGCTCTGCAGGTTGCCACAGTCCCCAACATTCTTACTCTTGTTCTACATTGAGAATTTCCAGGGCCTGCCTGGTCTTCAACCCTTTGAGTCCCCGACCTCCATCTATACCATGGTAGGTGCCGCCTTGTGCTGGAATCAGTCTGTCCTTGGTTGATGCATTTAGTTTCTATGAGGTGAAAGGAAGAGCTGAAGCTCTCCAAAATAGGTACAGGCAGGCAGCCTTCCGAAGACCTTGTAGTAGAAATAAAGGTCAGAGAATGTGTGTGTTCTCCAAAGCTCAGTTCATACTGTCCCCATGACACGATGGTGGCCACTGTAAGATGGGATGCTCTCGTCAGTTGCTCATGGCCCTGTCTTTCTTCTGCTTTCTTCCTTCCTGCTGACAGTAGACGCTTCCCCCTTTCCCCTCCCTCCATCACATACAGCTGCTGGAGATGGCGCCCTCATCCTAGTCCAAACTTTGCCTCGGGGCAAGGTCTGTAGAGCTAAGACTGGCTATTGCCTGAGAGAAGAGGCCGATGAACCCCTGAGGCTGCTATTAGTATCAGACTTCAGACACATTACAAGTTAAATAGGCTTTTGTGGGCTGGCTGGGAGACACAACCACCACGCAGGAGCCTGTTTCTAGGCAAAAATTTAACCCAGGTTCTGTACAATGCACTTAAAATGAACTCGTGCAACATCGTAGCCCATTAGTAAATCCAGTACTTCTAAATTCTGGAAGATAATTGGGCTTCATATTTGGAATATAGATTTTCTTCGGGCACAATCCATGTCTAATTCTCTGTGTTCCTCTATGGACAGGCAATGGTACAGGTATATTTATGGGTCATAAAAGAGCATGCAACTCACATACTATTTGTTGAGGGCTCACTCTGCAAGGTATGGGTAAAAGGAGAGAAAACTGCTGCCATGCAGCACTTTACAGTTCAGGGTGTTCAGCACTTTCAGTTACAGAGTGTAGATGGGATGAGAGGTGATTATGAGTGAGATCAGCGATGCCGCAGAGATTGAAAGATTAGCAGAAATGAAGACACCCTCGCAGCGGCGGTTCCCCATGAAAACGAAAAAGTAGGTAATATTTTAATAAGCCCGTTACCCAGTGGTATGGGATTCCTCAGGCATTCCAGACAGAACACAGCCTAAGTAACAACCCGGAAGGGAGGAGTTTCAGAGAGCACAGAGGAAATGGGGGCATGGGCTGGCTCGGGGAGAGTGTGGTCCAGACATGAGGGGGTGATGGGAAATTGGGCCAGGAGCAGTGGGTTAGGACCATGCTGAAGGAGGCCTGGGGCACCACATTGGACAGGCCACTTGGGAATATCAGGGACCTGGAGGGAATGGCTGGGAAGTGGAAAGGCCAAGACGTGGAAGGGCCAAGGAGTTGCTGCAGTGAGCAGAGGGTAATGAACAGCTTTATGGGGAGCAGACGGCAATGGGAAAGGCACAGTAGGTGACTTATGAAAATATCTGTGGCTTATGGAACCCTCAAGAACTCTCTGGGATATCAGTATTGATGATGTTAATTCTTGTATCACTGATGTAACAATATTATTCTGATATGGTCACTAATCCATCCACCCATCCATCCACTGAATAATATTTGCACATGTAGGGGCATTTTAATATTGAAACTTGATTTAGAAGGGTTTTTTTCCACACAAAAAGACCTTGTCTGAGGTCAAACACTGGGAAAACAATGTTTTAGAATGATTTACTTAAACAAAATTCTCCATATGTTATAAATAATGTTTTCCAAATTGTGGTGCTTTTATCATTAGCATGAAAGATATTTTAGGGTGGGTAGATTCTACAGTCTAATGTTTTATAGCTCTCTTGGTGAGTCCCCAAAACCCATTGAAATTATCAAAAGTTCTGATAAGTCCTGCACTTAAAAACAACAACACAAAACTGATTACCCTTTCATAGATCAAATTTTGAGCACAAAACCTTTTTATTGAATACTGTCTACTAACTTTCCAAGAGAAGTGCTTTGAGAAATATTATTACAAAGTATTATTAAGTATAAGGCACAGAGCTTCAAGTGCAGTTATTCCTACTAGATCACCTCCTACCTCAACCATTATCTCAAAAATAGGACCATAACTCAGGGTGCAACCCACACAAGGATAGTTTCTATCACTGACCATTGATTTATGCATTAGAGATTCATTGAGCACTTACTCTGTGTTAGGCAGTATATGTGGCATTAATGATACAGCAGTAATTAAGAGAAGTATGTCTCTGTCTATAAGGAACTAAACTCACAGTCTAATAGCACAGAGTCTTCACTATAATTTGTGATACATTTGTCACTCAGTCTCTCACACTCACTTTCCCTATGACTTTGCAAATTTATATTTACAGAAAGCAGTTTTATTATAGGAATATTTCAAAAGTTCCTTATTAAAAAAGGATCATTGAAAGGTAGGACTCTGAGCTACTACATCACTCAATTAGCTGGTAGATATGAGAGTAGCCTAGTTCGGAAAGGAGCTTAACAAATACTGTACTACCTTAAATAAAACAAGCTGGTGACAGATTTTACTCATCTCTGGAATCATTTCTTTTTTCTTTTTCTATCCATTCTTTCATCCATCCATCCTTTCATCCATCCATCCACCCATCTATCCATTTATATTATGGGAGTGGCTTTCACACTGAGCTACATCTCCAGCCCATTTAAAAAAGTTTTTTTTAAGAACAGGTCTCACTAAGTTGTTAAATTGTCCAGGCTAGGCTTAAACTTGTGATCCTCCTGTCTCAGCCTCCCAGAGTGTCAGGATTACGGGCATGTGTCAGCTCAGCCAACATGGAATCCTATGTGATCAGCTCCAGGGTGTTCTGCTGGATTCAGTATTCACAGTCATTCCTGGGAGCCAACCTTTCCTTTATCATGACAAACAGTTCTCTCTTAGTCTTTCTTTGTAATGATGCCTGACATTCTAAAATTATCTAGGAATATGGGCAAAGTAATTGGTAATTTCTCATTGTATATTTAAAGTAACAATAAAAATTGGCTCTGTATTGCAAATCAGTAGAAACAGGCTATGCTTATAAGGGATTAAGAGAATTTCTAGTCATTATGCCTGCATGTTTTGTGATCTTTCTATAGAGTATAAAAGTGAAACTTCAGCTCTTAACTATCCTGTTAAAAACTATATTTTACATGCAGTGTAATTCTGCAACCATTAAGCCTAAATGGGTATTAAGCTTGATGCAAAGTAATGAAACAGACAGCGGAAAAGCACACCATGGATTCTTCAATCTGGAGAGAAAGGGGCTGATTCATCTGTTTCCTAGGCCAGGAGAGACAAAAGACTTGGTCCCAGAAGGGGCTGCCTCCTCCCAAACCTGAGTGCTACTCTCCACTGTGCTTTGCAGGGTGGAAAGTATTATTAATGTCAGTCTCACCAGAGCTTGTAAAAGATTCATGGACCATTTCCTCCCCTTCCTGAATTCCCCTGTCTGTGCTGCTGCTGCCCTGTGTTGGTGGCCTCACTGTCGGGCAGTTTGGTGACACCAGCTGCAGAGTCTGTCACTAGCCCCAGAATCATAGAGTATTGGGGCTGGAAGGGGCTGGGCTGGGCTGGGGATGTGCCTTGGGTGGAGCACTTGCCTAGCATGTGCGAGGCCCAGGTTCCAACCCTAGCAGACTGGAGGGACAGGGGGTGCTGAAGTTCAAAGAAGGACAGTGACTTGTTCAGAGTCATAGGATGCACCCAGACCTGAATCCTCATAGGCTTTTTATTTTTTTGTGTTTTTTATGTACCCCTTCTTTTCCATTTTGAAAATATCTATGGGACCCTTTTCAGAGAATAGAACATGAGGCTGGGCAAAATCCTACAAGATGAAAATATAAATTCTGAGGGGAGTCAGACCAAAGGTCCTGGGAGTTTCAATGACTAAATGTAGAAGGTATGAGGAGACTCAGAAATTGTTATGCCACAGCATGACATTGCAGTCAGGGTCTATACTGTCAAGGATATCAAATTTAGCAGACCAAAGTTTGAAGACAAATAGGATTTAGCATAGTTTCAAAGTATCTCTCCTCTGGTATATTAATCAATGGCAAAAGGAAAACTAGTAATTTCATGGTGGGAAAAGCCAGCAGACGCCATCTTAACCAAGTGACCAAGTTTAATACTACTTCTAAGACATACTGACACCATCCATCCCCGTTAGGACACATTGAAAAGAGTACACATTATTTTGTGGTATTTTTGCCCAAAATGTACAATCTCAATCTACCCATGAGAAAATACCACGTGCACCCTAACAGTGGGACATTGCATATAGCAATGGACCAGTACTCTCAAAGTGTCCAGGTCATGCAAGGCAAGGGAGACTGAGGAACTGTCACAAATTGGCACAGACTGAGGAAACAAGATGACTAAATCCATTGTGGGATCCTAAAATGAAAAAAGGATGTAAATGAAAAACCTAATGAAATCCAAAAAAATCCATAGTTTGTTAACAGTATTGTATCCTTTAATTAGTCACATTATACCCAGTAATTAAGAAAATTAATTCCTTAACTTTGATACTTGTACTGTGGTTATCTACGATGTTACTATTAGGAGAAGCTGAATGAAGAGTATATGAGAACTCTCTGCACTATTTTTACAATTTTTCTGTTGTCTAAAATAATTTCAAAATAGTTTTTTTTTAAAAAAAATAAAAGGCTGTGGAAACAGAAGAGGAAAGAGAATAATGGGATAAAGATGTAGCACAGCAGCTGACCATTCCTTCTAGAACCTCCTAAATCTTAAAGGACGCCCTCAGGCCATGGGGAACATGCCATTTTCCTCTTGGGTTAATCTGAACTGGTATGTTATCATAGCCATAACATACATAAGTTAAATAAACCAAGTCCCTGGGTGTGGAAGGGATTAGAGAAGAGTCTGATTTCTCCTTCAGCAGCAGCTGGTGACCAGAGGAGCAGGGAGCCCTGTCAGGCATCTCTCAGACAGGCTTGTGGGAGGCAGCCATCTTAAAGGTTGCTCTTCCGGAAGCTTACCTGGCCTGGATACTTGTGAGTGCCACTGTCCCAGGAAGGGATGAGAAGCGGGAGCTCAGGCAAGGGTGGTGGGAAGGGGGTTTGTCTATTGTATTTACTATATTATGTGTATATGTTTCTGACAGTGAAATGCATTCTTGGCAATGCCCTCTTCATTTTTAGATGTAACACTGCAGAGTGTGTGCGTGTGAGAAACAGACATGTCAGAATCCCCCCAAAAAACAGCTTAGCCCTGCGTTCCATTATATATACAAAGCTCTGTGTACGTTAGTGATAAATTTGCAGAAGCGGTGGGAATGTGGTTTGGTTGGTATTTCCAAATGCAAAACAGGTCTCCTTTTCTTTCTGTTTGGTTGTCACTGTTTTCCAACAGAATGAAACTGCCAACATTCAAGACACGTTGCCAGAAACTTGGTTGGCAAAACGTTTAAATTCTTTTGTATAGAAAATGATCATTTCTACCAATAGGTACTTTTCCTCCCTAATTCCCATGGTGATGATGGTGGCATTTGGCTTTAGATCTGTGGATGTGGTAGAAAAAGCCACCTTCAGACTCCAGATCCTAAAATCTCATGCAAGATTAACATGGACGTCAAACTGACGTTACCAATTTAAGAGATTTAAACACAGCTTTAGAGTAAACAAAATCTAGTGCCAAAGCTTTGGGCAACTTCAGTGACATTCAACAAAACAGCCCAGATGTCAGGGAATGCAAACCTCACGAGCATAAGAGCAACCTTTAAGATGGCTGCCTCCCATAAGCCTGTCTGACAGATGCCTGACAGGGCTCCCTGCTCCTTTGGTCACCGCATCCTTTATGAGAAAAATGGCAGCAGGACAGACTGGCTGATAAAGGAAAGAAGAACTAATAATTACTGAGTGGCTTTTATGAAGCAGATATGATGCCAAGTACTTTTATGCACTGCATCACTTAACATTTGCTATGAGACAACCATTATTTATATGTAAGGACCTGAGCCTCAGAAATCTGCAATTTGCCTAGGTAACCCAGTTGTAAGTGGCAAGGTCAGCATTTAACTTATGTGAGTGTGACTTTAAAATTTTTGCTCTTTCCAAAAGTCAACATGGACTTCTGTATGTAAAACTCCTATGCTGAAAACCTTCCAGTTTCTCATACTGCCACTAGTTCAGCTACTGGCTTAGCCTTTGATAGGGTGGAGTAAGTCCGTGCTGCTGTTTGTTCTAGTGTTCTGCCATACAGAGCTAAAATTCATTCCTGAGGCTGGGGAACAGGCATGACCTAATCCCAATGCAAGGAGCCAGGTTAGCTGGCAGAGGAAGGTATACGGTTTCCTCTGTCTCCCTCATCTGCTAGCATTAACTATATGTGATGTGACTTTGTCATTCACAAGTCTACCTTTAACTCCTTTCTTATGAAGATGGTGATACATTTTGATCTACTGTTACTCTATACTCAGTGCTTAATACCTCTTTGCCAGTTTGCCACATGGATGAATGCATGCATGAACGGCTGAGAAAGAACAGGCCAATGTTTCATATCCTTGAACTTTTTCAAAATTTTTAATGACATTCTATGGAAGTCCTATGAATGTTACATCTCATTCACTAAATCATAATTCACTAAAGCAGGATTCCTAGAGGTCCATATTAGATAATATTTAATGCTTTTATTTCAGTCATTCTCAGCCAGTGATTTTGCTCCCTGCCCCCCCCCGCCCCCACCAAGAGGCCAGTCAGCAGTGCCATCTAACAGGAGGATTCTAGGAATGTACCAGGCATTCTATGTTACCCAGGACAATCCCCTCCATGACAAAGAATGTCAATAATGCCAAGCTTGAGACACCCTGTTTTGTTTGATTTAGTGGTATATGCTTGAAGGCAATCAAAATGTGGCTTATTTGGTTTTTCTTCTACATGAATTCAGCTTTTTGGCTAACCAGCCTGGCTTGCATTGCCTCAATTTGTCTGAATTAGTGAGGAATGTTAGAATTTTCCTGGGGATATATTTCTGGGAAGGCCAGGAAATCTCTGGTGGTCTTCACACTTTTGCTCAGTGGCAATGCCTCTGCGCATTCATTGACTAGCAACTGGTTGTCTACAACTCAAATTACATAATGAAGCCAGCACATAAATTATTTACCCAGATTTAATTCCAGCAATTGTTATCTTTGTATTTCTTCCTCTGCCAGCTAATCTGGCGCTGTGCATTGGAATTTTGGTCATGCCCATTCTCCTGCTGTACTAAATTATCTCCATAACGTAGTATAAACAGAACAAGCTTGTGTGTGATATGCTTAACTGTTAATTTACCTAATTAAACTAATTCAATTAAATCATTTACATCTTTTTGGTAACATGCCAGTTGATACCACAGCAGAAGTGGGATGTGTTAGAAGATGATTGTTCAGCAAATGAATGGGAAAAAAATAATGGAACACAAAAGGAGACAACAGTCCAAATCTCTTGACTTGAAAAGTAAATGATATAAAAAAAATGCTGCTTTCACAGGGTCCTGTGATTAGCTATTTTTCTTAAATAAATTTTCTCTAAAAATTGGTATTTTAACATAGCAATCATAACTTATTGTGTGAGAGATATTTTAAACACTATTTATATGTTTGTGTATTTGGTATGTTTAAGTAATGTGTGTTTGTTCCCACATTAAGGTACGATTAGCGAAATCTTTTGCGGTGATAGCAAGACAAGAACTGAGCAGATACTTTTGAACAAACCTGCAAAATAATTTTGCTAAATTACACAAATATCTTTAGGATACATACATATTTCATTTGCAGTCATCATCTAAACATCCCTGTCATAGTGATAAATGCATGAAAGTAAATGTAAAACACTTTATGCCAATAAAAATCAACAGAAAAATTCCAAGAAACTCTAGGCAGGAAAGCCTAAATAAATTGTCATCTTTGTAGATCTGCCACAGATTCTATCCTTTGGCTAATAATAGAGTTGTCACCTGCGGTGGCACTGCAGATGCCCTACCTTTGATAGAGGATGGTCCATCGCTCCTGGGCTTGGGCTATGTGAGGAAGGGCATTGCCCGGCAGGACCTGGTCTTCTCTTTAGAAGCACATGCACCTGGGGCAAAACCCGAGGCAAGATTCTGCCTTGACGTATCCAGAGTGAATAGAGCCTCAGTTCCAGAGAGCTTCAGAGAAGCCACAAATGAAACCAACCTAGACTCCTCCAACTGGAGCAACCTCCTGAGGCCTCCAGTGAAGCTCCCTGGATTCCAGACTGAATTAGACAATGAGACCTCTGCTTTCCTGGAGTTTCCTCACCAGGAGGAACATTTTCTCAACTTCGCTTCAGAGGTAAACAGGCAGTATAATTTGTCTTTGGGATGTTCCATATATCTCTACTTCAAATTTAAATATCATTTTTCTCATTGAGAAAGCTCAAGGATATAATTCAGGTAATAAAACAGTATGTTTTAAGACCATTTTTCCATTTTGGAGGCCAACTACAGATATTTTCCTCTTTTGACACCTGGAGGGGGCAAATTTGAGTTTACAAGTAGCAATAACTTGTAGTTATGACCAGCCTGACATACAAACAACTTGGGTTATGACTGGAACTTTAGTTTTGTTTTTTTGGTACCGGGGATCGAACTTGGGACTTTGTGCTTGGGAAGCAGGTGGTGGCACCATGGAACTTTAGTTTTAACTTTTGACCAAAGTCTTGAGTTAAGACCAGAGTGCAGGCTGTTTGTGCTTCCAGAAGATCTCAGATACCGATTTAACCCTTAAAGAGTTCTAGAAGGAGCATTCCAACACCCTTTCCTGGGTGGGGTTAATTGAGAAATCCTGGGCCAGTGTTTCTCTAAGGACACTGAGATCTGCCTGTATACAGGAGAGATTTTGAAGGCTGTGTAGAGGCGCCTGAGCCTTGATTGACCAACTTGAGTTACAAACAGCCCTTGGGAATGAATTGCACTTTTAAGTCAAGGGTTCCCTGTATCTGATATGGATCTTCCTCCCATCATTCAGGCCAAACTTTTCTTCTAGTAAATACCAGCTCCCTGATGGCAGGGGCCAACCTGTCCAACCATTTTACTATGCAGGCACAATGACTGACATGTACAATACATGAATTATTTCATAGTTAACAAAGAGTAGAGAACTTTCCTTAAATCAAAGTCATCTTTCTGCCCAACAGAACTTTCCCTTTCAACTTCCCAGTCAGTCAGTGGTGTCATGACCTCAGTATAGGTCTGAACTTACTGCTCAGTGCATTCAGTGCCCAAAGCACACCCACAATTTCTAAGACACATTGGTCTGTCCTGTCATCCTTCCCATCTTCCTTCCTCTTGGTCACTGCAATATTATTCCTGACTTGTTGGCCTTTTCTGTGGTTCCCGATCTCCAGTGAATACTATGGATTCCAAGGAAAATGGAAAAATTGATATTCCTCCTTTTTAGTTTGCCAGAGCTGCCATAACAAAATAGCAGAGAGTTAGGGGTCTAAAACCACAGAAATTTATTTCCTCATAGTTCTAGGAGCTAGAAGTGTCAGATCAAGGCATTGGCAGGGTTGGTTTCTCTTAAGGTCCCTCTCTTTGGATGTAGATGGATGCTCACTTGGTCCTCCCCCCAAGTGCCTGTGCCTTAATCTTCTCTCGGTATAAGATCATCCATCAGATTGATTTAGGTCTCACCAAGATGGTCTCATTTTAATGTAATTACTGTGTTAAAGGCTTGCGTCCAAACACAGTCACATTCTAAGATACTGAGGGTTACAGCTTCCACATAGAAAACGGAGGAGGAGAGACACAACTCATTCCAGAACACTCCCTTTTGTCATTCAAGGGATGGTAGGAAAAATAATTCAGAAGCCCAAGCCTGTAACTTCCCTGAGTACTAGATAGCCACCACTGCATAGGTTGAAGAATAACTTTCCCTCTTTTGCTTTGAGAGTGCTGAGACCCTGGTGGTGGCTGACAATGTCAGCTGCCTCCCCAACTCCCAGTATCCCCTCTTCCTTTCCAGTGTCCCTCAATTTCCATCCTCCTCTCCATACTACTGTTCTGGCATGGGCGGTCTTGGTGATCTCATGCATTTGGCAGTGATTGATTTAGATCTGGTCATGTGATCCAAAGGGAAGAAGGGCTTCTGGGAAAAGGTTTGCTATTAAGAGACTTAGAAATAGATGCTTTCTTTTTACCTCTGGATAATATGGGTGTCAGTATAACATTGTTCACACTGCAGCCTGGAGTACAGTGAAGACAGGGCAAGCCAGCACATCAAAGACAGAGAGGGATGGGAAATGTCCAGGTTCTTGATGACCTCAATGAGCCACTGAATTCACCAATCTGAGAGCCCACCCTATCATTAAACATGCTATTGAGACAAAACATCTTCCTATATTTAAGCCAGTTTGGAACAGATTTTTACTACTTTCACCACAAAAGTATCCTAGCCCATAGAACTTATTCATCACTCACCAGTCATGCTTAGTGCCTTAGCTGCTTTATTGGTAAAGTGGAGGTAGTAACACCTGCCCGGGAGCATTTCTGTAGAACTCAAGTGCCATTAGTCATGTCAAGTGCTCATTGCACTTCTTTGCACCACGCTGGGGCTCTATAAATGAGCCACTACTAGCCTCCGCTCTTCTGGGGGCTGGCTGGTGCCTAGGACCTTGCTCTACTGGAACCTTCTACATGTGTGTTCATAAGCAGAGTAGCCCAATGGTTCAGGCTGTTGACATTTTTGTTCACATAATTACAATGAAACTTGCTATGGCAGTTTGCTATTTCAAGAATCTCTGCAACCCAACTCCTTTGTAAAGTGAGAATTAGTGTGAACTATTGACCTAAATGTCAACCATTTCTTTTCCTTAGCAAAAGAGCTGATGTTATTCTATAGAAATCTCCCTGTCCTGAAATTGTTCACCAGAATTGTTCACCTGAATTGTTCACCTAGGGCTACAGGCCACCAGTAGGAGTGTGGCCATCCCTACTTTGTTTTGTTTTTGTCATTCCCTTTCTCCTCCCTCTCCTGTCTCACACCACACAGCCTAATGTAATCACAAATTATCTTAGTACAGCACTCCACTAGCAATTGTTAACAGCTACTTCCTGACAAATGGTTGGCTGTTGCCATTGTAACAAAGGTTGGGAAGGGAGTGGCAATAGGAAAATGAACAGGGAGAAACTGGGAAAGGATTTCCTGGGAACTGTGCTAGGGTCATTTGTGCTTTTGCATTCACTCTTTTGCATTCAGACCCTGGCTTAGAATATATGCCATGCTGGGGCCACTGGGGGGCGCCCAGATGGCCCAGCCTGGGCAGAACCAAATAAATATGGATGCACCTTACACAGCTAACGATTTACTAAAGGCTTAATCTGCCCTGAGCACAATGTTCTACACTTTATGCACTTGCTTAATCACCATTGTTCTAAAGGCATGAAGCCCATTTTATGGCTAAAGACACTGAGGGTGCCAGAGGTGACTTGCCCAAGGCCTTATCGCTGGTGAATAGAAAAGCCAAAACTCAAACTACAACCCATGATTTTATGTCCGGGGGAAAGGGTCTGAGGGGTGTCCATGTCCGGCAGATGCTGGACTATAGGAATGGCGGATCATCCTTTGAGATCCTTTCTGTGTGTGACCAACAGAAGAAGCTCTCGGCTCATTGTACCTACCTGCAAAATTAGCACACTATTATCTTTCTCTTGAGGTCATTACACAAATCAGAAAACCCACCAAAGCACTTCAAATAGCACTGAAAATTTCTTGTACCAGTAGGCATACAGCAGGTGCTCAATAAATGAGAAATCAAAGTGGGACAGAACCTACTTCCTTTCCTGAAAAACAATTCTGCTTCATCTGCCCACTGTGTGATTGTCCCTTTGCACCTTCCTTCCTTTTGTGCCCCACCCCCTTCTCTCATCCCTGCCAGCCTGTACCATACACACACTCTCAGGCCCTGGCTGGCCGTGCCTCAGTGGTACTCACTGACTAGTCCCAACTGGTGAGCGTGGGGCTGCTCACAGCCCTGGGCAGCCTGGCTGTGGTAGCCAGAGCTCGCTGGTGACAAATGGGATCTCTGCCTCTGACCTGGTGGGGACAATTAATCACCGGAGGTGCTCTTTCTGCCTGTATGGTGAGAAACAGCCTGATCTTCCTTGAGAGGCTGGGAGGCAAAGCTCGGGAGGGACTGTTTGTTTGTTTACTTGCTTGCTTGTTTGCAAAAGAGAGTCAAGAAACAGGGGTGAGGCAACACTGGGGACAGACTCAAGGAGAAAAACGAAAAAGCCCCCAGAGTAAAAGGGAGAGAGAAAGCTGATAAATGGTTTGTGCAGACAGTGGCCGTCCTGTCTGGCCTTTGGAAATCACATGAATGGGGATCTGTAAAGAATTTGGGTCAGAGTTATGAAAACCATTCTCACAGTGAAAGAGTTTGAGCACAATTCTGCAGACAGAAACACCCCAGCACATGTTCACAGACTCACAGGACGTGTGTGTGCGCATATATGAGAGAGAGGCAGGTGTACCTATATCAATGAGGAAATATGTGTATGTGGGATGTTTGCAGAGAAAAAAAAATATGGCTGTGCTGCATGAGCTGCATCAAAATCAACGCACAATTCAGAGGTGCTCAGTACTATCTCTATCACAAGACAAACGTGAGGAAAGAGGTCGCAGAGCACTCAGCAGACACACCCTGCACACTCTCTGCACTCTCAGAAAGCACCAGAATCCACTGCAATTGAGACTTCAGAGAAACCCAAGTCAGCGCCCTTCGCTCTCCCAGTTCTGCCCACATGCATAAAGATGTCAGGGTGTTGATTATTTGGATTAGACTTTTAGTGTAATTTACGGGCCCCAGCCATTGTGCCTGGGTGTCGGGCTTGTACTCGCTGCCCCAACGATGCCATTTTTAAAATGTCAGCTCGGCTGTGATTCATGGCTGATGTTAGTGACATCGCTGCTGACCTGAAAGAGTTAGGCAGCAATATTTAATTAAAGATAAAAGAGAGAGAAAAGAAGAAGAAGAAGCTTATGGAAATGTGAGGGCAAAACTCTACGAGGACCAAATTCATCTCTGGGAAGACGAGCATCTCAAGACAAGGAAGAGGCAACAGAGTCCAGAGTATTTTCTCTCATGCGTGGGAACATGTGTTCACCTGCCATTTGTGAGGGGTGAGATAACGCTTAATGAGTGGGCTCTGGGTCCCACTCACCATTATCCCGAGGGCTCCTGTTCCCTCCTTCTGCCAGGATCCCCCTGAGGTGGAGCTGTCCCTTGCTCTGGCTTCTGTCCTCGCTGAGTGGGCTGGGCCTGCCATTCTCGGCCCACTGTCCACAGGAACCCTTGGGTGACAGCCACCTGTGCCCGTGTCAATGTCCTTGTTCAGGAAGCCCCATCAGCCAGGCCCTTTTCCAGAAATGGAAGCACAGAATTTCTCATTAATGGGGAGGTCACAGTAGGCTGAGGTTTGAGACCTGGAGCTAGTCTTTGTCCAGGCCTGCGGGAGTCAGGCTATTGTCTTCTAGGTCCCCCTTCCCCAGTGACCCCAGGGTCAGGAGCACACATGCCGGCCTTGAACTCTCCGTCTGTCTCTCCCACCATATTAATTACTATTCCCTTTGGTCAGGCTAAGAAAACAGCCTCGGTTGCATTAGTGCTAATTAAGAAGAGTGAGCTCGCCATTCTGGCAGCCTCCATTGGTCCCTGTGACGTTCAGGCCAGGAAGGGGCCCTGACAATCTTATTATGGCAGAAGAAAACACCTCCTTCCTGCAGGGGTGAATGGTGTGATGCCCCCCTCCAACCCCCGACAGTGAGTTCACCTCTTTCATTATGAATGCATCTGCCCTCAGCAACCAGCAACCAGTGCGGACAGTGTGGGTCAGCCAGACACACAGGCAAGGGAGTAGCTATGTTTCCTTAAGCCAAGGGGAGTTGGCAGAGTGAATGCAGGGTCATGTCCATTTCTAACTCCATCTGCTGCCTTCTTCCCCCTCAATACCATAAATAAATGGAGAGACAGAATAAATGTGGATCATTCCATGTCATTATCCTGTAAACCTATCACATTCTCCATTTAAACCCACATGGCTGTTACTGGCTCATGACTAGAATCCAATGATTTGGACTCCAGCAGGACTCTAGACTCTTCTGCAAAGATCTCAGCAATTATCTAAGCTGTCTTCTACTTCATGTCCTCTTACCATCCTCGCCATATCATCTGGCCTATGAAAGTCCTCCCATCTACTCTTCTGACAGCCACGTGTGTAGGACACTTGTCTGGTTTCCAAAACACTCAGCTGGGCCCACTATCTGTAGAGGAAAACTTTGAGTGTGCTTTGCCTGCCTCTAAACTTGTGCAGGGCCTTCTCTCCTTGTCTATCTTTTGTCATTATTAGGTGCTATGTCCAGCCATTCTTGCATCACTCTGCTCCAGAGACAGCGAGCGCAGATGCTTTGTGACTCAGGAGAAGACAGCAAGTCTCGGAAGGAAGCATTAAGGGAATGTGGCTGGTGGAAGAGCCTACCTCCTCCCCGTGCATAAAGTGACACCTGCCATCCATCTCTGGTCCACTGCTGTCAAGTGGAAATAAAGAGCTTTAGATTTAAGCAAAGAATTTAATTTAAAAATATGAAATTTCTATATTTTAAATATTTATAGCCAATTAAAGCTAGAAGGCCAAAAACATTCCAGGTCAGTCCATGGACTCCCAGTTGGGAACCCTGGTCCCGCTCTAATTGTAGGGAGTGTGCTACTTGCCATTCCCTGGATACACCAAGCAGCCTCACTCCTCCGTGTCTGGCTGGTGACTCTGCCCTCCCTGCCCTGTCCAATACGTAAGAGCCTTCCCATCTGCCACGAGCCAAGCCCACTGCCACCCTGCCATGCACCGCCATGGCTCAGTGTGGCCAGGTATATCAGGATGTCCAGCTCAGTATGAATTTCGGTTAGTAACAAACACTTTTTACATGTATGTCCTAAATATTGTGAGAGATGTACTTACACTAAGAATTATTCATCGTTTATCTGAAACTTAATTGGGTATTAAATTATTTTATCTGCTAAGTGGTAAACTTGGCAACACTACACCTACCCTGCCTTCTTTTGGGGCACTGTTCTAGCTGCTGAGGATATAGTAGGAAACAAAATGGATTTAAGAAAAAAAATGCTCTGGTACACAGAGCTTACACTCTGCAGGCAGAAGTGGGGGTTTCTTCTTCTCTTCCAACATCATTTTGGCTCAGGGCTTCTAATGGAAGCAAGAACAAGTAGAGCTGTGTTTGAGTCCTGGCTCTACAGACTGCTGGCTGTGTCGCTCAGCTTGTGAGGTGTCGCTCAGCTTGTGAGGCGTCACTGTCCCCATCTCTAAAATGGGACAATAGTGCATCTGTTGCAGGTTGTGATGAACATGTGAGAAAATCAGCAGGCATTGGGTCAGGAT
The DNA here is from genome assembly GCF_000247695.1 of Heterocephalus glaber. Next base: position 15,678,006 of record NW_004624746.1, read on the forward strand.
GACACCTGCCACCTGCCACCCTGAAGTAGGTCATTAATGTGCTGGATCAGGTGACACATGATATTATCCCTTAATAGTTCCCACTTCTATGGCCCCCCATCCCAGCAAGTCCCTCAGAGGGAAGATGAGGCCCTAATTATCTTTGTATTTCCAGTACCCAGCACACTGTTGGCACACAGTGGGGACTCAGCAGGCCAGCTGAGTGGGTCCCTGTTATGCCTGTTCCACTAAGAGACTAGGCAGGGATATTGACTGTCTCCACACATGCAGAGAGAAATGGAAATTTGAAGTAAGTTTCCAGTAAAAAAGTCAAATACCTAACGGCAGAGAAATGTGGCTTCCTTTTTACTCTAGATTATGCAATTCATATATTAATGCCAAGTGAGTACTAAGAGAAAATTCACTTCACTTTTGCTTTATTGACGTTGAAATACCTTGTTTCTAGGGACAGCCTTAAAAATAAAGCATCCTAGTTTTGATAAAATTCTGCCCTTTTTTTCATACTGGGAATTGAGCCTAGGGCCTTCACACTAAACTATATCCTTTAATTTTTATTTACTTTGAGACAGAGTCTCACTAAGTCACTCAGTTTGTGAGGCTGGGCTCAAACTTGTCATCCTCCTGCTTCTGCCTCTCAGAGTGCTGGGATCACATGTATCTACCACCATGCCTGTCTAAGTCTGGTTGTTAGGAAAAATGTTTCCTGATTATAAAAAGTAATACATGTGTATCCACAAATGTTCTATTATTTATAAATCTAATTATTTATTGTTGGACATTTGGTTAACTCCAGGTGTTTTTTTTTTAAAAGAATAATGATGTGATGAGCATATTTTAACCTACAGTTCCATGATGTATTTCCTTGGGAGAGAAAATCCTAGAAGTCTGATTAGGATAAATAAGCCCCTTACTGCTAAGAATCTGTACAATCAAGGAAGGATCAGCTGATGGCCTTGAACAAGTTGGGATCTACTCTTAGTGTCAATTGAGATGCGTCTTCAGGTGGGAAGAAGCAACTAGACCTTGGAACACTGATTTCATCTTCAGGATTCTCCTCATTTGCCAAGGGGCAGATAGGGTTTGAGTTTCGTTATACCAAAACAGGTTTCCTTACACCAAGCACAGAGTTCATGATGGGTACCTTGGGTACCTGTAAAGTTCATCTTTAAAGTAAAAATCCATCCTCACCTGGATTTGAGTGAAGATCCCTCTCGAAGTGCAAGAAAATAGAGTTTGGTGGTCTCTAAACCTTGTATAGCCTGAGAGCCCTTTATTCAAAGTATTGGGCACTCAGGGTAGCAGATGTATGGCATCTATGGCATCTATGGGATTATTCTACAGCCTGCCTTACTTGGTGGCTCCGATTAGTTGACTGGAGTTAGCACATAACTCCATCTCTGTTCCATAGACTAGATATAGACATACACAGTATAAAACAAATCAATTGGAACTAGACTGTTTTACCAAGAAATGGGGGACTCAGGGCCCAAATCAGTATCTTTCCCTCTGAAATGACCCTTGAGAGTCCTCAAAGATGGTTACTAGTCCAGGTGACCTGTTCCCATCTGTCCAAATCCTAGCATTTCAGATTCTTTCACGCTGTTAGTCACACAGTAAAAGATTGTTTCACAAACACCAGAGCTCTCATTTGCCCACTGCATCCCTCTTGGCCATGCGAATCCTATGTGCTGAGTTGAGGTGTAAACAAGCAATTGGGATGCCTGCCTTCACAGAGAGACCAGCCATTGCAAGCAAGCAACAAAGTGGTACTTGAGACTAAGGTTGTCCTGGATGGAATCATTCTTCTGAGTTTCTTTTCACCTTGGGCTACAAGAGGGCTTGGATAGATATAGGTTTTATTGAAGTCATATTCAAAGCTTTCCCCTGCCTGGCCTGACATGGAGATGGACAAGAATCATCTGATTAAAAATGTGAGGGCCGGGGTTGTAGCTCAGTGGTAGGGCAAAGGTCCAGCGGGCACGAGGCTCTGGGTTCCACCCCCAGCAGCCCCACCAATAAAATAAAATAAAATAAATCACTGTTGTACCAGTATTACTGATGTTGAGAGTGATCACTCCTGTGCCCAATGAGATAGAGTCCTGCAGATGCAACTGCAAGCCAAGTCACAAGATAGGCAGCTCAGCTCTTCCACTGTCCTCAGAGCCCTGCTGCACCCTGGGTTCCTCTCCTGCATGGAAGGAAGGGGGAGGCAGGGCCTTTCACTCAGCCCAAGGTCCTTCACGGAGCATAGCTTATAGGCAGGTCAGGGCTCGCTGCCATGGAGCTGCCATTGGGTATTTCTATCATTCCAGACACCAGCCTGTCCCCTGCAAAGAGAGATTTCAAACCCCACAAGCTCAGCCCCCCATCCCCTTGTTCTTCCAGCCTTATAAAAATAGAAAGAACACATGTTCCCATTAGTCATTTGCTTGAGGGTTGCTGTGGGGTATATGCAAGCAGCCTGTACATTGGAGCCAAATTTGAATATCATTTGCATCTTCCAGGTAGACAACGGATAGCACATCAAAAACACACAGCCACCCCCCTCCCTTCCCCCTCAGCAAGGCACCGAGTGAGGCAGACCAGATGACATTTCCCGGGAACAAGGCCTCTCGTTTGTATGTTTTCAAATCCACTTGATAAGGCCCCTCCTGGCAGTGGAGGCCCACCCCAGCTGGAGAGGCATTCTGAGAGGCTTTTAATTAAACTTCTGCTTGCCAAGAGTGGTTTGCATATGCACAGGAGAGACCTGCTCCTGGGGGAGCCCTCAAGACAGCCACTGCCTTTGCCTCTGTGTGTCCTTAACTCTCCAATATGGGCCAAAGCATGGCCTGTGCTGGCAATTCCTTGGAAGGGCCAAAGGAATGAGCCATGCAGTGGGACAGGCTTCCTTCCCCTGCTGGGTGAGCCTGGCTTGATGACCACTGTGTTGCCCCCTACCCACACCCCAGGAGCAGCAACCAGAGTAAAAGCAGGAGGGGACCAAGTGGCACAAAGGTTATGCCACAGCCCCACCAGAGGAAGAAAGCCTGGAAAAGCCTCCAAGCCCTACAGGTGGCTTCATTATTGACCAGTGCAACCCATCTGGGAGGAGTGCAGCCCTCAGAGCAGGAGGTATCCTCGGTGGCTCTGACCTGCCCTGACCCGATCTTTGTAACTCTATCAGGATGCATGGTCAGTAGTTATCAACTGTCAATAAACTGCCCAAACACACACTTTAATTCAGAATATGGGAAGGCTCATCTATTTGCTCATCGATCTTGGACTTGCAAGTTGACAAAATGCAGAGTCCCCTGTCTTCTTATCATAATATTGAGAATATGTGCTGTAGCAAATTGAACGATCTACACCTCTGGTCCCCCACTCCTGGGGGCCCTAAGTAAACACAGGACGCTTGATTGAGATAAAAGGTGAACAGGAGGCCTGTGGTGTTGCTCTAAAAAACCAAAGCTCGGGAGCCACAGGCTAGAGAACCAATCAGTCCATCTCAGGAAGTTTACCCACCAAAACCCTATGGAAGCACAGCACAGCTACCCTGCCCTAATTATCTGGGTAGTGTGCTCTGCACCTGTTTGAATAATTCAGGCAAAACAGATTTTGGAGACTTCATGATCTATTTGAATAGATATTTGTAGTCCCAGATTCTCCCTCCCACCCCTTTCTACTTGACCTTGTCCTGGGTCCATGTGTCTGTGGTTCCATAAAACCTCTTTTTTCCCTTTCCTTTCTACTTTTTCTTTCCTTTTCCTTTTCTTTTGCAGAAAACAGTACTGTGTTTTTAGAAGTGGGCAGATGACAACTGTGGCCTTGATCTCACGACACAGCGGAGGCATCTGGAAGTGTGGGGTCAGCTTCTGTTTCCCAGTTGCTGGGACAGTGGTGGAGGTCAGTAAGGTCAGAGACTTCCTTGGGCCCTCCAGATGTACCACTGGACAGAGATGACCATCCCAATTGGCAAAACAAGCACTCTGGCTGACACTTCCCATTAAATTGCCAGTATAGCTATTTAAATCATCTATAAGTTGCAGACAAGAGTCACATCTACCCATTAGAGTTATGGGGTGGGTTAAATGGGTGAATTTCTCTGAAATGCTCACAATAGTGTCTGGCAGGGAGTAGATAGATCTCAATACATATTAACTATTGTTAGTGATAGAATTTCCATGTTGTTATGATCATAGAATTACCCTCATTATATTATACTGGTTGGCTGCACGGCACAATCACCAGCTTTCTGATGCATACAGGTGACATCTATATTGTCCTAGGTCACATGAGCATGAACAGGGGCACAAAGGAGCTAGAACTATGTTTCTTAGACTCAGTACTGTTGATATTTGGCTCCAGATTATGCTTGGTTATGGGACTGTCCTGTATGAAGGTACCTGTGCCTTCTACCCATTAGATACCCATTGTGTGGTACTGTGTATACTTCCTGTGTGAATGAGAGAATCGCTGTTAGTGTTTTCACTAAATCTGTGTTTACCAGTTTTTGGAGGATGAAACGGTCCAAGTGGGAAACATTAACCAAAGTACTTCTCTCCCCTCAATTGTGACAATCCAGACATAGCTAAACGTCCCCTGAAGAGCAAAGTGCCCTGGATGAGAACTGCAGAGGCTCAGCCAAAGCCGTGCGCTGTATTTCCCAGGCATCTGCCCTCATGAGCTGTCTCAGAAGCTCAGCCTCTGTTCTATTTGTCGCCATCACTGGGATGGGTCGCACAGATGCTTGCAAACCAATCATTCCAGCGCCTTAGGAATTTGCCACTTGCCTCTTGGTTTATTCCTGCTCAACAGGGACAGGTGCAGCTGGAGCAGGGCAGCCCCTGTGGACCCCGAGGGCACCTGCCTAGTGCTGACATCTAAACCAAAGGGTTGTTAGCTCCTGTTGCTTCCTAAGTGAGTGGAAGTCCTCCCATGGCCCAAACCACTGGGTGATGGTGACACAAGCTGCTGCTACCGTGGCTAACCGGGGTCCATGTGCTGTGAAGTTTGCTGCCATCAGCTCACTGGGGCTGTCCCTTGCCCCAATGCACTGTGTTCTCTGGGATCTCAGGTGCAGCGAAGCCATCCTGGCAGAAATAAGGATAGCTTCCTTCTTGTTTTTTTCTCTGTGCTGGTGAACACATCCTAAAATGATCCGGTCTTTTATCTGGAGGTGGCACAGAGCTTTGCTAAGACAGGTCTCTGGATTCATATCCAAGAAGAAGGCTGTCCCAAAGGTCATATCCAGGTGACCTTGCCTCTCTTGAGTTCCAAATCTAACCTTTCTTCCCTCCATGGGTGGCTTCTGATTGGCTCGAGGGGGTCTCTGTTCTTTAGACTACAGCTTTCTCAGTCTTTTGGCTGAAAGAGCTTTGGGGGTACACAGGCCGCCAGTCAGCCACACCCACTCACCCGGAGCTTCTGCTGCATAAGAATCACTCAACTTCTTGCAAACAGCAGAAACTTGATTTTGGAATAACGCATTATTTTACAGATAAAAACAACAACAACAACTTAGGGACCCAGAGATGAAATGACTGGTTCAAGGTCATACAACTAACAAGTAACAAAGGCAAGAACAGGATGCTCCATTCCCTTTCTAGGGGCTGTCATTAAACTGCAAACTACAAAAGTGTTACCAGAATCAACAAATTAGCTTCAGGTAAGGTGTTTTAAACAACCTTTTTATCCAGCATCATGAGGAGGGTTTGCCATTTATGAATGTGGAGTGAAATTGAAGCTTATCTTTTAAACCACCAAAGCATTGCTATTATTTTAAATATTTCAATAAATTATTTCTAAAACGTATTAAATAAGGATCTACTGAAGATTCCTTTCTAATTGTATCAATGAATATGTTGTGTTGTATCTTTTTTTCCTGTAGAATTTCCTCCCATGACTTTTGAGGTTTTTGTTTCAAATAGTCAAAATTACTATACATGATTTCTGTGTAAATGAACCATGATTAGTATTTTCAATAGATCTATGTTTATCATTTTTTGGAGGAGAGAATGGTCCAAGTGGTATATATTAATCAAAACAGAGCCAGAGCTCACCATTTCTAAGTGTTCCCTGCTCACACTTCCCCCTACTAAGTATTAATTAATGACTGTTAATTTTTCAATACGTTTGCCAACTAAAGTGGTCCTTGAAGATTCTTCTGTAGTCTTTCTCAAAATTGCATCACTTTCTTGAACCAATGGACATTAAATAAAGCTGAAAAGAAGAGCAATAGTCTCATTCACTATAACGCTCGACTTTTTATTTGGCTTCGTGTTCTTGAGTTGGAGATCTAATTGAGGTTGATTTGAAAGACAAGTGCTTCTGGGATTACCCTACACCTAAGAAATGACAGATGTGGGCCAATCAATTTTATGTCTTGGGCAGGGGAATTTCAAAAGTATATTTGCCTAATTCTGTGGTTCCACTTTATCACTCTCTCCCATGCCTGCAATTCTTAACTCCAGAGAATCCCAGCTCATCAAGAGAATGTGTAGAATGAGGCTTGATGACATTATCACAAAGTCAGACTAACAAGAAACAGGGCAAAACAAAAATGAGCTCTTCCCTGGGAAAGATGTTTTCCTGCAGAAGCGTGGATGCTGATAACACGGCCACTGGGATAAGTCTATCAATCACGAGAAACTCATAATGGCTCCAATAGTCTCGGCCATTTGAACTAAAGCAACAAAAACCATGAAAGATGAGGATATGAAATAAATTACCCCAAAGAAATGATCATCTAGATGTATTTTAAATGCTAATAGATTTGTTAGCAGGAAAAAAAAATAGCTATCAGATATATATCACATTATTCACCCATGCATGATTTCTGGATTGTACAAAATTCAGGAGTTAAAAAATTCCTGGGCTTTAAAATAGAAAAATAACAACCGAAATTTGTTCATAAGTCTTAATTCTCTTTACTAAATGTGTATAGAATCTTCAGAATCTCAAACTCTTCCCATATTTTCAGCTTTCTCTTAGAAGTGTGAGAGTAAAATGTATGTTCATTTCTTCTCCGACTGCAGCTCAAATCTCCCTCCGTGCAAAATTCCCACATCCTGAGTGGGATCGTGTTTGCCACTGAAGAGGCAATCGGAGGCACAAAGCAGCAAAGGAAGTGGTAGCTCAGAACCACAGACAAAGATGACAGTTTCAGAGCAGAGCAACCAGTGGCTTCGATGTGCTGAAGACAGTGCAAGCCTAGGGGTGGGTGACAGAATGCCCGGAAGGGAGGGCTGGGGATTTGGATCCAAAAACAGATCTGCCTCAAATCTTCATAGGATACAGAGTCTGAAGTTCTTGCCTTCCTCTCAAATTCAAAGAAAATTAATAGAATCCAGCTTCTTCTTTACTGGAAATCTCTCTGAGGGTCTAGCATCAGCAACATGGGTGGGGTACAGAATCTGTCAGCTTTGTTACTAGCTAGAAAGTTAGAGTCCATCAGCAGAAGGGTGCTGCTGACAGGGTTCCTTCGTCCAACACTCCACTCAATGATTAAACGCAGTTTAGAATATTAAAAAAGCCACCTAGGAGGTGAATTAGTGGCTCTGTTTCTCATCTCATTTTACTGCCTTTGAGCTCTGAGTGGTATTGCAACTGACCTCCATCTTTTGCTGGTGACTATTTAGAAACCACAGGGACAGCATCCTTAGAGCCAGTTTATTTGAACTTCACTCATGCCAGGGTGCAACTATATGAAAATGCCTATGTATGCACAGGGGAGACCACTGCACTACTTCCCGATGCAACTTGTTATTTCAGTCCCTGTGTGATGTACAGAAATCAACCTGCAATTATACAATTAGACTGAATGTTCACTTTCTCCATTAGTGTTTATTTTTATCACTGGTCACACTGCTTACTGGAAAATGAAGGCTGTTAGTCTATGTGGCTCATCTTTCCTTCCCCCTTTCCAGGCATTTTGCTGATCTGCTTTGATTTCTTTTTAGCAGCCTGCTGATTCTTTCCTTTAAGGATGCTCTTTGGAGTGTGAGGGGCTCAGAGGTGTGCAGATTGCTGAAATTGGACTTAGGAGACATATTTATCTTGAAAAGCTGAGGCCCATGGAAAGAGGCCCCTGACAGACGACGTGGAGGGCCAGGAAGAGTAGAGGAAACCCAAAGAAGAAGCTTCAGGAAAAGGCTGATTTGTGGGAGGGGACTGAGGTGGAGGAAGGGGTGGGGGGTGAGGGAGAGTTAGGAGTGTTGGTGTTGTTCATAAGCGTGCAGCATCTAAGCAACGGTGCACTGATGGGAGTGGTCCTCAATTTGAGGAATAATCAGTGTGTTTACTGAATTGCCAAACTGCCTGGCAGCAGCCCATCTGATCATCCAATGAGTTTCCCAGAAGCGCAAATCAGAAAGTCAATAAGACACCACCAGTTTCCAAACTCGATCTCATCGCACATAAACCGAAAGTCTCTACAATCAATAACATGTTACTGAATCACAATCAGAATGCAGAGTGGTAACACCTGGACAGGCAAGGGCATCCAAGAAGTGTTTGAGTCAGTGAATGAACTCCAAAAATTTTAAATGAGATGGGGCCATAAATTTGGGAGGGGGAGAGGGAAAATGAAAACAAGAGCGAAAGTGTTGTCGATCTGCTTTTTAAATAAGGGATCTGTTCAGCGTCTATGAACCATTCCTGGTTCTCCACATCTGCCACAGAAAATCTCCAGCAGCTCTCAGTTTGTGTCAATTTCCTTAACTCCATTTCTGACTGCTTGAGAGTTGAATTTCTATGCTGGGAAAAGCTACTGTTGATGCATACATAGTTGTGTCTGCCCCTATGCACCTTAGTAATGGTTCCAAGGAGATCCAAGAAGCTAACTCCAATTCACTAACCACTATTTTGGAAGTAGTTGAACATTTTCAAGACCCAAGGGAACCATCAAGTTCAGTTTTTCACATGGATTTGAAAAAATTCATCAGTCTCTCAAAATTTGTTTCGCTGTACAAATTGCAGCAGCTTCGATGTGCATAAATATCACTGTTCTTTTCTCATCATCTCTGTTCCCTTTTATTTCTCTCATATGAGTAGATTAAAAGATCAAAAATGCCAGATTTTAGCAAATAGATTCATCTTTAGTCACAAATAGATTTCCAAGAGAATGAACACAAAGTTATTAAGAGAAGAAAGATAAGTACATTACATGTAGTTTAAGCTTGCTGTCTGGTTTCTGTTAGGCATGCCCTGATTTCTTTTAAGCACTGGCAACACATTCATTTTCGAGGTTTATATGGGGGATCTTATGTACCTAGAGTGCCATTTAGACGATTACTAATTTACTAAATGGTACCCCAGTGCCCTGAAAGAGTTAATTCTCTTCCAAGAAATAAGCAATTTATTTTCTATTTAGCAGCAGGATAAGGCCCACTGCTTACAAATGACTATGAGTCCCTTAGAGAGATGGAGAGAGAGATGCTATATAAATACAGGGTATAATAATAATAATTATCATAATATAATGGGAACTCATGGTATCATTTTAATACATATCCTTTCCTAACCTTTCTCTAAAAGACTAGATCAACATTCTGAGCACCTGGTCACTTTTGCATTTATCTTGGGAATATTGGATGCTAAGATGTGCTGTACTATAGTAAAAAAAAAAGTTTGATCAGTTAACAAACTGATCAATCAACAGATGCTCCTCAAACACCATAATCAAACAGAAAACACACCCTAGAATCTGCCTCCCTAGGGCTCCCAATTTAGTTGAGGTAACCAGCAAACACCTGGTCAGAGATAAATGAGGCAGGCAACAGAAAGCTCATGAAAGTCCAGCTCAGGCAAAGAAGAAATCAGCCATGCCATAAGCAGCTATCACTGGCCATGGCACACTAGGAGTCTGTAACAATGAATACTTTCACCTTGGTTCAAATCCAAGCCCTTGCATTTATTAGCTCTGTTATTTTCATTAAGTTACTCAACTTCTCTGAGTCTCAGTGTCTTCAAAAGCCACTGACTTGAGATGTGAAGATTAAGCAAAGCTATGTCTGCAAAAATGCATTGGATTTGGAAATGTGCTACCCAAACTCAAATGTAAAAATCTTCCTAAGATGTATCCTTTTTAAAAAAGACAGAAATGATAGGCAGCAATGTTTTGTGTGCATGGAAACTTTGCACACTCAGTGCCTTAGGCTTCACTCCTAAGATGAGTCCAGGTCTACTTCTCCATGAGGGAGGCCTAGAGAAGGTAGGGAGGGGATGATACTACCAAGGGAAGACATATCCTTAGGAAACTGAAGAAGTGAGTTGTGGAGGAGGGATTTGAAAGATGGCTTAAAAGAAAAGATAAGTTTGTGAGCTGAGACTGGTCCCTGAAAGAGACACCCTGAAAGAGAAGGCAAGGGGAAATGAGAGAATACCAGCAGGAAAAGACACATGTTTTGTTTGCTAAGGCTGTTGTACCAAAGTATCACAGGCTGGGGGCGGGGGAGGGGGGTTAAGCCATAGGAATTTACTGTATCACAGTCTGGAGGCTGGAAATCAGAGATCAAGGTGTGAGCAGGCGTGATTAAGGTGGTTTCCTCCTGAGGCCTCTCTCCTTTGAATCTCATATACCTGTCTGCATGGTCTTCCCTCTGTATCTAAATGTCTTCTTTTTATAACGACGCCCCTCGTATTAAATTAGGACACACCCTAAGAACCTCATTTTAATTTAAGAACTTCTGGTAAGATTCTATAAGCAAATGCAGTCACATTCTGCCATAGAGGGATCAGAGTTTCCACATATGAATTCTGGGGGAACACAAGTTAGCCCATAGCAACACACACATTTCCAGAGGAATCTGGAGCTTTACTCAATGTGACAATGAAACATGAAGAAGGGAAGGGACAAATTTGCAAGCATACAGAGTAGTCCAAATGTTTAGCGATGTACTTGTAAAGATTTGAGATTAAGTCCTTATTGACACTTTCAGTTTCTCACACCAGAGGAACTATTTGGTATTTACACATGTGTATCCTACTAATTTCACTTAAGAGTATCGCCTCAATGTGCATCCCCATTTAGCTATAAATTCTCTAATTTCTCACTTTTTATGGCTGAGTAGTACTCCATTTTATAAAAATCCCCACATTTTCTTTATCCAGTCTCCAGTTGATGGGCATTTGGGCTGTTTCCAAGTTTCAGCTATCACAAACTGTGCTGCTTTGAACATGGGTGCACATATATCACTGTGGTATGATTCTTTCAATTCTTTGGGGAAGATACCCAGCAGGGGAATATCTGGGTCAAATGGGACCTCCAGTCCTAGTTCTTTGAGGTATCTCCATACTGATTTCCACAGTGCTTGCACCAGTCTACACTCCCACCAGCAGTGGAGCAGGGTTCCTCTTTCCCCACAGCCCTGCCAGCATTTGTTATGGGTTGATTTCATGATAGCAGCCATTCTTTCTGGAGTGAGGTGGAGTAAGAAAAGGGGCAATGGGGAAGGAAGTGGGAGGGGTAGGGGAAAGGAAAGAAGGGAATGGAATTAATATGAGAAAATGGAAAAATAGGAACAAAATCTTTGTAAATAGGGAGGAATGGAGGGGTTGAAGGGAGGGCTGGGCAAGGGTGAAAAATAGAACCAAGAGAGATTATGTAAAGGTGCAAATTTCCAATGATGAATGTCATTATATTGTATACCTAAAATGTACCAATGATTAGAATGAATAATTGATAATGCAAAATAGGAAGAAAAGGCCCAAAGGGGTAGGGGTAGTGGGAGGGGCAGGGGAAAGGAAAGAAGGGAAAGGAAAAATGATGAGAAATGGAAAAAATGGAAATAAAGTCTTTGTAAATAGGGAAGGGTGGAGGGGGTGAAGGGTGGGCTAGGAATGGGGAAAAAATAAGAACCAAGATGCATCATGTAAAGGTACAAGTTCCTAATGAGAAATGTAAATGTGTTGTATACCTACAATGTACCAATAAAAGAATTTAAGAAAAAAAGAAAAAAATAAGATTTCAGAATAAAGAAATGATTTTGTGGAAGGAAGTTACAGAGATGTCCTTCTGTGTGTGCATTTTGCTAAACAAATAAACAATCCTCTTTCAGGGAATAATTAGGGCTTTTGAACTCTTGCTTGGATCATTCATGTAAATTTTTCATCAAAGATGGTAGTTTCTTCTCTGTAAGACTCCACAAATGGGTGCTCCATAAGGTCACTTAGAGATTTGTTCTGATGATTTATCACTCTGCCTATTAAGTTATTTATGCTGACAAAAATTTTCTGAGGGAACCCAAGTTTGACATTTCATGATCTTGTTACTTTGCTGCATTCATTCTCTTTCACAGTCCCTGCTATTCCATCTTTGAGTCTATCTTACTCTGTACCTCTTTTTTTTCTTTTCTTCCTTTATGAATATGGAGAATAATTATCCACAGTAGTTCCACACTATATATTTAGGGAGTTATGTTACTTTTTGGCTTTGTCTTATTTTAGCCAGATAAATATAACACACCCTACCACCATCACTGCCTGACATCTTAAATTTAGTGTTTCCTCACTGAAATATAAGACAAAACACTCAGGAATTTTAAAACAATGATTTCTAGTATGGATAATTTTGTCAAGTATCATGAAGAGAATAAGTTGGTAACACTTATCACATGAATGCACACATATATTTCATCCCTTGGGTGGGACTTCTGAAGTACACTTATCCATTAAAATATAATTTTCTTTATATACACTCGATATGCAAAATAGCTGATTGGATTCCCTTGACTTGAATTAAATAATATTTTTTTTCTCCACCTTAATCATTAAGCTTGGAGGTCTTTTTAGTTTTTCCTCCCAGAGTTAAGAGTTAATGTAACTCATCACTTTTAAAAAACCAGTCCAGGTAGTTCACACAGAGGAACAGGATGGATTTGTGGGACTTCGTTCAAATATATGGCATACAGAGCAGTCAAAAGTCATGCCCTTTTAAAAACTCAACGCAGTATGCTATTTTTTCAAAAGAAGATTATTTGAAAGTAGACTATTAGGTGAGTAGATTTCTGTAGTGGCTTCCATAAGAACTATGCTATTCTTTGGTGTATGCCAAATGGGAATTGATGGGGACACAATCAACTGATGACATTCTGAACGCTCTCGAGTGGAGTGTCCATACAGCATCTGTGCAGCATATATAGTATGCACTTACTATGTCTGCCACCCACACCTATGCTCCTCTTTAACAGTTGTTTCAAACATTAAGATAGTTGCCTCTCCATACCCATGGGTTTAGGTCCTTCAAGTTCAATAAATAGCACATCAAAATTTCTTTAAAAACTTTGCTAGAGAGGTTCAACTTTTTTTATTGTCATTATTCCTTAAACAATAAAGCAGAAAACTATTTGCATGGTATTATATTGTGTTAAGTATTACAGCAGATGAGATAACAAAGGAAGAGATGCACAGGTTACATGCTAATAGCAATGCCACTTTATATGAGGGACTTGAGTATCTGCAGATTTTGTATTTGTGGGTATCCTGGAACCAATCTCTTATGGATATCAAAGACAACTGTATAATTAATGTAATTCATTTGTGTGTGTATGTTGATAAAATTCTCTCTCTCCATATATGTATTTCTCTGTATTGTGTCATATATATTACATATGCTAAAATAGCTTTCCCTTATTGACTAAAATGCTCTCTTACCTTTTCTAAGGCCTCACAAGATATTTCCTAAGTTTTATATAGGTGCATTCACTAAGTTTGAACAGTTTATTATAGAAACTAGAAGGGATCAATGGCCAAGGTCTGTAATTGCTATCAAGTAAGAGATCACTCAAATAGAACCATCTGAGCAGCCCTGAGAAGAGCCTGCTTCCTCCAAGCCTTTTTCTATCCAAATGCCAAGATACCTGAAATTCACAATCGTGTGGCACACCCTGGCCATCTTCCCTTGGATTTTACCATTTTACAGCACAATAGCCCAAATTACAATTTCTGGAGCCCATGTCTCATTGAGACCATCTGAGACTGATACCCTGCCTGTGTGTGTGATAGGCAGCAAGTGCGAGAGAATTAAGGCTTCTAGGAGCAGGTGTCCACCAATGAATTATAGTCATCAGTGTACAAATATGCCAGCTCCCTTTCCTCTTGTATAGAACAACTGTGAAGCATGCATTCTCTACTCTTTCCTGAGCTTTGTCCATGAGATCAAGTCTCTGTTTCCCACAGTGGCAACTTGTTTGAAGAAGTGCTCTTTATTAGCACCCACCTCTCTCTTCCTTTCTTCCTCATACTTTTCCCTCTGCCTCCCCATACTTTCCTCTGTGCTTCCTCATATTCCCAGTTCCTGGGATCACCTTACATATAAATGGCTCTCACTTGCTTTCTTGTCTCAGATCTGTTTCTGAAGGAGGCAAAATGAAGAGGCATAATCATTCATTTGGTATAACAGCAATATTGCTATTGAAATGTGAAATCTCATAATGGAGAGGATGATGGTGCAGTGGATTTGGATCACAGATTCTCTTTGTTCCAATATCTTTTAAAAGGAACAAGAAGAAGTGAGAAAAATCAAGAAAACACTCATCAGCAATAGTCAAAGAACATGGTAAAACCTTGGACCATAAACTTCAAAAAGTATTTGCCAGGAAAAATGATTTTAGTAAGCTACAGTTTTGATTTTTACTCTATCCTGAACTTTAGAATGCATAGAAAGGCATAGATAACATATTTAGAATTTTCCTGAAATACCTCACAGCTTAGAGAGAAACAAACTGAAGGAATGCCTAAGAATGTTGAGTTGGATTTTGGATCTTGAATTCCCCAAAAGCTCATGTGTTGAAGGCTTGGTTCCCAGCCCATGGGGCTACTGGGAGATGTTACAGTTGGATCTAGACTATCTCCCCAAAAGCTCATCATGATTGGATCACAAAGGCTCTAACTTCGTCACTGGATTAATCCACTGATTAATTTATAGCTCAATGGACTTATTGGGAGGTGGGACCTAATTGGATTATACTAGGGAATTGGTTATTAGGGAAGTGGTTCTGAAGGATATAGTTTGTTTCTGGCTGTTTCCTCTCTGGTTCTTTTTCTCTCTGTCTTCTCATCCACCCATTCCTACTTCCACGATATTCTGAAACCATGAGTCAAAATAAATATTTACTCCTTTGTTATTCTCAAGTATTTTGTCACAATAATGGAAAGACAACATAATATGGAGGCAGTGAAACTTTTAGGAGGTGAGGCTTAATGGAAGGAAGTTTGATCACTAGGGACATGCCCTTGAAGGGGATATTGGGACCTTGACATTTTCTCTCTCTGTGTTTGTGTTTCTTGGCCATCATGAGGTAAGCAGCCTTTTCCACCACGTGCTCCCTGCTATGTTGTTCTGCCTTACCACAGGCCCAAAGGCAACATGGCCAAACAACCATGCACTAAAACTCTGAAACTGTGAGCTAAAATTAACTTTTCCTCCTTTTAGGCTGTTTTTCTTAAGTGTTTTGTCACAATAAGAGAAAGCTGGTTAACACAAGTTAGAAAAGTGATTTTAAGAATAGAAGCCATTTACCTAGCAGTATAAGAGCTCAGACCCTTATTAGAGGCAGAAAAAAATGGCTGGGCTCAGTTGTTTGGAGGAAAGGTTCCACAGCAATAAGTTGTATGTCCAAGTAGGTGGATTGAACTCTGATAAAGGACACTAACACATTCCCAAGAGAGGAAGCAATATCTCTGGTTCTTTGAGACATAGCCTATTATCAGAACAGTCCTTCTTCCAAAGGTCTTAGAATATATCCAACAGGTAGTACACATTAGGCTGTTTATAAGAGAAAAGATATGTCTCTGATGAAGCAGAAAGTTGGTCAAGAATACATTTTCCAATGTCTGTCAGCACAAAGATCAATGCCTAGAGCTCCACATATTAAGCAAAAACAAGAAAGTACATAACTAATAGTACGAAAGGAATTCCATTTTCAACAATGGCAAATGATCCTTTTGGACTAAACCTTCTGCTGAAAACAATTTCATATCTCAGATAAAATAGTAAAGATACATTAAATAAATGTATTGAGGAACTGATGTGGGATCAAAGGGTTGATCAAACCAAAGAAATTGCCAGAACCCTGAAAGAAAAAAATCTTTACCTATAGCCATTTGCCAGTGAGTTTATCTGCCAAGTCAGCAAATTTTTATTTTGGTTTTGACAGGCTTGTAGTATGTGAGAGATACAGATATCAATACCTAGAGTCCATTCAGGGTGATGAATATGCAAGAGACTTCCATACAGCCAGCATCCCAAGGGATTTCTCCTTAAGGATGTGAAAAAGAATGTAAAAATAGAATGTGACATATAAGTGAGAGATGAAATAACCTTTTTAAAAAAAGAAAATGAAATTTATTTTTGAGCATTTCATGTAATAGAATAGCTTAATATGACACAAATTTACTACAATAGTCACTAAACACCAAGCTATTAAAATAACATAATGATACAAAAAAGACTGAAGCTTAGGACACAAACTGAGGATCAAAACATCATTATAGAACTAATAAATGAGTTAGCACAGGTAGCATGGTAACAGGTAACATAGAGTAGATATAATTTAAAGCAGAATTATTAGCATAGTGAAAAAGCTTGAGTGAAACTTAGTAAATTAAAGGAAAACAAACAATAAAAAAGGTAATTGAAAAAGAAAAAATAATTAATATACCTGGAATGGAGAATTCAACAGATGGGAAAAATCAGACATATAAAGCCAAAGAATATGCCTTAGAGGAAAAATACACATGTACACACACATACACACCCTTAATGGCACAGTATATTATAGGAAAAACTGATATAAATAGGCTGATGGTAAACATATCCTGATTTTTGAGTTTAAAGGATAAAGAAAATATTTCTTAATTATTCAGAGAAAAAAAATCAAATTCTCTATAAACAGAAAATTTGTATGAGGCAGTCTTCACCGTCATTTATAATTCTATTGGCAGAAAGCAATATTTACTAGGTTTTAAAGAAAAAAAACACTGCATAGAATATAATATCCAGTCACAACAGCACGAAATTATAAAGTATGGCACCTATGAGCCCATTTAACAATTAAACAACGTATTACAAGATGTGATTAAAGACTATTACTCAGTGCCAGAAGACAATAAACAAAGGTCTATAAAGTTTTGAAGAATTCTCCATATTTTATACCCGGCTAAAATGTTCTTTTATTTATTCACTTATTTTTGTTACCTTTTATTTCATTTTTAATTATTTCATATTGTACCCTGGGTATAAAAGCAATAAGGATTCTCAGACATGCAAAAAATTAAAATATAATTAACTACAAACCTTCTAAAAGGTTACTTAGAGCAAAATGGTGGTCACTAGTGTCTAGAAAGGGAGGGGAGAGAGGTCAGAGAGAGGCTGGGTCTCGGAAACCAAAGTATTTAGAGGTATAAGTTCTAATGTCCTACAGTACAATAGTGTGACTACATTTCACAAAAATTTATTATATATTTCATAAAGAACTAGAAGAGAGGAATTCAAAGCTCCCTGACCCAAAGAAATGATAACTCTTTGACAGGGAAATGCTAATTATCCAAGTTTGATCATTACACATTGTATACATGTATTGAATGATTACATTGGGAAAAATTCTATTTAAAGATAAAATTCACCCAACTAAATAATAATCAAAAATATAAAAGAGAAAAACTGAAGAATATTGATCAAAAATATAAAAACTGAATCATATTTAAAAGTCAAAATATAAAGATATGACAAAACATTGTTTCTAGTTTCAAAACAAGACCTGAAATGTTACAAACCACAACAAAGTAAAATAATTACTAAGAAATACTAGGAGACAGGGGAAGGAAATTAGGCAGTTGTGTCTTTTCTCATCTTTTAAGCAGGGGGTTCACCCATACTGTTCAATGCTGAAACATGCAATTAAACAGAAATGGATCCAGACCATGTTTTCCCTTAGCTCTTTTTTTCTAAAGCTGAGATACTTTAAGAACTATATTGTGATGAAAAAATATTATTTTCTGAGGATCAGAAGTTCAATTTCTTCTTTGTAATCTTTTCCTGAGTTCTAATATAATAAAATGTAGTACCATTAAATTTGATACTTTCAATCTTTGGCATAAATAGTCTCTTTATAAAATTTAATTGACAAGTTAAAAATTCCATATATTCCAGGTGTACAATGTGATGATTTGCTTTTTGTACATATTGTGCACTGATTACCACACTCCAATGAATCACCTTATTCATCACCATCCAGAGTTACCATCTGTGTGTATGTACTCACGTGTGCATTTGAAGACATTTAAAATCTGTCCTCTAATCTGATTTCAAATAAATAATACAGTATTAGTTGCTGTGGTCACCATAATCCCTTTTAAAAATCTGTTTCTTTGACTCTTAGGTTTTCTATTTCTTTTATTTTTATTATTTTTTTGGTGCCGGGGATGCCCTTGTGTAGCAGGCGGTGAAATCACTGAGCTAAATCCCGGGCACAGGTTTTCTATTTCTATCTGTTGCTTAGTTTCTCTTTTCTTTCAAACAATGCATGATAAATAAATGTTTGAGAAAATGCTCATCAGTTCAAAGAGGACTATTTTGGGGTGGTAGAACTTTTAGTAAAATTTTCTTTTCTTTGTACTTTACCATTTTTAATTTTTATACAGTGGACATATGTAATTTTTACCAAAGCAAAGACATTTTTCTATTAAAAATAGTCTTCTAACACCTTGTTGTAAATGTGTTTCTGATTTTCTAGAGAATAAAAAGGAATGTAAAAGCTAGAAGATCCTGAGAGAGCCCAGATTGAGAATTGGAGCAGAAAAAAAGGGGGGAAATACGATCATAGAAGCATCACATTCATCTTTATTTATTTTTCATAGTATTGCCTAAGGTTTCAAACCAAAGGGGTCAACACTCAACTTTATTACATTTTTTAAAATTATATTTTCTGTAGGATATCTAGCCTCATAGGAAGCAAGTGATATTTTTCTCTTAATGGTGCCAAATCTCTAACTCTTACTCCCAGATATTTAAATCCTCAAGATTTTCTGAGCATGTCAAAGGAGGCCTCACCAATGCCTGCCCTCATTTTCAGATTAACAGCTTCTGCCATTAGCAAATTGGAAATTCCTTCTCTCATCCCTCTTAGAGCAGGAGTCTTTTTTTCTTAATAGTACTGTGATTCCCATTTCTGCATTGTCCTTATTAATGAAGTCTCTAAAGTATTTCTATTTTTCTTGGCTGCTTCAGCCTTCTGTTGAGTTTCATGAGTAGTAAATGAAATAGCTTATCTGTGGAACAAAGCAAAGACTCTGCCTTCACTAATGAGAAGACAGAATCTTAATACAGAAGCCAGACACAGGTAGACAAAGAATACACATGTCATCCTCTGTGTTCCACTTAGTCCTAGTATTCTCATGGAGTCACAGAGTAGACACCTGGAGCAGTGATGTTCATGTGGGAGAGATAAGACCAGGAGAGAGTGTAGAGCTTCAGGCTCAAAAACAATAGGCATCTGAACTGAACAGGGGATCCCTCAGGATGTGATTCACATTTTCACCTTCTGGTGAGAATGCACTGGACCTAGTAAGTGGAAGGAGGCAGACCAGATCCACAATACTGCTTTAAACAGAGGGCAGTGAGGAAGCAAAAACCCTTGGTATGCAATTCCTTTAGGCTACTTGGTACTTGAGTTCGGGTGTATTTTAGTGGCACCAAGTATGAAAAGATTTTCTTCTTCCTACTATTTTATAAATTTGTAGCTTCTCCTGTATCCAGTACCTAATGCCATCTGGTCACTACATTAAATATCCCATGAATACCGAGCAGCATCCCTATTTCTCACGGCAAAGTGAATTCACACAGGTATTCTTGTTCATGGTAGCATCAGTATTTTTGCCACTAATGAACAATTGACATAGTTGACAGAATGAACCATCTATACTCTAGATGTTTTCAGCATTTTCTAAATTATTATTTTGCAAATTATACTCTTTGGGTAAGATTTTTGACTCCTTTAAGTATTTCTCTGTTGCCTAAGAGGTGATGCCAGATGGGAGATCCATCGGATTTTGGCCATAAAAGCATTAATTTTTAAGTCTGTAACTTTACAACAGATCTAAATCCAGGAGAAAAATCACAATTATACAATAATAACAAACACATATGCATATTGATCAGTTTTCAGTAGAGAATTATTCCATATGACTAGCCCAACCTCTTCAATGTAAGAACCAAACACTCTGCTTGAAAAATATCAAAGCTTTCACTGAAGTTGCCAAGGGGGAAAAAGACTTATGTACAATTCAGAACCATTTGGAGAGATGGGGACTGCCACTGTATTTAACTTTCAAAGCATAGTGAATAGAATGAGCTCAACAGCACACAAAGAACTCCTGGTTTATGGGGTAAACACATGAGAATCAGGGTTAGTGTAAGAGGTAGAAGGAAACTGAAGATTACAAAATTCAGTCACATTTCAAAATTTTCTGCTACAATAATTCACTTTATGTAGAATTAATGTGGCTGATTGAACGTTTGTGCTGTAATTTACTTATAATTAACATTTTATGGTGAACAGATTTTACCATCTCCTTCATGCTGTGAACTCTAAGCCATAGGTCAAAAATAGAGATGAAACAGATAAGCACAAAATACTCTTACTGAAATATTAATGAGATTTTAATTTACTGCTTTAAAATACATCTTTCATCAACATCTATATATAAAAATCAGTACTTTATTTTAATTTTTTAATCACATTAAAAATAAAATGAGCTCTTCTAGCTGGCAGAAAGACTCAAAAATCTGATGCAGGCAGGCAAATTCTAGGTAGCTAAAACATTTTTCCAACTTGCTTAGGTGCCAGGAATATTGTCTCATGAAGCCAAGAATCTCTTCTCAGTTAACCAGTGCATTTTGATATGAAATAATTTCTTCGAAATACTCACCCTAGAAAAACAATTCCTGCTCTCAAGCTAAGCCCCAGGGGAAGAACAAAAGCTGGATGGTACTTCATTTATTAGATTTACTCATCTTAAGGAAGAGGCTGAGGTTTTAAGACACAGCCTCAGGATTTCCAATAGAGTGAGAAGTTGGGTGCAAGGAACTTTCATTCAGTACTGAAGTTTTCATAGACCAGTGCCTTTCCATCAATTGCTACCATTTTCATTAATGCACTGAACATAGTCTCTGCTAACACATTCTTTAATTTTCCCCCAGAGGGGTCACTTTTGGGCCACTTTGTTGCATGTTTCCATTATATCTAGTCCTTTCCTCTTGGCTGGATTGACCATGATCATCGTATGTGTGTGTGTGTATGTGTGTGATGTCAGAATGTAAACTCTTAGAGGATAGTACCACATTTGTATTATCACTAGATACATGTAATTGGTAAAATACATGTTTGCTGATCAAATGATTGATTTAGTAGATTAGCACTTCAACCTCTAGAGATGAAATTCAATGTGGTTGCTTATTTCCCAAAAGTCTACCATCAGTTGCTTCTGTTATCTGTTACCTCCAAAAGAGGTAAAGTATATTGTTCTATCCCTTCAGTTCTGAGCCAGCCTGTGACTGATTTTATGTAGCGGAAGTGCCTCTGAACCCAGGCTTTAAGAGGATTGGGAGGTATTTCTCCCTTGGGACATTTGCTCTGGAAATATAAACTGCCACCTAAGAAGTCTCACTGCCCTGAGACTTTTCTACTGTGGAGTCACTCAAGAGTTACATGAAGCGGTTGCTCCAGAAATTGGAGGAACACTACTCATCCTCAGTGGTTCTAGCCATGGCAGCCCAAATGCCTGACATGCATGTGAAGGAGCCATCTTGACGTGTTGGACAGTCCAGCTCAGAGTCCATTGGAAGAGTCTCCAGACTCAACTGCCCTGTCTAGATGTCCTCACCATTTGAGCCATCTCCAGTGAGCCCTAGAAATCATGGAGCAGAGACAGGATACCCCACTGTGTCCCAAACAGATTTCTGACCTGCAAAACCTAGGAGCATAACATCATTGTCACTGACACCATTGTACTTTGGGGTGGCTTGCAAGGCAACCATAGAGAACTGGAACATTCTAAGAGGCTACAATAGCACCATGCCTTTGCCTGTACCTCAAGTCCCAACTACAGTCATAACTTGGTATTCAGCTGCTTTGAAACTCATCAAATTTGGCACTTGACACATTTTGACATGAAATTTTGTCTTGGTATTCTTCATCTGTTTGGCACTTGGCACACAAGCTAGAACTCCTTGGCGTTGGTTGCCTTATGACTCACTACCCTTTCTAGTCCAAACAATTTGCTTGGTATTCCTTACACTTCCTGGAACCAATTAGCAGTGAGTTCCCAGGGTACAATTGTACTTTTTATTCTAAAAAGAAAATCCAGACAGAATCGTGTTCACCACGAAACTCCTTCCCAGATGATACGAATTTTGTGGGTTCTTTCGTCATCAGAAAATGTAATAACAACTTGCAGGAATTTTGAACCTGATGACAATTTTCAGGGAATAAACATCTCATGAGTGTTTCCTCGATGAGATTCCACTAAATTTCTTAACACAGTAATGGGACTATTAGACCTACCAAACTGATCAGTTTTTCCAGAAATTTTACTCAGGTTAGTAAAAAACAAGCCTCTGTGTTCTCATTCTCACAGCCAGATTTCTCAAAAGAATTGTTTTTACATTTGTCTCAATTTCTTCTCTTTCTTTTTATTCCTCAACCCACTTTAAACCTTCATAACGACTTTTTCCTTTTCCAGTTAGGTCACCCCCACAAGCCAAACCGGACCAAACCAAACCATGAGTGTGGCAAAAGGAGGAGACTAAAAACAAAAGAAAACACAAATCTTGTTTATATAAGTTATATCTTATCACTTCACTCACAAATCTTCTATAATGTTATGTAAATATTTAAGATCTTTTCATGATTTATACAATGTTGGGAGAGCTAGGTTATTAGAGCATTAGGCAGTACTAACAACAACAATAACAGAACAATAACATCAAAAACTACCATAGAAAACTAACCTGGTCCTTTCCTAAGGTTAGATTATATAAGAATTAAGATTCTTTATGCTAATAAATCTAATTATTATTTTAAACAATTTAAAAACAGAAGTTGTCATTACAAATCCTATCAGGACTATTCTTTGCTTGTTTGATTTATTTTTGCTCCCATGACACTGTTTTATGTCCATCACAGATAGGGTAAGCTTGTAAAATTAGACCATGCCCCTTGCTTGGAACCAAGACCTACACAGGCCTGGTTTTCATGCTAGCCATTTGCTTTGGAATAGAAGTAGAACCTTTGATCTGTGATGTCTGACTGCTTCCCCAAAACTCTGCATTATAGTCATGCCATTGAGAAAAAAAGGGAGCTTTGTTGGGAGAGAATTCATCCACTGCATTAGTGTATCACAGGAACATGTGAATTCAAGGGTGGAAAATAAAGACCCAGTGGCAACATACAACACAACCTACGTGGTGGTTCTACGGTCCTCCCACATTGCTTTTGTTGCCCACATCAACCCAAGAATATTTCATAGACATAAAGCTGAACCTAGGATAAGGTCTAGATAGACTTAGGATGTTCATGAAGAAGGCAGCAAAACCAGAGTGCAGTAAAGTCATTTCATTCCCTTTACTTTCTAACAAGCTCCAACCCATTTCAATGGACTTATTAGAATTTCAAATGAAAAGCTGAATACTTTGAGCATTGCAAATCAGCTACAAATAGCTTTTAAAACTGTGTCAGGAGAAAATACACTTGTAATTTTCTTCCTTTTTAAAAAATATTGCTCTTTTCCCCCCTCTCTCAAAGGTTTGTTTGTTAAGAAGCAGGTAGCAATTTATTTTTACAGAGGGAACTGGTTTGATTTGGGGAGGAGCAGGGGGTGGCAACTGATGAAGTCCTTTAACTGGGGTTGGTAGGGGCTCCCAGCATGACATCCACTTGTGGCACCTACCCTACCACCTGGTGATGGGTGTTCCTTGGAGGGCAACGTCATGGGTTTTTTTTGTTGTTGTTCTTTAGATTTCTTAGAACCTAAAGTAAAATTTCACTTACCTGGAACAAATCTGGTTTTCAGACCCCTCCAGTCCTAGAAAGCATGTTTACTGTCCTTGAACGTTCCCAGCAGGAACAGGGGACTTGAAGAGATGCTCCCTCTGATGGGGCCAGTGGGTGGCAGTGGTCTTCCCCAAACTCAGGAACCTTTTGCCTCACTTGCTAGGATGTTCCATTGTCTTCCACAGGTTCATTTCCCTGAGACCCTGACAGGGTCATGAGACAGGGACATTTTATACTTGTTCCCGCTTTCCCCCTTCAAGCACCTGGAGAGGAAAGAAAAGAAAGCTTTCTCAGTGTGTCAAATTCACAAAGTAGGCGGAGTCTGAGATTAATTTCCAAATGGAAGTCTCCCTTCCCCTCCTTTCCCTCCTCCCTCCCTCCCTTCCTTCCTTCCTTCCTTCTTTCCTTCCTTCTTTTTTAACTTTTGCAGCAGAGGAAGGCCTGTGTGGTTACAGAGATCACCTTCTGTATTATACAAAGCAAAAAGATAAAGACAAATGAAGGTATTACAGGGCTACATCCACAAAACATCCACAACAACTGGACATTCTCAGCAAATGTTTCTTTCTCTGTACAGAACACTTAACTGCTGAAGACTTCCAAGGTACAGGAAAATATGTTCCAATGGATAGGACCTTAGCCAGATTGGCAGAAAACAGGTGCTACTCAAAAGTCACAGGCTTCCTTCTCTTCTATTTTGGTTCTAAAGAGCAGTTGCTCCCATGTCAAAATGAAAATTACAACCTCAAAATTAATAAATAGCTACTCCAAGGCCTGAAGAATGGGATCCAGATGTTGTTCTACCTTCTCTCTGGATGGAAAGATTTAATCAAGATGTATTCAACAATTTATTTATTTAACAAAGAATTACTAAGCATCAACTATTGAAAACCATATGCATATACTTTACGTACTGGTAAATCTCTACCTCCCATTTAAACTTTGCAATTACATTCTAGGTGAAACAGCTGAATGGCCAGTCAGAGGTCTTCCCCATAACTCCTCTTTGGCAGAGTGCAAAGGAAGACCCTAGGCTCTGGAATGAGAAAGACGTAAAGGCAAGGAAATCCTCAATTACTTTAGGTTAGAAATGGGGAGGGAACCATCACACACCGAGGGAGGCTGAACCTCAGGTTTCAGAGAGGACCTACCCTTCTCCCCTTCCAGCACCTTTCCGCTAACCAATATAGTTCTCTTCCAATTTTGGAGGATTTTTTTTGAGAAAACTGACAGTTTACTTCCATGGGGCAGCATCCCCCTTGAAACCGGCCTGGTGGGCCAAGAGGTAATGAATGCCAAAGAGTCCCCACTGGAGGTGAAAATCCTGGGCCCCAGCTATAGGAACAATAAGGTCATCTCTTTCATTTTACAGGAAGTCTCTGGCTTTGATCACATTGCACAAGCTGGAAAGTTTCCTTCTTTCTGAGAGTCGGTATTACTAGCAGAATGACTGGTGAAGCTGCTAAACATTTCTGAGCCCCATTCAGTTCAAAATGAGAGGACAGGAGGCATTACAGTGATGCCTCAGTGTAAGAAGGCAAGAAACACTCTTACTACACAGTCTAGCTCAGTGTAGACACGTGAGTCTGATAGGAGTTCCCTTCCATCCCTGCTCTGTGAAGACTGTGACATTAGCTAGCTAAGCAACAAGGCATTCAAGCTCACTGTCTCACATGTTCTTCTGCCACCTCTCAGAACAGTGCCCAAACCATTTTGATCTGCATCATCACTCGTTCTTGCTCACCATGCATATTGTCCCACCCCTCTTTTGACAACTGAAAAGCCTATCCTTATAGAAATCCCTCTCCCGCTTTTTCTGTTAGCCTTCTAGACATACATTTGCAGGCCCACAGTGGTTACTTGCTGCCTAAGACACTAGAGGAGAAATCTCACATCTGACCCCTGAACTTCTCCTCTGACCCTCTTGTTTTCCATCTGGTACTCATGGGCCCCCTCTTCACTGTCCAAGTCACCTCTTCTTGCTCTTCACCCCTCATTTTTATCTCATTTTCTTATGCTTCTGTATATCTTTCCTTCTTGGTAAAAACACTTAAAAAGACTTCCAACAGCCTACTTTCCTGCTTTCAACAATTAAGGAACTGAAATAGCTGAAACATGTCAAGGAGACTTTGTAGCCACTGAAGCTGTCTACAATGATGGGACCGAATGTGCCCATCCGCAGTGCTGACTGACTTCCCATGAAGCTGCCCAGCTGCCTGAGCTAATCACTCATTCTTCTGCTTTGGGGCACCCACCTTTCACGCTCTTTGGCCTTGTTGCTGGATATCAGCAACATGAGAAAAGACAACAGAATAGGCATATTTGAGACATGCTGAGTAAATCAATTCCTACCAACAAGACCCAGCAATATCAGAAAATGTTGAATTTTAAATATGGAAAAAGTTTGTGCCCTCATTAGGTGCACTGAGCTCCTTTCTTACAAAATTAAACTTTTCATTTTAAGAAAATTGTTGATTCACATGCAGCTGAAGAAAGACCCCATGTGGCCTCTCCTTAATTTCTGCCAATGATAACAGTTCCAAAACTACAATTCAGTATTCCAGCCAGGACACTGACACTGGTGTAGTCAGGATATGGAACAACTCTACCATCGACAAAAGCTTCCTGAGTGACACTCACCACCATTCCTACTCTCTCTATGGTCCTTGTTCACTATCAATCTGTTCTTCAATGCTATAATTTTACCAATTGAAGAACGTCTTGTAAATGGAATCAAACACCACATAACCTTTCAGGACTTGTTTTTTTCACTGAACATAACTGTCTGCTGGTGATTCATCCAACTGTTGCATGTGCAAGTACAGTAGTTGGTTCCTTTTCATTGCTGAGTAGCATTCCATGTAATGGACATAGAACAGTTGATTTAACCATTCTCCCCATGGAAGATATCTTTCCAGTTCTGGGCTATTACAAATAAAGCTGTTATAAGTATGTATGTACAGGTTTTTGTATCAGTGTAAATTTTCATTCTTCTGGCATAAATGTCTAGGCATCCACTCAGTGGTTTGTATATAGATGGTCCATGACTTGTAATGGGTCAATTTAGGAATTTTTCAACTTCTATGAAGGTGTGAAAGCAATATGCATTTGGTAGAAGCCATAATTTGAATTTCAATCTTTTCCCGGGCTAGTAATTTGATACCATATGTTTCTGTGATCAGAGAAGTGACACTACAACATAGCTCCTAGTCAGCTGCCCAATCAGGAGGGTAAATAACTGATATTCTAGGGTACTGTGTTGCTAAGCTATGCTGTTCAGTGGGAAAGGTGCATTAAAAGGCATTTTAAGCTTACAGTATTTTCAATTTAGGATGGGTTTATTGAGACATAACCTCAGTGTAAGTTGAAGAGAATCTGTAATTGCATGTTCTTTTTTTTTTTTAAAGATGCTCCTGAACTGCTTTCTAAAGTAGCTGTATCATTTTATATTCCCATGAGCAGTACATGGATGCTTAATTTTCTCACCATTCTTTCCAGCACTTGGTGTTGTCACTATTTTTCATTTTATCTATCCTAATAGGTATGCAATGATATCTGATCATGATTTAATTTATATTTTCCCCCAAAGCTAATGATGTTGAATAATTTTCCATGTGCTTATTTGACATTTGTATACCATTTTTGGTCTTTTCATACCCATTTTCTAATTGGATCATTTGTTTGTTTTTAAACTGTTAAGTTTTAAGAGTTCTTTATATAGTTTACACACTAGTCCTTTGCAAATATTTTCTTCCAGTCAGTAGCTTGTCTTTTTGTCCTTCTATGAAGGCTTTTGGTACAGTAGTTATTAATTTTGTTGAAGTCCAATTTATCAAATTTTCTTTTTATAATCTTGTTTTGCTGTCAAGTCTAAGAAATCTTAGGGACCCTGAAAATTTTCTTCTACTTTTTTTTCTAAAAGTTTTATAATTTTATGTTTTATGTTTAACTTTGTTATGCACTTGAAGTTCCTTTTTGTATAAAGTGTGAACTTGGGTTGAGTTTCATTTTTGTATGCCTGTAGATGTTCAATTGTACCAGCAACATTTGGTGAGAGGCTATCTTTTCTCCATTGAATTGCTTTTATACCTTTGTCAAAAATCATTTGGAAATATTTATGTGGGTCTATTTCTGGGCTCTCTATTCTTCTTCATTGATCTGTGTGACAATACCATGCAGTGTTGATTACTATAGCTATATAATAAGTCTTTAGATCAGGTAGATTGATTGCTCCCACTCTGTTCTTCTCTTTCAAAATTGTTGTAGCTATTCTAGTTCCTCTCTCTTTCTATATAAATTCTTGAATAATTTTGACTACATTTACAAAAAACCTTGCTGGGATTTTGGTAGAAATTATGTTAAGCCTATATATCAATTTGAGATGAACTGGCATCTTTACTATATATGCTCTTCCAAACCCTTAACATAGTTTGTCTCTGTATTTATTTAGATCTTCACTGTTTTCTTTCATCACCATTTTGTGTTTTTCAGTAAATCAGTCCTGAGCATGTTTTGATATATTGATATCTATTTCTTTTTTAGATATTACAAGTGATAGTATATTACTACTTTTGGTTTTCATGTATTCATTGCTAATGTATAAATATACAGTTAATTTTTGTATGTTTCTCTTGTGTTTTGTAACTTTGCTGAACCCACTCATTTATTCCAGAAGGTTTTATTACTATTGTTTTTGAAGATTCCTTGGGATTTTCTGTGTTGACAATCATATCTTCTGCAAATAAGGATACATTTTATTTCTTCTCTTCCAATCTGTGTGTATTACTTTTCTTCTTCCTTCTTCCTTCTTTCCTCTCTCTCTCTGTCTCTCTCCACTTTGTGTCTTTCTTTCTCTCCTTCTTTCCTTGCTTCCTTCTTTTGCCATAATGCACTGACTAGAATTTCTGGCACTATGTAAAATAAGAAGTAAGAGTAGAATCCTTGTCTTGTTACTGATTTAAGGAAGAAAAAAATTCAATCTTTCACCGTTAAGTATAATGTTAGCTATATGTTTCTGTAAGTGTGCTTCATAAAGTTAAAAAGTTCCTCTTTGTTTCTATTTTGCTGAGACTTTTTATTCTAATAGGCATTGAATTTTGTCAAACGATTTTTCCTGCATCAATTGATAATGATCATACAATTCTTCTTCAGACTGTTAATATGGTGGAGTAGGTTGATTGACTTTTTAATATTTAACCAGCCTTAAAGCCCAGGAATAAACTCTGGTTGAGGTATATGCATATTTCTTTCTAGGATTTTGTTAAGGATCATTGCATCTATGCTGATCAGGGATACAAGTTTGTAGTTTTCCCTTTTTTGTACCACCTTCATCTGATTTTGATATCATGATAATACTTGCTTCCTAAATAAATTAGGAAGTATCTCCTTTCTGGATGAAATTGAAATTGTAAAGAATTGGTATTAATTCTTCTTTAGAAATTTGGTAGAATTCTCCAGTGAAACTATTGGGCCACTAGTTCTTCTTGATGCTCTAACCTCCCTTCCAAATCTTACTTCTCCAGCTCTTCCCACAATTGTGCAAAGTCTGATATTTATAATAAATTGCTTATGCCAGAATATAGTAGTCCCCCTTATTCATGCAGAGTATGTTCCAAGACTCCCTGCAGATGCCTAAAACTGCACACATTACTAAACCTTATACATATTTTCCCTATATATACATACTTACGATGAAGTTTAATTTATAGAATTAGGCACAGAAAACCTTTAACAACAATAACTAATAATCAAGTAGGACAAAAAGATAATCATATGCTATGATAAAATTGCCAGCATCACTACTCTTGAGCTTTGGGGCCATTATCAAGAAAAATAGGGTTACTTGTACACAAGCACTGTGGCACTGCAACAGACAATATGATGACCTAGATGGCCTCACAGTGACTAATGGGTGGGTAAGGTACACAGCATGGATATGCTGAACAAAGGAAGGAGTCACATCCCCAGTAGGATGAAGCAGGATGGTGTAAGATTCCATTGTGCTACTTAGAACACAGGAAACCTTGAAACACATAAATTATTTACTTCATTTAAAATTTTTGAACTATGGTTGACCAAGGTTAACTAAAGCTGGAGAAAGAGAAATATGGAAAAGGAGGAACTGCAGCACTCACACCATCTGCTTCCCTGATTGTACCCTGCTTGATACCCTAAATCATTTGCTATTAAGCTGGATGGAATAATAGTCAACAACCACTGAGAACCTGAAACGTGGCCCAGCACTTTATACTTCATTAGTCCATGTAAGCAATCCCACATGGATGATTATACTTTCAGTCCAATTTTACAGAAAAGGAGACTGAAGTAAAGAGAAGTTGAGTAAACCGTGAATGGACACACAGCACAGAGCAAAACCAAGACAGAACTCAAACTGAGCCGTGCGGCCTAGCACTGTGGAAGCTTTCTTATAACGTCCAGTGCTTCTTTTTGAAGAACAGAATGTATGACGCTGATGGACAGAAAATACATAGTTGATTCTGTGTCCTCCCCATCATTTGAGCATAACTGATATCTTTCCTTTTGTGTCCAGCCCTCCCCCCATAATGGGGATTGAACCTGGGGCCTTCTCACAGAGCTACATCTACAGCTCTTTTTACTTTGTTTTTGACAAGGTCTTGCTAATTTGCTAACTTTCCCAGGCTGGGCTAAAACTTGCTATCCTCCTGCCTCAGCCTCCCAGAGTGCTGGGATTGTCTCCTTTCTCATTATACCTGCCTGCTACTTGCTTCTTTAACTGTTTTCTTCTTCTCTTAACCTGTTGAAGACTTTTTCCACATCTCAATCCCCTCTTACCTCCCTTTGTTCTTGTACCTCTAGAAAGTAAGTAATACCAACTGGTGTGTTTCTTTCCAGATTCATCAGCCTCCACAGGAGGACAGCACAGGCCTAAGGACAAGGGGAGCCCAGGCTGGGACTCTATACAAGCATGGCACTATCCAGATGGCCTGTTCATCACAGACAGCCACAGTAGGTGTGTCCATGCTGAGAGCCACACCCTTGCAACCCTAAGAAGCCCAGCTGCTCTGAGATACCAGCTCTCTTGTTGTGGCCCATTTTTTCCCCTCACTTTGGGGTTTGTCAATCTATCTGTCTGTGTCTATCCATCCATCCATCCATCTACCAAGACTTAAGAATGCATACTTTGGATGCAGAAATGAACATTTAGAGGACATTGGCCAGATTTGTGCCATTCAGTATGTTGCCATTTGTGTGTGTAGTTTTTTCTCTTAAGTGCCTTTGCTTAGTAAAAGCCATCAAATATTACTAGGAATTACTACTAAGTTTTTAAACAGTACTGAAGAATTAAAAGTGTGTGTGTGGGGAGAGAGAGAGAGAGAGAGAGAGAGAGAGAGAGAGAGAGAGAGAGTTCAAAGGCAGAGAGAGCGAAATGGACCAGATTATACCAAATTAAAAAGCAAACATGAGCAGACAATTTGTGCCGAGTGATGGTGAGCAATTACAGTCCGGCTTTTCTGGAGGGAAGAGGGGGAGGGCCACTCAGCTTAAAAGGAGACTTTATTCATTCCTGATCAGCTTCTCCTACCATTCTCTCTTTTATTCTTAGATATCAATTTAAAAAAAAAGTCAGCTTTCAGATGTTACATGTTCACCCCTGCAAACCACCCCTGGGCAGGCAGTGAGAATTTAAGCTTCCAATCAGTTCTTTCTATAGCCCTGAAAACCAATTTGTTCATAAAGAATAAAATAAGGAGGGGGAGAGGGGAAAACACAACAAGAGCATGTGTTTCTTTTAGAGGAGAGCTTCAATTTTACTATAATTGTCTAAAGACGGGGCCGCTTTGATCTGAAGAATTATTATTGTGCCTCAAATGCCGGCTGCTAATATCACAGCTGTGCTGGGGCTCGGTCACACCAAGGGGCTTGGGGTCCAACTTCATCTCAGACTCGCCTCTAGTTCTCTCTCCTTGTCTTTCCTTTGTCCAAACGGAAAAGTTGATTTTCTTGATCTGTTCCCAGCCACTGAAGGCCACTGCTTGGATGATTTTGTTCAGGTTCCTTGGAAGGTGGGGACGCAGCAGGGACACGGTGGGGACCTGTCAAGGTGGGGCGCAAGTCGTGTGCTGGAGCAGGTCAGGTTGGACTTTCGCATGCCGGAGGCCGGCAGGGTCTTGCGTCAGGGGACTCACAAACCCAGGCGGCAGCAGCCTGTGGCCATCTGCACTCCCTCAGCCCAGGCCGGGCAGGACAGAAACACAGACAATATTCTGTATGGCTCTCTGATGTCAGTGACTTAGTGGCTATTTTTCCTCATGGCCTTTGTTACAAGACGCAGAATTAAGCCACCGACAGAACAGATAGGAGAACAGATAAAACCTGAGGGCTGAGCGCACTCTTCAGGGCCTGTGATTTCCCCACCTGGCTGAAGGACAGAGCAGCCAGCTTTTTCTCTAACGTTGCTCCCTGGACAGGATGGACAGGTTGCTCCCTGCATGGCCCCATCCCCTGTGCTTCAGAGGCCACCTTGCCTTCTCCTTCAGGCGCCCTGAGGCTAGCACCTTCACTGGACACAGGAAGCCCTTTATATGGAAAGAGTGCTGGGAGGCTGGAGCAGGAAGACTGAAAGTTCAAGACCACCGTGAGGAACTCAGCAAGATACAATCTCAAAATAAAGAAGGGCTGGGGATGTAGCTCATTGTAATAAGCCCTGGGCTCAATCCCCTACACCACAAGCAAAAATAAAAACAAACACCTCCAACACATGAACTTTGAGCCAATGGGAGGTGAGCTGGTTTCCTGGGGTGATATGAGTAGGACCTGACATGTATAGAATACCTGGTCAGATGACCTAGGGCTGGGGCAAAAGGAGGCAGGCTGCACTGCAGAGCTTTATGTAGGAAGAACTAACTGAAGAGAAGGATGGAGGAGGTGTCTTTCCATATAAAGATCTGGCTAATGGGGAATGAATGATCTTTATACCTCAAGAAGTCACAAGATTAATCAGGAGTCAGGCAAGAAAGTGGATGAAGCCCAAGGAAACCTGGAGAACAACCTTGGAGAAACCTGAAGAGTAGAGAGTGAAGCAGCAAGGTATCTCTGAAAGAACAGCCCATCTGTCTTATTTTGGTTGTGACTTTCATTAAGTGTCCAATGAGTTCAGGTGTAAGGAGAGACAAGAGAAGCCTTAACTATCCAGGTCTCT
Source organism: Heterocephalus glaber (assembly GCF_000247695.1). The sequence goes on from NW_004624746.1 coordinate 15,711,216, forward strand.
AAGTCACAATTTGGAGTCATAGAGTTCCTGCTCCTCTTACTTGCAGGGAAATGGACTTGAAGAAAAAGAAAAGAAGTTGTAAAAATGAACAAAATTTAGGTAGCAAGGAAATATTTAGGGAGAGGTGTACTGATGCGTGTAACTTACTTTGGAATATTATTTAAAAAATAAAAGCTGGAAGGATAGGTAAGTAGAGGGATGCCTAAATGGACAGTTTATGATAAATCAAGTGGATCCCATGGCTAAAGGTTGAATATAAGGTAGTGAGTGTTTTAGTTTTCTTTATAAAGTTTTTTCAACTTTTCTGTATGTATGAAATTTTTTGTAATAAAAGTAGGAAACAAAATAGGTAACTGGATCCAAGGCAGTCAACCCATGTCTATACGGTGCCCAAGATATGTTGCCCCCCGCAAAACAAACAGCTGGCAGAATGGTGAAAGAGCAGATTTTTTTCTTGCCATTCAGGTTCTTAGTGCAGAGTGCATGACTCCCCAGGGCTGGACAACCTGCTAAGACTGTTGCTTATAAAGATTTAAAATTTGAACCCTTCCTATGGAATCCATACTTTACCCGATCTTCCTGAAAGACTGAGACAAATCTTTAACATCTAAAGAAATGAATCTTCAAAAGTGGAATTTTGGCCAGTGGAGAAGAAACTTTAGGTGCTAAGCAGTTGGGACTAGGTTCAATTGGAAGGGTCAGACAAGTCCAAATAACTTTTTCTTAAAGATGGATGTTCATCTCATGCTCGCATAAGTCAAATCCAAATGGAAGTGGTTCAAGACTCCATATCTTCAACATCTCAAGAATTTTTGTCCATTCCATAGATGGTTCCAATCTTCATGGTCCAAGATGGCTACAGTTATATCCAAGTAAAAATAGAATGGAAAAAAGCAAAGAGGAAGAGAGATAACAGCAAGCCCAGCAGCCCCTTGAGGATGGTTTCTGGAAACTGACTGATACACATCTTTAGTTGCAAGTTTGCATGTAGCTGCAAGTGAGACCAAGAAATGTAGTCCTTTCTCTTGGCAGCAATGCACCCAGCAGAGAAAATATCATATCACTATGAAAGAAGAGAAAAAAGATCCAAAAGACAACAAGTTTCACTCAAAGTGGGGAGAATATCTCGCTAGAATGCTTAGATTACAAATCCAGTTTCCCACCCACCCTGTCTGTCTTTAGGGTCAGCTCTGAGCTTACCAACTGACCCCAGGTCTTCTTTCTGGCCTGATGGCATAGGGAGGTATGTGAGAAGTGTTTTGGAATATAATTAGCATCACTGTATTAGAGGCAGGCAATGGAGGCTCCCTAAACACAAAGGCCTTACTTTTGAGGTGCATGAGGATGCAGAGCAAGGCTCTCCAGCCTGCCCATCATTCAGCCCCTTTATTTCACTCAGATAAGCAAAACCTAGAAAAAGGGCAGAAACTGCCTGAGAGTCAAGGAGATTTGAACAGGTGATCTCATTTTGATGGGAAAACAAGCCACCCGTGTGAGGAGTATACTGCCACAAGCCATCAGCAGAACACTGGGCTAAGAAGGGCCACCCAGGTACCTCTGAGTGCTTGAGGGTTCTCCCGATGGACATGGGTGTGGCTGGAGGATGGAGGGTCACCACAGGGAGTTGTCCAGGTTGGTTTTGAACACCAGTGTGCACACTGTGGCTTCAGAACTTGGGGCTAGGCTGATGCCTAGTTTAGACCTCCAAGATTCTATCAGAACTGGTCTTGGCTGAAGCCTGGGCTTTGGGGTTCTTCAAACCCGTCAACATGACCCTAATGTTCAGCCAAGTTGGAAAGTCACCACTCTAGAGCCATGATCCTCCTCCTTTAGCGTGTACACCCATTGCCTTGGAAGCCTGACTCTCGAGGTCTACAGTGGGGTCTAAGACTGCTCATTTTAATAGGTTCCCAGGCCATGCCAAAGCTGCCCATCTCTGGAACACCTTTTGAGCATTTCCCCTACTGCTTACACACACTTGTGCTATAGCCATGGAGGCTTTAACACACTGTCTACTTCGGCGATGTTGGCTTGCCCCTGTAACAAGATCCTCCTGACAGGATTCCAGACCCACTCCTTGCCGGGTGGTCGGTATCTGCCCTCATGTTTAGCAGGTTGTCTGGTGCACCGATAATCTAGAATGGTCTGTGTGGAGCACCATCATGAGCACACTGCTAGTGCTTACCCAGGTCTTATTAATGCTTAGTGCTAATGAGTAAGTAATGAGTAACAGTAATAATGGCATCAAGAAAACAGTGATAGTCCTACATGGTACAATCTCTTCTGTTCCCCCTGTCCCTAAATTACAGCTCTAAACGAGCTTCCTGTTGTGACAGGCATAACCTCACACGCGTGCACTTAATAAGACAGCTCTATGGAGTGAAATTCCACTTTCAACAGATACATTTTCAGGGTGGCACACAGGAAATTAAATGTGAAAGTATCATTAACATGGAAGTTGTGAGTTTAATTCCCTACACGGGGTGCTGACAAACTGAGATTGTTTATCTATTTCTCATCATGGCTACATGTTTCTGACGAGATCCAGTGAATTTCTTAGAATTCGAAGCCTTTTGCCTCCTTCCTTGGATGAATATATACTTTTGCTTCTACCCTCAAAGACCCAGATTCTCAACAGCCAAAGAAGACAATGTGAGCACATGATCAATAAAAACAGGACTCTACAGTGGCCTTTGTGATTGCTGAGGATGGAACTCTGGGCTGATTCAGCAAGTGAACTTTTTTTTTATGGTAGTTTCTTTAAATATTTTTTTCTGAAAGGAAGTAATGTAACACTTACATCTAATGACACCTATTAAGGAATTCATTAAAGAAAAGCTGGTAACAAGACATGTTATCATCATCAACAATTAACAATGCTATGCAGAAATCTTGATTGCTCTTTGGATGTGTAACTGCTGTAACTTGAGCTTTTGGAGCTATTTTTATGAAATGGCAAGTGGAGCATAGATGCACCCCTCTGGGGACTGATTTTGCCCATTGTGCTACCTGCAAATCTGAATCCCAGGTAAAGAAATGGCTGAGGTAGGCTTTTCATACCCTACATTTGTTAATGTAGGCAAGAGACACTGCCACTTTGTGAATCTCTCTCTTTCAAAACCTCCTTTGTCCTTAGGTCTACCCTTCCCTGCAGGCTTAACTGACTGGGGTAATCCTAGGAAAAGGAGAGTTCAGGGGATCCTTTGGTCATGTTACTCTTGGGGGTGTAGTCAGTTACTAGTTCACTAGTGACCCCCTTTGATAGGATCTCACATAAGGAAACTGAACTATCCGTGCTCCCTTTCTAGGAGAATGGGAGGATGCTACCGCCGCCTATATTTTTAGTGAGTTTTATAGAAAAGATCCTGACTCATTCAGAGACACCTAAAAGGACCTAGCACTTTAAACATGAAAGCTAGCCTGCTCCACAGCCAGAAGCAACCTATTCGCCTTCTGTTTCTGACGATGTGATGCGTGATTGGTCCAGTCCTCTGAGCATGCCAAAACTTCCTCTTGCAAGAAACCACCAGCAGTGCGAAGAGACAACCCACAATGTGGGAAAAAATCTTCACCTGCTGTTCCTCAGCCAAAGGTCTACTATCTCGAATCTATAAAGAATTTAAAAAGATCAGACCTCCCAAATTTAAAGACCCAATCTGAAAATCGGCATCTGAAATGAAGAGACATTTCTCAGACAAAGAAGTAGAAATAGCAAATAAATACATGAAAAAATGTTCAACATCACTGGTCATTTGAGAGATGCAAATGAAAACAGTGCTGAGATTCCACCTCACTCCAGAAAGAATGGCTGCTATCATGAAATCAACCAATAACAAATGCTGGCAGGGCTGTGGGGAAAGAGGAACCCTTCTCCACTGCTGGTGGGAGTGTAGACTGGTGCAAGCACTGTGGAAATCAGTATGGAGATACCTCAAAGAACTAGGAGTGGAAGTCCCATTTGACCCCGCTAGTCCACTGCTGGGGATCTTCCCCAAAGAATTAAAAGAATCATACCACAGTGATATATGTGAACCCATGTTCATAGCAGCACAGTTTGTGATGGCTAAAACTTGGAAACAGCCCAAATGCCCATCAACTGGAGACTGGATCAAGAAAATGTGTTTTTTTAATAAAATAGAGTACTACTCAGCCATAAAAAATGAGAAATTGGAGACATTTATAGCTAAATGGATGCACATTGAGGCAATACTCTTAAGTGAAATAAATAGGACACACAGGTGTAAATACCGACTAGTTTCTCTGGTGTGAGAAAATGAAAGTGTAAATAAGGACTAAAATGTATAATAGGTAATGTGAAATAGGGAGAAAAGGGGCAAAGGGGAAGGAGGTGGGAGGGGTAGGGGAAAGGAAAGAAAGGAATGGCATTAATATGAGAAAATGGAAAAATAGGAACAAAATCTTTGTAAATAGGGAGGAATGGAGGGGTTGAAAGGAGGGCAGGGGAAGGGTGAAAGATGGGAACCAAGAGAGACTATGTAAAGGTGCAAATTTCCAATGATGAATGTCATTATATTGTATACCTAAAATGTACCATTGATTAGAATGAATAATCGATAATGCAAAATAGGAAGAAAAGTTCCGTAGGGTTAGTGGGAGGGGCAGGGGAAAGGAAAGAAGGAAAAGGAAAAACGATGAGAAATGGAAAAAGTGGAAATAAAGTCTTTGTAAATAGGGAAAGGTGGAGGGGATGAAGGGAGGGCTAGGAATGGGGAAAAAATAAGAACCAAGATGCATCATGTAAAGGTACAAGTTCCCAATGAGAAACGTAATTGCGTTGTATACCTACAATGTACCAATAAAAGAATTTAAGAAAAAAAAAACTTCCTCTTGCTTCTCTGTATACTCATTTCTGAGGCTGGCTCTATAACCATGTGATTCTTCCCAGTGGTCATTGATTTTTGACTTGAAGACACACTGAATATTCAAGGCTAAAAGGGTTTAAATCAACTCCTATCCTTATTTCCTTATTTTACAAATGAGAAAATACTCATAGAGGATTATCAAAGGTCCCACAGTCAACTGAGACATGAGCCAAGTTTCAGGTTCTTAATTATTTTTCAAATCACTGAATACAAATAAAAGACATATCGAAAAAGCAAAGATATAGCTCCTGGGTCACCTTGCCTATTGTGACACCCTGTGAAGTCACCCTTAGCTGGCTTGGTGGAACTAGAAACTCAGTTGCTTACACCATGTATTTTGATCAAGCCACAAACCTCCAGATTTGTTGCAAAAGCTCCATCACACATGGAAAAAGTTATGTTTTCTATTTCTGTTACCAATGAGATAAACAGCATGGTGAGTTGTGGATAGATCAGATCTCCCCGAGTCAGAAGGGCACTATTTTGTTCGCCCCTCTAGAACCAGCATCCATCTTCCATCCTTCGCCACCTACTCAGATTCACTTTCCTCCTACTGCCATTTGGGTTTGACCACTGAGAAGGCCCCAAATGGCGGAAGTTGGGGTATTTGGCTGCTCCAGTTCCTCTGCTGCCTCATCATGGTCTTGGCAGTACCTGTGTTCCCCCCTTAAAGCCACAGCTCCTGACAGATCACCCCTCTCATCAGGGCTCAGGAACATGGTTCCTCCTCTTGCCTCTTCAATCTCCTAGGAGCTACATCTCTCATCAGCTCCTAAACCCTTTCACCGCTGCAAAGAGTGCCATTATTAAACTCTCTTCATCAAATGAACTCAGTGAGTGTGAACTCAGTGACTAGATCAGGGGTCACTGCAAAAATGGTAACAGATAACAATCTATGTCAGCTGACTGTGTCCAGTCACTCCCTTTTGAATAGAGGAAGGGCAAAAACAAAGGCTGAGATATATGGGAACCAGCAGCAGTTGGCAAGATCTGCCTGAAGAGAAAGAGTCCCCTTGCTCATCTTTGAGTCATCTGACTCAAGTTAAATGAGTCCCAGAAAAATTGCAGGGTTCCACTTCTGGTGCCACTCACTGATCTGTTTCATAGATTTATTCCTAGATCCCTGCTTCCTCCTCTAGATCAGCCATGAGATTCTGTTCTCTTGCAGGCCTGCTAAAAAGAATCTGTTGCTACCTGTAATATCCAAACTCTACCATCTCACAGTAAGCTGTCTTAAATGCTAAAACAAACACAAATTGAACTGGTTTTCTCATCTGTTTCTTTAACAAATGGGAGCTTAAGCCCATAGGGAAACTTCATGGGTCAGGGAAACATCAAATGAACACTTCTGAATAAAAACAAATGTTTCTGAAGATGGCAAGATATTTCAAACAGAGCACTCCATTGGCCAGGCCTGCTCCCCTCCAATGCCTGCACAAGATCCCCATGACAGCACTATTTGCTTGAACTGTATTTTTTCTGTGAGCAGAAACAACACACAAGGAACCTGGAATAGAAAACAGCTACTGGGTCCTACAAGTCTTTCCAGGACACTGAGATGAGACAGGAATGAAATAAGAGTTGGAAAGCACATGGAGGGAGCAAAGGGAGTAAGACCAGTGGCTTGAATTCTGATGTAGAATCCTGCCAGGCAAAGGGGAAACGGGAGTGGTGGGGGGTGGGGTGCTGTGGTGGCAGCAATGGCAGCGGAGGCTGATTTAGAGGGACAGCAGCCACCACCTTTCCTGAGTACCTTTTCCTGATGCCTCCTAAAAACAGATGCTCTGCTTCGGTCCCCCAAGCCTCATGTCTGCTTTCCTTGCCCACCTCTAGAACTAACCCACACTTTGAGTTTTGTCACATTCCGTTTTGTACAAGTGCCTACTTAACAAAGTGCTTGGCACATAGTAAACACTCAGCCAATGCTTCAATGAAATAGATTATGGTGAAGAAATGAGTAACAGATGAATCAGTGAATGAACAAAATCATCAGTGAAGAGTTACTCGATACGTTAATTCTCTTTGAAGATAAACTGTTTCAGAATGGAAGGTTTTGGGGGATGAAATTCCCATCAGAGGGATCCTATATCATGAGGTCACTGGCCCAATGTCTGGCTTTTACAAGTGTTTCTTGGGGCTTCCCATAAAAGACAGGATGAGTGTGTTCAAATCAAGGGGCAGTATTCCAAGAGGCATTAATGACAGTGTCTTTCCACTGTTTCTCCCTGTACTTCACACTGTTTTCTAAGTCTTCAACCCATTTTCTATCTCTTCTTGTTGAATATTTCATTCGCTCTTATTCCTATTATTGAGGAGGCCATATTATTTAACAACCAAAGGGTAACATTTTTTAGAGTAACAGGGAGTGCTAGGAATAATAAAAATTGTATAATTTAAAATATTAACTTATTCACCAATACTATACCATATTGGGCACTTATAATTTTATTAAAAACCCATTTTCAGAAATACAGTTCTCTCTACTAAATAAATAAAACATATAAAGTATGATTGAAAATACAGTGAAAGTTTAAATTTAAAAATTACATGACAGTAAAAAAAATATGCTGTCATTAATGCTCCTCAACATACTGCCCCTCAATTTGAACACATTTATCCCATCATTCTTGCTACCTTCTGAAGCAGTTCTGGAAATCCTTTTTCACAAGTGTCTTTGGTTGTGCTGTTGTGGCTGTCTTGATGTCCTCAGTCAATTTGAAATGTTTACCATTCATGATCATTTTGATTTTGGAGAACATACAAGGTCATACAGTGCCAGATCAAGTGAATAAGGACACACCATAATGTTTTTATTTGAGAGAAATTCCTGAAAACCTTTGATCAACAAGGGGTGGATCATAAAGTAAATGAATGTTTAAATAAAAAAATTTATTACAGTAAAAGAAACATTGTCATTAATCCCTTTCAAAGTATTCAAAATACTCCCCTTTGACTCAAACCCACTTATCTCATCATTCTTGGCAATGTGTCTTTTACTGTAATACATTTTTTAAATGTAAGTATTAACCATATCTTTTGACCACACTTTATATACCTGTCCATTAAAACAAAATTTAAAAAATGTTTTACTTTCCTAAATCTCTTAGCTGAATATAAAATAATACCATTAGGATAATACTGGTGCTTTTTATATATTCATGTATTTTAATTTTTTAGTCATATCTATTTCTAATGGTATTATGCTATAGTATTTTCCTAAAGAATGTATTTTTAACATGGATTTATTTTTAATCTTTTTGTTCCATAAAATTTCACATACTCTTTTTCAGAGCTGTGCTTTAAAACTTCTTGAAGTGTTACAGAAAAGTATTAAAGTTTTGTTTTACTTTATTGGTAATAAATTTGAATTGTTAGCATATAGTAAGTGGAATCTTACTATAGATTATATTTTTAATTGAGAAGATGCTTATGAGAGTTACTATGGATGTCTTATAAAATCAAAGCAAATTCTACTAGATTAAACCTGAATTTTCTTTTTTTTATTAAAGTATGTAAATACTTAAGCCCAAATATTTTTTCAGACACTTTTTTTTTTTTTTTTTGCATGGAGAAATTCTTCAAGTAAGTTGTCTCTAAATTATGACTCCAAACCCTACTGGCAAGCATATAACTTTATCTAAATAAAAATTGAAATATCAACCAAAAGATTAATTCTATTGGTCAAGATATTTCAAAGAGCAATGATAATTTTAAACATAAAATGCTCCAAAATGTTTGTGCTCTCAGCAGTTAAATTTGTTTAGTTGTTTTCCCTTAGCTGTAGGGATAAATTTTCATTGTTTTTCCGTTTACCAACTTTATTTTCAACAATTTCAAGTGGCTAAATGCTTTAAAGTTCTTTGCATATTATTCTTTGGAGATTTTGATTAAAGACATCCAATAGATGCTGAATAAAATGCAACCAAAATTTGCAAATCTGTTTACAAAAGAAGCTGAATAATAATGAAGGACATGTAGGTGATTTACAGAGCAATTCTTCAAGGATGAAAAAGCTTTTAAAACCCCACTGATGGCAAGCAGAAGAGAGAAAAGTGAATAATGTCACAGTATTTTCTATTCAACATCGGCTTGATCACAAAATTTTGCGGTTCAACTACTCTAACAGAGTGTAAAAAAATTTGTAAATTTATACCATTACAACTTATATTTTAATTGATCTAACAATGCATGTAATTGGAGGAACTTATGGATTATATGAACACTGTAACAAACTCCAAATCTATCTCTGCTCCTTAATTTTCTTAATTTTGTAATGACATTGCTTTTACTATGAAGCTGTGCTTTGAATATTTATTATCACCACAAAAAACTAATATTTTTATGTTCAATGTTATGTTAAAATTTTATTTTAAAAATGAATTTTAAGGGCCTGGGATTTAGCTCAGCGGCACCGCACCTGCCTTGCAAGAACAAGGTCCTGAGTTTGATTCCCAGTATCAAAACAAACCAAAGTGAATTTTATACTAGTAAAACAGTAACATCAGATATATTGCCTCTGGAATTAACTTCCGAAAACTCTATTCTGATTTCCTAACTTGGAAGTAAAAATTTACTGATAAAATGGGTATTCTTTGAATGGTTTGCAGTTTTCCTTCTGTCTAAATTACCAACACTTTCACTGCAAACACTTCCTATTTTGCATGTACATAAGAAAATTTTGGGTAAAAAATGAGTGAAATTTAGAAAAAAAACAACAACCCTGGTCACTGGATATAAATAAAAACAATATTTTTCAGAAGGATCTGTAAGCTTAGCCTCTGTTGGATTCATACAAGTTCATAAACTACAGGATAGTCTTCTTAAAAAAATAACTAGTTTTTTTCTTTTAGCTTTCTTTTTTTTCTGAGGCTAAGATGTTTGGGATAGGACCCAAGGCCTCTTGCACACTAAGCACACACTCTACCACCAAGCTGTAGCCCTAGACCAGGGTTTTTAAATTGGTGCTGATGTTTTGTTGGCAAATTTTATCTTCTGTTTTTCACAGTGTCATTTGCCACAGTGGATGGTTAGTGACGGTAAATGTTTTGCAACGGTCACCTGTCTATTGACTTCATTAAGGAAGGGAAATTCACCAATTATTCATTAAACACCACTTTTGGCTTTTGGATCTCCTTGCTGCCAAAAGATATCACCTGGAAATAAAAATGTTAGCAAGTAATAAAATAAATAGTTATAGATTTAAATTGTGTAGTAAATGACAAGGCTAGTATGGAAAGAGATTGAGATCATTCCCCCTACGTTCTATGCAGGGTGTGTAGCTCAGCTTCTATTTCCAGCATGGACCAATAGTTCCATGACATGCACCCCAGAATTTCCTCATTCCCTTGGTGTCTGCCAACAGGCTTCTCAGTGGCCTGCTGTATCCTGTGGGCCACACACTGGCCACTGCACAGGGCAGAGGGTAAGGGTAACAGGAGTCATTTCTTACCTGAAGATTTCAGTGGCCCTAGGGCTCGCACCTAAGGGCACCGCTCACGCTCAGCAAGCCCCCTGCAGGCTTCCCCCTATTTGCTTCTGTCTAGAACAGCATGGCAAGAAGGAGATGCATCATCCCTGAGAGACTTCACTATCAGTTAAAATGAGAGCTCTTCACTGAACTCTATCTCATGCCCACCTACATGAGACCGTGGCAAGAGCTGAGAGAACCAAGTGGAGGTCTACTCACCCTTTTGGCATATTTTAATGCAACCATAAAGAGTGGTACTTTGTTTAAAATAATAATAAGAGTAAAATCCTATGAAAATGCTAAGCTGGTGCGCATGCCCAGCCAAAACATACACTGGGACTTCTTTGGGCAAAGTGGGACATGTTGGCTCCCTATGGGTTTGTAGTCTTGGGTTTTATTATCATTCCAGAAAACTTCTATAATTTCTTCTCTATCTGTAAGTGTTTTTCAACATGCCCATCCCTTGGGACCCCTAGCTCTTTCAAAGAACAGATGAGTCAGGTACATATCTGATAGGGTGTGTATGGAAGATGAATGTAAATCTCATCACAATCCTGGCCACAGACCACACCCTAGGTAAAATCCCAACTCCCTCACTTGTAAAAAGCTGTGATAGGATCTGCTGGGTGCTGTCTATTCTTCTTTCCTTACTAATGAGATGAACTTGAAGACAGAAGCCACTTGCTAGGGATGCTGGTTTGAAAAAATAAAGAAATTCTGAATTGTCAATACCTGGGGAGATACCATAATGATTAACTCCAGACCCAGCAATTCTGACTTAACTCAAGTGCCCAGTGGTGAAGTTCCTGCTTCCCACTTCAGGCTCTGTCTCCACTCTGGCCCTGGGCCCCAAATGCCTGCCATGAGTCTCACAACTCATCCCTCTCATCCTCTGTATGTGCAGTTCCCTTGGCTGGAGATGCTTTTCCCAGACCACACCCAAGCACTTCTGCCCATGTGCCAGAAATGAGCTTAGTCATCACCTCCTCCTGGAAGCATCACTGGGTGGCCCCAGGATACCTCATGCTTACCCCTCACACAGTGGTACCTGTGGCCTTGCCTGCCTCCTTCAACCTGTGATCCCCCAAGGGAGGGAATAGTGTGTTTGCCCACATTTTGTTATCAAGTGCTGCCATACCTGCCACCTAACAGGCATGCACAACAGGAAATGGATGAATAGATGAATGAGGGAATGCAGAATCTCACTCAAAAGGGGAAGGTTCCCCCAAAGCCCTGGTAAGGATACCTAGTTGGACTCCAGAGGTGGAGGGCACAAAATGGCTGTGACACAATTTCCATCAATAGGGTCAGGTCCATTATGCTATTATTCCTCCTCTGGGACCTAGGTGGGGCGAGAGGACATCTCTATTAGTAACCCCAGTTTATAGCTGGGCAAATGGAGGCCCAGGGAGGTTAAAAGCCCCAGGTCAACCCAGGATTGGTGATGGACCTGTGACTGGCAATCAAGTTAGCCCATGAGCACCTCATCTGTCTGAATCCTGCTACCCTCAAGCTCTCCTCCCTTCTTTCTTTTTTTCTAGTAGAACCCAAAAAATCCTCTCTCCAGATTAAGTCATCCTGGCTTCAAATATCTAAAGCAGCTATTTTTTTCCTTTCAGCATTTGAAATGTTTTTAAGGGTTTATTTCAAACACCCTTTTCTTTGAACTGATTGTTCAGAACTTTTATTCCACTTTGTCAATGTTTTTTTGTAGTCAGCTCTTATTTCTAAAAGGTTTTTATTTCTTCTCTATTAGCAGCCACCACCTGCTTACTGTTTGGATGAGTTCTGCTGTATTTCCTTTGCTTTCATCTATTGACATGGGTGAGAGGGGCCTTAGGTAGTAAATTTCGTTTCTGGTTTTCCCCCTCACCTCCCCTACTTTTAACTCCTCCAGCCACTGCGAGAATGGGGAGAAGGATGGGAAATTCCCAGGGTACCGATAACTCTATGGGAGTCACTGTCTTTCTCCCCAGGTGTGGGCATGGACTGGCAGGCAGAGGAGGGTGGGCATACGCCTGGAGTGTTCGAGATGCCATGGCCATCCCTGCAATTGCCCAGGTGTCCTGCTTCACCACGGCAGGGCTCTGTGCCTTTTAAATGGCCTACCTGGCTGGGAATGAAAAAGTGTCTTTCTCCGGTCTTAAAGTGACCCATAGGCTCCATCCGGATATTAGTGGCCATTACTGGGTCCTTGGCTTGGTGGGCATTAGTTGGCCCATTTTTGGCTAATCTGCCCACACTGTCCCTTACGTGATCAGCTTTACATATAAATATATAAATATTTTACTAGCTCATCCTGCCCTCAGGATATCAAGTTTAATGAACTAAACATCCTCCATTAATCATCCAGCAGAATGTTATTTACTTTAAGTGAGAGGGTAAGTGGCCAGCCAGAAGGACAAGTCAAGGACTGCCTACAGCTCTTTCCTATGCAAAGTCTTCACAAATCCTTCAGCGCAAAGTCCCAAATCCAGGAGTTCTTCCTGCCAAGGCAAGGCCTAGCTCCCCTGTGCTTCATTCTCCCCCTGCCAAATCATACACACCAACTTTCTTACTTGTTCTTGGCAAAATAAAGTACCCTTCATATCTGTGCAGTCCAGAAATGGTCTGCACACGCGTGGGATAATTCAGCCCGGAGAGGCAGAAGAGGGTCTTAACCCCTTTTCCCGTGATGACCTTATAGCCAATCGGAGTTCATTGCAAGGAACATTGGGTGACTTGAGAAAGTGGAGCTGAAGTGGGTACAATAACAGAAGCCCCTTGACATTGCTGTAAAAAATATCCATCACTCAGCTTAGAACCCTGAGAGAGAGCCCACTCAGTGCAAGTGTGTACAGAGGAGAAAGGAAGGGCTCGGGGAAGGGAATGGAGATTGCTGTTGGTGGGCAGGAGGTGGGCTGGGGCGTACACAGCAGTTCTTGTGACACAGGGCTTTTCAGACTTTGGTACCCAGGTTCCTACTCCTACGGCCACAGACAAAAGGTGAGGCATGGGAGCTGACATCCTGTTTGCTTCTCATCAGGAATATGATGTCCTACCCATCCTGACCCCGCTGAAATCTAAGTGGATTGGGAGAAACTGGTATCCCAGCACAGAAAATGATACAGCACATGAGGGTCTGAAAGCCTTCTGCCTTTTGTCTCCTTTGGCCACAAGGCTGACCCTGGACTCACCCACTCCCCACTGGAAGGGTCCAGCCCCTCCCCCACAGGCCCAGGCTTTCCAGAGCATCTTGCATTTGGCCAGAGGTCTCAGGAAGCCTCTCCCAGGCTGTGCAGGGCTTTAGCCCAACACTAATTAGTAATGCAATCCCGCAAAGAGTGAAGCCGCCTGCCACCTCCCCTCACTCATAGTGATTTATGTTCAATTTGTACAAATGGAGAAAATGAGATTTCAAATTTCAATGCCATTTCTGCAATGAGGTGATTAAAAGAGAGAGAGGTATCGCCTTCCACTGTATAGAATATTGATCCCAGTGCTATTTTCCTTTGCAATAACCATTAGCTCAGTATTATTTGCAAACCTCTAATGTGAACCTGGAGATGTAATTTACATTTGTGCCTCACTTATTTGCTTTAACAAAACAACACAAAAGCTTTGGATCTTTCAATCTATCCATATTGTCAATAAAATTAGCAGCTTGAAGGGAAAAATTATATTCAAAACTATAACTTCCCATTAACTATGGCAAGACACAACTCATGGCAAAAAAAGAGAGCTTCATGGTTAAACTCCTTCTTATTCTTTACTTCTCCCCCTCCACCACTCCCTCCTCCATGGGGTTGAGGGTCAATGAGAAAACTTAAAAGTGAGGCATCTCGCTCCTGAATGTGGGTTTGTGTGGGGCTGTAGGCTGCCCTTACACGGCTGAGCTGTGATCCCCATAAGCGTGTCCCCCAGTGCCAAGCGGCAGCCCACCCCTGGCTCTGAGGTCCAGGTAAACGGGCAAATGTTGTCAGGACAGATTCGTACTCATAGACACGTGCGAGGCCAGGCAGGAACTCTCCAAGATCCTTCCCCAGCAGAAGGGGAGGGGCAGGAGGGGGGCGGAAGAAAAGACGAGGAGGAGGAGAGGTAATCAAGAAATAAAAGCACAGGGCTGTGCTCGTGCTATTCAAGTGGCAGTTCGTCAGCCTCTGAGTTAACAAATAGGCCACGCAGCTCCGCTTTCTCATTTCTTGTCTCTGCAAATCCGTCAGCTGCCTACCACTGACTACCAGACCCTGGAAGATGAGAACAAGAAAAAGGGGGGGGCAAGCTAATGACCCATAATTGCCATGATAGTGGGAGAGGGGCCAGGCAGCTGTTTTACATTCCTGGTATGTATAGTATGCAAATATCCACAAAGGCTCGACACAGTTTCGCTATTGTGGATCCAGAGGGTAACCAAATTAGCCTTTGGCAGCCATGGTAATTGGGAGGTGCTGTTCCCATTAGGAGTCCTGCAAATTATGAAGAAAAATGGACCGAGGGCTTTGTCACAAATAATAATACCAAGAAGAAAAGAGCAGGCGGCTGTCTTTTCTTTTCTCCCCCTACTCCCCACCCTCCGCCTTTATTTTTTTTTTTTAATTTCTGCATTGTGTTGTTAATACCTCTCCATTTAGTAATAAGAAAACAGTCTGAAATCTCCTGCTAGACGGTGCACAAACTTGATTACAAGAATGTTCCGTGTGCGGGGTGGGGGGGAGGCTAGAATATGAATGTCAACTTTGCAGAGGGGTCTAGGGAAAGGAGCTTCTATTCTGTGCCAGAGCCTGGGTGGGTTGGCAGGTAGGAAAGGTGCAGCCGGCTGGGAGCCACACCCCAGCCTGGAGCCCTGGGTGAGGAGAGTGGCTTTGGAACTGTATCTGGAGGCCCCTGCTTTTTCCACGGGGCATCTCCTCCTTCCTCTAATGACCTTCCTGGCCACAGCTGAGCTTTGTCCTCTGCTTCACTCCTGAGTGAGGTGGCTCTAATCATTTGCCAATTCAGATACCAGTTGGAAAACCTCCAGTCATGGTATATCAAGCTTCAAACTCCTGCAGGAAAGGTTTGGAGACTTCTGCCCTCTGCACTCCCTTGAGATCCTAATTCTGTGTCCTGGGGAACGAGGTGCCTGCTGAGCAGATGGGCCACTGGAATATCAGATGGCCCTGGAATGAGCTCAGCCCTTTGTGTGGCATAGGAGAGCCAAGGGCAGTGGTCAACTGGCGCCATATTTACCCCAGATGAGAGCCATGGTATCACTGGAGGGAGGACTGCTGTATAACTGTTCTGGAAGCACACAAGGCAGTGAAGGACTGATAGTTTCAAAAGCAGTCTCTGCTTTAGAGGAATCAACTTCCGATTTCTTTTGTTTCATCATCTGTTTGTTCCGTGGGAGGAATACCTTCAGTGAAAAAGGCCTCTCTGGAAATACAATGTCTTTCATTTATGTTCCTCCAGTTACACAGGAACATCTCATGCATCGATTTGCACTTTATTTTTACTTCACATTTCATAAAAATGCACAACGTTAAAATATAGAAAGAAAGAGGAAGTTTTTACTTGGATAACTAGAAAGATACAGCCATTCGCACATCTTTAAAACCAGACAGCATTTCCCATGAGGAACAAAAAAAATAAGAAAAGGAATTTTCATAAGGTTTGAGGGATCCTCAGAGACACAGCTACAAGAGGATCCCACCCATTTTGTCCTCCAAAGGGTAAAGAAAGAGCAAATGATTAGTTGCATGCATTTGGAAAATTAACAAAAACATCAAGGAACACTAAAAATAGATCAGGTCATTCAAAGACAAATGGACGGTTGAAAAATGAGTCAGAAGAAATGACAAATAGCTTGCACAATGTCACTGTGCATGGGACCCATGGGTGTTCTGGGGATGGGGTAAGTGAGGAAGTACCCAACCCAGGTACTGGTTCCTTGTCCTTTTGGAACATCCAGGCCCTATTTCAGTAGAGGGGACTATCTTGCACCCAGTGCCTGCTAGTTCTAAATGAAGAATACTCCGTTAGGTATAATCCAGGTTATGCAAAGGGAAGCTGGCGGGGGGGGACAGTGGGGGACAGACAATGGACGCTCATTTTTTTTTCAAAAGAGACTTCTTTTTCAAAGAAAACAATTTGTTGATGAAATGCCCTCCTTCTACTTTGTGATTGAGTCTAGGTGTTTGTTTTAGGTCTGTCCCTAGACATGACCAACAAGACCTGCGGTGTTCAGGCCTGGTCACCTCTCCAACCTCATTTCTCTCTTCCTTCCTCAGGTGCCCAGCCACTGTCTCTCATCCCTTGCTTCCACATAAACTACGCCCTCTGCCCACTAAGATGTCGCCACAATTTCTTTGTCTCTGTCTCTGTCTCTGTCCCTCCCTCAGGTCTCTGCCTAATGCTGTTTCCTCTCAGCAGTCTTCCAGCCTTCTCTGATCTCCCAAGTCCAGGGACGCCCCCCTCCGTGTGCTCCAAGTGCCCCAAACCAGAACTTCTTACAAACTCCTCTGATCACTTTCCCTAGCTGTGCGCACCATGAGGACAGGACCCACCTATGTGTCTGGTTGCTCCCACAGTGCCTGACACAGGACAGCTGAGCCACAAGCATGTGCTGAGTGAATGCCATCTGATCATCTCAAAGCTTAATTGTCTGCAGTGTAGCTGGACAATGCTTCACCAACACCGCTTTTGCACTGGAAAATTGGACTTGCCAGTAAAGCTAGCCATTAATTCCATAATCCCCAGCAAATCCCAAACATAAAGATAGTCCAGTGTACATTTCAAATAAGTACCGCATTTACTGGATGGTGCTTGCTTGCGTTATGGATTTTGTGATGCAATTTCCATTCTAGTCCAGAATGTTCTTCATTTCCTGTTGTATCCATGGTCTCTCTTCCCTGATTTTTATTTTCACGAATGGCGTTTGCTTTTATTTTTGAATGTTTCAAAGAATACATACTTCAGCGTGCTATGGTTTGCTCTGCACACTTGAGGATCTCAGCCTTTACCCATAACTCAGAACAAGACCACTTCAACTCTTGGAAGGAATTCACAGTTAAACACAGAGAGGCAAATTCCTTCCACCATAAGTTCCATTCAATTCAAGTTACTGAGTATTTATTTATATCTTAGTATATAGGTTTTTGGGCATAAAACCGGTTGAAAAAATAAGGCTTATAAAATGACATCAATAGCAAAATGAAATGATGGGAAATGGTACTAGAGATTGGAGTTTGGTAGAAGAATAGTATTCCTCAAGCTGAAATAGCTTGCTATTTAGAAATAGCAAGGGTCTGACCTTGAGGAAATGGGAAGAGCCTGCTAACAGAGACACAGGCTAGAGAAGAGGATTTTTGAGTGGAGACTTATTAAAAGGAAAGAAAAGGAACCACAGTGGTGATAGCCTTGAATATCAAATAAAGAATTTAGTTAACAATGGGCAGTTGGGGCGTGGCACGGTGGAACACAGGCACCAAAATGTCTTCCCAGTGAATCCCAGGGGAACTTTTATTAATGCCTTTGCAGCACTGACCCAATGGATCACACCTCTTTGTAACCACATGATTGCTTAGTGCCCTCCCACATTAACTCTGGGCATGATCGCATGACTTGCTTTCGCTAGTGGGCTTTAGCTAAATGTGCTGTGAGTAAAAATGTGAAAAGTGCTTGTTCACTGGCATTTGTCTTTCTCTGGCTGCTTGTTGGGAATCCTTCAGCACCTGGCTTTTGATGAAGAGAGCCGCATGGAGAGAGATGGGTCTGGCTATCTTCACTGATCCACCTGAGGTCTAGACCTATAAGTAAGCCCAGCCAACACTGGGTGGAGCAGAAATGCACTGTCCCAGCTAAGTCCAGCCTGAATGGCCCACCTGCAAATAGTAAGCCAGTATGCCATTTTTGTTTTAAGCTTCTAATTTGAGGAGTGATGTACAACCTAGCAATAAGGACCTGCTCCAAGGTCCCTGGGAGAAGAGCCTAGAAGAAGCTTGAAGGAAAGCTAAAGGAGTGGAGCTATCATTAGGGGTATCTGTTTCAAGCTGTAATGATATCACCACAGGTAGAAGGCAGCAGCCATGAGGCAGATGAAGGAAGGAGAGCTGGCCCACTCTGGCAGTGAGAAACACAATGTGGATAAGCACTGGTCTCAGTGGGGGTGAGTGAAGGCCAGAGGAGTCAAAAGAATAACAGAGCTCATGCAGCAGGATGTCAGGGACAGTGGTGGGCAGAGCAAGCCCAGGGACACAGAGAAGTTGTTGATAGTGACATGGATGGAGACATGGTTAAACCTCCATGGCTGCTTCCTAGACTCCTGCGCATGCAGAAACATGGAGGGTGGGGTGGCCTTTTGACTCTGCTGGGAAAATTTCACTAGTCAAGTTTACCTCTTCTACGCAATTGATTATGATTTAAAGAAACATGGTTTTCCAGAGAATAAACTTGATGACAGAATGTACAAAACCCACAAAAGTTGCCTGCCAGCCTAGACATCAATTGTTTTTATTTTCATCTCCTCATCAATATTGAAGTTGATGTTCAATATATACCCAGTTGTTAGAATGTGAAGACAGTGTGGTGACTATGAACATTTGTTCTAGAACCAAATATGAACTTAACTACCCACTGATGACCCTGAGCAACTCACTTAATCTCAGTTTCCTCATCTGTAAAATGGGTATGTTGACACCTCCTATCTCATATGGCTGTTGCAGAGATTAAATAAAATCATACAAAACATTTAGCACAGTATCCAGTAAATGGCAAACTCAGTATTACTATTATTATGTTCAATGCTCATTTAGTCTTTATATTTCCTAATTTTCTGAGTAATTTATTGTAATTATCAGGAAAGATTTCACCATATGAATGCCTTCTCTGGTATCTAAAATATATTTGTTAGGGAAAATGGCCTCTTGATCCCACCATTTAAATCAGAGAGTAAGAGAAGACAGTTTTGTACTTTTCTTATGTTTGGGATTCTAATGTATTCCTGATGAAAATCTATATGCACATTCAACTATATCTGATCTTTATTTCTTTACCATCTGGCTAGCAAGTTCTCATTAAGATATGATTTAAGAACTGAAAGTTCATTAAAAAGATCATTTTATGACAAAGTGAGATGAGCAACGTAGAAATGATTCCGTATCTTCTCCAGATCATCCCATTTAGGGCTTTTTTCCAACTGAATCCAGCATAATTTATAAAAGGAGGAAGATTTGCCTTTCAAAGGTCTGGAATAATTCAGCAATTAACATCACATACCCTTTTGCCTGATGCACTTAATTCAAATTGCAACAAATACCACTGGTAGGAAATTTCTCCTACAACTTTCTTACTTTAAGGAACATTATCTTGGAAATCTTTCTTCTAAATTCAATTGTAAGAGAAAATATTCACAAATAATTTCTAGTTTTAAAATAGTCTTTTTTGACTTTTTGTAAGAATAGAATTACAAGGACAAAAGTAATAATACCACTTTATAAACACCACCAATGTTCTAACTCAGCATAAAACAATTTTTTCAGATAAGTTTTTTTTTTCCAATGGAATAAAACAAAGCTCTCAGTAATTGTAGTGGTATTAACATTCTTTCAAGAGAGGGGATCAGTCACTGAAATCTTGCATTCTACAATGTCAAAATTTGTCTGAACTGCATTTCAATAACATCATAAAATGATAATCATGTCTCCATTCATGCTATTTAAATATGAAAAAAATCATATCAACTGGAAACACAGGAGATGCACCATTTATATAATTCTTACAAATTTCTGTTGTACAACCAATCCCCACAAAATTCCTTTGCACTTATTCAAATACTTCTGGAAGAGTATCTTAAAGCCTTTACATTTTACACCTTAAAGGTAATGTAATGGAAGTACTAGCAGCAGTCATGCTATCAATTTTATGAAGAATTCCACCGCAGCTTAGAATGAAGTAATAATATCAGTTGCTTCATGGGCTGAGATACCCAGTATAAGAATCATCACATTAACTCCAGTACTTCCTTTGACATATTTTCCAGAGACAGGGAGCTTTTTATATTTTTTACATCACAGATTTATGAAGTTTGGCTCAATTCCTATTATAAAACTTTTTAGGCACATAAAACAATTTTCTCATTTCTCATACTAGTGAAAATCTGATACATCTGAAATCAAAGTTGAATTGGTATGTCACATAATTTCACCTTTCATTGACACAAGCTCTACTTAACAATCTTGTGTTAAAAAATATAAAATAAAAATCCACCTCTCCATCAAAACCAGAAAACTACAGAGGAGATAGCTAGCTGATAGTTCTTGGAATGAATACCTAATATAAGGTCAGATTTCTGACTGTGACTAACATTTATCTCATTACTCTGTTTGGTGGGTATTTGTGTGGTTATTATGCTCCTATAAAATGGATATACTTTTGGCAAAGCCTCATTAAAACATTTTTGCTCATCCTGCTTTTTGTGCTCATGGGATTCTTATCAGTTAGGATAAAGCTAAGTTCTGCTGTGGTAACAAATAAAACTCTGAGCCTCCAATGGCTTCCTTCACACATTGTATTGTTGGAAAATCTGACATGGTGCAGGCAATTCCTCTTGATCTTGAAGCTGAGTCCTCTGGAATGTGGCCTCTAGGGTTACAGGGCCAGGTTAGGAGAGCTGGAAAAGGCACTTGGCTTCTACACATTTAGTCACTTTCTCTCTCCCAGTCCATTGACTAGAACTAATCATGTCTCTAACTTGACTGAAAGGGTGCCTCAAAAATATAAGGGAGCGGGCTGGGGATTTAGCTCAGTGGTTTCGCCGCCTGCTGTGCAAGTGCAAGGACCCGAGTTTGATCCCTGGTACCAAAAAAACAAAAACAAAAATATAAGGTAGCCCAAGGAGGGCTCGTGAACACCAACTATCTGAGACAGGAAAAATAAAAGTATAATAAGTGATTTTAAGCATGCTTCAAAAGTTTTCAAACTATAAGTAAGTGGCTGGTGCCAATGCATTCAGAAGCACACAGCATCCTCACCACTTCCTGTCAGTCATTTTCCATTGTGTATATGATTACAAAGGCAGCAACTGATTCCCACTGCAGGTATACATAATACATGGAATATATGTGCTTTTCTGTGCATGGTAAGTGTGGCTTTGAGATATGTGTGCGTATAGATAGTGATATAGACTGGAATGGAATTTGTTTGATTTAGCTCAGTGGTTTTCAGGCAGAGGCAAAATTACATTTGGCAGTGTCTAGAGACAGTTGTGACTGTCACAGCTGGAAGGAGAGGGAGAGTGGTGGTTTCTACCAGCATTGAAAGGGTTAGGAAATGCATAGGACAGACCCCACAATCATGAGTTGTCTAACCCAAATTGTGAGTGGTGATGATATTGGAAAACTCTGGTCTACTAGATGGTCCAGAAAATGGCAAATGCCCAATGTGCCCATGGAGTGCTTTTGAGCAAGGTGGTCAGGGGCAAATTGTTGCTTAGAGCTATGTACTTTGGTTCCTTTTTGATGGTTCCCGAATCTGTACGTCTACCTTTAAGCCCTCTCAAATCCCATCTATCCAACTTTCTATTGGTTATGTTTATCTGGATGTCCAGCCATCTGTTTACATGAAGTCTATTCAAAACGAAGTTAATTGCTACCTTATGCTTCTGACACCAAGAGTCCTTTCACTTTCTCTGGTGCCACTGACCTTTCTATCCAGTCACACAAGGCAGAAACCTTAAAAAAGGACTCACTCTCAACTCTTCCTATCCACCCAGTCCCACATGGCACTCAGTTCTGGAGATTTTAGTCCTCATAAGATTCTGGAATCTGATTCCTCTCTCATCTTCTTGGTCTAATTTTGGAGGGGTATGTTTATTGTAATCCCCATCGAATGATTATAATGTGTTTATTGTTATTCATTCCCTTAGTTGGTCCCTAACATCATTCCCTCTCCACCTGGTCCAACATCCATATTGCCACCAGGGAACAGAACAGGTGAGGGATCTGGAATCAGATTTACCTAAATTTGGAACCCAGGTCTTCTACTATAACATGTGGGATGCACCTTAACCTCTCTAAACCACAAAGGTAAAATGGGTTAAAAGTCTCTTCATTATGAAATGGTTGTGAAGATTGAATGATATTATATAGAGAGATTCCCCAGCACAATTCCTGGTATATACAGGTATTCAATGTGTTTCTCTATTATTGGTCCTTGTTATTCTATCACTTTTAAAGTCACCCTTATTGTTAAACTACTTCAGTGTGTGAGAATTAAGCTTTCACTGCTAAATTTCATAACCCTTCCATTGTCCGTCCCTGGACAACTGTTGTTAGACTGTAATTTTTATTTGGTATCCATATCCATATCATTTTTATCCATATCCTTATCATTTTCCACTGGTATCCACTATGCCTTGGCTGTGTTGTAGGTGCTTAATAAATGTACATTACATAACAGATAAGACAATCAAAACTATTAAATATGTACATCAGAATATAAATACATTAAAGTCTAACCAATTTCACCTCTCTCCAAAAACTGGTCCCTTCCCCTCTGCCCCATTCTAACTTTCAGGCTTTCTTGACTCCCAGTTGTTTTGCTGTTCCTAATAGACCGTACTTCCCTTTCTTGCCAGGATCCTGTCTGTTTCTCCTTTATCACTGTTGCCCTTACCCCAGTACACACACATCTATGCAGATAGATTCATGCACATCAGTTGAAATGACAGATTTTTCTCATTATTCTTTTTTTTCCAGAAACTTCCATGGCTACATGCCCAACCAATTACTCCACTTGCACATACAGCCTGCTAAGTTTTATTAACATAATATACCAAAGGAATGCGTCATGTCACAGAAAAACAGCATTTCTGCTCCCAAGATGACTACAGAAAAAAAACCAACGTTTATAAAGCAAAGGAGTGAGAAGCACTAGACTCAGTAAAGGATGACTTGGGTTGGAAATGAGCAGCCACCCTCTCCAGGATCAGTAGTTTAATCGGGATGAGGCTGGTTCACTGTACCTATAACTAACAGGCGGATGGGCTCCTCAGCCCTGGTCACACAACACACTAGCCCTGACCACTGAGGATCAAAGTGACCCTTCTTCCCAAGGCCCTTCCTTGGTTCCACCCAGGCAATTCCCCAGTATCGAGAAGACAATGGACTCAGAAGTCATTGTTCCTGGGCATGTGGCAGACAGGTGAGGAGATGCCCACGTAGCTGACCCGTGACCAGCAGAGAATTTTCTGATCTGAGTTGATCATCTCCTGGTCATCTGACACTCAGTCCCCACACCTCAGAGCTGCTGAAAGGAAGGAGAAAACACCAAATTCACAAAAGTTGTACCAAGCACAACCTGATCCAAAGTGTCCACATTGTTTCTGAAATTGACTTGCTTCCCGCCCAGAATTTCTCATTTCTTTCTAGCCTGGGCTCTCCTGGTACTGGAAACCTTCAGACTTGCTGCCATGCCTGGGGTCTGCATGCCTTCCTCCCAGGCCTCCCTTAGGGCCTCTTTAGCTGGCAGCCAAAGAGTCACTTCCCGGTAGGTGTAGTTGGCGTGCCTGCAAGTGTACTTAAACTTTGTGTCTGATCAAGTTATGTGTATTGGATCTGAAACCAGTTAGTCAATTCGTTCAGGTCCCTAAGTGGCGATTTGTGGTAATGTCTACATCAATATGAACAGAGCGGTTTGCTAGCTGGTTTACGTAAAGCAAATGGCTACAGGAAAGAGGGGCAGCCTCCAGCATTCTCTCTGCTAATGAAGATATGTCTGGAAAAGAAAGGAAAGAGAACAGAAACAAAAATGGCCACCCATATGAGCATGAACACTCAGGCAAGGCCCATTTTCTAAGGGAAATCAATTTGTCTCTTTCTCTTGCCTCTCATTTCGTCTTCCTCAAAGGCCTTTTTTGTTGATGCTTACATATAATCATTAGTCTTATAAACTTAGTATGCATCTATTAAACTCCCAAATCCAGATCAAATTAATTATTAATTTGAAGAGGGAATGTAGGGTGCTGGATACAAGATCTACTTGGAATTTTGCAGGAATGACTGGAACCAGAAAATAAATTTAAAATGTGGTACTTGTTGAGTTCCACCTCTCACCATTTAAAAAAAAAAAAAATATATATATATATATATATATATATATATAAACAGCTTTTGCCTATACCCAGGCAGAGGAGGAAACAGCCAGTCTTCCAGGGAATTTATTTAGTGTGTGTCTGCATATTGGCTGTATCTCTTTACTGCTGCAGAGTACATTGTTTCTAATAATTGTGATGGATTGATACTTATGACTGGCTGGCAGAATTCCTTTAGCATGTTAAAATATTACCTTTTATTCTTTGATCTAATGCATAACCTCATGTTTCAGTCAGATTTCAAATATAGTAAAGAAACCTGAAAAGCAAATATCCCATAAGAAAAGGGGCTCTGTGCTGAGGTAGGTTCCCTTCTAAATTACTGCCCTCTACCAGCAGAGTGAATCCCTTAGCAGGCTTGTTCTTTAGCTCTGGAACAGTTAAGCCTTTTAGGAGTTGGCTACAAAGGGAAGAAACTAGTGCATCTAAAATACGTGAAAAATCTGTCTGAGGTAAATGCTCTGACTGAAATCTCAGCACAGCTGAGATCCGCCTTGCTCTGGTCTGCTAGGCCAGCCAGGAAATCCCAGAATCCTGGCGCACACCTAGAAGGGTTTCCTTGGGCCTCACTCCTATCTTCACCTGCTGGTTGGAAATTTGGACCTTGAAAGTGGCAGTTTAGCTCGTACACTCCGATCTCAATTCACCCTAAGATCCCTCTGGAAATTTTGCCCCTGAAAAGATATTAAGAATCAGAGGCTTACCACAGTTACCCCTGACCCAGAAACCTTTCTGGGGACCCAAGCAAAAGGCACATTTGACACAGAAAAGACAGGCTGAATGTCTCAGCAGCCAAATGGCTCAATGCAGGCCACACACTTGATTTCCTTCCCCTCATCAAGGCACATTTCTGAAATAAGCGGCTTTACACTGCAGGTCGCATGAATTTTTATTTCATTTTGTTTTCTTGCATTTTAATTTCCATTCTTTCCTATTGTTGGTTACATCACTTTTCATCACAGCCGTGCTGCAGAAATGTAGAGCTCGATTTATGGAACCTTAACATAAATATGATGCTAGACAGAAAAAGAGCGACATATTAGTTTAGAATTTGCAGACTCTCCCACACGGAGCGCACACCACTGATTTATGAAACCGAGAAGCCTGTAAATCCTAAAGGAAGGCGCTGCATCCATAAACTCCCAAAGAGCAGATACAGAGCTGCCATAGCACAGCCTCCCCGGGAAGCCCCCAGGCCCTGAAAACAAAGACAAACTAACTGCTGAGCCTTTGGCTTTTCTTAGAAGCACATCTTAAAAAATGAGCTCTCCACCAAAGTAGGAAGGTTTGCTTTTTCCTCAATTAATGAAGGATGGGAAAGGGGGGCTGCCTGGTCATTGGCCGCTTTGCTCCCAGATCCAATGCCTCCCCTTCTCAGTTCTGCTCCCTTGCCTGGGGGTGGTTGCCCCGTTCAAAGGACATTTCCCAAGAGCTCTCTTGTCAAAGGGCCCCTGGTTGGGACTGGTGAGTGGGAGGCACTGGCAGGGGCCAAGAGGGTGGAAGAGAGGGAGGGTCCAGGTGGTTCTGCCCGCTTCCCTGTCCCATTCTCTCTGCTCTCTGCTTTGCTGGCTTCACCAGAGGCTGCTCCATGGCTCCAGCTCCTGACAGCCTTCTTGTGACTCTCGCTCCCACCAGGCACCCTGATTCCTGGGTCCTGGGCCACCACTTCTTCCTCTATTCCTCCAGGCTGGGGTGGTACTGGCCTCCCACCATTGCTAGGCTCTGGGTTGCCTCTAGTGTTCCTCCACTACCTTTGAATCTAAGCCCCATATGAACAGGCTCTTTTCCTGGACAGGATATGACAAATTCCAGGGGGAAACCTGGATGCCATACCATCATCTCCAACTGCTCTGACCAGCATGTGGACTGGGAGCCAGACAGTAATCTGCTTCCAGCTTTCCTCTGTCCTCAGCCGCTCAGAGACCACCTGACAATGTCGCCAACACAGCCACATTTTTTACACAATACCTGCATTTTATCTTTTCCTGTGGAAAGAAATACTCAGTTGTAGATCTCAAGCAATGCTACTTGAAATGCTCTGGGAATCCTGGCAACAGCTTCAGAAGGAGGGGGACAAAGGTTGCAGCACCCCAAAGGATGTGATTAGGAAAAGGCAGGGACTGTCAATGTGCTGTGGGAAGGGGGAAGGATTATAGAATTAGAAAGTGATGCCTTACAAAATTATGACTCCTTTAGAAAACAAAAAATGGAATAGATCCAGAGGTTAAATTGCTTATCGTAATTTAAGTTCAAAGTTTTGGCCTAATGACTTTTCCCACTCCATCCCAGACGTCCTGCTGATTTATAAATAACTCCACATCTTGGTTATGTAGTGTTTTGCATCCATCTCTATGCACGTGATAAATGCCTGTGTGGATACACATTTGTTTGATACTAACCATTCTATCCCTTACACTTTTTGGCACTCTGTATAAATACTGAGTTGTGACTCTCTCCCTTCTGCATGCTGCCTCCTAAATGTTTGTATCAAAAGCATAACATAGATAGTGATTACTCTAGCAGCACTCAACTAATTTTGAAGAACATAAATAAAAGGTAGAAACACAAAATGTGCAAAATAATTGTCTTCATGTGGATAGAGGTTGGAACAGAGTTGGCCTTGGGAATGGAGTCGCTGACTGGCGAGTATGAAGGAGCCTTCTGGGATGCTGGATGTGTTCAACATCTTGATATGCATTTGGCTACATGAGTATGTATAAATTTTTTTATATGTAAAAACCTGTAAGCTGTATATTCAATACCTGTGCTCTTTATTATGTTTACATAGGTCAATATAGAAACTAAAAAGAATCAGTTTCTAAAAGACTTGAAATGTTGACACCGCCCCCCCACCCCGAAGAATGGAAGAAGGGAATGCCCCTATGGAAGATGTTGGTCAAAGCATCATTCCAAAAGATGAGAACTTCCTTAAAATTCGGCAGTAGGAGTGGACACACAGGTTCACTCCAAGAGTAATTACTTGGCTAGCAGAGAGCCAAGTATACCAGACCATGTCTCTCAGGTCTCCAGTGACAACACCTGCACTGCAGGTATTAATGAGGATGGGTCTCAGGCATGGAGACTCTGTAAGAGATGTTCTACCCAAATATTACTGAGGTGTATTCTTGAGAGCAATGTCTCCTGTGGTGGGGTGAAGGAAGCAGGACAGGATAGAGGAAGAAACTGAACTGTGATCCAGACAAAACCACGGCCTCATTTGACAGGGTGCTCTAGAGCTGGGCTGCACGCTCTCTGTGGGGAAGGGGCTTTAACCTGGGACAACTAGACAGAAGAGCCCATTGCGAGCTGTCAGTTTCTAGTATTTCCAATAGTTGGAGGAATGAGTGCTTCAGTTCTGATATGCGGGGTGGATCTGGATGGTGCTGGAAAGTTTCACTACAGGACAGAGGCAAGAAATAGGAAGCAGGGCCCACTCTCACCTCTAACAATATTCCACCCCTCTAAACTTGTGAGCTCTGTGTTTATGACACCTGAAGTTGAGACTGGAGTTATGAGCAAAACTATAGGACTAGTTTATTGAAATGAGCACCTCATTTGGCATCCCAGGCAGCAGCCTGCAAAAGCCATGTAGCTAAAGGGAATCTGATGGCCTGAGGGAGAAAGCGAGAGGCATCTACCTGGTCGCTCATGTCCCTCATGCCCATGACCTCCTCAGTTGGGTCACAGCCAAGAAAGACAACTGGAGCTGCAGCCTCATCCACCCAAGGGACATTCCCTTAAGTGCTGCCATGCCAGAGAGAGAGGCATCTTTGTGCAGGTTGCAAATGAGCTTGCATGAGGAGGCAGGAGTTAATTTGTGCATTTGGGGTTGGGAAGTTGGTGACAAGCTGCCACTTTGCATTTGGCGGTTCCCTTTCTGAACAGGTGGCAACTGACTGACAGGCATTCTCTGAAGTGCAGGAGGACATCTGTGTTTTTCACACTGTGGAATATTGGATCTTTCCAAGCCACACATTTGGGAGAACAGCTGAACTGCCTTTAAGTTCCTCATGTTATGGTACAAATAGCCACCTGATGCCCAAACACGAGAGAGAGAGAGAGAGAGACAGCTTTCACAGGAGCCAACCAAAGCAAATTTGCAAAAACTCAGACGGGAACTTTATGAATGGAAACCACACATGTTATAAGAGATTCAGCAATTACAAGAAGAAAACATATGAACAGAAGAAAATATTCATCTGTCACAAAAATGTACACTAAATAAAATGCATAAAGTGTTCTACACACACAAACACATACACACACACACTTTGAGTCCTTGGAAGAGAGCTGTTCTCAAACAACAGCTCTCAAAAAACAACTGAAAACAACTGGCTCAAAAGAAAACCTACCCCAGCAATCATAGAAAAAAGTCACATCATATAGGAGCTTTCCAATTCTAGATCAGTTTGGCCAGCTGCCTCCCCCTTGCCTCTCTGAAATGTGTTGCAAGTGCTAATGATTTATGGATTACTGTCAATAATGAAAGCCATTGCTGGATTGAAACTGACAATCAGATTGGGCATCTAAATTAAACAGGAATATGAGCCTCTTTCGAAGGATCTATTACACTGCAAGAATTCCGCAAAAGACACGATGGCATTTATTGAGAATACCTCAGAGCAGGACTCAAACTGTGAACAAAATGGAAAATGTCTCAAAGAGCTCTCAAAATTAATTAGAAAAATTAGAAGAAACTTGAAAGAAAAGCTGTTGGGTGGAAAAGATGGACACTTGGAGGGCCAGCCCGTTTCCAATGTCTGCAAGCCATGGCTGGCATCTTGCCCTTGAAGAGAGGACCAAGGAGCCACTGACACTGCAGAAGGGACCCTGGCGCAGGGGAGAGGGGTGGGTTGCTACTATGCAGGATTTAAAGGAAAAAGAAAAAAAAGAACCATTTGTTTACTTTGATAAACCATGCCCCTTATAAGCAATGGGTTATCTCTTTTTTTCTGTTCCTTTCAACCACTGAAAAGTGGTTGAAGACACCGCTTCAAAAGTCACTGTTTGGGCAGAAAAGGGATCAAGAAACCTGTCCATTTTGAATATAATGAGAACTTCTAAAAGGGCATTAAGGAAAGCAGTTTGGAAACGCACATTTTTTCCATTGGTTTTCTTTGATAAAATCTTGTATCCTGTGCCAACAAGATGCACCAGGCAGCATTAAGCTGAGGACCCTGGAACATGCAATGATTAAAGGTATTGGCTGAGAAACCTGAAAAGCCACTGTGACTATGTTCCTTATGTTTTCTTTGCACCTCATGGCTCCAGTAATTGACCAGAGGGTCAGAGATGAACCCCTGACCCCAAGGCAATCGTAGATATGGTGGCAGTGGTCCATGAAGTGACCTATTCTATACCTTGTGATGACTGATCATTGAGATTGTTGTTCAAGGAGTATGTGGACTCCAGATCTGTCAAGGGGCTCAAAGCAGACATCGGGAACCACACAGAAAGAAGGCCAAGCTATCAGGGAGCAGAAGTCACATGGTGCTGAAGCCACAAGGTCCACAGAGGTGAGGAGGAGAGGACAGAGGTTGGGTGCTGGTAGAAGTAGAAACCGGAGAAGAGGAGATGAGTGGGTCTTTCTGATGCTCAGTGGATTTTCAAGAGTAGGGGCCATGCATCTCAGCAGCTGAAGGAGTGAGAAGATGGCCTGGTTCCCCTATGAGATGAAGACAGGCTGCTAACCCATGGAGCCACTGAATGTCATCAAATGATGACCCAGTTCTTTGTGATGCCCAGCTATGTGCTTTGAGAATCTTCTCATGTCCTCATTTCCCTGGGTATTGTTAAAGCAAACTCCATTAACTGAGGTAAACACAGATCCTCTTGGCTCCTTGAAATCTGAAAACACCTTCCTGATATACCAGCATCCTACTTCCAACCACAACAGAAAACTCCACTCATGGTGTCTTCACCAGTGTATCATATCAGGTGGCACTGTGATGGGATGCTTCAAACCCCCTGGGTTGTGTTCACACAGAACAGTTGGACCCTTTCTGGATTTCTCAAAGGATGTTCTGGTCAGAGCTAGATGAAACATCCCTAAAATGGGATCCAGCATGCAGCCACAGAGGCCTGTGGCCTGGGGTCAGCTACAATTTCATCTGTGAGGTATTTGTAGCCATGGTGATGAGCTCCAGGCCCTGATTCATATGGGCATACTTGGCTGTTTATGTTTGTCATGCCCCAGGGTCAGCATGCCATGGTCACTCACGTAAATAGTGTTAAGAGCCCAAGGTAAATCTGCAGGTACTTTTGTCTGAGAATGTCTGCAGTACTGGGCACACTGGCAAGTATGGGCTTCCTTCTGCTTTAGGTCATAACCGTTCCTGTGCACACAGCCTGCCCTACATATGTCACGTGGTCTAACAGGAAACCTGTCTGCCAAAGCAGATGACTGCACATACCTGCTCTTGGTGGTTCTGACTTCACTGTGGCACCCACTGCACGAGACTGACAGCCACACATCCTGGTCTTCCCATCCCCAACCTGGCTCCTGCAGCTTGTGATTACTAACGCGTCAGTGACGATGTTATGATTTAACTGGATGCACCATTTCCTGAACAGGGGAATGAGGAAAAAGGAAGAGGGAATCGCCCTGGGAGAGCAAAGATACCGAATGCACAAAACCCGTTGCCAAGGAAAGATGGAGGAGGCTTCCTCCATTTTGGGAAAACGTAATCAACTGAATTGGACAAACTTTATATTGAGGTCAACGGACACACAATTGGCGTGTTCTTATAATGTTTTTGACATCTTTCTTCCAAAAATAAAATAAGAAATCCCAAAGGAAAAGACTGAGGTTTATGCTTCTTCAAGAAAGAAATGAGGATGATAGTTGTTCATTATCTCATTTAAAAGAAAGTCCTGTTCTGCTCTGGAAATTGTTTACTATTGCAAAGTAACATAATATAAATAAGGGGCACAAGTAAGAAAATATGCTTATTGTTTGAGTCAATGACAAGTTAATAAAAGTCTGATGAATAAATAAACCGAAATGGAAAAACTGCTAGTTTTCTTACACCCATACTCCCACCATTTGTCTCTTTTTCCCCCTTCTCTTTCCCAAATATTCATCTCACTCCCATCTCAGCTTGGGGACGAAAGTCTTATTTTAATCTGAATGTTTTCTTTTAATAGCTGTAGAATAAACAAACCATGGCAGGCTGATGAAGCAGAGCAGGAAAAGAAACAAGTGGGTTCCAATCGAAGAATTCACATCAGCTTTCTTGAAAGCGGGAAAACCAAAAATGTCAACCTAAACCTCAGCCCCCTGATTCTTCTCCAAACTGCTTTTGTTTTGAACTGCTCCTGCATCAGAGTCTACTTAAGCTTCAAAACCAGTCTCTCCATTTTCCTAGAACCAACCAAACGCTGAGTGTGTGCAAAAACATGGTAGCTTAAAAAAAAAAAAAGAAAAAGATAATTATCAGAGGGAAGGAGGAGGAAGGAAAGAGAAGGAAAATAAAGAGATATGACACAAGGGAACTGGGCCAAATGAAGACAAAGCAATGCACTTAACCCACCTGGAGAGCAAATCGGACCAGCAAGGCGCTCTTAGCCAACCGCCTGGCTCTGCGGCGGGGAGGAGAGTCGGCATGGGCTCATTTGGCCGAGGAGCGTGTTTCATAACCCTTACGGTGCAGCTATGAAAGCTATCAGGATCTTCCCACATTTCCTGTCGTTCCGTGGGGATTGGCTGCTGGAGTGTTGGGTGGGGGGAGCGGTGGGGAGTGGAGGTGGAGGGGGAAGAGGACGGTTGGGTGGTTGAAGGGGGGACAGCTCGGGTGGGAAGCAGAATCACACAGGGATTTATTTTAAGTGCATATACAAAACGAAACGAGGAAAAAACCCAGTGTATTCCTTTTGGGTCATGTGAGGGAGCCACTGGCAAAGATAATATATGAGGGGAAAGAG
The DNA here is from genome assembly GCF_000247695.1 of Heterocephalus glaber. The sequence goes on from NW_004624746.1 coordinate 15,743,596, forward strand.
AGAGGGAGAGAGGAAAAAATAGAGAGGGAGAATGTGAGAGAGAAACGGGGAGGAGGGGGCAAAAGGCTTTCTATTATTCGGGATCCCGGTGTAGCACACTGAGGCAGCTGGAAGATTAAATTAAGTATTATATCTGCTGACCCTATTGCCATGGTTACCGGACAGCGGAAAATATTAATCAACCCAAGCTTTTTCAGATGAATGTGCTTGAAGAAATACAATAAATATAAATATATATGTATATTCTCCCTGCTCTGCGGTCTAAATGCAGAATGGCAGCAGTGCACCACCTGACAGGGGAGATAAACACATGAAAAACACATCTGGCTTCTCAGGGACAGCTGGCGTCACTGGTGGGTGGAGACACATGAGCCACCGTGGGGCTGACCACTGCTCTCTCTCTCTAACTGGTTTCTTCCCCCTGCCCTGTTCAATAATGAACTACCCTGTCTGGCTTGACTGCGAAGTCAAGGGGCGATTTGTCCCCTTCTTCCAAGGAAAGCTGTCCATTAACTACTTAGCTGGCCACCCCCGCACAAGGACTAAACCTGTCCACGCTGAAGGGAATACACAGAACCACAATCAGGAGCCAAGCAGTTCAGCAGGAGAATGAAGCCACTCCAGTCTGTTTTGCTGAGAGTCTGAATGATCCAACACTTAACTGCTCCTCAGCTGGAAACAGAACTTCTGCACTGGCTCTCAGCCTGGTCATCTCAGAATCTCAGATTTTTGCATCTCGCTTTACTCCCAGCAGCAGACACTGAGAGACTCTGCTGCCTATCTTGAAAGACTGACTGTCACTGTTCCCTGGATGGAAAGCTTGAGGAACTGCAGAGTAGAAGCCAGGAGCAGGGCCACATTAACACAGCTGGACACACTGGAGTAGACCTTTCCTGGTCTCTGCCCAGGGATGGTCCTTTGCCCCACAGTGACGTTCTCTTAGCTGCCACTCAGTACTTCGATGCACTACTTCGTGCAAGGCGTCCTGCCAGACAGCATATGGGGGATGCGAATGACATAGACTCAGGAGTTTCCTCGACAGCAGGCAGGGAGCTGAGAAGATTTGAAGTTCACCTCATCCAAATGCCACCATTTTGCAGACTAAGATGATAGAAATCCAGAGGAGGAAAAAGATTTGCTTTTAGGCTATAGCTCTTTCATTGTAGACTGGCTCTCACAGTCTCTTAATCCCTGGGCCTGGCCTGATAAGAGATGCCACATTCTTTAACAGCAAGTTTATGTATCTTTTTATGAACTCCTACTTGTTCCCAAACTCCCAGGGTGCTGGATGGCTTAGACCTGGTACTTAGGGATGCCTAAGATATCTAATAATTAGGCTTGTCTCCATTTCCCCCACCTTACCTCCCTCTACCTCCTAATTCTCTCTTCCCTTAACTAAACGGGATATTGTGGGAAAAATGTCTTGGCATCCAGATTTCTTTTCCCTGTTGAATACTCACATTCTTAGGTTAACACAGAATCCCAAGGAAATGCGCTGAAGGGTAGCACGGGCCTGCTATAGGAATGCCCATGCCTCTTAGCCAGAATGATCCTATGCTATGAGACCAAAGTGGATTTCCATGGCAGGTCTGGCTCAGACACCCCCTTGCCAAGAGCCACGGGGGTTCAGATGGCTTTTCTCTTAGTTAAGCCTTCACGGCATGTAGCCCTGACCGAGACCAATCAGCCCTCTCCTTCTGCTTAGGTGCAATTTTACACAGTAGGTGACATTAACTCGGTAGCTAAGTCCCCATGTGCAGCCACGGCAACCAGAGGGTCCCAGCAGATGACAGGAGACAGCAGGTTGCATGATCCTGTAAATTATTTCCCCATAGTAACAGTGAGATTACACACTTTAATATGCATATGGCTGGAGAGAGCCCTCTTCCTGGCTGAACCAAGGCGATAATGTGTATTTTGTGTCTAGAAATCCATTCTAAATTGTGCAGCGTGTAATAGAAAGCATTACCTCAAGGGCTCCAACATGACCCTTCTCATCTGGCTCCTTCCATGGACTTGCAAGTGGAATACTATTTCCTTCCCTTTGTCTCTAGGTTCTCTGGTTTTGTACTGACACTCTTGGGAAATGTTCAATGCCTATTCTGATTTTAGCAAGTCTTTTTGTCCTACTGTCTGCCTACAGCTTTTTTTCCCCTTTAGATAGTCAGTCTGATTCAGGCAGGTGTTTTATTTTGGGAAGAGAAGTGTGAAACTGAATCAGGAAAGAGGGAAGGGGAATTCAATAGTAAAACAAGGTAATGTGGACTGCGGTGGATCCAGAAGAGATTGTGGGATTGTGCTTACTGAGTTTAGGAGCCAGATTCCTTTCAGTTCAAAACAAAATAACTCTGATCCCACAGTGACTTCTGGAAGAACTGCTTAAACAAGATCATCTGTGTGCACTCCAGCTTAGACACACAGTGGACAGGGATTCCACTGGGTTCTGTATCAGGGGATGAATGAAATTTGGCTGTGCCATTTTTCAGTTATGTGATTACAGAGAAATTTTTAACTTTTCTGATCCGCAGTCACTCTATCAATAAAATGAAATAATTCCAATGAGCTTACAAAACTTTGTAAGATTGAATTTGATTAGCATCCGAACATAGTAGATGTTCAACAAATGTTTGTCCCGGGGCAGGAGGCAAGGATAATATAAGGTTGATCATTTTGTATTCATGTAAAATGACATCCCCCAAATGCTCACTGATCCTATTAGCGAAACAAAGCCATTCCAAGCCACCCAGCACCCTTGCAATATCTTGTCAAGGATCACAAAGAGGGTAGTACATTTGTTCTGTTTCTAGTAGTAGAACTACTTTTGCAAGGCCTCAGCTTCCCTTCTGAAAGGAGTCAGCTGGACCATGTAGCAATATGAAGGTTCAAGTGTAACCACTATGCTTTGGAGGAAATGTCTATTTTTTATGTAAAAAAATTAGATTTCGTAGTGAAGGCCACCTTCTTTCTATCTTTCTTTTTCTGTTCTTTGCTTTTGTTTTTTCTTTCTCCTTTTTATTTGTTTTTTCTTTTCCTTTGGTACCGGGGATTGAACTCAGGTCCTTGTGCTTGCAAGGCAGGCATGGTGTCACTGAGCTAAATCCCCGGCCTTCTTTCTCCTTTTTAAAAAAAGGAGACAGAGTCTAGGGAAAATGTTCTCCTTCCACCAGCATGGGCTCCTCCACGCAGGTGAAAGGGCATTAGACTTGCAGCACTGACACCCGGCTCCTTGAGACTGTCATTACACACGTGAGTTAGGCAGAGCAGAGCACAGAAACAAAGCTTTCATTTTATCACATGGAATCAGTTAAGCGAAATAGTGCAAGCTGAACTTTGGACAACCCTGAATCATACTCAATTTATTCTCCATTATCCAACAAGTCATCATCAAAAACAGGCAAACTTCATCCAAAGAAAAGAGTACACATTGGAAATATACACAGATGCTATGGTATATTATGGTCCAGATGTGAATGAAACCTGTGGCTTAGGGAGATGCAGGCCTTAAATGACAAAAATAGAAGCAGAGTGTCTCTCTCTCCTCCTTTGTCAAAGAAGGCTGTGTCTTTGACAATTCTACCAAAATGAGAACTGTGCTGAGGGTCTGGGATGTCTTTTGAATAGATCTTGGGAGAAAGCTATCCCCATACCAAACCTACAAAGGTTCAAATATTAACACTCAGGGCACATTGTGTATTCTTTGGTGGACAGAAATCCAGTGGCAGTGGATAAAAATCCATCCCAAATGTGGCTTCATGGAGAAATGTGAATGCACAAAGTTGATAATAATGAAGTAGATATTTTCGCGATCTTCCCTCCTCGAGCATAGCTTCTTTGACTTTGGCCTTGCTCCTCAAAGGAACAAGCTGGTTATTGGAATGGGATATTTTCATATTTGGGCTTCATCTGTTTTGTTTCTTCTTTTTGAAATGGCTTCCTTGTCCCCACCTTAAGAACTTGTACATACTCAATAAAACCCAGACCCCTATGGTTTGGGAAATGGCGCAACCACACTGCCATCCTTACTATGATTTTTCCTTCCCCAATCCACCTCCCCTACACACACCACTACCAGCAACAGCACTAATCCATCTGCCAGTGACATCAATGTGGGGGCTCTGATAATCTACCCACTGTTTCTCAGCACTCTCACCTGGGCAGACAGTTCGGCTTGCTTTCCCTATCTCGGACATGGCCAGTGGGTCCATTTGAGACCTGTGCACAAGCTGCTTTCTCTCCCTGGAGTCTGTTTCCTATAAGCTTGGTATGGTTGGCTCCCTCTTCTCATTCTCATCTTGACTCTAAGGTCACCTTTTCTGAGAAGGTTGACCCCTGATTACCAAACCTTGCCTAGCCTAGCCTTGCCTCTGCCTAGCCACTTCCTGGTATATCACCTTATCTTAATTCCTCTTGTACCATCTAGCATTGTATCACTTTGTGTGTTTGTTCACTCTTTTACCTCACTACAGTGTAAGCTGCCTGACAGTGCAGACATTGTTTGTCTCTTGTGCCACTACATCCTCAGCACCTAGATGCTAAGTGCTTAATACATTCGTACTGAGTGAATGCTCCAGCCAGGTGTTCATCACTTGTTTTTCACTCTGCCTTCCTATAGCTTCCTGTGCAGGTGGTGCGCTAGAGAATTCCAAAGGGAGCAATCTGCATGATGGTGATGTGATGGTAGCCCATAGAGTTGTGCAGTATCCAGCCTGAACAACCACCAGTGGCAGCAGTTCAGAGTTCTCTTTATCAGGGAGAGAAATCAGGAAGACTTCATCTTTTTTCCTTCACCTCTTGTAAGAAATGTGGCACCCTGGCCAACTTCTCCTTCAGTCTATACCCTAAAGCTTACAAAGATCCTTATAAGTAGATTTCAATGGGACCTTGTTTAAGGCCACTCAGAGACACCCCTTCACTTCCTCTCTACTGCCTCTTCCAAACATGAGTATGACAAGCAATTCTGCACAGGTGCAACCAGACAGTGCTTTAAAATCCTGGGATGGGACGGGGATTTAGCTCAGTGGTTTTGCCACCTGCTGCGTAAGCGCAAGGACCCACGTTCGATCCCCAGTTCCAAATAAAACAAAAAAAAAAAAACCAAAACCCTTGGGATGTGCATCCTACCTTTGGCTTCGGGCTTTGATGATGTCAAGAGAAGTACCTGGAGGAACCTACCCAAACTTCAGCAGCAGTACCTAGGAGTTGCCAGCTGGCCTCTACCTTCCCTAACTCAGGCAGGCAGTTCTGAGACCAAGCTTGGAAGGTCCAGGTGGGATGAAACACCAGTTGGTTAGAGCAATGGCCAACTCCAAAAGCTGCAGCCTTGTATGGGCTCTCCCTCCCTGACTCCTTCCCAAAGAGCCCTCCCTCCTACTCCCAGACACTCCCCAAATAACCTCTCTGCTCATTTTTGTGGGCAAACCCTGGCCAAGGAAGTTGATACCAGGAATGGTGATAACCTTGACGTGAGCATCACAGTTACTAAAATCCTCATATGCGGGAGACTAGAATCACACGTAAGCTGAAGGAAATCCATGAAATTGTGAAATTTGCCTGGCCTTGAAAAACGGTAATGGATATCATGGAGTTGATTCATTACAATATTATGGAGTTGGATGCATTTTGTTAACTGTTTTGGAAAACATCCAAAACTGATGTGCTCCGATTAGATAACTATCGATCCAAGGCAGTGTGAAAACCAGGGAGTCTCAATGGCAGCGACCTTGAATTCTGACATGGCAGGTAGAGCTGAAAATTAGGCCCATGGTATAATTTTATGGGTAGAAGACTAAATGCACAATCTTATCAGAGGTCCTCTGCCTAAATTTGGAATCTAAAAGGAAAAGAATGGGACCTTAAAAACTGAAATGCAATAACTGGGTAGACAATCTTGAGAATATTGAATTTTTTTATTTCCCTGATCACCTACAGCTGACAGAAGCATCTTTAAGCCCTTTGCTGGAAAAGAGCAGCTTCCCTTCACCTAGCCTCACCTGCAAAGGCCTCACCTGGAGCAGGTTCCTGCAAGGTCAGACTTCTGATCCTCAAGATTCATTGTCTCAGCCCATCTTCACCTTTAGCCTGATAATAGGGTTAGCCCTCAGAGGTGCTCAAGTGGAGAAATAAAGTGTCTGCTCCAGGATGAAATAGCTTATGCACAGAAAGAACCACAGGAAATGGCAAATTTGTAGTGGAATGTAGACCTTCCATGAGAATGGATCTAGACTTCTAAAGGGTGTTGAAATGGGACTATTGAAAAAGAGGGCAAATAGGCTGTTAATTGAATGGAGTAAGAAGACTCCGTCATGTCTCAGGGCTCAATGATTTGGCAAGGACACCTGAAACCAGTCTTAGTATTTTTCAGGGTGGCTTCAAAGATGCTTGGGCATCATGATGAGCATGGGGTAGAAAAGTAAGGCTGCTTTGGCACTATAGTCAGGAAAGGGTCAGAGGGGTCAAGAGATGGGAATGGGAATGTTGCAATAGATTTATTATCTGAGACCACAGAACCCACCACTTGACCATGTTTCCTGGCAGGGCCCAGAGGATGCTCCTTTCACTAAGTCATAGGGACACACTAGTGAGGTGTTCACAGAAACCTGTATGAGACTCATTGGTGGCTGTTCTCTGTAGGTCAGGATGGAGGAAAAGAAATGCTATTATGGAACAGAGCTTCCCTGTTACAGGGAAGATAATAGGATTCTTGAACGATGGAGGCCAGATAATAGTACTTAATCATTACAGGTGGGAGGATTATAATTAATGTAATGAGTAAGGTGGCTAAAACAGTAATCAGAGAACAGTGGATGTGGCTAAAATTCATGTCCCGATGGGTGAGATAAATGGATAGTTCTTGGACGAGCAGTCCCAGTGTGAAACTGAACTCTAGCAGTAACTGGGATTTGGTCCTGAGGCTGTGACTATGTGACTGAAGATGGCTGCCATGAACTGGGCATTAGATTCATTGTCTTATGAGTTTGGATAGGCAGATCAACAAACCATTCTACAATGGGAATGGTGAGACATTCAGGATCAGGCCTGGGAAGGTCTAGAGTTACATGAATGGGTGGCCCAGGCCCCCTCACCTACTAAATCTGTTGGACCAACAGCTCCCTAAATCTACACTACTTGTCTGATGGTAGAGGCATCTCTCAGTGACCAGCTAATGGAAGAGGAAGGAACTTGGGACTAGTTCACAGGAACACTGGCACAGTATGTTGGTGTGAACTATAAATGATCTCATAGCCTCCCTCAGTGGCACACAAGACTGTGGAGATGGTAAGGAAGAGTTCTGAGTGGTACACCAGGTTAGTTTTGGATGAAGGCAAAATGGTCTGAGATACGGACATTCGGACATATTCTTAAGCAAGGGAAAATGCCTGGGTTGTCAGGAGCCTGGGAAGAGCAGGTTTGGAAGACTAGAAACAAGGGGGTATGAGAAAGAGATATATGGATCAGTCTAAGGGAATCAGCAGGAAGTGCATGGTTTTTTTTTTTTTTTTTGGTCTCATGCCCACCCTGAAGGAGGCACTGAATAAGCAGGAAGATACAGCCATTGTGGTCCTCAGCTATGCCAGAAGGAGAGCTCCACAGAAATAGGAGGGGTTGGCAATGGAAGGGGAGATATCACAAGGAAGTGATACCACAGCCAGAATGGATGTATCTGAGTTTGGTTGGCAAGTGCTATGATGATTTCTACTACTACTAACAGTGGCCTCCATTTATTGAGGTGTATGCTTTGCTAAATATTATGCTAAGAATTTCATACCTGTTTTTAGGTGTATGCCTTATAATTACTTTATGAATTAGGTGCTATTATTAAGTACCAGTTCCTATATGAAGAAATTGAATATTATATACACCCACTATTGGCACAACAACTACTGGTTAAGAACAAACTTTACATCTACCATCTTACGTAATAATCAATAACTCTAGGAGATATATATTAATAAGCCTGCTATGCAAGGGATGGACTGAAGCTCAAAGGCCATGTGATTTAGTCACAAAGCCTTCCTGATCTGAGACTAACTCCTGCTGCCATACTGTATGTTTCCCCTGTTCCCTGCCTAGAAGTCTGAAGAGGAAGGTTGGTGAGGGATGGCCACTGAGCTGGAGGAGGCTGTTAGGGATGAGTGAGTGAGGGGAACTCATTGCCCAAGTATCTGATCTATGTGATGAAGCTTGCTATCCCTACCCTCTTCCCCTCCTCCATCTCCTGCCCAGAATGCTTGGAATCCCACCAAGGCTAGGAAGCATAATTTCTGAAGGCCCCTTTTCACACCAGTATCTACATAACTTTCAGTGACCTAAATCAGGTTTGTCTGTGCAGAGGGTGGAACAATTGGGTGGGGCTCATCAAGCCTTGTCATCTTTTTGTTAAACTTCCCAGGCTACTAATTACCAATTCTGTACACCTAGAGATCTGCAGGATACACCGTGCTAAACTGGAGTAGAAGGTACTGGCTAATGATAACCAAGTCAAATATGGAAAAGGGCTCCTGGAACAGCAATGATGGGGTAGAGGTCTGAGGCCAAAAAGCAGGACTTAAACTAGGATACAAAAGCAGAAGGAAGAGAGAAAAGAAAAAGACAGAAGAATAGAGAAAAGACTGGGAAGACAAATCCAAGAATCGGCAAATACAGTTTCTTTAGAAGTATGTAATGGAGAAGAGGCTGGAGAATAATCCCTTGAAATGATTTATGTCTAGGAAGAATCTGGGACTATTTAAAATCTGTCATAGAGGAATCTGGGACTCCATTTAGGAGGCGTTTCTTTGAGCTGTATCTATGTCTAACCAGTTTGATCATCTGACCAGCTGTTTAAACAGCAGGATTGTGTGGCTGGACTGATGGGCTACATCAGTCAAACAAACCCATCTGGAAGATGATGTAGAGTTAGTCAAGATATTGCCTTCTCTGCACAATGGCAAACACATTGTTTCCATTGGTCATTTGCCTTTCACAGAATATAACAAGGAACTAAGTAATCCCCAGGAAATAAATTCACATTCAAAGACAGAAAGCAGGAGGAATCTTGTCAACACCTCTCTCGCTAGCTCTTCACCATCACTAGCTGGACATTGACGCATGGATTCTTTTAAGAGTACAATGCTGTGACCTATACAACTGCATTTTGAAGAGTTAAATCACATCAAACCCGACAGTAGGCAGGAGCACCATTAGAAAAGAGAAGACGAGGGGCCAGGGATTTAGCTCAGTGGTGCCGCTGCCTGCCTCACAAGTGCAAGGTCCCAAGTTCCATCCACAGTACCAAAAAAGAGGGAGCAGGAATAAACAGGAAAAAATGAAAACAAAGTCTTCGTAAATAGGGAGGGGTGGGTGGAGGAGTTAAAGGGAGGGCAGGGGAATAGGAAAAAAAATTAGAACCAGGATGTATCACATAAGGGTACAGGTTCCAATGATGAATGTCATCATACTGTATACCTAAAATGTACCAATAAAATTAATGAAAAAAAAAGAACAGCATTAAATGGCTGCATATCTGAGGCTGCAGAGAGAAAGCTTAGGCAGCAAGTTCTTCTACCATGGCTGATATCCATCGAACTGTATGGTCAGAAAATACATGTGTGTGTATGTGTGTGTGTGTGTGTGTGTGTGTGTCCATACTTATATATAACTGCATTAATGAGATAAACACACACACACACACAAATATATTCAAGTACCAAAGTTTGTCATGTTCATACTGTATGCAAAGTTGATTGTTTGAATGTTCTGTTGTGATACATGTCATGTAGCTGCAATAGGATAGTGATTAGAGATTTCAAGTCTCACCTCACTGCAGGTGCTGCTCAGATCTACTTCCTGCTCAGCCCTTTCTCTAGAATGACAGTTCAAAGTACTTGTAGAACATGAGGTATTTTCATTTGAAAAGCAAAACCTGGGGCCATTATATCTAAAGCCAAAATCATCACTTTCTCCCTAAATCAATTTCCTCTTCCCTTACTGCCTCCTGTCTTCCATGATGTGAACTCCAGGGGCAGGAGCTTTGTTGACTTGCTCACCACTGTATTCCCAAGGCCCAGGGTAGCATCTGACATGCAGTAGGTGCTCATGAGCATGTGCTGAGTGATTTGGGTGGATGATACAGAGACTGACACTGATGCCACTATTCTCCCTGCTATGAGTCTCATCTCCGATATGTTTCTTTCCAACTGAATGTCAAACCCTGCCATTTCTTTCTTCAAAAGGTTTGTTTGCATTTGTTTACCTGGGTTGATGAAGGATAAAGTGAGATTAAATTTGTGAAAATGCTTGATAAACTGTATACCGCCACACACATTTAGTCATTAGTTCAACTTCTGCCTGCCAGCACCCTGGTTGAACTCTTCATCATCCGACCACAACCAGAAAGACTGAGTTGGTCTGCTTTCTTTCATTCTCCCGTTGTCTCCTTCCCATATTCTCAATTCAAGTGATACTTTCTGAAAGCACAGTGCTGATTACAATTTTCCCACCATCCAACAACTTCAGGTAGAAGCTGTCTGTGTCCTGCAAGACTCCAAAGCAACTGAGACAGTCCATTTCTGGAGATCTGCACATGTTTTTACCTCTATTTTTCAATCATCACCATTGTTCTAGAAATATTTATCATCTCATCTCCAACAAGCATGGTTATCTCTTCTTTCACAATGTCTTATCTTTTTCCATACACATCGATACAATTCATGGGTGATAAGTACACAGATGACTGTCCCTTCCCATCTATGTTTGCAAATCTCATTCACATTTCAAATGCCATGCCTAGACCTACAGCCTTCTTGTCTGGCTATCTTAGTTGACTCAGTCCTTGAGCCAAGCAATCTGAACGCATATGGCTTATTTGGGCAGAACAGTGAAAAGCAGTAGGGGAATGGCATCATAGAGGGCAACTGTAGAAAAATACTGGAAATGATACAAAACAAATACCTTAGACGATTTCATCTGTGAAGGGAGAGAGCTGGAGTATTTATACCCTGACTACTGAGGTTAGGTTGAGGACCAATGGGGAGGAGAGGAGAATGTTAGTTTCTAATCACTTTCATCTGCCCCAATCTCATAAAAAGTTCTCAGATACAAAGACACAGATTCTGAATAATTCAGTTCTAAGCAGTGCTGCCTAATAGAAATAGACTGTGACCTGCACATAGAATTTTAAGTTTTCTAAAAGCTACATCTTAAAAAAAGTAAAAAGAAACAGGTAAAAGTAATATCAATACAATAGTACCTCCTATTATTAATTATTATCATGTGTTTTACTCAACTTAATGTATTGCCCAATACATTATCATTTCAACATGTGATGATAACATATCCTTATTATATTATCATTCCCTTCTGATGGACTATTTACAGTACTGATTTAAGAGTAAGAACACAATGTTCAGAAATACTCTCTCTTTTTCATGTGCTTAGGTCTGATTTCCCTAAATAAAGAAGCACACTCCTAGGATCTACTTTTGTAATGTTTCCATTAGTTCCTCTTTTATTGCCTTGTTCAATTAGCTTTTGCCAAATGACTGATTCTGAGAGGTCACCTTATCCACAGGTCTCTAACCTTCAGTAAGGAGAAATCATTGTTCATTTTCCATTCTGGGAATCAAGAGACCAGGTGTCACTCGAAACTTTGGCAGAGGGGAACAGTTAGCTTCTGGGCTGGCAGCTGGGAGACCCTACCTGGAGACAGACATACTTAACTACTATCTAAGAGGCAAGAATTTTAAAGACTTCTAAAGAAGGAGATGCAGCAGACTCTTCCAATAGCAAATTTGAACACTGCAAACTTTCCTGAAAGAAAACAAATTTCCATGTATCTGTTCTAACTTATCATAAGCTATTTTCCCTCCCATTTTGCCCTGTTGCCTGCCTTCATTTCTGAGTCCAACGAGGTCTTTGAAAAGCATCAGATAGGCACTTGGCGACCAGTTTGCCATTCAAAGGTTAACAAGTCTTCCCAGCCAAATAGAACAGTAGCCATTATGCCATGGAGTAAAAAGCACTGAGAGATTTGTGGCATGTGAGAGGCAAAGCAGTGAAGGAAAGGAGATTTTGCAAAGTCGAAGAATGTCTGCTAATGGAAAATGTGAACTTCCCAAATCTCATTTAAGTAAGCAGATAGATATTAACATTTCCAAGGCCATCAACTTCTCAAGGAAAAAGAAACCATCTCCTGAACTGTGGGAAATTCAAATTGACCCATCCTTCTTTGACCTCAATGTCTAAACATTTTTCTACCATTTCTAATTGATAGTTATTTAGGACAAAAAGGCCACCAGAAAAATCAAGAGGTAGAAAGTTTCTATTAGGAAAAAAATGATATTTTTTGCATCGTTGATGACAGAACCATTTCTTTTCGTCTTCATTTATCGAAGATTAAATGTACTACACTTTGTCTCTTTAGAAGACATTTTCACAAATTTTTCACTTTTAAACTCTTATCTACATTTTGCTAAAATCATGTGTACTTCAATTATTTGGCTTTTTTTTTTAAAAAAAGAATTATTTCTTTATTAACTGCCTTTCATTCTTTTCTACTTAGGCCTATTATTCATTCTTATTCATAAATTGTCTGATTTTTATCATGTACCTTTCAGTCCTGTATTCTTCACTTGTACCGCGGTGGACAGGAATTTCTTTCCTTTCTGTTTTCTTTCTCCCAAATGAGACCACTATTCTTACATCACCTCACTGTCTTTTCTCACTTCACCAGAGCCCTTCTTCCCAGGGACCTTAGTGGGTGAAGATTCCAGAAGGCAGCCCTGACAGTTCCCTGTTTATAGTACTCCCACCAGCATAGGCTAGAGCAGAGTTGTCACTACATCCAGGTCTACTTCTTCTCCCAGGTAGCTGCCACCAAGAAACCATTTGAGTAAGACCATGCTCAAGCATGGAGCAGGCATTCTTCACAGACTACCAGGATTTAAGGTTATTTAATTTCCAAAATGAAAAATTTCTAGGAAATGAAGTACATTTATTAGCAGTGTGATTAAACCAACAAAGGAGGATGCTTTTTTTTAGAAATTAAAATTACAGTATTCTAGGTACAATGCAAGGTACATAATTAAAGATGAAAGAAGATACAGAAACTGCTGCCATTTGGGGTTGGTTTATAGAGACACATTGTAAACATGATTTGGTTTCAAGCCAGCCTCTTTTTTTTAGAAATTCACATTTGGGATGGAAAAGTGAGATTTTCTTTTTAGATAATAAACCAATTTTTAGAGTGTTGTTTTAAATCTCACTTCAAAAATATTTAATGGAATATTCCTGGTCTTTCCAGAACTGTTATATTTTATGATCATGTCTAATTTCCGAAGTTCCATTTCCTGAAGCTTTGCATAAACTGCACCAAATTCTATCAATTAAAATTGAAATTACATAACCTTTACCTCTATATTTTATTCTTTCATTTTGATTCGTACATGTTCGCAGTCATAACGATTATATTCATTGTGGGGATTTGGGACATGTTCATAACAATCTAAATTCTTTTTGTGTCCTCTTCCCCTTCTCCCTCCTCTTTTTCTCTATCTCTTGGTCCTCTTCCCAATTCCCAAAATCTATTACCTCTAAATTCATGCATTAAGTAAAGAATAATGGTGATCTTTCATTAAAGTAAGAGGTAGATTTTGGAAATTGCAAAATTTAAAATGATAAAATAATTATCTTGGTAAATTTTAGCTCGTAAATGTTGAGCTCCTTTTTCAATGGATTTAGATAAGCAGCTGAGTTGCTACTCAAAATCCCCATCTAGCTTCCTCACCTCTCAGCCCCTCGGCTCTACAAGAATCTACTGTCTCCATTTATTTTATTTCTACAAATATCTGGTGTCTAGCAGGTGTACATAGTAGATGTGAAATAAATGTTTGTTGAATGAATAAACCAAATTATGGAGTTAAATGCAAATTTAGACAAAATCAATTTAATTTAACAAATATTTATTTAGCACCTACTATTTACACTGAAAAAAGACATAATTATGAAGACATGGATCCAGCCTTGGAAGAGTCTGTAAAATAATACAGGGAAAAGGAAGTCAGAGACCATCCTATATCAAATTGATAATGGTAATTTGTTGGCATGAGCTAATATCCCTGAAGAGAAAGGAGATATAAACTCTCAGTCCAGGTTAGAGAGGCCAGGAAAACTGTCACAAAATGTGGGGCACAAAATATTCTTTGGAATCCTAAGAACTTTAGAATACTGGGTATAACATTTCAGAATATCATAGTGCAAAAAGCAAAAGCAAAATGAATAGATAAAATATTCCAAGTAGCTACCTGAATTTTAAAGCAATCTGGCAGTTCTTGCCTTTGATTATTGAGCTTAAACTAGATCTGGTTGTTTGTTGGTTGCTTAATCGTTACATTGGTTCCTGCTACATGGTAGATTACAGTGCAGATGTGAAAATGGGTCTGGCACTCCATAGTTGAGGAATCTTAGCAATAGACCTAGCAAATAAAACCTACCTTAAAGGATTATTATGAAGAAAGAGCTTGGAATGGAGAGGGGCATATAATCAAGCCTGCTAATGTGAGCTGCTATTAATAATAGTATAATAATAACAATAGTAAAAGTCATTTGTTCTACTCAGTCACTGCCCACTAACTTTGATGAACCTATCAGAATAGCACTGGCCATCTCTTACACACACGCATAAATCCCACAGACCCAATGGCAGGGTAGAGTGTGGGGTGGCAATATCCTTTCTCACACTGAGTCCCATACTTGATCTGTTCCCAATCCCTCCACATCACTCTCCTGTTCCCTGGTGGCTCTCACAGAAGCCTTTATAAGAAATTACAGTGAAAAGGTGAAATCTGGGAAAACTCCAAGAAGAGCTTTCCCCATTTGTTGGGACCTTATTCAAAATGGTGGCTGCTCATACTGACCAAATTTTTTCACTTTTTTATTCTAATGCCTAGTTTCCCACCCATGAAAGTAGTGGTTTTCTAGCTCTTGGTCCTTAGAATTCCAAGTTTACAAAGGCAGTATTTCCCCATAATGACAAGTATTTCAAAAGCTTTGATGAAATTGCTGAGTTCCTTTCCCTTCAGCAAGAAATCTAGCAAGTTTGCATGGAAGTCTTGGTTATCTAATGATGCACAGAGGCTCTGATTGTCAGTTAAATACGCCTTTACTTAATGGATATGGGAAGAAGAATTCATTATTATTCAATCAATGACGTTTGGCAACAGAGCATGAATGCCTATCGTGTTTGAGCATAACAAGTGCAACATTTAGAAACACTGATTATGAAAAATTGGGAACTCATACATTAGAAATTCTTGTGGATTTTTAAAAGTCCTTAAAAATTGCAAACATAGCTGGAGAAGTTAGAGACACATCATAAAACAGGCATAGTGTGAACCTCCTTCAAAGTATTGTTGCAAAGATTAAGAAAGCTCCCATCTTGTTCAACAAGTGCCTGTTCCATTGGATTTCAATTTCAACACTTAGTGTGGATCTGATCTCACCATATTTCTCTTCATCTCACTTGAATTGGGTCTGTTGAAGGATGGGAACAGCTTCTAGACATGCTGTGTATCCCCGATTCCCAGGACATAGCCCAGGGTCAGGCACAGAATTAGGTTTCAGAAAAAGAAATCAGTGAATTGGTGCAGTGCAGGGAGAGGTCACATGGGAGAGGTGGAGCAGAGCACTACGCAGCCTGGTCAGGTTGGCTCCTGAGGAGGAACTTAATACCGGAAGGCCTGGACTTGCAGGAGAGAGTTACTGAAGCCCACTTCCCCACTGTCAGGTTGTGCCTGGATTCCTCTTGATTCCCAGAAAGTGGAGTTTGGGGTCCTTTAATTTCTATTCATATCTCACACACTATGGTAGTATACTGCATGACCTCTTAGAGAATGATTGGGGATTTCTTAATATTTGAACATTTTCTAAAGGTAAATCAACAAATAGTTACATGGAAGCTATTTAGTAAGGAACATTTGGAACGTGACACCTACTGAGTACAATGAAATCTTGTACCACTCCAATTTAATCCCTAACATGGTAGCTCTGTGATCTCTCTCTCTCTCTCTCTCTCTCTCTCTCTCTCCAGTACTTGAGATTGAACCGGCCTTCACATTGAGCTATATCCCCAACCCTTTTCAATTGTTTATTTTCAAACAGAGTCTCACTAAGTCACTAAATTGCCCAGATTGGGCTGGAACTTACAATCCCCCAGCCTCAACCTCTCTGAATGCAGGGAATGTAGGCGTGCACTGCCACACCTGGATGCTGGGTTATTTCTGAACTGGGTACCAGATGTGTTCTCACTAAATATATATGCTGTGCTAATGGTGTCACCTTAGAGGCAGAATGGATGCTGTCTTCCCAGGGCACAGTGGCCTGCCCTGCACGTCTGAGTTCACCAACACTCAGACAAGCATGTTCCACACGGTGGGTGGAACACACATACTCATGTGGCAAAAGCAAGAAAGCTGTGTTTTTTTATGTGTCAATTCTTAAAGAAAGGAAGACAAAGAAAGAAATTTCCCTTTCCTCAGTTTTGCCTTGCCTCTCACATGTATCTCATGAAGTACTCATCCGTGTCTCAAAGAAACTCTATCCAGTATTAAAACAAATTTACAATACTTAGATGTACATACTCAGACCTCCATCACTGGAAGTATAGATGCACAGATGGTTTTTAAAAAAAAAAAAATCCAACCAACTCACTGACCCTGCTTAAGAGGATGATGGATTGATTTTGAGAACTTCCATAAAACAGGAAAGAAAACTTTCAAAATCTCCATCATTTCAGTGTGCAAACTGTTCAGGTAAATAGCCTTATCACAAGAACTATATATTTAAAAAATGACACTCTGGCAGTTTTGCTCATGCCAGGAGCTGTGGTAAGTAGTTGGCGTGAATCTCTGCATGTGGAAAGGGCAGGAGGCTGAGAGATTTGAACAGAGGTATTTCTCATCTGTCAGCTAATTCCTTCCATTGGCCAATTCAAGCCATCTTTATGAGCACCTCCCATGTGCAAGGCCCAAGCAATCCTGACTGTTTTTTATACATAAACACATTTTTTTCCTATTACTTGGCTTTCTCCCTCAGAAAGTGACAGGCATTCCCCTAGAATTACGGAAATGTCATGCTAGGAAGAACTGTGGAGATTAGTAAGTCTGACCCATTCATTTAAAATTTATAGACTCTGATGGTCCCCAGGAGTGGCGATTCTTGCAAAGTTGATGTTTGAGTGAGGCATGGTAGAAGGACTGCCACATGGAAGGGGGGCCTCTGACCTTCAGTTTTAGACTTTTTCAATGAGAACATAGGCAGGAAAAACAAGAAGGCAGAGGGCCAGTGTCACCTCTGTGGTAGCTCCAGACACAGCACATCCTAGAGAGCCAAGGAACCAGCTCAACTATGTTCTGAACATTGAATGAATGGATTCCATCACTTGACATATTTTTTTATTCATTTATATATATGGAAGACATTCTACTGGGTGTTGTAAAGATAAACATGATACAACCCTGCTTCTATTTGCTCCCCCCCCCCACTTAGGGACAACATCTTGCTGTAAAGCTTATCAGGATCATCAGGTATGTGGTCAGCTTGCATTTTATTAATCTGCCTTTACTGGTATTTGTGTTGTCAGGCCATTAATTTTTTTGAGTTTGTACACAGTCTTTCCCCAGGTAGGCGGAGAGCAGAAAGAACATTCGTGCTATCTCATGGAGGCCCAAAGTGCTTGGGCAATTAGAGAGAAACTCTCTTCATTGCCTACTTCCTTCTGCTAGCTGCTCTGCACAATGTATTAACATAAGGACTGTCCCCAAGTTCAAGGATGGACTGGGGCCAGCAGAAGCACTTGTGTCATATAGAAACCAGGAGAAAGAATTCTGAAAGCAGAGTTCAGAAACAACAAACAGACCTGTGTACCAAGCAGACAGCCAGTAAGATGCAGTAATCACAAGCCAACTTCTTCCTCTCTCTTACCCCTGAAGAGTCCTGCTGGTGATTTCTTTTCATTAAAATTTCAGTTACGTACTTTTAGTGGTCACTGTCAAATGTCTACATACTTGAGAAAACTCAGACCAAATCAAAGCTATGCCACTCCATTTACGAAGCTTGCACACAAAATCCAGTCATTGTAGCTATGCGATTTATTTGCTGGCTCTTAGCTAGTGGGATGAATTTCCTTCTGAATTCTTTTGCAAACCCAGCTGTAATATAGTATAACAATGAAAAGACTATCTCACAGGAAAAGAGCTCTCACAATTCACTTACTTAGTTTCAGGATGAGCAAATAGAGGCGGAAGGGTGCATGAACTCTAAGAGGACACATGGTACTTAACTTTGGGTACAGATAACATTTGTCTTGGCATGAGGGTATAATTTTAGCTGCACATCAAGATACCACTAGGTCTAAATATACCCCCATAAAAGATAAAAAGGATGAAAGTCCCCACCCTTCCCTGTTCCCCTCAGGACCAGCAGCCAATATCTGCCTGACCTCCTAGAAAGACCCAGAAAAGGTTTGGGCTTAATCAATTGTACACAGTATACCCTCTGCAGCCTTTTAATATTTCCAGTAATTTTTCTCTTATGAGTTTTGAGCTAACATAATTCTCAAGGCACTTCCCTTTTAAGCCTTACATCAGCAGAGGCAAAAACAGTGTGCTTGGAGACAAAGCAGACAAGAGTCAGGCACACGATTTACCCCAAGCTTCTGGCTCTTGGTGGCCTTAATGACAAAGCTTTTAACTTTCTGCAATCCCTGCCTCTCAAACAAAGACGTGATTAAAAGAAGGCAGGGGGAGGGGGAAGGAGCATAAAGATGGAGATGTACAGGAGGCCAGCTTGGTCCCTGTCCGGCAAGCAATCCATTCCTGGCCAGGAAAATGATTGCTGTGCTATGGCCAGCATGGCCAGCCCAGGGCAGCTGTGAGATATAAATTGTCAGCAATGACCATAAGCACTCAGAGAAACAATTTAATTCCTCACTTCCGCCATCATGGGCTGATATATTCTTTCAAGGTCATTACCCAAGGCTAGAAGGGTCGCTTGATTAACGAGTGACAGGCCCAATGAGAGCCAGTGTGCTCAAGCAAGGCCTTATATTAATTAGACAGAAGCTGGAGAAAATAAATGTTACAGAGAAAGGAGGAGCCAAGTCTTGGCCATAAGCTATGACCTCATCACCCCCACGGTGTTCACCCCACGGAAGATAACACCCCGACCACGATCCTTAATGTTATCCTTTAACTTTGTTTTAAAACCTATAAAATACAAAACATAAACCATGCTTCGTTTCATATTCAAAATGACCCAGGCCCTGGCCTCTACTTTTGACACTGCCTTTATCTTATCCTTTCTCACTTAGTTATTCTAATTTATTGGTTAATTCGGAGTGGGGATGAGGAGAACTGCTTGCTATGAACTTCACATCACAGGAGCAGCTTAAACCACGTTGATCTGAGCCGAAGGGAGCAGGAGAATGATGACACTTCAGTGTTTTAAGCCCAGTGGCTAATAATCCAGCAATTGCTCTTTAATAAAATGTCATTATCTTGCTTAAGGAGTTAAGGAGATTTGGCACTAACAGTGGACTTTCGGGGCAAATGACCATTCAAGGAAAAGGGGCTTAAAAATACCCTCTGCTCCTTGTTCAATATACTGTATCTCTTTGATTGTATCTATCCTACAATCCTCACTTTAAAAGACACAACAGAATAAATTCCTAGGGGATTTTTGGTGAATTTGAAGCATTTTTTTCCCCCAGAGTACAGAATGGGGTTTCATTCCTAACATCAAGAAGGAATTTTCTTTCCTCCACCCACTCACTCACCATTTCAACCTTTGATTCTTTTTGGGAAAGCAATCCTGACATCTCAGGGTCCCTCAGTGTACAGTGCTTGCTGTGGATGCAGAGCAAGGCTAAACATTTGTTGGAACTCCCCAGAAATCCATCAGTATCTATGTATCACTCCTCTATATTATCTATTAAAGAGAGTTCAGGCAGGAGGCTTGGGTGGCACCCAGGGTGAGAAGGGTTGTTAGTAAAACTTCCTAGCTAGGAGAAGTCACATTTACTTTTGCACTCTGTCAAAACAGAGAAAAAAGATTTCACTTTTAAGACAGGTTGCTTCTGTGATCTCCTATTTGGCACCATCTTCTGACCCAACACTGTATGTACAGACAGGCCAGAAACAGCTCATGGATAGCCCTTCTGTGAGTCTTGGGTACCACCGTAGCTGGCAATGACTGAGATAACCTGGAAGCTGGGCCCTTATATTACCTCCTCTCCAGAGTGAAGGTGGGGCATTGTAGGAATTTCTATCCAATAGAATACAGCAGACATGATGGGATGTCACTGTCAAGGTTAGGTTACAAAAAGACTGTGGCCTCTTGTTCTCTCTCACTCTCTTGGAGACTTCACATGAGAATCAGAAGTATCTAGCTAAACTACACCCAAAATACCTAACCAAAGGAAGCTGGGATAACAAATGTTTGTTGTGGTAACTTCTAAATATTGGAGTTATTTGTTATGAATTGACAGATAACTAATGCACCCACTAATTCTGCTTGTCCAGCTATATATCCAACTGCTCTGTGTTTTACTTTTCTTTTCTATAAAATGGGAGCAGCCCATGAAGCTTTGGAAAAATCTGCAAGGACTTGGTTCTGTTAGTGGAAAGGGAGATTCTATGCATTATCAACATATTATGAGTATTCAGTGTATGCTACCTTATCAGATTTATCAGTTTTCTGAAGGATGTAACATCATTATCATGCACGATTATTATACTACATTTTATGTCTTTGAGTTATCTGTCCTTGACATATATCAATAGAAGTACTAGCCAACAAATCTGCAAAGATAACTTATGGATTTATTTATTTATACCATTTCTCCAACCATCCATTCATCCTTCTATCTATTCTTTCAACAAATATTTATTGAGCATGCAATCGCATTGTAAGAGATATAAAAATATATTCAATATGGTTTATATCTTCAAGGAGTTTACAATCCCAGTGGGGAAGATAATACACGGACACTAATTACTGGCATCTAAAGTAGAAAGTGATAGGTATCATGACAGTTCGGAAGGACAATAGGAAAGCAGATAAGGAAGAATTTTGCTTTGACTTGGTGTGGGTTTGGAGGAGGAATGGACATCCTCACTAACTCTAGGGAATGTGCCCCGAGTTCTTGAGAAGTAGTGATGATGTGCTGGTCAGAGTGTCTTATTCAGCCTGGCTTTGGCCATCACCACACATGGTATCAGAACAGAGTTATAGTCTCCAGCCAGAGAACCAAGATAACTGGCACCATGGGAATCCCACCCAGGACCTCAGCTTCATTACACCAGCCACATTATAATGATACATTGCTGAACATCAGCCTCTTGGATACAGGATAGGCAGCTGGCTGTCCAAGCTTCTGAATTGAGAACAGCATATAATGAATCCCTAGTTCCGTAACATGCTTAACAATTAATAAGCTAGGGTTTTCTTGAGGACAGCAAGGGATAAAATATGAGCATGCCAAGAGAGAGGTCGCAGAGCATAAATGCATTATATGGAAACAATACTCGTGATGAGGCTGGAGGGTGAGCAGTTTTTCCTCTACTTTGAAAATAGAGTAAAATATATTGAGGGTCTAAATTATGTAGCCACTGGTCAGTATGGAATCTCATTCTGCTGGTTAGACCCCTTGTATGCAGATGATAATTTTTCCATTGGACAGAGTGGCTGCTAAGGAAAAGCTGCTCTGGTCAAAGGATTTGCTATTAATCTCAGGTAAGTTCATAAAAAGAATCTATGTAGGAAAGGAGAAAAAATCATGGAGTTTGGTGCCAAAGAACAGGGATTAATAAAATTACCCTGGCCATTTCAGAGAAGCCAATTCAGCAGGCTTTACTTTTGTGATGTGTTCAAACAGCCTCCCATGGAGACAAACTTTGCACACCCAGATGGGCCAAGAAGCATGGAAGACCAGGGTGTCTCCTGTCTTCTCGGAGCCCGCTGAGGTCAGCTGGCAGGCTTGGCATAACCGTTGTCTGGCAAGCGCCCACTGTCCTGCTGACAAATGGAAAAATGCCCACTGGAATCTACAGAACAATTCCAGAAAGACACATACCTCCGAGTTAGAGGCCCCGGAACTTTACACCTTCACCTGCATAGTAAATCAGTGGAAAAAAATTTTCTGATTTCAAGTGCAGGAAATCATTGTATCACTTGTAATTGTGGCTGATGCACCTGGTTGATGCACCTGTTACTTTGTGGCTTAATTAGGTGATCTTAAACTGTGTATGATGGTATGATGTGAAGCAACTGGGCAACAGAAACTTCTTAGAAAATAATTCCTCCCAGACATAAAATGCATTTCTGTGGGGATTTTTTGTAGAGGAGTGGATGGAAGAACTCCATCCTATTTGACAGTTGAAATGTATGGACAATCCCAGGCTAATTACCTCCCATAAGCAGTTCAGACGGAACCAGAACACCCAGAGATGTGATTCTATGGCTAGAAATGGACTTCTCTCGCCTCAGACATTAGGCAAGGCCTTTAAGTTTCCTAAATTAGAGACCTGAAACTATAGTATGCATACAAAGCCACCAAGGGAATGCCAATGCTACCAGTCGATGAACTACATTTTGAGGAGAGAGGTTCCACAGTGTGACTTTTAACCCTCTCAACAGTCCTGATTTCTGGAGGCTTTCATTGATTAAGATAAGCTCATTATGCCTTTGGAGATGCTGTCTTTTATATGTTTTGCTGTCTATGCACTTTCCATACGGCATAATGATTATCTGTTCACTTATCTATATTATCTCTACATTATGCTCTTCATGAGGTCAGGCCTGAAATTTATTCATCTTCATCACCCCAGAGCCTGGCACAGAAAATGCTTGACAACCAAATGTGGATTTGAGCTGACTTCAGTTACTTGGTTAAGGCTAAATATCAGTTGCCAATTGGGATAGTTCTGTAGGAACATGTCAACATGATAAAAACCTAAAAGTTGTTTTTAAGCTGCTGATTAACAGGAGAGATGAAATGAGAGTATAAATTATTTGGGGGGCATATATGCCAGATAGCTGTTTCTTCCTTCCTAACTGTCATTATTTTTTGTTGGGAATTACCGATTCCATAGCTTTTTAAAGAGTCAAGATATCCTGCCTTTCCTAATGTCAGGCTTTGTTCAAGGTCTAATTGGCTTTAGGCTCAGACCTGTCATGATGCTGGTCACAATTCTTTCGTTTTAGTAATGCTAAGTATAATCTGGCTGCCTAAAATGTCTAGATGGATCCCATCCAACCTTTCGGGTCAACATCACCTACTATTTTGATGCTTTTGAAAATCTCTTGATAATAACTTCTCCTTCAACTGATCCATAGCTTATTTTTCTTCCTCTCCTATCTGAGAATTCTTACACAGGACATGTTTTGCTTCTTTGCAGTTAAGGACACTGCCTCAATGGATCTGAATTGTGGATCTGCTAAGTCCCACAGATAGAACTTTGTTATATTAATAGTCATCATTAGAAGGAGAAACCTCAATCATTCATTAGTTAACTCCTGGCATGTAAGAATATAAACTCTTGATTCAAGTTGCCTGGATTTGAATTCTGACTCTCCATTTACTAGCTGTGTAGACTTAGTAACTTAACCTCTTCTTGACTAATTTTCCTCACTGTAATAGGAATAATAATAGTACCTGCATTGTGACCATGGACTTCAAATGGATTTTTTTATGCTACCTGACAACCACTGTATTTAGTCCATTTACCATGTCCCATGCCAAGATGCCTATAACTTCTCCTTTCATTTCAAACCTTCAAGGCTTCTTCCCTAACCTCACTCTGAGCTGGGACTTTGCTTCTTGCTTTACCAAGGAAAGTGAAGGAATCAGAAATGGATTTCCAAGACTCCTGACTAACACAAATTTACCCATCAGCCAGCACCTGCATTTTCACTTTCTGTCTTCTTGTCACCACGGATAATCTACTCATGCCCTTATCTAAAGTAAAACCCTTCACTTCATACCAGATCCTACCCCTCATGCCAGCTGAAGGCTTTCTCTCCGGTTGTCTTTCCTTTCCTTCCTGCATCAACAATATCTCTTTCCCTACTAGATCATTGGCCACATTTTCTGGGTAACCACACCCAGTTGCATGGCTTTAAACACCATCTATGTCCCAAGAATGTCTATATTTGTATGTCTTGCCTAGACTTTCTTTCCAAACTCCAAAGTGAACATCCAATAGGTTACTCAGCATCATCACTAATATTTTTAATAGACATCTGAAAATCAGCTAAGCTATACTATTTTTCTCCTCTCATTGTTCCCAATTTTCAGTCTTAACCATCTTAGTTTATTTCAACTTCATCCTTCTAATTGCTCAAGATGAAAACGAAAACAAGGGACTCATCCTTAATCTCTCTCTCTCTCTCTCTCCATCTAATCCATCAGGAAGTCCTCTTGGCTCTTCCCTCACAATATACAAAGAATTCAACCCCCAATCATTTTTTCATCAGCTCATGGCTGCCACCCTCGTCAAAACTACATCACGTCTCACCTGGATTATAGCAGAAGGTTTTCTGCTCTGCCATGACCCTTCTTCAGCTTATTCTCAACACAGAAGCTAGAGTGATCCTTTTGGAAACTGGTGACAACATGTTATTCCTTTACCCAAGACTCCTTTTACTTCCTTCAAAGTAAAAGCCAAAGTCCTTAAGTGGGTCTACAAGGTGATCTAACACCTCCACCTCATTCACCTGCATGACTTCCTACTTCTCTTCCCTTTGCCCATTATGCTGCAGCCACAATGGTCTCCTCAATGTTTCTTTGACACACTAAGCATCCTTTCACCTTATAGCCTTTGCATTTGCAGTTCTCCCTGTCCCGGGCAGAGAGAAACATCTTCCAAGAAAACTTCCCCATATCCTTCCAGCCCTTGCTCAAATATCTTCTCACTGATTTCTACCTGGATTATCCCATTTAAAGTTACTACCTGTGCCCACGCTTACACCTTTCAGTTTCTCTTACTCTGCTCTACCTTGGCTTGATTCCATTGCATGTGTCTCCTTCTACTATACACTATAATGTGTGACTATATTATGTATATTATGTTTGTCTGTCAGGTCAGATAGATCGTAAACACCAGTGATCTCTGCTTTGTTCATGATACGTCTCACATGTATAGAACAGTATCTACAACATATTAGGCAATCAATAAATATTTATCAAATTTAATTGAATTCAGTTTGAATGACTCGTGTTTTAAGGATCAAAATACATCATAGATGTCAAGCTCTTGAAATAGTGTTCAATAGAAAAGAACAGTTGCCACGGCAACCACCACCACATTATCACCACAACAACCACCATCATCACCACAGTGGCTGAACTACAACGGTATCTGAGTCTTTCTTGTGGTATTTTGTAACACAGCCTATACCAACAAGTGAATAAGTTCTAGGACATTTACTTTGTATAAAAGGAAGACCTTTAGGGGTTTATCCCAGCTCACCGTGATTCCCTTAATAACTTTGCTCCCATGACCCCATCTATGGGTGGGATGCTGTGAGTACTTCTTATGGGAGATAGAAACTGGCCCCAGGACAGCTGGAGTGCTTTAGATTATGGAATGTGCTGGTAGATGTTCAGCAACCAACTCTCCAGGAAAAAAATAAAAGCAAAAATTTCTTCCTCCAATTTTAGTGTTTGCCCATTTCTGTGGTACAAATTCTCCTACATGCTGGTAACATGGTATCACTGAATGCAGAGTTGACGAAAGATGAATAATAACACCCCAGTATATAGTAATGGTAGCTCCAGCAAAGAGATACAACAGACTCGAATAGCCTCAAGAGCATCAATAATAGTAAAATGTCATAAAACAATTAGGAAGTGATTTGTTTTGAATCATTATCATTTACTTATGAGCTTAACTTAATTTTTAATATAGCTGAATTCAACAACCTGCTTGCTAAAATTCCTGTAAATTTAGTGATCTCTCTGGAACCAGTCTGAGCAGACTTTAGTATCTCACGGGTGAGATCAGAGTGGAGTTCTGACCCCCACAGCCAGTCTCTTCCCCAGAGATGAATTAAGTCCTGAGAGAGTCAGGCTTTCACACTGCTGAGATCTGACATCAGGAGCTGTGTAGACAGACACTTTCCATTTCCCACAATGACAGAGTGACAGGAAAAGACAGGGTACTGAGAGAGAATAAAAATTTGTGAGGAGGACCAGCAATATGAGACCAAGAAAGAATCCTGCCTCAGATTGGTCACCTCCCAGTTCCTGTTCCAGCTGTTCCAAATGTTTGGCCCTTGCATTCGGTATGCCCCATAATCTTTAAAACAAATTCCCTATCAGTGCATGTGCTGCAGGTGGTTTGGGATACTTGCAAACAAATGTCTTAAGGATGCATTATGCTTAGTTGATTGAGGTTGGCCTGAGTTACACCAATTCAGTCAGTCACACTGATTACTTTATGCTTGTCAGCAGGTACAGGTATCTTTAAATACAAAAGAGAATTACTACATAATGAGTGCATTTGTGTAAGCTGAAAAGAATCTGTGAAGTATGAAGTTTACATCAGAAAAAAATAATTTTAAAAATCTTTCAAAATACAAAATTTATATCAGGAAGAAAATAACAGAGCAGATTCTTGGCAGTGAAAATTCTGGAAGCTATGGCTTCGTTTACACTGACCAGTGTTACCCAATAAATCTTCATGGGCCCACTCCTGAAATTCTTGTAGAACTTTTATGATTCTTGCCATAACTGCCTCTCATCGAAGTCAATGTACCACAGAAAAGAAATGCAATTCTTTCAATCTGCATAAAGTATGACCTGATTTAATTGTAATCTAAGCCAAAATACCTATGAAGTAGTGGACTTCATGTGTAAGTATATTTTAATATACTTTAGAATAAATAAACTGTGAAACACTATTGTGTGCGCCATCTAAAGTGGTACCCAGCATTCACCCAAGGAAACATCACGGCAGTCAGATGTGCTTTGGTAAAAGCCACCTTTGCCACCTGAGGTTTTCTCTGCATTGCTCATGCGTAGCCCACGAGAGTCTAGATTTGTCAGAAGCTACGTTTGCAGGCTCCGTGACAGGAGGATCTAATCTGCTGTTATTAAAATGAGAGCAATACATGATAGGCATACATTTAACTAAGGGATCTGTGTTTTATTATTTGGGAAGATGTATTTGCATAGGTTAATTCAATGACATTCTTTATTAAAAAAAAGAAAAAAAGAAATTCACACAGCGAGCAGCGGCCGATCCTACCTTTCAACTTCATGTTAATTTGCCTTAGGGTGGATCTGACCTGAGCATCCAAAAGATACCAGCAATAAGTTATCTACTTCATCACATGCTGGGCAAATGAGAGACCCATCTCAGTTACAACCAATTGAATTTGTCCTCTCAACACAGAGTCTTTGAGCCCTGAGTAGACATGATGCTTCTGGCTGATGTTTATCTTCAAAACTTCAGCAGCTGATGGTCAGAGTTCAACATCGCCATCAGTACTCTCAGCCCTAAGGAATAAAAAAAGCTCAAGAGCATTTCCTTGTGCTTTGATTCCAGTTCTAGACTCACAACTTCATGACCTCAGGGGTAGCCTCTAAGGCCTACAAATACAGACGGCACCACTATGTCTAATGAGAGGACATTTTCTGAGCACACCAAGAGCAGACAGCCCAAGCCCATCTCCGTACCTCAAGCAGATCCCGTGGAATGAGGTGGAAGCCACACGATGGCCTGCTCTTACCCCTTACCAGGAAGAAGTGACATGGAGTGCAGGCATCAAGCTGACCATTTAAGGTCTTGGCTTTATTGAGGTTTCTTTTCCTTCTTTTTTGTTTTTTTTGGTACCGGGGATTGAACGCGGGTCCTTGCGCTTGCGCCTCAGGCAGCGAAACCACTGGGCTAAATCCCTGGCCCCTTTGGCTTTATTGAAATCCTATGGACTTCCAAGCCCAAAAGTAGTATTTTTAAATCTACACCAACAAGGAGTTTGGGACTTACTGATGTGGTATTGGAAAGGTCATTGCTTAAAGTAACATTCATCTTTGTCTTCATTCTTTATCTATGGGGCACCCTGCTTTATAACTTTCCTGGAATTATACAGTCAGCCCTCTATATGCGGTTTCCAAATCCCTCCATCCTGCATCTGCAGATTCAACCAACCATAGATCGAAAACATTTGAAAAAAAAGTTTTGCATCTATATTCAACACATACAGATTTTTTTCCTTGTCATTTTCCTCTACACAATATAGTATAACAGCTATACATAGCATTTATAGCATCTGAGGTACTATAAGTAATCTAGAGATGATTTAAAGTATTGGAGGATGTAGAGACATTATATGCAAACACTATACCATTTTTATCTAAGGGACCTGAGTCTCTTGAAGATTTTGTATTCCTTGGGTGATGTGAGTTCCTAGAATCCATGGCCTGAGGATACCAAGGTACATTTGTACTAACGAATCATTTCTGCATCCTGACTCTTTTTTCTGGGTAAACAGTGAGAATAAAACCAAGTGATCACTGAAGATCATTCTGAGTGTGAAAGGTGGGCAGTACACTGTCACCTGGCCTACATACATATCACATCTATGATTTTTGTATCACTGTTTCATTCTACTTTTCACAAACCTGCCTAAAATGAAAAATGGAAAATCCTTTGTGTCATGACCTGCAGCTTTTCACCTTAGGCTCTCGTTTGTTTCTCCCACTATATAAGCTTGGAAAACATTTCACCGGAGTCCTAGAATAAAATTTAATTTAAAAAATCCACGAAACAAGAAAAAGTCACTCCATTTGAGCACCAAGCTCTGTACCAGCTCTGAAGGTGGACCCAATGCGACATCAGAAATGAAAACCTCCATGGTTGATTGTACCATTACATCTCTTTGAAAAAGTTATAAATTCTCTCTCCTTTCTGAGGCAACAATCCCACTCCCTCCAT
Organism: Heterocephalus glaber; assembly: GCF_000247695.1. Next base: position 15,772,566 of record NW_004624746.1, read on the forward strand.
CCAAGCAAGAGTAAGAGGAACCATTTTGACACCAGAGCTGGAGGATGAAATGCACAAGTGTCACCATCTCCTAAGCAAGGGGTCTTGTTCTTCCCACAACCCCTAATTCTTCAGTCCTGGCACATGTCTGTAGCTAACACAGGAGAGACAGGAGAGTTTACAACTGATACCCCACATGGAAACAACTAGAAAAAATAAACAGGTAGATCTTCCCTTCCTGGTTCTCAAACTCCCAATAACAAAAAAAATCTACTTTTTTCCACTACTCTTTCAACAGTCACCTTGTCGTGGGCAGACATGATATGCAAGCCACACACAGCGTACTGTGGTCACCTGAGTAATGGCATTCATCAAACGCAAAGTTACCAACCAAGACTTCTTAAAGGGAGAAGTACCACTGGCCACAGACCAGGCAGTGGATATGCATGATATCCCCCAAGAAGGTTTGATCCTGAGAGGGAAGACTGTATATAGGGGCAAGTGATAACATAGAAATCTAAATTCCCAGTAAAACCCCAAACCAATAACTTAAGTTATCAAACAAGGCTTTGTTGTCTTTGAACACCGGGAGAGCTGAGCAAGGGTATGTGTGGATTGCCAAGTGTTTCTTTTGTGCCGGTGTGACCCTGTAAACACGTGCGCAACATGCATCTGCCTCAGCAATTGCTGTGGGTGCAAATGAGTTTGTGACTGTCTGGGCTTCTAGCCTCCACTGTTCTCAGGAGAAACTGATTTTACATCCTCACCTATGTGTCCCCATGTAGCCCTCCCCCAAGCTCCCGACCATTTCCAAACTCCCTTGTTGCTATGGCTGTTTCTCTTCTTTTTATAGTTTTTCCTTCCTCTTCTTTTCTTCATCTGTTTTTTTTTTTATAAGGCCTCTGGCCTTACACTGCTGTTTATCACCTAAGGCCAACTCTCTCTCTCTCACTCCTTTTCCCTCTCTGTTTCTTTAAATCTCTAAACCACAAAGCAGCATGCAAGCAACACCGTGGGTCAAGATATCAAAAGCGGGAACTTTTATAGGTTTCCTGGATAACATGGACAATAAAAGAAGAGGGCGCAGCAGCAGCATTACTGACCTTATTTGATGCTGCGCAGTAAAGAGAGTCGGCTCCTCCACCGCCTTCCCGCCTGGTCTGGGCCTCTGGTGTGTGAAGAGGGAGGAAGCTCTGTATCGACACTCAGCCTGGGTTTTCCTACACTCTTACACCAGAGCTTTCCAAGTGTTTTCAGCAAATAATACCCAAATAAACAGAAGGTTACTGAATACATTAAACTCACTGCAGCAAGAAATTGCTTTTTGATGCCCAGTATATTCAGACACACTGTTCTCCTCCCGACACTCGCACATATATGAATATCAGCAGGAATTCATGGATTACATGATGGCCATCCAGGCTTTGAGAGCAGAAGTCTGGATTCCGAATATCACAGCTGTTACCAGCTCTCCCTATGCTGCTACCAGCTGACTAGGATTAGGGTAAGAGTCTGGGAGCTTATTTTCATAATTTTTGAACACACACTGAAATAAAATGCATTGTTCTTTGGTCTGACATGGCTGATGCTTTTCCTGCGTTACGAGACCAAGATGAGGTGCCTGCTACACTCTTCAGGAACAACTGTTTCCCAAACTGTACTGGCTGGTTGAACCCTACACCAATAAAAATGAAACAGAACATTTCTGCTTTGCATGCAACGCCCCCCCCACCCCTGCCCACAATAGTGAACGACAGTTTTATAATTTACTTTCAGGGCTGACAATAAGAAAACCTCACAGTAAGAAAATCCACTAAGAAAATAACCCCTTTTCTTCAAGGCCTCAAGTTCTGCCTTCTAGTTTCATCCAGATTTCCTAAGAAGTTATAGTCCTTGTCTCTACATTCTTCCTTAGTCAGTGAAGAAGGATAAGTCATTTCACTACCAGGAAAAGAGGGAAGAGAAAGAATAGTTATTTTCTCCTGGGGAGAAATCCTGTTGGCTGACTCCTTAAAGTCCCACAGGGACACATTTCCCCTTTTCAAGTTAACTACTTCCTCTTTGTTCCACTTAAAAGTGATCCCCGGAAAATCACCTGATTCCTCAGCATCATCACTGTTTGTAGATCAGACACTTCCTTGGTGATGAATATACTCGTCCAAGTGCAGCAGGCCCATAAGTACCATCTTTGCTTTTCCTAGAGCAAGCAGGGGTGTGGGTGTGGGCACACATTGCTTGGCCTCTTCTTCACAAATAGAGGGGACTTTGGGTCCAAGAAAATGACATGCTGTTCTGGTGGCAGTCATCTCAAAACCATACTTCCTCTGCTATCTCCAGAAATGACAGCTCTGATCCCACCTGCCCAGCAGCTACCCAAAAGCATCAGATCAGCTTAATCCAGTGTCTCATTCTGCACTCCCTTACCCTGCACCTAACAGCACCTGGTACATATTCCCATCTTTATTATTATTCATACGGGGCCCAGAAAATTTACATGCACTTTGATGTGTCCTCCTCCCCACACCCTACCCCATGTATTAAAAACACCCAATCAAAACCACAGAACTAGAAATCTAATTCTTCTATTTATGTGGCAGATTCAATAAAGCCTCTAAAGATGCCCTCTGACCCAGTGCGTGAGAGCAAGCACAGGTCCTTCCCTCCTGCCTCCTCCTTCGAGGGACACTGGGCGCACAGAGACCGCTCACGCTCTGGCACTGGATGCACATGCAGGGTGCCCTGCCCATTCCTTCTCTGCCTCCCCTCCCGGCCCGTTCTCCTGACTCCTTGCTCCGTGCCGCTTTCCGCATCATGCGGTGATGTTAGAGCTCCCCGAAGCAGGTCAAGTCCTGAGCGTGGCCGCAGCGTACATTTTCTCCCATGCAGTTTCCAGCGGTGGATCTCATGTGTGGGAAGGGCCCACACATGGCCAGGCCCGAAGGTGTGAGCCTGGGTGTACAGGCTTCACAGTGCGGTCCACACACACGGTGGATGCAGCCTGGAGAGGAGTAGGTAATACATTCAGGTAGGAAGACTGTGGCGGCCGTGCGCTCTGAGTGTGTGCAAAGGGAGTGGAGGCACAGGTGGCAATAGGCAATATGTGTCCCCAGCATTTTCATTTGTGTACAGCCATGCCCAACAGACGGGCACCTGCCCAGTGAAACCACTGAAACTGCGAGAGTTTATGTGTCAAGGCCGAACTGGATGGCACAGCGGCACTGACACACGGTGTAACATTTCATTTTGGGGTCTAGTGTCACAAACTAGACCCCCAAAATATTTCAATAAATCCTTTTATAATAATGTTATTTGGAAGTGACTAATGTCATCTTTATTTGTTGAAAATATCTGGATTTACAGGCAGTCTGCACGGTTGCCAGATTTAACACGTTAAAAGAAAGAGGCTCAGTTAAATGTGAATTTTAGATAAACACAGAAATAATTTTTTAGTATAAACATATCCTGTGCAATATTTGAGACATACTTATATTAAAGACATTATTTGTAGTTTATCTGTAATTCCAATTTAACTGGCATCCCACATTTTATCTAGGAACCCTACACCTCAGAGTCTCTTTCTTCAGGGTCTGTGTATGTGTGGTTGGGAAGGAGGTAGGGCAAGGCAACTTCACTCTGTTGTGTAAATTTTGGGGAAAATGTACTCCTGACCTGTGACTCCTTGCTTAGATAGAAATACAGCCACTGGAGAGTAGATCAAATGAGCTTTGTAGTTTTTAGCCATCTATTTCTTGTGCCAGGGGACCACTGGAAGGAAGAAGGTTTCCAAGGAAGACGCTGAATTACCACGTTTGGAGGATGCTCGGCTTGGGCAGGTATGTTTTTTAACACGCCTCTAAAAGAGCACACACAGGTGATGAACATTCCCCAGCTGAGGTTTAGGACTTCATTAGAATATTTCTCATCATAATTGAATAGGTAAAAATACCTGGCTATTAAATACAAGCCTATCCCTCAGGATGACCAGATTATCACTTGAATTTAAAATCTTTCTGAATTTTTAATAGTGCATAACAAATACGATTATGCACTTTCTTCCTGTACCCAACTTGCCAGGCCCACAATTATTCGGCATGCCTTCAGTTTCAATGGGAGGGATTACATATTGCTGTGCATGCCTCCCTGGTCCCTCTAAAATATGTAGCCAACAGGTCCTCCTTTTCCTTGAGCCCTGGATGAAGCCTATGCAGTATCCTTTGGAGGCACAGGCAGGGCCTGGCTCTGTGCTTATTTAGCATCCCCTGGTAATTAGCAGCAGGGAGATGTAAGAAGCAGTGATATAAAGGGAGCAGCTGAGAATCCATAAAGCTGGCTGATGAAAAAGTCAAGTGGAGGCCTGCCTGGCTGAAAACTCTTCAATAGATCTGTAGTCTGGACTTGAACCCTGCCCTCTCACCTCAGGGTCCGATACTTCTTTCTTTTCCTTTTTTTTTTTTTTCTTTCTCATGTCCAAGTCCCCTGCCCCCACCGTCTCTTCTGCTCCCAGTTCCTCTATCAAGGAGTGATGTACTCAGACTGACTGAATAAACGTGAGTGACCCCCATCTCCCCCCCTTCCCTGAGCCTCCGGCTGCAGAAGGGGATGGAGAGGGGGAGGGAGAGAGGGGGAGGGGGGGAGAGAGAGGGAGAGAGAGAAAACAGAGCAGGGAAAGGAGAGAGAGATAGACAAGGAGGGTCCTCGACTTCCTCACAGGTAATTAAAGGGACTATTTTCAAGGTTGCATGGGCAAAAGACAATTCGGCCCTAATGAAGCATCGATCGACTGGCACTAAGGTAGAAAGGAGCTGACATTCATTCAAAGGTACCTTTAACTGATGGAAGACACTGCACCGGGAATTATTCCTTCTCTGTGTCATTGCCTAGGACCTGGCTTAGAAAAAAAGAGGGCATTTGTTTTAAATTTATTTCTTCATTGTCACAAGTGCATGTGTCAGGCTTTGTTTTCTAAGTCTTTTTCTTTCCTTCTTTTTAAAAACTGAATGCAGTAGAGCATATTCTATTTGGTTGGAGAGGCTCCCCACATAGGGTAAATCTTCGTTAGTCACCATTCAAAGCCCACCAGTCAGGCTGCCCATCCAGAATTTCACGAGGTCACCACAGGCCAGGCAGGGACTCCTCGGGAAGCATAGGGACACTGCTGTCTCTTTGGAAACCCAAACTCTTTTCACCGCACGAGTTTGGTCGCGATCTACATTGTCCTGGTGTTTGGAATTCCGTGGCAAAGCCAAAGCTGAGCAGAAAAGGGGGCCAGGGAAGAGGGCCAGATCACCACGCAGGGCTGTGGGCGGGGCTCAAGCCAAGAAGGACGGAAGGTGCGTAGGAAAATGAGATCTGAGGCAAGGCAGAGATGGGGCTTTCAGGCTACAAACAGACGCCAGGCAGAGCCCGGGTCCTGGCGTGGGGCAGAAGCCAGGCCGCAGCCACCTGCTAGCCCACCTGGGGGGAGGCCTGCTCCCGGCTCCCTACCCCTGGATATGGCTTCCCGTTTTTCTCATTAGTCCTAAAAGGGTTCGCATCTGAAGAACATCCGGATGCTAATAAAAGGATACAAAAATGCTAGTTGCGCCAGGTAAATTGTGGTGGCTGACGGGGAGGAGAGACAGAATTGATGCCCAAACAAGTTGAGGGTCATGGGGGAGAGATTTTGCTCACATCCCACTCGGCTGGATCTTACAAGAGGCCCCCACATTCAACAATAGCAGGTCGCTTTAGAGCAAGAAACACAAAGGGAATTTGCTCTGGTTCAGTCCCCACGGTGAGGCCCTTCGGAAGCTGAACAGTCACTTTTTCTTCCCCTGATAAAAATGAGTGCGGAGGGGGGGATAGTCTGTTGTACACCCCCATATAGACATGCAGGGTACAATAACCTTCTAAGGACAGGGGCCCTTTGACAGGACATTTCCAATCATGGGCTCCTCCTCACATGTTCTGTCTTTCTTTTTCTTCTCAGAATTTATTGTTGTTTCTTGATCTGGCTCTTAATTTTGGTTTGGTTTTGGAAGGAGGGGGTGGCAGGATATATGATTTAACTTGATAAACAGCATTAGCACACCGTCTAGCTGCCTCCCCGCCTGGCTCGCTCTCTCCTGTTTATTCATTTGTGTTTACATTTCTAAGACATCCCTTTAGCTGAAGGAGGACACTTCCCACATACTGCAGTATTGGCCATTAATGCAAAAGGATAATTTATTGGCTGCATAGCCTCTGAAGTCGAATTTTGAAAAGAAAAAATCGGAGGCCAGTTTTCCTGGGTTTCCTGAATTCATATGTATTTACTTTGTACTTTTCTCTCCTTTATCTTTGAAACAGTTTGTAACGTTCTATTTATCAATTTGATGCTATTTCGCCGCGGTTTGTTTATTTATTTATTTATTTAAGCAGACGAACAGGTCAGGATGCAGACCAAAACTGTGCGGAACACCTGCTGAAATTTAAAAAAAAAGTTCTCCCCTAAAATTGGCTAAACTGGAGCCCAGCAGATGCTATCTGCATTAATTTGGCTGAACAACAAGATACTGCCGAGGACAAACTCTGAATAAAGCAATTCCGAGTTCCCAGAATTGGCACAGCTCAGCCCAAACAATGGCTGCTTCCTATTCACCTTAACCCAGCTTTTCAAAAGAACATCCTCAGAAACACAAAGCATCAGCGGGAAATGGCAATTTTATGAATCCTAATCAATCAAAGGGCTTATTAACTCAATGTGAAGCCAGATTAAAATCTTTAATTATAAATCGTGCTAAAAGGAAAAACAAAATGTACTTATGGTACATTGAAAATTCCGGATATTAACATAGTTGCTATTATCTCTGGCAATATTAAATTCCCCCTCCCTTTTCCCCCAACAACCTCACCTTTTTCTATTACTAAAGAACAGGGCTACAGAACCCAAATCATTTTTCCCCTCGATTTATTAAAATGTATTCTTTTGCTCCCCCTGTGCATCCGATAGGTTGCTGGGAAGCCGCACTGGTGGTTGTAGGAAGGGGTATGAGAAATCCCATTACTGAGCCCTGCGCGGGGGGGCTAGGGTTTCAGTGTGACGCTGGGGGTGGTTTGGGTAGGGGTTTATTAAGAGGGCAGAGTTGGTGTTAGAGGGTTCCTAGGGTTTTTTTCCTTTTCTTTTTGGGGGGTTGGGGAAGACAGCAATCAGATGTGGAGCATTTGCGCTAATGAAAGCGGCGTGCATGTCTGTGCTCGTGGGATTGATTGGCAGGAGTGAAGATTGCCAGCCCAGGAAGGGTCCTCGCTTTAAGCCACGGTGTGAGAATAGGCTTTGGGTGCTGCTGCTATGGCTCTGGCTTCTTCAGCTGCTTCTTCTGCTGCTGCTGCTTCTTCCTTTTTTTTTTTTTTTTTTTTTTATCAGGCAGACATTTGGGAAATGACCACAGCAAATTTAATCACAGTTGGGGGGTGAGGGGGGAGGGAGGTAGAGCAGAGACTGTGATTCACATGTTTTATTTATTTGTTCAGAGTCACGGCCATCCTATTGTGTGTCCCTCATTCTGTCATTTCAGGCCCCTCCGACCCACCCCCTACCCCTGTCCCCATTGTTAATGTAAGAGGCAGAGAGTATAACCACATTTTATAATAATAACATATCCAACATTGTAAAAGCGGGAACCTCATCTTGAGAGGGGGCCTTTTTTATATTGAAATGATAAAAAGAAAAGAAAAAGAAATCTTTCTGTCCTAATGACAATGTAGGATGGAGAGATTTGTTCTTTGTGTAAAAATTCAGTAATCTTTGTAGCTAGGGTACAAACCCCATTTCCTCCCCTCCCACACATTGGTTATTGTGCTACTCTATTTTTGTATTTACAGAGCAAGCCCCATGTTACCAAATTGGCTTTAAATTAAACAGAGAGGGAACGAAGGGAAGGAAAAAAGAAAACTGTACAATCAAACCTAATAAAAAGAAAGTAATACCCAGTTTAAATTAAATCCTACTTCATTTCTTTTGTTCAAAGTTTAGACTTTCTTCCTCTTAGCCTGTCTCCTGAAAAAATTCCCTTTCTTTGACTATTTCTTTAGTTTGAGGGAAAAGGAATCCTCATCCCCAAAATTAGATCTCTTAAGAGCCTGGTCACTTTCCTTCCTAACCTTAGAACCACAGTGGGGAGGGGGTTAGAGTGGTGGGGGTGGGGGTGGATAGCCTCTGCCAGCAATCTTGATGATGAATAGGATTTGATTTCATAATACAAGGTTGGCTTTGCTCTTTTTATCCAAGCACTAGGTTAAAATGCCTTATTTAAACCTGAATCAAAAAAAGGACTTGTCCTTAAGGAACACAAGCCACCTCTGCCCCGTGGTATGTCCCTTTTCCCTCCAGGCTGTGTGGTACCCTTAGGGATTTAGGATTGCTCCACCTCGTTTTCCTGTAATTCCTATTTCAAAAGAGTAGGACAAAGATGGTTTTCCTGATGATTTTAGAACTTCTGGACACAGAAACAATGCCCAGTGTTACTCTAAAACCATTGACAAACACCTTGACATGCTTTGAGTGGATGAAGATTTCCCTAAATGCTGCTTTAATATATGAAAACTCTCAGGCTCCTATTTTGGTGGCCAGCTCTGTAACCATACCCACTGTAAGGAGTCTGAATTGGCTTTTGCTAATATGTGTATTTTTTGTTTAGGTCCATCATGCCTTGATTTTTCTATCTTTGCTGACTGATAATTTCATAGTTATCTAAATGTACAAATATAGCCAGAGGAAAAAAGATTGAGTAAAAGATCCTAAATCAGTTTTCATGGCTGGAGTGCACACGGAATCCATTTTGGCAAAAAGCACTGAGATTCTCAGAATTCCTCTAAATCCTTAAATGCCACACGGCTGTGATATTCCTTTGAAGACGAGCATTGGACCTAATAAACCGAATACTAGAGGCACAGATCTCGTCTTCTTTAGTTCTTGCAATAGCTTTTCACTAAATTAAAAAAGGCCCTTTTGTGCTTAACTGGGTTTTCATTTCATTGCTTTTAAATTTGTTAAGCTTGACTTTTGACACTTTGGGTGTTTAGTCCTTTTTAATTTTTAAAGTGCAATTATATAACAAATATTTGTGCTTCCAGAAAGGAAGACATTAATCTGTTATTAATGCTAGTATATAAAGAATAAAATGTACTTCAATCTTTTGTTACCAATGAGTCACATAAACGTGTACATTTTCTAAACATCATCTTTAAGTGACTAATATAAACAATTTTTGAAATAATACCCAGAAACACTGTGTACACAAAGTACTCACTCTGCTAGAAGGTGTAAACAAAGTAGAAAAAGGAATAATAAAGCTAGGAAAGAATGATAAGTTGTATAAATAATTATGTAAATAAAATGTGCTTTTGAATTGTAAGATAAATAAATGAGACATCAAATGATAAAAAACATTAGTAAATTATAATTCTTCATCAAAAATAAAACTATTTGACTGTTTTTCCCTTTGATTTACTTTCCCAGTTTACTTTAGCAAACGGAAAAATATGAGTGGAGATGGCTCTTAGCAGCCAAAAACTTGAAAATAGGTATTTGGTTAAATAAACAATCTACATGGAATTTTAGTTACTTCTTGGAAATTATAAAAGGGACATTTAGAAATTGTTCAAAAGGTGATGCTTTGAAGTCAAGTTTTCTTTTGACACTTTTAAAAAAAAATTCAGAAGTAATCATGCCCGATTATAAGCCTCAATTGAACAGAAATGCTTTTTCCTTTTCTGCCTAAGAGAAAATAATTTTAAATTATTTTGAGAAGAAATATTACATTGAATTCACATAGCATTATTATTAGTACATGAAACATAATTCTTAAACATTTTAACTCAGTTTTTCTCAAGTATTTCAAACACGAGTGAAATATTTTGCATTTATATTTTTATATGCCTCACATTCTTGCTTGGGCATTATTACAGTTTTTTTAAAAAATCATGAAGAAAACATGGTTATGATAGGAATAGAATATTCACATTTTTCTATCGTCTTTAGCATTGTTTCAAATCCAAACAAATAGGAATGTAAAAAATGGTATAAATGGTTATTTTAGAACTCTGCAGGGAGTCTTCTTTTTTAAAGTATTTCAAGCCTTTTCTAAAGATTTCTCACATCAGTATTATGTTGTTGGTTTCCTTTTGAAAAATACAGCTGCTTCTTAAAGAATCTTATGATTTAAATTTATTTCCTATGCATATGGTTTTGTCAAAATCCCAATCCAAACACAGAAAATGTCCCGTGTCTCCTAAACACCTACAAAGCCAATGTTTATATGCCAACTTATGTCTGAACAGAAAATATTAACCAAAACGCCGGCCTCTTTTTCCTTTCTGAACCAGTCGACTTTACATTTGATATGCAGCCTGATTTTTCCCCCATCAAAATTACATGAGAAGCAAAAAGCAGGAATCTAAGACTCAAGACCTACTGGGTGGGTCTTCTCATTCTCCCCGTCTTTTCTTGGTGTCAGACTCTACGTGTAGATAAAACAATTTATCTTTATCATTTTCAAGCTGGTCAGACGGGTGAGGGGTGGGAGGTGCACAGGGTGGAGAGGGTGAGGGGAGAGGTGATTGCTTCACTTGTTGTCAGAGGGCATTGATCAGCCCCGCTGTCTGCTGGTCCCGAGGTGAGGCCAGGTCCCTCAGGAGCACTTCGGGGCTGGGCCGTGTCAGAGCAAAGCTGTATTGAGTCATGACCCGAATGACGGTTCATTGAGGGAAACGGGTATTGGCGTCCAAATCATTCTGAGACACCCTCAGTAACACTTAAACCAGTCCACTCTGTTAATGTCAGGTCACGGGGGACACATTTAGCCCCCTCTGCTGACCATTAGACCCTTTGATGGAGTGGACGATAAACTTGACGGGACAAGCTGGACCCCGCTGTGAGCCTGCCTCTGTTGACAGCAGGCACTGTAGCAGGCTGCCTGTTGGAGGACACCAGGGGTCCCTGTGGTCAGCTCCTCCAGGGATTGTGTCCCTTTTACACCAAAAAACATAAGTCGAACTGAAACTCATTTTAAGGTGAAGGTGTCAAAAGGAGAAAAACAAGGCACCAGGATCCTTCCCAAAGTTTTTTCAATAATGAGGGCTGATATGGATTGTGGATAAAGTGGTCCGGCTCTACCATTTTGTAATTTTTATTTCTTTCTTTGATTTTTCCCTTTCTTCTCAGCACCATTTATATAGTGCAGGTATTTTGAAATCTATTTGTTACACCTTCTGTGGCAAAGAACAAAAAGAATTCCTTATTGTTTCCCAGGGAAGTGAAGAATTCGTTAAAAAAACCCAAAACACTGTTGTGATCACAATGTTTCCCAGGCAATGTTCTGAAAGGAAAGTATTTTATTTTGTATCACCAAACACCAAACATGTTTTGGGGGTAGGGGGAGTGGGAGCTAAAGCTAATTGCATTTCCCATTGATAGGAGCATTAGCCTAAAACAAACTTGAGCCTGAAAATGAATCTAAAGCACAAACTAACAAAAACCAAGTCTTTGTTAGCATTCAAAGGTTGAATTAATAATCATTATTGCTTCTGTTTAAACAAATTATACCTAAACCTTCTGTTACATGAGAGATCGATCGCTACTGTTTACTTTTTTTCTGTGTTCCCACCAGCCAAACAGCCTGTGGTTTGACAGAGCAGATTTTCTGGTATTATGATGCTTTTATCCCAGTTTTAACACCTTCTCTGGATTCCTCTTGAGAATTAACTGATATAGCATTAGATGGGGAAATGAGGGAGAATTTTTAAGTGGCCCCCACTACTGAAAAGTGACTCTAACAGAAACTACCTTGCATCCTTGGAGCAATTGTAGTTATTAAGTACACAATTAGCAAAAAAAAAAAAAAATGTTAGTACAAATAGACTAATTTGACCAAATTATTCATCTGTTTTATCTTAAAAGTAAAAATCTAATTAAAAAGATAATGTGGTTTCTGAACTATTAACCACCCTTCTGACAAATAGGAAAGCAGCTGTGAGCTGTGATATGTTTAACCAAGGGTGAGGGAGGTGGGGCTCCTGCCAGGGTCTCATTGTCTACTTTGAATTATCCAAACCAGAGAGACTTTCCCAGAGTTCATATGCTTTTTCTCCTGGGGTAGTCTGAAACCTTTGGAGCTTGCTAAAATTCTGGATTTTTTTTTTTTTTCTTCTAAGAGGAGCCAGTTTATCAAACCATGCAGGTTACATCTCATATTTGTATCGATTTAAATACTGTTTCATTCCAGATAACTGCATGCATTACAACGCACACCCACACACTGCTCGCTTTATCATATCCTGTTCCTGAAGATTTCTGTGGGTTCCTAGAATTCAAGTTATTCAAGAGGGTTTATATTTTAATATGTTTTTGTGGAAGAAGTGTTATAGTAACTCATCTCTCTTTTCTTTTTTCTTTTTTTTTTTTTTGCTGTTGTTGAGTTATTTTTAGCGATAGGGTCTCACTATGCTGCCCAGGCTGGCCTTGAACACTCAAGCCATACTCTGGACTCTGCTAACCTGTGGTGCCACCATACCTAGGTTTATTTTTCTTCCAATATACAACTGATACGATGTGTACAATGTATCTACACGCACAACTATCATCGTTTGCTAACTCCACCTTGATGTTTTATGTTGAGAGGATATAAATAATCCCAGAAATAATCCCAGCCTAGATATGTCTGTGAGTAAATGAGTAGGGAGTGGGGGAGGGGTGTGCATCACAGACACACACACACACCCCACGGGCAGGAGAGGGAGAGGGCGGGAAAAGGAGCGAGCACATACTCATGCATCTTTTACTCATCTCATCCAAATAGACTTCTAACTAGAGCCCTAACTCAAGAAATAAATTGCATTGATCTGGTATTTATAATGGGGTGCTCTTGAGTTTTTAGTGGGACGAGATACCAAAGGGAAATTACATCATTGCCGGTAACCATCTCTCTCCATCCTGCTTTCAGTAATTTTCCCACCTCTTCCTTTCAATTTGCAAAGCCAAGCAAGTGCACAATTAAGAGAAATATACATCTATTATGCCCTATACATGTTTTTTAGCACTTAATAAGTATACCATTAGTAATTGAAAAATTAGCCCTGCAATCCATACTAACATTCTGCCATTTCATTCAGAAATGATTCTTCTATCCTGATCCAACTGCAAGTTTCCAGGACAATCTAAAAAGATGTAAAATATGGAATTCACTAAGTTAATAAAATTGGCCCGACTTTTTAAACAATTAGAAACTGCAATTCCACATTTACATTTTTGTTTTCTCACTGCAACTAGAATTCCAACTGAAAAGTCAGTGGATGGGTTCACGCAACCACAAAATCTTAGGTATTTTTCTGAGAAAAAAGAAGACTGAATTATCCCTGAACTCTGTTCTCTGAGGACATGAGTAGAAATGAGGGAAAAGAGGCATTTTGTCCAGGAGCAAAAGAACATTAGATGCCAGTTTGCCATGCTGCATTTATATTGCTTTTTATGTATTAAAAAAAAACCACTTAGATTTTCCAGCTCCACACTGATCCTTCTGCCTGGGAGATTCTTGGAAAATAATGTCCTGGTCAACATGCATATCTGACAGCAGCTAATTCTGAATTTAACTACATTGGTGAGACCGAGGTCTCCTTTGGAGACTCCCCATTCACATCCACAGTCAGAGTACCCCAGGGAAACTTCCTCCCAAAGCATCTCTGCCACACACTCTGCTAACTCTCCTAGTCACATGGCCAGTGAGTCTACTCCCTGGGGCGACAAGGACTGTAATGTCCATTTGCTCATTGGCTCCAAGAGCAAATCAAGCAAGGACATTTTGCCCCAATAAAACAAACCTTCAAAGTGTTTTAAATTGCTACTTGGAACAGAAGCCTTGTAGCTTTTTCTTCAAAATTGTGGCTGATGAAACTTATTCCTTGTTTATATTTTTATTTGGTTTTGGATTTCATCTACCTCTCAATACATTTTCAAATAGCTCATTGAGCTTCTTTCTCTGAGTCCTAGTTTACCAGAGGTCACAACAGGACTCTGAGTCATTCTTTGAAAGCATCAAACAATATAAATTATACACATTCTATAGTTCCAGCACTGTCAACCAGAACTGGAGCCCCGCTGGCCCGAACACATAATGGCACCCAATGGCCTAGCCCTACCCCATTTAAGGTGACCAAGGAATCGGGTGCAGGGCTCTGGCCTGTCCTTTGAGTCAGTCCTTGATCCCAGTGTTGCAACACTGTGATATCGGAGCCACCTTCCAATATAGCCCAGACCAGTAGTCACCTCCAATGTCACCAGCAGCAACTTCTTTACATTGAAATGACAGTCATTAGACAGCGGCCTGTCTTGCATACGCTGGTCATGTTAACACGTTATTGATGACTTAAAGGCTACCCAAGTCCAATGTAAACCTGACAAGATGGTGGCAGTACATGAAGCAGAGTGGAGCACCCGACCTGGCCAGCTCCACAACCAAACAAGTGGAGGGAGGGGAAGAAGGGCTCATGCTGTTTCTAGGGTCAGGCCTGGGGCTTCTCCCACATAGAAGGTGGAAGAGAAGCAGATCTCCTCTTTCCATTCACCATGTTTCATCATCTGATCACTGAAATGCTTAATGTGGGTTTTCAGAAAACCTAAGGCAGATGATGAGAAGAACTGATAAATGGGGGGCTGCATTTCACACAACTGTTTATAACAAACGGAGTCTGAACTGCAGCCCCAGGAGTCACAGTACAAGGGGGGAAATGTATGCAGGCAACAGGGAGTTAAGTAAATAAATTTTTTCTTTTCTTTGTCGATGTGTTTAGTTCTCTTCCTGCCAAGATTCATCTCACTCTGCTATCTTGTGAGAGACACATATGGTGCGGTGAAATTGCCATCCAAGAAAGCATGTCCCAGCCTGTTGAGACATCATCAAATAAGATTAAAGCAAAGTAAAAATAAAAAGATAGAACGATTTTTTTCTTGTCCTTGTACAGAGAATGTCTGATGAAAGCCACCGAGGTACTTGAATTGCTTCTAAAGGTTTTATAGCCATTTCTTTACTTTGGGTGGTTAAGAAAAAGCTAGGAATAACACGACAATATCTCCTTTTCCTTCCCTAAGTTAGTGGGGGGAAATGAGCTTCATAATAAACCAGATGTATATGAATAAAATACAATATTGCCTTTGGCACTTCTGTTGCAAATCGCACTTAAACATGCTGCCGACAGATCTCAGTCTTCACATTCCTCCCCTGCTCTCTGGATTCTCTGCATTCAAACTTTTCACCGTGACACAACATAAAACTTCTATTTTTTACATTACTTACTGTCCTATAATTCTTTTGTGGTCAAGTGTTGTGGATTTCTTGCTTTACAGACATCTAAACAGGAAGGACTGAGGTTCATCTTCACCCAGTTGGTGCTGTATTTCCCTCCTGTTGACACTTAGGAGGTGATTGTCCTACCCAGTATCCCCTGCAGGTCAGGGGCCGCCAGGAGCAGTGTTCATCCGCCAGGGCATGGGCTCCCCCATTCTCACCAGCTGTGCACATTAAGCCTAAAATCCACTGGGCTGGGAAGTTACATTTCCACCTGAGCTTTCTGGGAAAGGGCCTGGTACCTGGCAATGTGCCGAGGATGCAGGGTTGAGCTGGCCAGATGAATACCATGGCCACCTCCATAAGGCAAACCTTTTTCTACCCAGGTCCCCTTCGGTGGATACTGACAAGAACATCAAACTTCGTTTCCTCTTCCCTTTAAGAACCAACTGGCTCTGAGGGAATTCATGGCAAGGGGAGGAAAGGGGGGAAATCCACATGCCACTCTCTTGGAGCCTTTCTCCAACATGCAAGGTATTTCTTCTTTTTCAGGGGCTTTCTTCCTCTCCCTCCCTCCCTGAGTGGCATTTCAGGGAGTACTGTAACTTCTTTGAAAGGATGCAGTCAGGAGGTAAACAATACCACACTTCACATCAGAGGGGGGCCCCAAAGCCAGGCTTTGAAATTAAAATAAATTTTCTTAAGTGTCTGGTGAGGGAGGGTAGAGGGCAGTGAAAGACAAGCATGCCCCTTTCTTAAATACAAACACTCTGCTCTCTGTGATGCGAAGTCAGTTTGCACTGGGAAGCAGAAATGAAGAAGCAGTGTGTGCATTTGTTTGCAAACCGTTCTAGGTAAGGAGCCCAAGGTTTACAAGATCTGGTTGCTGACTCACGGCCTTAATTGGACTTCTGGAAGACAGCCGTGCATCCGAAGAAGAGATTATCACTGGCCTTAATAAGCTGTCCTTGGCTTTCATAACGGCCAAGGCCTAAAACACGGTACACCGAGCCTAGAGACAATCTTACCAATTGCCCGGAGCAAGGATTAAAGAGACAAGGATCCGAAGGAGAGACAGCAAGAAGTGGAGGTGGTGGGGGGGATGCGATGTAAGAAACAGGGGCTAATGTAAAATCATTTCCATATTAACCTTCTTCCCTTCTGACAATGGTCAAGTTCTGATTCAAAATACAAATTATCTCCAATTACTTCAAAAGAGGCAGTCAGAGAGCTGTCATTTAACCTTCACCATCTGTTTGCTTCAAACGAAAGCTGTACAGCCTGCCACGTTGACCTCAACTTTCCCTCTGAGCTCTGGACAAGCACCAAAGACAGCCTTTATTGTTCTCCAGAGAAAAACCTACTGGGGCTTTATGGAGGGGGTGGGGGTGGGGTTAGGAAAGAAGAGAGATAGAAGGAAAGAAGAGAGATAGAAAGGTGATGTGCAGAGGGACGAAAGGAGGACTTCCGGGAGGTAACTTCATGCAAACTGGGTTGACATCTAGAGGTGAGAGGTTGGGTTTCCCCACCTTGCTGATCTGACTGAACACCCTCGGCTGGAGGATTGTTTTAAAATGAGATTAGCTCTAGGAGGGCCTTGGTGACTACAGCCTGCTGATGATCAAGGCTGGGCAGGGTGAACCAGGACTTCTAGCCTGGTTGACTGTCATCTGCTTGGATTTGGTGGGAAGCCAGCCACCAGGAGCACAAACCTGATGGGGCAGTGGAGAAGGTCCAGAATCCTCGTCAACAAAGGCTGCCTGATACAAAGAAGAAAGCCCGGGGCATTAGATATGTTGGCGCATGCCTGTCATCTCAGCTATTTGGTAGGCTGAGGTAGGAAGATTGTGAGGTCTAGGCCAGCCTGGGCAATTCCCCAAGACTCTATCTTAAAATAAAAAAGTAAAAAGGGCTGGGTATGTAGTTCAGTGTTAGAGCATTTGCCTAGCACGTGTGAGGTCCTGGGTTCAATCCTCAGTACTCACCCTTGATTCTCCCCCAAAAGAAGCAAGACTATAAGGCCAGCCGGAACCAGGCTTTGGGAAAACACATTTTATTAGCCCTCTACCATCTGTCAGGCCACTGAATGAGCTCAAAAAGGACATCTACCTGCTGCACCCAAACCCCAAAATCACACCATTCAGCTGGCTGCATGGAGACCAAAGCCATTTTGGAGCCTCTCCGTGAAGTCTAACAGCTCAGTGTACACCAAAGCGATTATAACTACGAAAACCAAATTCCATTGCCTTCATTCATCCCCTCCAGTGGTCCTGCAGGGGCCTTCCCTCCTGTGGGCAGCTAAGAGAGCTGGGGAAGGGAGATGTCCTGGAACAAGACCAAAAGGACCAGCCAGGAGCATGACTTCCCACCAGGCCACAGTGCATAATAGGGTGCAAATTTTTAAACGTCTTATATTTTATGGGAGATTTCTAGTGTTTCTACCCAGGTACATTATATTATTTCCACTCCCTCTGATCTTTATTTTCCATTTTATAGCCCACTGAGTAACAGGTTTCTTCAAGAGAGAAGGAAAGAAAACAGACCCCAATAAACAAGGACTACGTTGACTCATAAACAGTCCATGCACTCCAAGCGCAAAGGCACCTGGAACTTTCTAAAGAGACGCACCCCAAACACCAGCGCTTTGGCCCTGTTTCCCTTGTCAAACAGTATTGAAGCTCAAGATTTTTTTTTAAAACTACCATATCTGGAGTAACTATCAGGGCCTCTTATTTCCCATTGCAAAGGCAGATGGGGGAGGGGCCAGTCCGCGAAAAGCGGCAAGCTGAGGTGCTATTAATGACAAGTAGCAGGATGGCCACCGTGGGTGGACAGTGGGCTGGAGGGGCTCTTGACAAGGGGCAAAACCAACCTTCAAGATTTTTTTAAGGATGAAATCCCTATACACGAACCCTCTGCCCCATACACAAAAGAGAACACCTCTATTTTTATATTCTTCCTTCCTTTTTCTGACCCTCCCCCTTCTCATCCATTTCTAAATACAAGTTCATCTGGAAGCACGCTGATGGAAATAACTGTGTGACGTGTGTGTCGCGGGGCTTTGATGAAATTCTTCTCTTTTGGGTCTTCTCTCACGTCTGTACATCCCTTCTGAGTGTGGCTTAGGACACAATGGGCCACCCAATGAGATGTCAGGAGACTGAACAATGCAGACAGAAGGAGCACAGACTTCTCGTGGGTCTGAGTGCTTGTCTGATCTAACCTGCTGCATCTGGTGGTGTCTTTTCTCCCACCCATGTTTTCTTGCTGGCTAGCGAAAATGCTCCACGTTTGAAGCAAACACAGGAGGAGAAAGATAACGTGGCAGAAATTCTTGGAATAAAAAAGGCCTTTGGTGGACTCAGGCTTTCCCCAGTCCCTCTTTCTGTCACCAACCCCTGCAGGGTCAGGGCTGCAGGGACAGTGAGAAAACTGTTAACGTGCAACATCTGGATCTGATTAATTAACTAGCTGGAGCATCGACAAACTTGTCAGGCCTGAGCCCATGACAAAGTCCTGCGAGCAGGTTTGTGTTCAGGAAAGGAACTGGCTGCTACGTTTCATAAGACAAATATTATCTGTTCTTCTTCCAGGATGCTTGTTATTAAAAGCTGGATTTAATCGAAGAATTAAAAAGGGCTTGTTTCACTTGACATTTCATCCGCTAAAGACCTGAGGGGGGAAAAAAACTCCAGTGCCATACCGATCAGGAGCTTGTCTGTCAAAGTTCTTCCCTGTTTTGCTTTCGTTGTTCTCCATTGAGTGGTTTTTTGCACCAAATGTTATGCAAGTTACAAGGCGCTAATGACTTTCCAAATACAGGCATCTTTTGGAGATTTCGGGGACTACAGATATGTAAAAGGTTTTAAGGTTATTATCACAGTAAATACTGTGCTAAAAATCAAGAAGACACCTTCCTTTGAGCCTCCTGCATATAACTGGCAGGGGAAACAAAACTGAACCCATTATGAGACCCATCACTATTGGAACGGGCTGCAAAGTTCCTTCAAAAGTCAATGTTATTTTAGTCTAAAGACACTGATTTTTTAAAACATGTACTTGATGCCAAGACTGTCATGAGTTCATGCTTGTTCTTCATGTTTATGGCTGCGTAGTTCTTTTCTTATGTCACCCCATCAAGCCAGTACTTCATAAAGCCTGAATTATTGTCACCATCATTTTAATTGTGAGGTGGGTCTGGAGTGGTTCCAGGACAGAACGATAGAATCTCTGGGTAATTCGAGGCGCTATGGAAGAGGTTCTGGTTGGGAATTCAGTAGACTCCAAACTTAACTTGGGGTCAACAGCACCTGCTATTCCTGGGAACCATCTGTACCTTAAAATGGTCTCCATTACCAGGAAATGGGAGGGTGACACACTGGTGTTCAGGGATGTAGTCTCTGAAACTCCATTTGTATAAGTTGTTTCTACTCCAGGTCCAAGACAGGTCCACTTAAGAGACTTCAGGAGATAGAAGGCCAGTACTCTGTCCCATATTTAAAAGACAGAGATCTTGGAAAGTTTAAGTAACAAACAGGCAAAATGGTATGAAATCATTAAAGGAACAAACACAAGCTAAATCACTCCCAAATTAGGGCTGCCAGGTAACTTACAGCATTGTCATATACACAGGTAATACATTAACATATTTCATATACATACATTCCATATTGGGGACAAGTTAATACTGGAAAATAAAACTCGTTGGTCATCTGAAATTCAAACTTGACCAAGTGTTCTGTGCTTTTATTTGCTAAACTTGACAACCCTATAATAGATTCCAGCTCACCTGACTTACAGAGATAGGACATGAGTTCTAGAATTTTCTACAAACAGAAGACCTTAGGCAGGTAACAAGTTTCAGTTTTTATACATACGCAGATGGGAACTATGCATTAAGATCATTTTTAATGAACCACTTGAACCTGAAAATTGTAATAAAAATTCCACATTTACCATATACATAATTACCTAAGTCTCCAAAAAATAAAATAACTGGTTTTTTAAGTAGAAGGCCTTAGGAAAAAAAAAATACAGATCACAAGTTAAATACTTGTGTATCAAAATCAACTGTGTATCAAAATTAATTAGCTAAAATCCTTAAAACCATTTAGTTACTTTAGAAATGCTGTTGAATTTTGTCATAGTCCATAGTTAGAAAATTAGGGTAATTATAATAGAAACCTAAAAGTTTTTCTTTCTTTTTTTTTTTGGTACTGGGATTGAACTTGGGTCCTTGTGCTTGCACAGCAGGCGGCGAAACCACAGAGCTAAATCCCCGGCCCCCTAAAAGTTTTTCTAAACACGTCAAATTATCACAATGTTGGAATGTATAAAATTCAAAATAATTATATTATTTTGAATAATTTATTATTTTTCTATGTTACTCAAGACAATTCATCTCCCCCAATAATTTCCTTCTCCTTTTCCTTCAGATTAT
This sequence comes from Heterocephalus glaber, assembly GCF_000247695.1. Next base: position 15,793,281 of record NW_004624746.1, read on the forward strand.
AGGAAAATCTCATTGTCTATAAGCTTTTTCTCAAAAAGGAAACAAAACAACTAAGTTCCAGTCACCAATACTAATCAAAAGTCAATTTTAGTTGTCTCAGGCCATCATCGTGCATTACGTGCATTATGCCTGTGTCTCAGTGGGGAAGCTGAGTGAAGAAATTATACTGTGCAGCAGTCTCTGCACCCCAGGGCAGGTTTCTTTGTTTATATGCAGAGCTAGGGATTGAACTTGAGGCCACACACTGAGCTCTATCTTGCCCTTTTCTATTTTCTACTTCAAGACAAGGTCTCACTAAGTCACTAAGTTGTCCAGGCTGAGCACAAACTTGGAATCCTCCTGCCTCAGCCTCCCAGAGTGCTGGGATCACAGGTGCATGCTGTCACACTCAGCTCCCTGGAACGGGCTTGCAGTTCAGCTGTGAACAGCAAGTAACCTAATTGTACCTGGGTTCCTCTTTTTAGAACAAAGCACCCACATAAATATTTATAAATAAATAAACCCATACAGTGATACTTTTGATGTGAGTGGACACATTTTTAAAGCACCCAAATGGGATAGGATCATTCACACCTTCTTCCAAAGACAGTCTGGTAAATTTATTTGCTGAGCTAGAATATTTGGGATTGGGGGAATATATTTTGGATCTCAGTATTTCCTAGGATCTGGCAGGAGAGCACCTGACTTAGGGATTTCTCTGTCAGGGTAGTGACTAAAATGTTCTAGGATGCAGAGCTTTCTCTAAGGTGGCTGTGAAAAGCAGGTTCATTCACTCATCTAGCCAGAGAAGATAGAGATGTCCCCCTTTTCAAAGATGGCTTTAAAGTAACAATGAGAGGGTCAACGAAACAAAATTAGAGAGAGAGAGAGAGAGAATCAAATGCTCCTGTTCTTAAAACGCTTCACTATGAAACTGTTCCTATTTATTAGTAGTGAAATACAAGCCGTGTTATCAAGAATCTTAAGGAAACGGATTGCTGTTAAGTGATACTTCAGAATTCACCCCCTAGCAAAGCTCCTGCACCACTGCAGGAAGATAAGCGGAAAATCCTTGCCTCCAATAAAGGAGACCTTGGCTTGAAATACTGTAAACCATTCAGTGGCAGTTCTAATGCCAGTGATTGAAAATACTGCTCCAGAAATTTTCAGTTAACCAGCAGCACCCAGAGTCTTTATAAATGAAGACAAAGACCAAGACCTGGGCGATGGGAGGATGTGAAAGAGCGTGATTAGCCCCTGAATGTGCAGTCTTAAATGTCCAATTTTCACATGCATTAATATCACGCATGATAATATTCAGTACTGCGGGCTGTGATTGGTTCCTGCCTGGCTCCTTGTTGAGTGAAACTGAAAGAGCTATAGCATCAGTGTAATACGGGCTCCTAACCTCCTCCCCATCATCCTATCCCTCGCTCCTGCCCTGCTACCCATCAAAATGTGGAAGGCAATTGATTGCCACCTGGAATAGGTCATGCACCCATTCCTGGGCCTTGGGAAGTGTGTTTTTGAGTCACAGGATTCTTTTCTCAAGAGAAAAAAAAAATTAAAGGTTATAGACATTATTCTCAAAGAGTTTCTAGTCTAGATGGGAAGATAAAATATCCATGTAGATACACAATGTGTAGATGAAGATTACTAAAAACAACCCACAAGTGACTCCAAGCATTTCTTTGGAGTTTCTTTACAATAAAGAAGCAAGTGGTGAGGTGAGGTTAGTAGGTATCACTTAAAATCCAAAGGACACACCCTAGAACGGGCCAAAGGCAAGGTCTAACAGCTGCTGTTCTTAAGCCCAAGCATGGTTTTTGTCAATCAGGCAGCATTAGGACTAGGGTAAGATCACAGCTCCATCTCGATGTCTAGAAGATTTTCAACCTCTGGGTTTACTTCAACCTCTTTCTATTCTGACCCTGTGGGAAATGAACCTGACCATGCAGCAATGATCCCATCCTTAGGTTTTGCAAGAACCCTAGCTTCCCTGGGCCCAGGGCTTGGTGCCTACAGGTTCCCCTGTCCCATTCTGCAACATGCTTCTACCCCACACTCTGGTTTACACCTGGCATCCCTGCCTCATCTCCATTACCACTCACCCTTGGTGCCATTCTTTGAAGGAGAGACTCATTTCCTGTACCTTCAAATTGTACCAACTATCCTAACAAGATATGAGTTCTGATATTACCCCAGCAGACCACAGTTAATGCCACTATCCCACCACCTCCTTCCTACCCATCCACTTCCACACCCACCACAACCAGTTCAAACTCCACACAAACAAGTGCATGGAGCAGAACCAACATATGACTGTAGTCCGACCGGGCCCTACTGGCAGCCCCTGACATCATTAGACCTTTAACTGGCTCTGTTTTTGAGTTTTACCCATTGTTAATCCTCATAACTTCAGCAGTATAATCCCCTCTCCCCTTGTCCTCTCCCTCCTCCTCTCTCCCCCTCTCCTCTCTCCTCCCGCCCCCCCCCTCAAGCCTGCTCAGGTTTTTATAAAACTCTGTCAAACTCTGTCATCTCTTCACATTATGGTTGTAAGTGCTAGTAGCTAAGCAATGTATTCAACTTTAGGTATCTCTTTGTTCTCCTGAGAAAAGAAATACTAGAATGATTGTTTGGAGATGCCTCTGAGTTGCCATGCTTTCTAAGTTGTAAAAAAAAATCTACTGTCAAATGTTTGTATCAGATGCTAATTCTCAGGGAGTATGAGGGCCATAGTTTATTCAGTTTTATTCTTTTATTTGCACATTAATGGCATTAGGAGGAAAACTCCAATGAATTCTTCAGTGGCCTCTGGTCCATTTTGTACTGTAGGACTCTCAAACTCAGGAGTAGTAACTTGAACACAAGATGGTGCTAAGGAGTAAAAAATTGACTCTGGGTCCTTCTCCCCACTGTTCAGCTCAGATATTCAGGTATTCAAGGCACTTGATAGTTTACAAAACATTTTAATACATATTACCTTGCTTACTCCTCAGAACTCATGAAAGGATAAACTAGGTCTGTTTTTTGTTTGTTTTGTTTTGTTTTTACAGATAAGGACAATAAGGTTCCCATAGGTTAAATGACTTGTCCAAGATCACTAGCCAATCTAGGGCTCCCTTCCCAGTATAGGTTTAGCTCTTGTTTTGACTCTACCACACAGACCAGTCCTTTTTTTTTTGTTAAAAAAAAATTCTCATTTGGACTTTCATAAGTATCTAAGGAGTTCTGAACACATGGATGCCTGACAGCGTGGGGCTAACTTGCACCTCCAGCACAGGAGAATGATGGGTACTTGGTGAAGTTCTCTGTATTCAGAAGAATCCTCAGCCAAATTCTAGGGCATAAAAAGTGATGCATACAAAAATATATTTTTGGTCCCTAAGAGAAAAGATCTATTCTCAAGATACTTGAATTTGTATCTCCTTGGATCATCTAAACTTCCTACTTGACAGGAAGCCAAGTAGTTCTAGGCTAGGGCTGCCCCGAGGCCCCAGGGTGCCCCCTCCTGGAGCTGTCATTCTAATCCCTCCCCGACAGAACTGAAGATCTATTAGTGCCGGGGGCCCTGGGTCCTGCTAACTCTAGACTATCCATATACCATATAAGGCAGACCAACCAGCCTCTGCAGATGGCAAATGGGAATCAGACATCTTCTATTAGGGTTCTCTTCTATTTGGCTAAAACTACCCCAAATGAGTGTTGTACTCTCCTGTGCATTTGTTTCCTGGAGTGGTCATAACAAATGACCACAAACTTGGTGGCTTGGCTTAAAACAATAGAAATGGATTGTCTCACACTATTGGAAGCCAGAAGTCTTAAATCATGGTGTCAGCAGGACTGGTTCCTTTGCAGAGTCTGAGGGAGCAACTATTCCACACCATTTCCCTAGCTGGGTGGCTCTGGCAATCCACAGCATTGCTCCAGTCCCTGCATTTGTTTTCAAAGGGCTTTCTTTCCTCTGTGTATCTGAATGTCTCAAATCTCTCCTCTTTCTTTTGTCTTATCAGGACACTAGTCATTAGATTTAAGGCTCACCCTTAAATCTAGGATGATTTTATCTCCAAATCCTTAACCAATTACATCTGCAAAGACATTATTTCCAAATAGGCCCCATTCTGGGGTTCTAGGCAGACATGAATGGGGGTCACATTTCAAGCATTCTAAAGCATTAGAATGAATGCATCATCCGAACTACTTCTCTGTGGGAAGTTGAGTCTCAAGTTCCTTGCCCTGCACTTAAAGAAGATGTAGAGTAACTGTTATTGTCATCCCTAGAAGAGTCTCTCATTTACCTTTTTTGGGACACTCTGTGGGTGCTTCCTAAACTGGGCTAAAACCAGCCTCTTCACCTGCATTTTCTCTAAACAGGACATTCCCAGCTCCCAAGGTCATTTCCATCATCTTCTTTCCCGAGACCCCACAATACATATTCAACTGCCATATAAAGACACAGAATCTCTTTTAATGTTAGAGAGGACATTAACAGGCTCCATCAATTTGTTCCATTCCCATTCCAAGTCAGGATTTGCTTGCATATCTTCTAGCCTAAGAGCCCCTTAATTAAGACATGACTCATACATCATTTTCATGGCAACAGGCTGCAATGTTATATGCCTTAGAATTTTGCAGTAACAAGCCTTGAACATAACAAACTCTTTGTTTCGGTGAGCAATGCTAATTGAAGGATTCCTTTCTTTTTTTTTCCCAAAACGACATTGAATATAAACCAATGTACTAAGCAAAATGCAGATGATGCCTCTCCTTTTGTCTGCTGTTCCTTGAAACAGAAAATAAACTAACCCCTTCAACCCTTGCCACCAAACCAAATGTTCTGGGAGGAAAAAGAAATAAGTCTGAATATTGATGCTCTCCAACAAAGTCCACAGGAAGGAAAGAAAGATGAACACAGGCACACTATTCAAAGCAACCTAGAAAACAACCAGCTTGGTTTCTCTCAGCAGCTGGAAGGGAATGCCTCAGCAGCACCCCTACTTTCTTTAGTCGCCAAATTCCTTTATGTTTCTTTTCATAGAAAAGTGACTTTATAGGTCATTAAACAACTATTTAAAACACAAGTGAGCAAAATGTAGAGTGTAGGTCTTTCTCCTTTAGTATTTTACCCCTAGTTTTTAGGAAAGGGGTTTGAGACTTGGAATATTTTTGGTAATGTCTTGGTGGGCATTTAAATAGCTTTTGTCTTTGCAACATACCCTAAATAAGGCCACTGAGGAAACCTGCCTTGCATTAGCACACCTGCTGGGTTAACACAGGAACGTGGATTACCCCAAATGGTACACCTCATTTGCCAAACAGATCTGACTCAAAATTACCTGCTCCTTTGGGTGGCTACACCCGATTCTATCACCCTGCCCGCAACTGGATTTTCTACATCTTCTCTTCCTCCCTCAGTTGGACAGGAAAGGAGAAAGCAAAGAGAAAGGCAGAGAAGTCCCCTATCAACCTGGGTTAGCTCCTGTGGGTCCCATTCTTCATGGCCAGAACCAGGTTGAGGCATGATATAGCCCTTTCTAGCCAAAGACTGAGTTGACTTCAGGGTTTAAAGGGCCTAATGCTGGCTTGCAAATTTCCTTGGTGGTGAAGTTTGTCAAAAGAATCTGAAAACAAATTGCATCGTAAATAATTGTGGTCAACTCTCTATCTCACTGTTGGGTCCAACAGACAGCCATGAGTGAATGGTGGTAGAAAGTCTGCAAGATAAGCAGATTACAGAATGGCATGTGCCATGGGCAACTCTACTCACAGCCCAACTTCTCCAGCCCCGGAACTTTAGCTGACTCATGGATCACAGGCTGTTTCAATTAATGCCTCTCTAATGACTCTAGTTCGTTCATAATGGGGAAGGGTAAGTGAAGGGAGCAAGGCCAGGGGCCTGAATCATGGTGTCCTCCCCCACCCTCCATCTCTGAAGGCTCTCTCTCCAGTTGACTTATAAGAAAGGCAGCAATGCCTAGGGGAGGAATATAGAATTTCTTGCCGACAGAAACCTTTTATGTCACTTTCCTATCATTACCAATGCAATTCTAGGAGTCTTCAGTGGGCTGTGGATCCTAGGATAGTGAATAACAAGCCCTGATATGAAAACAGAATGCAGAAAACAAATTAGCATTTTGAAAATAAAAAGGCTGGCTTTTAATCCTATTAAGATAGTGCCTGGTTTTTTTTTATTTCTCCCCCTCCCCCTAAAAACTCTGAAAGAGATACTGATGTTGCCATTAACATAAATGCTGAAATCAGCATTTCCTTTGAAAGAAGTTGTTAATATTTGGAAATGGTCGGATTTCCAATCCAAGCTTTGATTGTTATTCTATACTAGCCAGCAAGTGCCAAGGTCACAGGGAGATTCACCTGCAGACGGAGCTAAATGAATCCACTCGTCCACAATGCATGTATAATTTAACATTCTCCTCCTGAGTACTTCCATGCATTCCTAAAAAATATTTTATTACAATAACAAATTGGTTTCAAAATCATGCATTATGTATTCTGAAATTAGGTCTGCCAGTGAAACCTGTACGTACAAATCCGCACCCTCCTAGGCAGGGCTGGAGGAACACCCAAATGCTATTGGTGGCAGGGTGGGGCTTTAGAAGACAGGTTCATTCCACAAGGAACTTGTCTCTTTTTGTCTTAGCCTGCATAATTAGAAGAAAAAGAACAAATTGATCATTCACTATAAACAGCAATCATGAGATGTCCTTGTATTGCTTCCTTTGTGAGAAGGCAGAGTGTGCTACTGGGCAGAAGTATCTCCTTGCCTAAAAATAGGCTTGTCAGGCAGTTTTCCAAGCTTTACTTAAAAAAACAATTATTCTCTGAATATTAAAAGTTGCTTTTTCCTGTGATCTGACACTTTCCATGTATACCTTTTACAGGAACTAGACTTCAACAAAGCTTCTTTGAAACATTAAAGATAAAGATATCAAAGCCCTCCTTACAAATTTGTGTTCAGAAACACACTTGTTCTGCCGTACGCTTTCATCACCAAGTTAGCCAAAAAACTTAACATATTCAAAAACATCCTTAGGATTCCCATCACAAATGCAAACCCATATAATGTTTCCCTAATAGATGCTTATTTCTGTTCTGTAACTTTCATCCGAAGTTAAGTACACATTGATTTTTTACAACATTGGTATGATCTCATGCCAATAAGAAAATGCCTATTTGTGAATCATTAAGATTAAAATGTATTTCTGGTTCCTTTCATATTCCTCTATTTTATGCCTTCCCAGCATACCAACAAAAGTTTCATCTCACCAAGTGGTATTAATGAATGCTAAGAAGCCAAAGATCCTCAAATAAATGGCAAGTTCCACAATATTAAAGGTGTCTGATCATAAAGAGGTCAGAAAGAAATTTAGTTAAGTTTTTCTCAAGTTTCAAAAGTTTCTGAGGTATGAGCTTGATCTCTTTGTATTAAAAGAAATATCTAGTTCATTTCAACAGGGGATTTGTTTTTCATCGACGTGTAAGCTAAGCATCATTGGTAATGTTTCTTCTGGTCTGCTAACTTTTGAATGAAACAACAAAATTCCTAAGAGATCCACTCACAAATCTCTTTAAATTAAAATTAGTCTAATTTTTATTATAAAGAAAACATCATGATAGGCTCTGTATTTTTAAGCAATGCCCAGACCTAAAAAGTTTAATTCCCTGACAAGAGCTTCTAATAAGAACAAATTATGAGTAAAATTTGATGCTACAAACTTTCCTTCTCATAAAAAAATCTGCAAACACTGTATTAAGAAATCATTTTTTTCTTAATTTATTTTGATGGAGAGATATGACTAGACACAGAGCTTTCCTATAGTGAAGTTATAAGGAATAATTTTCTTTAATCTAATCAGTAGTATCTAAAAATGGGGAGTGTTAACAGCATAATTTCTGATTTCTTTTGTATTCTAATTTAGCCTGACACATTAAAGCTCTGCTTTTCAGAAGAACAATTAAGAAGTTGTTGATAGAAATTAAATATTACTGACAATTGAAAGTGCATTTATTTCTCTTTTGCTGCATCTAGAAATACCACTTCCACCTCCCATGAAAGATAATCTAAACTAAAATAGTGTAAAAGTAAAAATGAACCTAGAAGCTTCATTCTTTTGTGCTAAACAAAAAGGTGATTTATCTAAGTAATAAGCAAATTCCAGAGTATGAAGATATATATTTTTTAAATCCTCTAAAAAATGCCTTAAGTTGTAATCTGCAGGCTAAATGATTAAACTCTCCCTGGGTTCGTTGGCTACAGAGCTATATCCTTCATTTTAGCTGTGGGCTATTTTCAGCTGAATGCAAACTGCTTTTTTATTTGTTATTAAAGGCAGTTCACGTCTTACACCATCTTATATGTATAGTATGCAGGTCACTATACGTTATTAAAGAAAGTATTAAGGTAGAATTAAAAATGGAAAAAATAAAAAGCCTTCGGTCATAATTACATTTCATTCCCATACACTGCAACAAACAGTTATATTGCCAATTTTTAAAAATACATGAAATACTAAGTGATCATTCATACCATAAATAAAAACGTGGTACAAAACTCTTTTGCGGTTGTGACAGCAGCATTTCAAATTGGGTATGAAAAGATATTCTAATAATCATTCTTTTTATGGTGAATTATAAATACATAAACTCATACATGATTAGATATATAAACTCATACGTTAATAACTAAATCAGTGAAAAAATTACAAATAAGAAGCCCAAAAGTTCTAAGGGAGGGCATCAGAAGTCAAATGCTTTCTGATTCATTTTAAGCAGAGCAGGAATTTTATCATAAACCTCTCTTAACAGCTACCCAGTCAAGAGTTGAAAAGACTAATTCCCTAATGCCACATTAAAAATAAAAAGAAAAGAAAAGAAAAGTCAGTGGAGAGCATCAAATAGGTTTTGAATCTAAATAGTCTTAAAAAGAACTTCTCCCCAAACTGGCAGCTCTGAGAATCAAATGGATAACATTACAGTAAGATAGGCACAGTTCACATCCTTTGGTTGGTCTGGGGCTGTTTTATAAGGGTGAGCCAGGAAACCCTGTTCTGAAAGAGTCATAGCCTGAATTCAGCTGTCTCCAGTTCTGTCCCCAACCTGTCTATCCACCAGAGAATGTCACACTTTGAAAGACAAAGTCGAACAGATCCTGCACAGTCTTTAGACTCAAGCTTCTGGTTTCAGAGTGAAAACTCTTTAAGAACCTTAAACTTGGTCACTTTGAGCAGGTCAAAAAGGGAAAGGGAGGACGAAGAAGGGGACATAAAACTGTCTTGAGCCTCCCCACTCTGTAGGTCTAATGAGGCTTGGTCCACCAAACAATCACAACAATAAACTGCAGTGTGTCCTGGGGTCCCCTCTGAAAGAATCGAACAGGATGCCTGTCTATCATGCTGAATGCGGAACCAGGAGCTTGCACGGCGGGGTTCGATGCCTTGTGCCTGGCTGCATTCACAGGCAAGGCAGACAGATGCCTGGCCTTTGACAAAGCCAAGAGATCGGCATTTCAAAAATAAAATCATCTCCCAATTACAGGGAGCCCCTCCTCCCTGGGATCCCAAAGCACTCTATCAACCTAAATTGGAATCCTGTCCACCGAACTGCCTTCCATGCAGCCACTCCAGTATAAATTGTATCAAATGCTCTCAGATTAATTCCTGGAAACCTATATTCATCTTTGTATATCTTTATTACAAAACTAGCCACAAGACTGCTCTACAATTTTCATTACCGGAACAGCTTTTGGAGCTAGATTACACCATGGTTTATCCCTCCGTGACCCCAAACCATCTTGTTATCCCCATTATTGTATATTCATACAACACACCTGAGCCCAAGATAATAAGAGAGTTATAGTGAACGAGGGGAGGGACACATTTTATGCACTGCTCTTCTGCAAGGATATTTAACCTGCTGCAGGCGGCCCCAGAAGTCCCTACCTCACTGCCATTCTCTGACTTGCACCCTTGCACCAAAGACCCTCCTGATTCTCCCAGTTTGCAAAGAAGGGGAGCGGACCTGTGGAGACCTGGGACTTCTCCATGACACGCACACCCTCTATCTCCCTGACTGCTCTGGGTGAAAGGACAGAGGCCCTGCAACACCAGAAGTTGCAGCATGCCAGAGGCCCCTGGGCCCTTCGCATAGAAAGAGCAGGAGTTCTGCCTGCCCAGGGAAATGGGGCTGTCACACACAGAGAACAGAAGGTGGGAACGGCGGTGGACAGAGGTCTTAGCTGGAGCTGCTTGTGCTTAAAGATGTAGGTTTCGGTCAAGCGCTCAGGTGCAGTCTCAGAATGTTGTCTACTACCGGCACATATCAAAGGTGGCTAACTATTATGATAATTATAATCTGTTAGATTATCTATATTAATAATGCAGACATTACAGGTCACTATAATATTTGCAATTATTATGTTAAAATTAAACGGCTTACTTCCCACATGCTCAGTTCTCTCTGTCTCTGTCTCTCTCTCCTTCTCTATAGATATATACACATACACACACATATATATTATACAATGTATAGATGATGTGTGTATATATGTGGCTATGTGAATGCACATATATATGTACACATGTGTATATATACATAAATATAAATGAAAATGTAAATATAAATATATATGTACACATAAATATAAATGAATATATGTACATATATATGATTTTAGGGTAGCTTTGCACTGGATCTCTTCTCTTTCACAACAGATATATTCTCCCACAATCAACTAAGGCCTACGGTGACGCTCCAGCCTCCTAGTCTGCTTCCCTCCCTTCTTCCCTTCCCCTTTTTCCTATCTTTTCCTACTTCCTTCTTCCTTTTCTTTAAACCAATGCCAGCTTGGTTCTTAAAACAGGAATAATAACCTAGAAGAATAATTCGTTATTCATATACTCCAAGGAAACCTTCAGACTTCTATTTTCTTTAAAAAGGGCTTCTGTTATCCTTTTCCACTAAAGGTGATGCTAAAGTACAATGAGACTGATTAATATAAATACAAAAAGAAAATGTTCTCATTATTTTATGGAAATGTTTATGTCCTCTTTTTTTTTTTTTGGCAAAAAATCTTCACTTTATTTCCCATTGCTCAGAGAAATAATGTAAAGTGCTACCCTGATGGGCACCTGCAGCTCCCTCGTCTTTGGGCCTGAAGTCCTCTCACAAAGGGGGAGGCCTGGGGGAGCCTGGTGTGTGCAGAGCCCACCCCCGATCTCCTTGACAGGAACCTACTTGTCAGTGAAATTCCTGCTCACTTGTATGGACTTTAAGGTTTGGAAGCCCTAGAGTAGGGGATTTTTAATGACCCATTTCTAGGCCCTCCTTCAGATCTATAAAATCCAATGCACTGGAGTCAGTGGCCAGGGAATTGTGTACTTTTCATTCCCTTAAGTGATCTGGTACTGGCAGGTAAACACCTGCTCACTTGAGGCATCAATGTGTAGCCTCTAATTGTGCTCATGCTGATGGCGAATCCTCACACAGGGCTTCCCCTCCTGGCATCTCTCTGCTAGGATCTCTGAGTACATGCCCACCACCCACCTCAGCTTTCTGTATCTCAGCCTGATAGTCATTCGAGGTTCTCCATCAAAAGGCCGCTTCCCTAAACTTTCACATCCTTTACCTCCTCATCCTTCTGCCTCAACCAAGCCAAACAAACACCAAGTGCCTTGATGTCTAGACCCTTTCCTTTGTCCATTAGGACTGCCCCTAGTCTTGCTGCGTTCCCACAGATGTCTCTCAAGGTGCTCTGAAGACCCTCAAGCCCACTGGATCCTCCCCACTGACCACATCCTACCCACTGCTCCTTTGTGTTCCTCACCTTCCATCCCTATGTGTTTAATTTTAAGGCTGCTACTTTGCATTTACTGACACTCTTTTAAAGGGTCCCCATGAAGTTCTGTACATATCATTTTTTTAAAACTAAGCCATAGGCTTATATAATTTCATTTCTTACAAGTTCCTTCTTTCCATGTGCCACCTGTGATGATGTTCTACCCACCCCATTGCACACTGTAGCTTAACTAATTTTCAGGAGCCCTTTTATGGTACCCATAGAAGAAGAATAGAACTTCAAACACATCCCAGATTCCAGCTAATCTGTCCCCCAAAGAAACCTCGGGGAAGTGATGTATTCCCAGAAGTATTTAAACACCAAGGGTTCATTCTCAGAAGCTGTGTAAGGGGTTGCTGGCTAAGACCTTCTGCAATCTCCCTGTTCTGGGCCATGATGATTTGTCGTCTATTTTATTGTTTCTTCTGTATGCTGATTGCTTTTGATTCATTACACAACACAGAGTCCATGAGAACAAGTCATTTTTCAAGTTAACAGGTGCACAATGAAATTAGATTAAAGTTTTGTAAACTTGCAGGTGGAAAAACCATCCCCATGAGACCAATAGGAAAGGACTTGAGTAAGAGAAACATAGACGGCAACATACTGAGACTCGCCTTGTGCGGAATGTGGGGAGGTCTGCAGGGAGGAAATCTGTGCTCCTCCTCCTTCCATCTTTATTTGCACCAGTCCCCGCTCTGAGCTCTGCTTGTCTTGCCCTTTCTCTGGACCAGGGAACCAACTCTGGGCCTTGTCACGTCTCATTCATGCCATGGGGCTCTCTGGGTCAGTGGGCAGAAAGCCATGTGACCTGGGGCCAAGCGAGTCTATCTCGCTGGAGATGCTGCGTGCCTCTCAATTCCTCAAAGCCTTGACCAGTTCAGACCTCCATGATTGCGTTCCTCTCCTGTACCCAGGGCAAGACATGGCAGGCTTTACCATGGGAGATGCACTCACAAAACATATTTTCAAGATGAATGGAAGCCAGGCCCTTTCTTCCTCCCTCATACATTTCTTTTTGTCTTTCTCTTCTGCCTCTTTCCATTTCCACCTGATATTTTTCTTGACCGCTTCCCTCGATTTTTCTAATTCTTTTATACTGACACAAGTACATGCCCACTAAAGTGATCACGGTACCCAGACAGAAGAAAACATTCCATGGAACTATTTTGCTTTACCTTTGTTAAAAAACAGCCCTCACTGAAGCAGTAACAGCCAGGCCTCTGCAATCTGCACATACAATTTAATCCTTTAAAGAATCAGCAGGGCCCACATCAATCAAGAGCCTTCATCAACTTGTAAAAAACAATATTTTGATTCAATCAGATTCAAAGCCCTGAAATTCTCAGCTAATTAATGCAGGGTCACTCAAGGGCCGTGCAATGGTGGTTGGAACAGCAGTCAAATATTTACCCTTGGTGCGCATACACGTTCGCATCACCAGAAGACCGAGCCATGGTCAAGAATAGATAATGCACCTATGGCTGCAGCAGCTTCCATCTGGCTCAAGTATTTAGATAAATAATTATTATAAAGGGAGGAAAGGAAAGAAATGATTCTTCTATCATCATAGACACACATGGAAGGAAAAGTCTGTTAAAGGTAAATGGCCAGGGACCAGCCAACACTCTGCTGCTGATTCTAACCATCCAAACGTCCCAAGCAGAAAAGTGTTCTGTAGAGTACTCCCTGCAACACTCAGAATCCAGGACGATTCATACTTTTACAAGTCAGCCAATCCATGAGATCTTGAGTTAGGTCTTGAGTCGAATAAATTTGCATCCGTTTCATCTGGAAACATTTTGAGACTTGATATATTCTGGAAGACTCCAGAGGGGCGCAGAAGCATTTGCAACAACATACTTATTTCTAAAGTGGTTGCTGAATGTGTTAATACTTTCTTTACATAGTTTTGGGATTCACCATGTCCCCAAAGGCTCATTGTGTTGAAGAATTGGTTGCCAGCTGATGGGCCTTTGTGGAAGTGATTGGACCATGAGGATTAACCCATGCACATCAAGTGTATTAATCCATTGATGGACTCATTAACTAAAAAGGGTCATTAGGAGACAGGTCTAATTGAAGCACGTGACTAGAGGTGTGGCTTTAAAAGGTATATTTTGTTTCCACCCTCTTTCTCTAAGGTTCTCTCACCCTCTCTGTTTCCTGGCCACCAGAGGTGAACAGCTTCCTTCCACCACACCTTTCCACCAGGATATTTCAGCTTGACACAGGCCTAGACGCAACAAAGTCAAATGGTCACTGACTGAAACATCTAAATCCATAAGCCAAGGTCAATTTTTCCTCCTCTAAATTGACTTTCTCAGATATTTTGTCACAGTGACAGAAAGCTGACTAACACACAGGCAGAAATGTGATTTAGTTATGCACATGCAGAAAGAAAATGTATCAGGATGCCTCATTACTGATAAAAATATTATATTTGGATTTTTTTCTTAAAACACAGGAGGTGAATAAGCAATATAAAAGGAAGTTCATGCAGAAACCGTATCTTGGCCCATTTCTTTTTTCCTTACTTTTGACACTTGTAAACTCTTCAAAAGTCATACACTGTGATTCTGTCTGTGATATTGCATCAGAAAGTTTTTCAAGATGGTATCATTGGGGGACAATGACCTAAGGTTAGATGGGATCTCTCTCTATTGTTTCTAACCACTGCATATGAATCTATAATTATTGCAAAATAAAAAGTTAAACTTAAAAACTCATACTATATATAACTATACATAGAATAGGCATAGAATTAGGCAGGTTTTTTATTCTATCCATGTGCCTTCCCCCTCACTTTCCAATCTCAAAAAATCCCACAAACAGCAAACATGAGGAAACTTGTGACAACAGTGTTCTCTTCCCTTAAGATTGGGGTATGGAGTAGAAAGTATATTTTGGTTTTTAGGTCCTTCATTTATCATCAAGGAAGAAAATCTAAATTTCTTTTACAAGAAGTTAATTATTTAGATGGTCAATCGCAGGCCTCCTCATATGTTCCATATTTTTATAGTTCTCTCCCTATTAATTTTAATAATTGTGTGAAGATCAGCCAAATTATCTGTATGGAGGAAATACGATGATTATTAACATATTCCAGGTCAAATATCAAACCTATTCCAAATTAGGTTATGGTGGTCATTTCAGTGTTTCTTGACAATACAGAACTCACTCTTTATTTGTGGTTTTACTTTTTGTGGTTGCAATTACTCATGAACAACCACAGTTCAGCATTATTAAATAGACAATTCCAAATATAGACAATCTGTTACTTTTTTCTTCTTCAGTCTTGGGGATTGAACCCAGGGACCTTCAAACCTAGCTATGTCTTCAGTCCTTATCATTTTGTTTTGAGTCAGGGTCTCACAAGTTGCTAAGTTGCCCAGGCTGGATGCTAGTGGAGATCCCTGCTTTAGCCTCCCAGAGCGCTGGATTATAGGCATGCATCAGTACTTTCAGCTATAATTCATAAGTTTTAAATTGCATGTTGTTTTGAATAGTGTGACAAAATCTCACATTGTTCCACTCCACACCACCTGAAAAGTGAACTATTCTTTTGTCCAGCACATCCACACTGTATGTGATACCTGTCTTTGATCACTGTGATATGGCAACTGGACTTAAGTAAAAACCAGCCTAGTAGGCTAGTAAAGCCCTGGGTGTGTCCGTGGATGACTGACACGTGGACTGCAAACTAAGGAGGGAAGACCTATCCTGGATATGGATGGCACCATCCAATAGGCTTGTAGCCTGCACAGAATGAAGAGAGAAAAAAGAAGGAAGCCTTCCTTTTTTTCTCCTTTGAAGTTGGTCCAGTCTTCACCACTGCATTTGAATATTTGTCTTCAGTTTCTTCAGGCTTCCAGTGATCTCCAGCCTGCCATCAGCGCCCTTGGTTTTCCAACACTGATTCACATGGACTCTGTGCTGAGACCTAGGCCTTCGACCTTGAACTGGATTCTCTGTTCCTCCAGCACCCAGATGGCTGTTTTGCAGTCTTAAACCCCTGATTCAGCATGCAGCCATTGTGAACCTACCCTGTAAATCATATACATAGTGAACCCTAACTAATGCACCATCCATTGGTCATTTAGTAGCTATTTGGGCTATCAGATTAATTGTTTGTGATTTCACAGTACCTGTGTTCAAATAACCATTATTTCACTTAATAACAGCCCTGAAGTGCAAGAATAGTAATGTTGGAAATCTTAATACATTATTATAATTGTTCTGTTTTATTATTACTCATTTTTGATAATCTCTTATTTTGCCAAAATTATGAATTAAACTTTATCACAGGCAGGTATGTACAGGGAAAATCATTATATATGTGTGTATATATATATAGAGAGAGAGAGAGACAGAGAGAGAGAGAGACAGATAGAGAGAGAGAGAGAAGTAATATCCTCAGATTCAGGCACGGGAGGTCTTGAGACATATCCCCCAACCATGCAGACTATGAATTTTCTCATGGTGGACATTCTGATTGACATCAATCACTGGGGCCGAACTGACTGTTGAACGATCAACATTGATCACTGTGATAGACTAAATGAATGCTGTGGCTTTGCTCATGCTCAGCATTTCACAAATATAACAAAGCTTGGATTCATAGGAGGCTGCCAAGGTTATTTTTTTCAATACTCAAGCTGGTCTACCTGGGGCTACTTGATAAAACATTTGGACTGAATTAAATAGGCACTTCTGTCAGACAACTGATTTGATTGATTTTTTTTCTACTGTATTAACTGGTTATTTCGATGCTCTGTCAACATTTAAAAGACTTACAAAATCATAGACTCTAGAAGTTTAGCAAAAAAAGTGTCCTTAGAAATCATTTAGTCCAGGGTTTACCCCAACTTTCAAGATGTAAATGGAAAGAAACAAGGGGAAGGGTATTTACATTAAATATTTTTAGAACCACTAAGCTAAGGAGTTGAATTATTTGATTACTTCCTTGTTTGCTAGAAGTTTTCAAAGGCTTTAAAATGCTAATATGCATTATGATTTTAAAAGAGGGGACTAGAATATAAAAAGTTCATCCAAGCTTACATCCAACACAGAATTCTTTCCTCTTCCCTCACCTAGATCAGAATTCTAATTGGCAAATCTGGAAATAACACAAAATGGTATAAACTTTATAGACAGAGAAATAGACATTCAAAGAAGGGATATGTCTTAGTAAAAGTACCTCTCCTTATATGGAGTTAAAACTAAAATCTGGCCTTTAATTCTCACTCTAGTCTTTTAGACTGAATCAAAATGCATTTATTCTGGTTTTGAGTGTGAAATAACCTCTGTATTCCCATTACCAACATTCTACTCTCCATATTTTGCTTTACCTGTACCTTTTTTCATTATATATTATATGCAAAACTGAATTAAAAAATATATATAATATATAAGATATTCTTCTTGTACAATGTATGAAAAACCTACATGTTATGAGGATTAAACGAAAGCATTATGAAATACTAATTATTTCATCAGGGGTTTAAAAATAGCAACAATCTAATTTTATAATTCTTTCCCTATGTGTAAGGTAGAATTCCTCTGTATAAAAAAAATTTCCATCATTTACTGGGACAATTTAGTTACTCAGAAATATAATTCATTTAAGGAAGACCAGATAAATACTTATTTATTTCTTTCCTTTTGGTTACCAGTTTTCAGAGTAAGGCATTAATCCAATTGCACCTCATTAAAGATGATGGTGGCTTTCTTCCCCTCTGTGTCTCTGTTTCTCTCTTTTATTTTCATGTCATTGGATTCAGAAAAATTTCTCAGTTTTTCTCAACTTCTAAGATTTTCTCAATTAAAAAATAGCCAGGATGTTGGCCTTCTCCAAACATTTTCAAGAGAAAGTACATATTGTAATTGAGGCACAAGGTACCAAGATAGAGAATAAACCAATAGTATTAATAAAAGACTGGTTCGCCTTTATGTGTATGATTTCTTGAAATATGGAAATGATTTCTAAAGTCCTGTTTACATTAATATTTCAGCCAAGGGAACCATTGGCTGCCATTGGGAACCATGCTTAATTATTTCTATCTTGGTGTTTTGGATGAAAGTAGTATAGATTTTATTTCTTTGTTCATATCTGAAATTACTCTTATTTGCAGGAACAAAAATTATTTTGCATAAGTGGGGCCTTGTTACTTTCAAATGGATCCCAAGGATCAAAGTGAAAATGTTTAAGTATAGCAGTGATTTTGAGGTATTATATTTAAATGGTCATTCTAATATAAAAATTGTAAAGTAAGGGTTTAATAGTCGTATTACCTACCATCCATGTCATTAATCAGTCAAAGCTTAGAACAAATTTTCTATTCAAAACAGTGGGCATCTACATATACTCTCTCTTCCTTTCAAATTCCAAAGACAGTAACTGAAACATTCTCTTCAAAACAATGATAACATAATTGAACTACGAGCCAAGTTATAGATCTGGATAATGATTAAAAACCCCTGATATATAGAAAGCAAATATACTCACAGATTTTTGGAGAAATCAAAGTAGGAAAATTATAAAACCAAACCCTACAGGTAAGAATCTCCTTCCCAAAGAATTTGAGGGAAGTAACAATACCCAGTCAGTATAAAGACAGGGCCATGGTGAATTAGAAACCCTGGTGAACACTTTCTTCACATTAGCTTTTGTTCATCTTTCAGGAGGTTGTATCTTATCTTCAAATCTCAAAGTTCTCACATGTTCACTCACACAAAACCCCAAATGGACTCACAACTCATTCCTAAAAACTTCCAGTCTTCTTTGCTATTAAGATAAAGGAATTTAAGCCTAACTCTAACAAAAACTATTTGCCATCCAGAATTCCCATCTTGATCCACCTCTTGTCTTAGAATGACATCAGGTGACATATAGGAGGCATTTAAAACTCACATGCTCATGTTTGGGAATTAGCTCCAGGTACTAACAACTTTGTGAAGTACTGGCTTCTATGGTACTGTCTTGTCTTCAATAAATTGTAGCACTGATTAATCCAAATATCAAAGG
Source organism: Heterocephalus glaber (assembly GCF_000247695.1). The sequence goes on from NW_004624746.1 coordinate 15,812,141, forward strand.
CTATGCAATTCATTTCTTGCACCTTGTTCTAGTCTTAGGATGCAGAGGAATTACAGCTATGGGGTTGTGAGAAATATCTACAAACCACTGCTTTCCCAGAATGACCTCAATATGACTTTAGAAAGTATTTCTGAAAATTTCAACATGCTGTGACTATATCAGGTCCTTTTTATCTACTGTCACACCTGTATATCTCTCTCCCCCCAAAAGTGAACCTATGATATCTGTTTCAACTAAATTTCTCCCACTGAAACAAACCTAGAAAATCCAAATAAAATACAACAGTTTTTAAATTTTGTAACTAGTCTTACAAAAGGAAGAAAAGAAATTTTCAGTACCATGAAGAAAAAGTGGGCTGAAAAACCAAAGAGCTAGTCACATGGACTGACACTGTGGATAGCGTACTTGGGACAGGGACATGTATTTCAAATTGAGGACCCCAGAGAGTTGGATTTGAATGACCAGATAGAGATGGAAAATAAGATTTATATGCCCTGTGTGCTATAGAGTTAAAATAACCTTCACACAATCTGGGGTCCTCTGAAAGCTTATTCTTAGTGACAGCCAGGGTAGAAAAAAATTTTGCCATCCTCCATCAGGGATATAATAAAATTATCTACACTCAAAATCAGGTAGGAAAAAGTTGTATATGTGCAAAAAAATAAATCCCAGAAATTACTTCAACCTCCTTCTTGATATACATGCTCCAACCCAGGACGTTAATGAGATAAACTCAATCAAAATTTCCAAAATAAATGACAAAAAACTACCTTAAAGTCAAATCAACAAATCTCATCAAACGGAATCCCAAATAGATTTGGATTCTGATTTGATTCTGATACAGTGACATGAATTGACATAAAATGACTGAAGTCGTAAAAAAGAAAATTATGAAGTCAGGAAAAGAATAATTCACTACAAAAAATGAAAATGAAGTGAAAAACAAATTAAATACGATGCTTCAAAATTTGAAAAAAATTAATTTTGACACCAAAATCCAAAAACTGAACTGGCTGAAGAGTAGGTGAACAACAGATGAAGACAGAATTAGTGAACTGGAAGAAATATCTGAAGAATTTAGAGTATAGTACAGAGAGACTCAAATATAGATAATAACAAAACAGGATTAAGAGAAATGAAATTTAGATGGAGAAATTCTAAATACAACCAACTGAAGTCTCATGAGAAAAAGACAAAGGAAAAAAACAGAAGGAAAGGTAGGGTGAGGGGCAGAGGGGGGAGGAAGAGAATGTGAATGGGGTAGAGGATGTATGTGAAATAATTAATATGTAATAGGAGTCAGATTCACAGAACCTAATAAATTCCAAGCAGGAAAAAAAATGACAATCTACATTTAGGCACGTCATAGTGAAATTTCAGAATAACCAAGATAGAGACATTTCCTTACAATTCTCAGTTTAACTTGAGAAGAGCAAGGGCAACATATTGACAGCTGATTGCTGGTCATAGTGATGGAGTAAGAAGCCCACAGCAGGAAATCATTAACAATTTTAGGTCTGAAAAATGTTACTGTTCGCTGACTTTATGAAGTCCTCAGCTTCGATGGATAATAGCCAATGGGAGAGGGGAGTGGGAGGGATATAGATGAAATAAGATATTATGAATTGAGAGTTTCTGGATGGTGAGTACATTAAAGTTCATTATACTATTTTCTCTCATTTTAAGTATATATGAAAATTTGCAAAATGTAAAAAAGTCATGTGTCTTGATCATTTGGAAATTTTGTAGAATAAATCACATTCTGACTAGGAAAATGGCCTAAAAATAGTCTAAGGGCAGGAAAAAGGGGTATTGATATAGGTAAAACAAGACTGACCAAAGGCCAACAACCATTGAAAGTAAATGCTGGGTACCTGAGGGTTCTTTTCATTATTCTCTCTACTTTTCCATAATAAGTCTTTTTTAAAGAAAAAAGTACAAAGAAGGAAACAATAAAAGTGAGAGTAGAAACAAATGGAACTTGAAAATAAATATGCAGTGGAACACTACTATCTAAAACACTATTATCTAAATTTTGAAAAGATGAATAAAACTAACAAGCCACTGGGCAAGATAATCCAGAAAAAAAGGGAAAATGTTTTTTAAAAAGCAGTATTAGTGATAAAAATGGAGATTACTTATCAATGCTGCAGATATGAAAAATAAAGTATCATAAACACATTTATATCAAAAAGGTTGAAAATAAATAAAACTGCTTAAAAAAACAACAAAGATGGCCTCAAAGAAAAACAAAACCTAAATAGTCCCATAAACGTTTTGAAAAATTGATTGAATTAGTAAGCAAAAACTCCCCCTACACAAAAAACTAAGTGCTTCCATGGCTTCACCAATGAGATTTACCAGATAATCAGGGAATTAATAATTTTAATATTATACAAACTGTTAACATACAGAGAAAAGGGAACATTCTTCAGTTATGAGGCTAGCAAAAACTGGATACCAAACCATGGTAAGGACATTATAAGAGAGAAAAGTAGCAGAAAGTATCACTCAAAAAATACACATAAAATTCTAGCCAAAGTATTAGCAACCCAAATTCAGCAGTATATAAAAATAATAAAATATCATGATCATGTACAACTTATCCCCAAAATAAAGTTTGTTCATCATTAGAAAATTAATTACTGAACGTCATCCTATTAACAGATTAAAGAGGAAAAAATGTTTGCTCAATAGATCCCAAAAGAAAAAAAAGAGTTGAATGAAATTTGACATGTAATACAAGAACTTTTGCAAACTAGAAACTCTTTGGTTGATAAAGGGCATTTATCTCTGGCAAACATCTTATTACTCATGGAATACTGAAATCCCTCTCTCTGAAATTGTGAGCAAGGAGGAATGCTTACTCTCTCTATTCCTATTCATTATTATTCTGGAAGTCACACCCAGTGCAAAAGAGAAATAAAAAGCTGTAGTGACTGGAGAGGTCAAAGCAAAACTAGGCATATAAGATATGACTGTGAAGGTTAAAAACTTAAAAGGAAATCTAAGTAGAAACTAATAGCACAAATAGGAGAATTGGGCAGTATTAAGTAGAACCAATGTAAAATAAACAATGTTTCTAGAGCATTCAAATAAAAGTTACCATTCAAGCACAATTAAAGTTTTACAGGGACCATTTAAAATAGCATACAAATCCAATACCTCTAGTAATAAACATAAACATTTATTGAAATAATTTGAAAGACCCAAATAAATAGAAAAGCATGCCACGTTCATGGATGGGAAGACTCAATAGTGAAAAAATATCAATTTCCAATGGATCAATACATTCCAGCCTATCTCAATGAAAAAAGGGGGGATTTTATTAATAGAAATTTAAAAAAATAATTCAACCAGAATTAAGCTTTAGAGGAGACAGAGCCATAGCACTAAGAACGAAGTGACGTTAGTAGATAAAATGTGAGTTGAATGATGGAACATCTACAGCTTTCTCTTCCCCAAGCTATCTCTCCCCTCCATTCTGTTCCATCATTCAACCAGACCTCCCCTCCTAACAGCAAGTCAGCTGCAATGTTCCCATGATCTAGTCACTTTCCAAACACGTGAGGTTTGGGGAGTCATTTTAGACCTAAACCATAACAAGGCACAAAGCCCTGCTTGCCCAGAGTAGGTGACAATAAATAATTGAGGAAAATCTTGACACCAGAAGTGAGAGTTGTTTCTTTTTCAAGAAAATATTTAGTGCTTTATTAGCAAAAATATTTTCATTCCAGCTTTTAGATGTTAGAAAACTCAATTCATCTTTTTATTTTTAATTTTTTGAGACAGAGTCTCAGTATGTAGTTGAGGCTGACCTTGAACTCACTATGTAGCACAGGCTGGCCTTGAACTCATGGTACTCCCCCTGCCTCTGGGGTGCTGGGATTATACAGGCGTGTGCCACCATGCCCAGCTAATTGACATGTAAACATATACTGCCTTATGACATTTAATAAGTTTTCTTGTCCGGTTATTTAACAGTTGTTTAGCACTTTGCTTTAATTTGTCATATGTTTATTTTTACTTTCTTTTTCTTCAATCAAAATAAAAATTATAGAGGGCCAAGAACAGATTTATGATTTTGTATGTCCCTCACCATAAACCAACAGAACAGCCATTTAATAGAGACTTCCTTTTATGTCTGATCCTGCAGTACACTACTGCTCTTTGTTCAATTTTGTCACCTTTCCCACCTTCCTCCATCAGAAATTTCTTGACATATAAGCATTTTAAATGTACACTTTAATATTTTTTTAAAAAGTGGCACCATCTTGAAAATAATGTTAAGTGAATGGAAAGCAAGTTATTGAAGCAGATGATTCATATAACACTGAAAAACAAAGAATAAAGAATAGTAGGATCAATATCTGGGAGTAGTAAAAGTATAAGACGACCAGAACAAAGTGATCCACTTCAGGAGAGAAGGAGGAAAATGGGATTAGAGGCTATGACTCACTGTTTCTTAATAAAAGAAAAAAAATGAAGCAACTACAACACAAAGATTACCATTTTAAAATCTGGATGGTGGGGTTTATCTCATAAAATATTTTATTCTAAAACAATATTTTAATGGTTTAATTTGGGAAAACATAAAAACTTTGGATACAGAAAGAAATCTACTTAATGCAGTACTCAGACTGTAGGAAAAGGACAAAACTAAGAGCTTTTAGTTTGAAAAAGGTGGTAAGAGAAATATGAGGAAGCAAACTCCTTTCCACTCTGAAAAGCAGCCAGAACCCTGAAGTGCAAGAAAGAGAAACTGGGCCTTTTTTCTTGGGCTCATCTTCCACACTGTCTTCTCCCAAAAAGAAAAAAAAAAGGCTCTTAGGAAGGATGACCTATGGTTATTTATATCTTCCAGGGGAGACCTCGGCCTTTATGAATTCCTAATTCTGTCTGCTTCCACTTGGCTCCCTTTACTCTGCTTGGAAAAAGAATTTATAAATCTTACCATCTGATGGTTGTAAGATAGTGTGCAACTCAGTAAGAAAAAGATGAATATTGCGATTAAAATGGGCAAAGGACATGAACTGATAACCCTCAGAGGTAATACAACTAGTCAATAAATCCATAAAAATTAAATATAATTAAAACATCGAGATGTTCTCTAAACAACTGGATTGACAAAGATTAAAAAATGCAAGAATACTGGAAGGTGGTGAGAGGTGATCTCAGAGAGAGCTAGTAAAAAATAGATTAAACTTTTCTAAAATCTTGAAAAGGGATTTTACTTCTTATCCCACTTCCAGAAATCCCTCCTAAAATTTTATCACATTATTTATTGTAACAAACAGAAAAACTGAAGTGAGTTACCTGTTCAACACTAGAAGAACAAATGTACAAATTATTATATAATTATGAAATTGTATATCTTTCCATTAATATACTCATTAAAAGATTCAGGTAAAATATTAATGCTATACCATTAATTAAAATAAACAGAAGACTAGAAATCAATATAGTGTAAGTGCAACACTGTTTAACTTAAATATATTTATATAAAAATAATTTTTATATTCTGTTTATTTACTTATGTATAAACAGAAAATAAGTAAAACTATGGGTATTGGACTAGTGCCTCTGAGGGATCTGAGCAGAAGTAATATAGATTTTTTAAAGTCATTTTTTTCCAATTTCTTGCTCATTTTCTGTATTGGGTTACATGCTACAGTTCTGGAAAGGAAGCATCTTTAATAAATACTATCTTAAATAAACATTATCTTATAGAGAGAGAGATGTCACTATTGGCCAAAACCCCCAAGCAGGCCGTTCCAAATTGAATTCCCAGGAACACAGGTGCCCTGCTCAGCAGTGCGTGAGCCTAGCGCAGTGGCTGGTTAACACGCTGCCTGGTCAGCACCCACTGGGTGACCAGTGTCGGAAGAGTGCCCAATCTGCACCTCTGATGAGATGCCAGCACTGCCCACCACATCTGGACAGCATTTAAACTCCGCCAGGGTAGACTGAGACTGAAGAAAGTCCATTTTCACCCCTGTGTTTCATATTCCTTTTTCAGTCCCATTCACTTCCTTTGGCTATTTGGACCACTGGACAGAAGGAAACTGCCATTCCTGCCTTCGATGGTCTCACAAGACCCCATTCTGCTTCAAACCTTGCCTGAGCTCTGCTGTAACCAAAGACAAATGATTTCAGCTTGAGAGGCCCATCTTAACCCACTTCCATTTTGCCCAGAGAAGACTAATTTGGGGCTGCTGCCTTTACCCCAAGACAACTTGCAGATTACACTGCTAACCTTACCCCCAAATTTGCCACAAAATATCTCACTTTTACTATTATTTCCACATCACTCTGGTATATTGATAATCATTGGAAATGAAAGACACAATTTTTTTATATTCTGTTTTTAGTGGTGGTTCTTTGTATTTACAAAATACAGTGATTCTCTATTGCTGAAAATTAAAATGACACCAGCAGCTAATTGTGCTTCACCCCACCCCCACCCCAACAAGAAAGAAACATCTACTGGGGGAGAATCTGGTCATTCAAACACTTCCAAGACACTCAAAGTGAAAATCATTTCTAGCAACAGTCTCCCCTCTGTTGTCTTTAGTTAAAAACAGTCACAGTGGCAAATGAGCTAAAAAGAACTGCACGGAATCACCTCATTGTGGAGACAGACGGAAGTGAAAGGTGAGCACCACTTTGCCTTTATTGTTAGAAGCACGCAAGAGAAAGCTCAATCTCTGGGGTCCTAGGTTTGACTGAAACCAATTTTATGCTGGAAATCAGATACTACAGTTAAAGCCGCTAGATCTTTTGCATTTCTACCACATCCCAATTTCTAACCTTAGTCCCAATTAAGTCAGAATTCCAGGCATAGCTGGCATTTTGGGGTTTGTCTGGATAAGTTCAATGGTCAGATAGTATTCGCGTGTGTGTGTGTGTGTGTGTGTGTGTGTGTGTGTGTGTGTGTGGTGCTGGTGGGTGAGGAAAGAGCAGACACCTTTATTACCCAGTCAGTAACTGAATGTATGGGGAGAGCTTGCATACTATATGGAGGAAGGATGAACTGGGTGGGAACTGAGGGGCTGATACAGAGAAGAGCAAACACTCTTTTTGTGTTTATTTCTTTGTTTGTTTTGGTGCTAGGGATTGAGCCCAGGACCTTTGCACTAAGCCCCAACCCCTTTTTATTCTTTTCTTTCCTTTTTTTTTGGTACTGAGGATCGGATCGTACTCGGGATCTTGCACTTGCCAGGCAGGCGGCAGAACCACTGAGCTAAATCCCCGGCCCTATTCTTTTCTTTTGAAACAGTGTCTCACTATGTTGCACAGCCTGGGCTCAGAACTTGAAATCCTCTTGCTTCAGCCTCCCAGAGTGCTGAGATTACAGGCATGTGTCACTATAACCTTCTTAAACATTCTCTTAAAGGACCAGATTGAAAATAGGTTGGGTTTTGTGGGCAACAGGTAAAACAAAGAAAGCTACTATATGGGTATTTATAAAATAATTTAAAATGTAAAAACTGGGGGTTTTTGGTTCACAGAAACTTTACAAAAATAGGCTCGTCTTGGACCTAGGGCCTCAGTTAGTGGTCACCTGGCTAGAAGAAGAAATCAAGGCCTGAGTTAAGAGTGAGGAATGGAATGAATATGAGAAAATGAAAAAATGGAAACAAAGTCTTTGTAAATAGGGAGGGATGGAGGGGTTGAAGGGAGGGCAGGGGAAAGGGGAAAAATAAGAACCCAGAGAGACTATGTAAAGGTGCAAGTTCCCAATGATGGATGTCATTATACTGTAGACCTAAAATGTACCAATCAAATAATATTAAAAAAGAAAAGTGAGGAAACCTCAGCCCCACTTTCTTCCCAGGTGACTGCAGTGTCAATCAGTTCTTCATCTATCAAATGGGGAAGATAATTGGTACCCTTCATCATCCAACACAACTATTTGTGAAGATCCAGTGAGGAATCAAAGTGAAAGAACTATGATTGATTTCAAATTTGTGTGAATATGTGGTGCCTCAGTGGATGAACTCAATTCTTTCCATGATTCTGGTCCCAAACTGAACTGGATGAGAACCAAATCAAATTTCCCCATATGGTCAACATTGAACCTAACCATTGAATTTGATCAGGTTCTCATCCAACTCATTTTGGGACCAAAATCATGGAAAGGATCAAGTTGGTGAACTGAGGTGTACTGTACTGTCACTTTCAGCCAGAGCCCATCCTGAGTCATCTTAACTGAGCATGGTGACAAAAGGATTACAGTATATGCGGAATAATCTCACTTAAAGAACGGGGAAAGTGTGTGATTTATAAAAGTGACACGGGGGATGACATTGCAATTCTACTTAGAGTGATTAAAGATGGAAAAAAAATATGTGGAAATTGGCATTAAGCCCCTGAGAAATTCTTGTCCACAAACGCCACACAGCTCCTGTATTTTTCTATGTACTTTCTTGAAGTTGGCCCCATTTTCAACAGCGAATCCAAAAGATGATTGCACAGAGCTCCCTGAAACGCAATATAGTATGTGTTGGAAATTCCAACCTATAGTAAGCCTAACATGTGATGCTTGTGCATAGTAGGCACTAAAAACATACGTGTTCAATTTAATTTTACTCCCTCTACTTTGAAATAAACAGATCAGGTAAGATGACTTATTTCCTCAGAGATTATTAAAAAGTGGAAAACAACAATATTGTTTTTCATTTTGATAAAACTGAAAAAAACTCCTCCAGAGCTCAGTATGTGTTAATGGCAATAATCAGAAGCAGACAACACATTTTTTCACACAAAATGTTTTCTTGAACCTTTTGCTCATTGGAAGTGATACGATATTAACATATGACTAAACACGTGGTAATTACCTGCCAATAGATTGGTGCTGTCTTCAAAGGGACAGGATACACAGCGTGTGCCAGCTCTGGTTGCTTTATGGCCACTGGTTCCAGATGGAATAAGCATTAAAACATATTCTACAGAAAAACAACACTTTAAACGAACAAAAAGTGGCATTTGGCTTTGACAACTGCCTGTGGAATATAGCTGTAATTGGATTTTTTATTAGCATGTCTTAATTATTTTTTATTTCTTAGGTTCTATCTTTCATTTATTTCCTCCTCAGTACTTGGAGATGCCCAGATTTCATAAATTGCAGCAGGAGGCAACTGATGTTTTCTTCCCTTCTAAATGGGATGAATCCCTCTGATTTTCCAGTCTCAGTATGCACAAGCTGAGACTTTCCTTCTGGATGCTTGGAATCACTCTTTCAAAGTGTCTGACTTCATACCATCTCAGAAGTATGCAGGCGTGCAAAATCATTTGACTTGCTCATTGTCCTCATTCCTCCATCAGCTGATTTCTACATTGTCCAACCATATTGTTCATCATAGCATCATAGCCACCTACAGCATGCACCTGTATCATGCACACAGTGTTCACTCCCTGCTCTCTGAAAATAAATGATCAAGACAAATCCAAAGACTTGACACCTCCTCCATTTCCAAACATAAAAGGATCAGATTGGAGCCCTCCACAACTTGGCCCTAAGAGGAGCAGAAGGGAAATGGAAAGTGTTGTCCACAATGAAAAGGATATTTCCTTTAGAACACTCTGACTCACACAGAGGGGATCAGCAGAGACTGTTGGAAGCACCCCAGTTTTATTTTCAAATTAAAATTTAAATCGAAAGGATTTGGACTGTGGACTTTACCCTCAGCCATGGGGGAGGTGGTATTTCATGGGAAAAGCTTAGGGGGGTTGACAGAAAAAGATGGAAGGAAGGAGAGAAGGAAAGGAGAGAAAGGGAATTGTTCAAAAGCATTCTTTCATAAAAGCTTTCTAGAGCTGTCATATGAGAACAGCTACATCCAAAAATTCAAACCCAATCAGATCAAATCCTCATTTTAGTCTAGCTCACTGCACAGAAAACAAAGAGACACTACTTATTCAATTGTTTAGCCTGTAAAAATTCCAGCCATTATTTCAATTGGTCCATGTGAAGTATGTAAATATGCATCAGCTCTGTATACTTAGAGCATGGGTGATGGAAGAACTGCCCAGGCAAATGGTTCCTGGCCATTGTTGACCCCGTGGTATGGAGCACAGGCCTCATACGACCCTCTTCTCTCGTTCCTCACCATCTCTGACAGGCTGAACAGATCCTGCCCCACTGCCAGAGAGGAAGAAACAAGAGCAAAAGTTTTATTTCTCAAAGGGAACCCTGCATCTTGGATTTTCCAAAAACCAAAGTGCTCACTTTCAATGACATTGCCTCCAGAGAAAGCACTGTTCAGAATTAATGGGAAAGAAGAAAGGAACAGGACACGATGAATTTTTTTTCCTCTTCAGGATGAAATCTGATGATATAAAGACTCACCACAATACAATACCTCTATCACTGTGTTTTCTTTCTAGGTACTGTGTGTCCCTTTCTGTCACCCATGTGTGAATGTAGGATACGGAAAGTCATGTTTCCTTGAGAGAAAGCACTCTATAGAAATGCTAAATGCTGTACATCTCCTTCAATCTGTTTCATGCAGAAAAATGCATCATTTGCTGAGACTAAAAGCACTGTGAGGTCCATCTTGTCATTGTTTCCCAACAGGAAAAACAGTTTGTTACCGGAAACACCAGACTCAGAGGGAAACTTGATAGAACTGAACTTACAATGTGATTTTTCCCCATTCCTCTCATGTTCCTAAATCTATAGAATAACTAAACAATGCTTGGTGAAAACAGAATGATTTAATAGAAACTCCCTGTAAAGATTATGAAATATCTTAGCAGGGAACAAATAGGCTTATTTTCTTAACACTAGGTCAGAATTCTGTTTATGTGGTTAGACATCATTTGGCTTGGACACATATGTTCTGAATTCAAAGGATTGTGAAAAGCCAGAGGGTTGGTAAGTCAAGTGACTGTAACTCAGCGCTTGGGCCAGCAGCACAATCTTCCAACAACAGGAAGATTCGGAAATGACCTTTCTCCTGCCCTTGACATGGCCCTTGTCAGCTGCAGCTGGAAACCAAACTGGACCCCAAACAGCTGAGCCATCAATTGCAGCTGTCAGCCTTGCCCTGGGTCTCATAAATCCAGATCAACTCTTTCTGTTTGTTCGCTGGTTTGTCTTGTTTTTCAGAAGTCAGGAAGTAGCAAAGAGGCTAGAAAAACAGTTTTGGCTTTTGAGGTTTTGATTGCTATCCATAAATAAGTCCCCCTACCTCTTCTAGAATTGGCAAGACAGTCGTTTGTTCATTCAACAAACCTTTCTTGAGGAAGGGGTACCACGTGAGATGAACAAAACACAGATGTGAGAGAAAAGAGGCACTGAAATCTGAGGATTTGTGGTGTCCCCTGACAGAGACGAGGAAAGCTTTTTGTCTTGAGTACTATAGCTATTTCAGGGAAGAGAAATTCTCATCAAATTATACGTGTTAGAACACAGCATTCATTAATAATATTTTCCCTTTGATTTCATTCACCCTCTCCATACAAAACATAAATTTGCATGAAAATTTGATTTTTTTTTAAATTAAGTAAAACTGAAGTAGGTGAAAACTGACTTCAGAAATGTAAGGTGATGGTTTAGGCAGCTACGTACTAGTCTGTGATTGAAAAGTAAAACATATCCTAAAATTATCCAGTGATGGTCTGATTAGAAGTTTTTGGCAATTGTGTGCAAACAAAGTCACGATTCTCAATTATACTCCACTTAAACTGACATTCTAATATCGTATTTTGTTTAATGATCATATATCTTCATTCTTTAATGTTTAAAACCAGTTTAATAATTTATGGTTGTTTCTGTGTCCTCTACCACCTACTTTTATTGTTTTGAAAAGGGCAAAATATGATCCTAAAAATATAAATGGTTTTCTTTGTAAATATTTTAAACTCTCCATGTCATGAGTTGTGACAGGCTCTTCATCTTTCCAAGTCATCTTTGGGCTGTACTGTGCACTGTAAAATAATTCTGCTAATAATGCCAAAAGACAATTGGATATAACATGCTTTTTTAGTTTATAAATCAAGTTGGACTTAGATTTGTAAATATTTGAGGCAAATAACATTAATCACAAACTAAGAATAGTAGAGGATTTTTAGAAACTAGAAGCAATTAAAAATTACATATACATAAAAAAGTTATTTGGGGAGAAATTCCTACCAAGGTTTTTTGACACTTAACAATGATTTTTTTTAAAGGGCAACACAGTGTTTTAAAATTTTAATTTAGTTAAAGAAAACTCAATGCCAAAAGCTGCTCTATTACATGGAAACCTCATGAGGCAAGCTTCAGTCCTGAGCAAACAAAAGCAGCTGCATTTATAAACCCTTGAAAAAAGGGTTTATAATGCAAACGCTGCCGTGACCTTAACTCCAGAGGTGCAAACATGCTGCTGTGATAGGAAAATTATGCATTAAAATGGATGGATGGGGGCTCCTAGAATGTTTTAAGATTTCTATTTGATCATATTTTGTAGCTTTTCCAGTTTCAAATAATAAATAAATGTATGCAGTTAAGCAATAAGGAAGCTTCTATTTCTTCAAAAATAGTTAAAATGGATAAATTGTATGGTATGTAAATTACATCACAATAAAGTGGTTTAAGAACAAAACAAAATGATGTGTTTCTACTGCGGGCAGAAAGGAGTTTGAGATGGTGTAAGGAGCATCCTGTCATTGATGAGTAAATAAGGAGAAAATAATTCTGACATTTCCAAAATATTAAATGAAATCAGCTGCATTCTAAAAGCAAAGAAACATACACTTTAAGCATGGTATTACAATTTGCTTTTGCTATAACTAAAAAAAGATTTCATCTTGGAATAATTTTTAAAAGCCCTTAAAGGGAACGTAGGAATAGTGTATCTGGTCATGAAAAAAGGAAGAAAGTGAAGGAGGGAGGGAAAGAAGGGGTATTTCAAAAGAGAAAGCACAAAAATAGTGATAAAAAAGGAAATAAAATTCAATGAAATAAAAAAACAGAAGTGAGGATTTAAGAAAGTTAAAGAAAGCAGATGGGGAGATATTTCCAATCATATCCCCAACATTTTAATATTCTAAAAGGAAAAGAAAATTAAGAGATTAGGAAATTCTCTAAAAGATTAATACAATATCAACAAGAAAGATTTGATTCTATTCAAATTTGGAAAACAGAAGACATAGGAAATGAATATTTCTTTATATTTGTGAAAATTAAAGTCCAGGTTTCAGAAGATTAACGCTGGTCTCTGTTACAGAGAAAACCTGCCCCAGACTTTGATGAGTGTCTGTGGATCCCAGGAATGTCAGCAGGCTCGGCCGCTGTCACATTGCGTGGGGACTAGGAGGGACCCGTCAGCTGTGCCTTTCCTTACACTCACATCCACCCAGGACCTCCTCTCGGCTCTTTCCTTACTGCTCAGAAGACAGATAAACATCTCAACGAAATAGTAACAAAGAAAGGTTGACTCCCTGTGTGCTTTCATTTATGCAAGAAAAATCAAACATGTCTTTAGTTTTTGCATTTGTTCTTCACAGATGACGCAGAATTCTAAGACTCATAAGGACAGGAAGACTTACTAGGAAACTGAAAGGAAGTTTTTTGGAAACAGGATGGTTGTGATTTGTTCTTTAAGGGACAAAGGTGACTTTTCATTTATATATGAGAAGCAATTAGTAGAAACTTCCCAGTGCCAAGCATGAGGAGACCTTGGTGCTCCTTAAAATAACCTTAAAGGGTCACAAGGTGGCCCTAGGAGGTCTGAATGGTGAGTTACAGCTGCTTTGAAATATTTTTCTGGAGTCCATCCTGTGGAGGAGATTTTGCACTCGGTTTAACTGGGGCAGTATCCAGGACTGGGGCCTGTGTCCTTCCGTGCATCTGGGGAGCAGTGCTGCATAAATAACCTGGGCCCACCGCTCTGGCCAAAACAGTTCCGGACTGAGCTCCTAGAGCTGAGGCAGGGGAGGGTGCAGTCGGAGCTCTGCTAAGGCCCTCATCAAACGGGAAGCCTAGGGGTTGGGGGTGTCACTCAGCGATAGTGCGCTCCTTACCATGTGCAAGGCCCTGGGCTCCATCTCCAGCTCAGAATCAATCAATCCATCAATAAACCAACCCTGAGCCCTGACCCCCAGCATCTGAACCCTCACCTCTTTGACACCCTTGCACACTGCTGTTTTCTATTAGAACTTCTCTTTCCATCCAAAGAGCAGGTGATACAGTGAGTTTGGGCTTTCTACCACTTCTCTTTTACCTTGCTTGAAACAGAGCTACGTCTGAAGGTTTATGTCACATCCTTAATGATGTCTATAGGGGTGATGAAAATATATGATGAATGTTTAAATTGTTTAAAAAACATTGTAATAGTAAGACACATTGCTATTCATCTCCCTCACTTTGAACACACTTAGCACATCCTTCTTGGCACTTTCTGAAGCAGGTCTGAAGTGTCTGAAAGGCAAAGAAGGGGTGTGAACAGGGAAGCGGGGTGGGGACAGTATGCAATGGGAATGGGATACAAGTGAAAGCGGCAGAGCTGCCTCTGTCTATCAGGAGCATCTCTGACTGGTCACCCAGGCATTTGAAAAAGAAGATTCAGGGGTTTGCATGCAATGTGGGAACAACTCCGGCTCCGAGTACAATTTTCCCAGGAGTAGATGGACGCTCAGCTCTGAAACAGAGCCTCTTATTTTGAACATCCCATTTCTTTCTCATGTTGTCTTTTGAAGGATGTAAACACCATTTGGTCTCTTTTTTCCTCCTTTTCTTTTCTTGGGTAAAAGCCTAAAATGAAAAATAAAAAGATTCTGCAGGTGCTATATATCTAAGAGAAAAGCCAACTCTGAAGGGAAAGACATGTCTTTGCTTTTATTGCTTCCTCTCAGGGCTGAAATCAAGGAAGATCTTAAAGGATCCTATTTTGCAGCTCTTTCTGCTCAAATCTGGACCCTTTGACTGATGTGCTGGAGAAAAGGCTGGACAGGCTGCCTCTCCTTTATGAATGGGAAGTGTGTCTGCTGTTTTAACAATGAAAACTGGTCCGAGTCAGGGAACTTTTTCCTTCCAGTCTGAAACGAGATCCTCCCTTTGAACAAACTCAACTCAACAACTTGTCCAAAGGGGCAAACTATTTTTAAAACTGTTTAACACACCAGGGCTCTAGCACAGGAAGTAGATCTAGAAGGAGGGTGGAGGGAAGCAACAGGTGAGTGGAAAGTGATGTCCCAGTGCAGGGCCGGAGAGAGACCATGATGGAAACAGCCCGGGATAGTGCATTTGATAGAGCTGGGTCAGGGACCAAGAGAAGGGATTCCAGATCTCATACGGTAGGAACATTACAGGTCTGTCGCAGAATTTTGTCCAAAACATTGCTTTTAAAACAAAGATATAAATGAGTCCTTTAAAACAAAGCCACCTTTCTCAGAGGGGCTGTTAATGGGGGAGGGGTAGCTCCCTTCTAATCCATAAAGCAGCAACGCCCTTCTACAAATTACTTGGAATCCAGTGCAGACATGCAATAAAATCACTATCTGCTTACAATTACACATCAATCACAGGGCCCTTCAAATCACAAATTGAATGAGTTTGGAAGCTATAACTAAAACACAGTGTTAACATTCCAAATATTCACTGGATGATTCACATCATCTCAGAGCCAAATCCGGAATCTCCGCTGTATTGGCAGAGATGTAATTTTATGCAGCTTGGGTTGAGTGCAAGAAGTACAAAGATACAGAGACAGAACAGGGATTGACACAAGCAGAAACACCTTCCAAGCATGTAGATACAAATAAGAGACACAGTAGAACAAATTGTAGCCATTCACTCCAGCTACAGTTCTACAATTCCACTGCTTACATGTTGCCTCTATGACGCATTTGTAAACTTGCAATATTGAAACTCTGAAGCTTCAAGGAGGTTCCAGGAAGAAATTCGAGTGGTTTCATACCTGGATGAATCAGGGCAGACATAAAAGTGACATGAAATTTTAAATGCAATTATTTTAGATTAGAATATTTGGATGGAAAGATCTGGAGGGTATTGTTTTTGATAAGATGGTCCCACTTGACAAGAGCTGTCACCACTTAGGGGCTCTCTGTTGTCAACTAAAGATGAAAGGCCATCAGAAAGAATTAACTTCAGCTTTTAAACAGTTTGAAAATGTCAGAGAGGTCAGGGAAGCTCTATTTCTTTCTGTGGCATATTTACCTGATGAGCTTTGGGGTAACAATGTGCTTTTACTTTTTCACTCAGCTTTGTCTAACATCATGGTAAGTGAGCCCAGGTTAATGACAGCTGAGCAGGGAACATTACGATTGGCTGAGATCTATGTCAATCATTGCTGTTTCAGGTCTAAGCAGAACAAACTGTATCTTCTAATAGCAGTAATTGGCAAGTATGAAAGAAAAAAATCCTGCTAGGTCTCCTTTTGCATTTTCCATAGCCATTTATTTGGTTTCCAGTTACATGGAAGCCAATTTAAAAGCTTTTATAACTCGCACCTCACTAGTGGACCTATTATTCCTATGCTGTCCTGGGGGAGTTCAACAGTCACTGCAAAATTCAGTGTATCCACATACACATCGCACACATATATACACAGAGAAAATTCACATTAAACGCTTAATGCAAATATAGGTTTGTTTAAAAAAAAAGAAAGAAAAAATCTTGCCTGCTGTTTATGATCACCTTAAATAAATTCTTTTGAAAGACATATTTGAATTAATATGATGAGGAAGTGTAGTTTCATTTTAAACAACATGAGGCTTGAAGGTGATTTCACATTTCTAACGTACATTCCTCCTTCTAAAGAGGAAAGCGATAAGTTAAAGCAAGTTCAAGTGCTATTGTAGCAGGCTAATTCCCTTTTTCCACATGCGATTCAGAGAGAAAGGTCAAGTTCGCTGTCACTTCTCTCTAACTGATGCTTGGAGTCTGTGTGCACTGAGCATGATATATTTAAAAGAAGCCAAGCACTCGGCCATTTTCTGCATCAACTGTATTAATCATAAACCCTCCATCTTGAGCTGAGCTGAGAGATTAGGTGCCGATGAGTTTGTAAACAGCAAATGCACAGAGAAGTCTTTCTGCTCAATGCCAGACTCTTGTTTCTCCACCATTTTGAAATGTAAGTAGCCCTTGCAACTGGCAGGCGGGGGCTCTGGCATCAGCTGTAATTTTTAGGATGGGCTTCTCATAATGTGAGACTCGGCTGCAGCCAGACCATGCGTGTGCTGAGCCCTGCTCCAGCCCTGACAACGAGGTGAGGAAAATAGCAAAGGGCAAATAAAAGGCACCACATATGTAAGACAAATGTGAGATGTGAATTCTTGGAGAAGCTGCTGAAATACACACTACGAACAGCACAGGTATATTCAGACATATGATATAATTATTTGTATTCTAAACAAATGGTCTCCCATTATTAAGACTTACAGGATACAACATATAAAACAGGTAAAAAAAAGTCAAGAAAATTTACTATCTACTTATTCAATGCCTTTTATCAGTGAGATAAATTTCTATAGTTGACTGAACAGAGAATTATAGATGAGATGCACGTGCCTAAAAAAATGGTTTCTTTATTTAAATTTCTAGAAAAATAGATCCAGTCATTTGAGTTATTGCTGTTCAAATGCATTGTCTTTGTGAGGACTGTTTTTTCAAGGGAAAATCACAAAGAAAGCTCACTGATGGGAACTCATGATGTAAAAGAAAATCCCATAGAGAGGATGCCAGGATATGAACCTGCTTTAAAAAAATGCATTCAAATGATTAGAATTGATGTATTTTCTGAATAGAACAAGAACACCTCCCAGCCACCCAGATGCCATCCCTTCCATTCATACAGTCTCACTTGAGGGTCTTTAATAATGTCCCTGGCATCTCTCTTGACTCCCAATGCCGAGTTTCCTGTGACGTTCTCCTAGCTCTGTACACTGACCCACAAGGCAACAGAGCCAGTCTTTGCTAAGTCCTTCACCAATGTTCAGATTCTGTCAGATCACTCAGAATGGAAAAATCTCTGCAACCCACAGGGCCTGCTTTTGTCTGCAAATGCATGTGTTACAAATGGGCACTAGCATCATGGTCAGAGTCTACAGGTCAGCCAATGGCGATCATCATTCCAGTATTCCACCCTCTGGGCAGCTCCTCATAACTGAGCTAGCTCACAGTCTCAGGCTGTTGGAGGCAAGACAGCCATCACTCCTCCTGGTACTCTTACATTTTTGCTGATTTCTAGCCCTTCCTGGGTTAGAAAACACCATCTGGTCAGAAACACAAGGATAGAAAAGACACGGAGGATCTTCTACTATGAGCCAAGCACTCGGTCAGCTTCTTTATTTTTATGTAGCTTTTTATCATAAGCCTATGAAGAATGTTACCTTTCTCATTTGACGGATGAGAATATGGCGGCTCAGAAAAATGTCAGTAACTTACACAGAGTTCTGTACCTCATAATGATAGAATCCATATTCAAAATTAGGTCTCTTCCTGACAATTTACAGGAGGATTAAAGAACCAAGACACAGGTGGATTTCAAACCAAGGATGGTTCCAACTTCAACTTCTCTATTTTATAACAGAAACAGATGCCTATTGGGAATTGTTTTGAATTTTTTTTAAAGGCAACACGAACTCTGCTAAAGTTTTGAAGGTAAAGCTGTGAGCCCAAACTCAGGTTTGCCCTAAAGACACCAGGGGGACACAATATGTCTCTGGCACCAATTTATTCACTTCTGGTTGCCAACTCACCTTCTGTTGTTCTCCCTTCATAGCTTAGAAGATCACATTTTCTGAACCAGAACACTGGCCTAGTATGTAACAAGGGGCATGAGGTGTAATAGGCTGTGACTTGTCACAGATAACTACCATGGATAATTTAGAGAATGTTTATAGGAGAAAATAGATTATTTTAAATTGGAAATGCCCTAGTCCATGAAAACACTGACCAGTTCTCACATCAATGATATTTAAGATGGAGAGAGAAGGGAAATTAAATATAAAACTGCCTTGTGAGAAGATTCAAGACAAGGACCCTTTTGAAACTCTACACAGAGCTATAAAAAATTAATAAAAATGACTACCATAGGGAAAATAAAAGCATACATCTGCAAAATTATCAGCATTTCCAGCAATAGCTTTATCTTTTCAGAGCTCAGAGAGTTGTATTATTGCAGCGCCTCCCTGTGAATGGCTACAAAGTTTACTGTCTTCAACTTCCCCAATCAAATTGATCTCCACTTCTTCCTGACACCCAGCCTCAGCTGTAGACCATAGTGCATTTCCACCTCCAGCCTCTATTGTGCCTCCCACCAGGAATGATCTGGTCTGCTTCCTGCCTAGCAACTACTACCCCATTCACAAACTGTCACTGGTCGCCACAAAGTTTCTCTGAAGACTCCCAGTAGTTTCTATCCCATAGCTCACATTTTTATCACGGGATGCTCTGTAAACCTATTAGCTGTTTGATTAAATTTAGGATCATATCTTACACTTCTGTACCTCTCAAATCCCTAGCACCCTTGCAGGCTTTAGTAAAGAGTCATTATCCATTGATTAAGTTAACCCACACGCTACCTTTAAAGACCTAGAGCTACAACTCCATTCAATTAGTAGGCACCACAATATTGGAAGAAACAACAAAAACATCTTCTGTTTTGATTGCCCCCAAAGAACAAAAAGTACAAGTACAGTAGCACACATCTGTTTCTGGGATTGCGACCTATAAATGGAGTCACTGATTGAGTGTCAAAGAAATATAAATGTCACTGTTAGTGCAATAAATGAAGACAAAAACCAAACGACTTTGAGGATATTTCCACTGGGTGGCTGTCACTCAGCAATGCCAATCATTTTACAAAATTTTTGTTTTAAAGTAATCACGAAGCCTTCATGGCTGGGGGTGGAGGGAGTATGGGAGACAACGTTTCCACCATTAACAGTCTCTGGTTTGAATGAATAGCAACCCACCTTCCTTCCTTACTCAGATGGTGAGTACGAGCTTGCCCGGCTTCCTGAAGGATCACCTTTACGTTCCCAGGTTAACAGACCCTTTTCCCCTTAGCAAGGGCAATACATTATGACCAAAGTTCATGTGGCTACATCTTTATTTATTAACTGCTCTTCATTTAACCTTGATAATATCTTCAGAGATTATAAAACATCATACTTCAAGATATTCTAAAATTGGCTGAAAATTAATAGTCAATCTTTCGAAGAGCTCAACATTCAGAAGTAGTGGAGGAATGGTAGGTAGCTGAGCAGAGAGGAGATGAACCCGATCTTGAATAAGGCACACCTTGGTGGCAGTCCTTTAAGGCCAAGACTTGAAATGACTTTAAGCTGTCACACCTCTCTGCACCTTAGTTTCTTTATAGACAAAAATAGAGATCATAGAATCCATCCTACATGGTGGCTAAGATCACGAAATAGAAAACTGAAGTTAGTTGTCTAGCCCAAGAACCATTATTAAGAGAGGAAGGGATATTGGGGTGGAAGCTGGAAGGAAATCCTGCTTTCTTATAGTATCTAGGTCCCCTCTGCTCTGTCCTGAGTCATTATCCTTTATTTTTCCCTCCAGAGTACCTACTTCTTATTGTCTTCCTTCTGCAGGGTTACCTACTATTCTTTCCCATTTAGACTTGCCAAACTGCCAAATTTCTAGGTCTCGACAAAGCACTGCCGGATAAAACAAATATTTCATTAACAATCTGTCCCCAGGTGCTACACATGCTCCACCTGAAATGAAAGTAGAAATTCATATGGTCTTCCCCTCCAGCACTCTCATTCTCTGGCAAAATAGAGGTTTAATTAAGGTCAAATCTCCCAAGCCATAGCAGAGGATGAATTTAGGTCAGTTGAAACAGGTATTCGAGTTAATTTGATCTAAATGGTTGTGTTTATTTGGGGAGGGAAAAGAAAGACCTTTTAAAATGGAGGCTCCTGGCTAGTACAGAAAGGGGAAGAATAGGTAACTGCCAAAGTTTAAACCATATAGAACTAGACACATAGGAAGAAAACAATTCATGAGAATTTAGGGGAAACATCTGCATAATTCCCATTTTAAATATTATGATAACAAATTCTGAATATATTCTTACTAATGCCAAGAAAAAGATTGATCATCTCGGGGAATCTCAGATCTTCAATTAAAAATGATGTGAAATCTTCCACCAAGTAACTCTGGGATCTCAAAGGAAAAACAGACATACAACTCAGAGAATCAGACATGGTCCAGGGGAGGAGAATTTAAAATGTCATCGGAGCCAAGCATCACTTCAGTAAATTCTAATGGACAATAATTCTGCCTCAGTAGGAAACCAGAAAGATGAACATACCCCCTCTCCAGGACTTACATTCTTGCTTAATATTTTTCCTTTTTTCTGTTTCTGCCTCAAGCTTTCCTTTATAACTTCTGCTCAACTGTCTAATCACTCCCTTCAATGGAACTCTGAGAGTCTGAGGTGTAACTGTTCTATGTCTTACACATGCTTCCTCTGCTCCTGGGATCTATGACTCTAAACTGAGATGCAAAGCAAAAACAGGACCCCAAGTTAGCAATAGATCCAGATTTTGTGAAGTCGGAAGTTCATAGAATTCTGAGAGTTGTCTGTTGGAAAGGAATATGGGGTTGGGTTCCAACATTTCTATTTGCAGAAAATAAGGAAATAAACTGTAACAAAAAGATGGAGACTTGCACACTCAGGATCCTTTCTTTTGAGATTCTGCCAGCTTCCTGGCCTGCCCTGGCACCTGGAGGCCTTCCCAACTCCCGGAAGCTCTGAGCTCTCTATGCTGAAGCCCACAGTGCAGGCACATCACAGTGAACTGGCTCTGCACTGACTTTCTTGAAATAAATGGGAGAAACACGAATATCTACCTGATCCACCCCATCCTCAAAACCTGGCAAACATATTGTACCCTTAAAGATCGTGTCTGTTGTCCCTGCCTGCTTCAGTACCTGGTGATGATCTGTGTTGTGTTCTCTTTGTCCAAAATGCAAGACAGTGGATTACAAAGCAAGCTGCCTAATTGTTAAATGCAGAAGGGCACATTACATTTTGAAAGTGCAACATATTTTTCCATCTAATTCAAAACTGTGAATGTTAAACTTAAAGACTGTTTTTAGCTTCTGTTAGTGACAGACAGAGCTCCCCAAGGGGTGGCTGCCTTCAAAGACAGGTAAATGAGGGCCCATATAAAACAGCCAAGTATTGATGTTGTAGTAAAATTCCAGAAAAATACATTGGCAGACAAGTAAATTTGTCACTAATAATTTAATGTAATTTCCCTAAAATGGAGGTAATAGGTACTCAGGGAATACACCTCCAGGGCTTACATCAAATGTGCATGTGGAAAATCATGAAATAATATTTTTTTAAACGTAGATGCTTTGTCTGACATGTTGGTTTATGATGAAAATTATTCTTCCAAAATGAAAGTGGGGAGGGGGAAATATAATGTCCCCAATCCGTTGTATCCTTTAGCTTCCAAACCTTTCCTGGTGGTGGCAGCTGAGAAGCAATGACTGACTGGAAGCTAGGAACAATTTGTTTGCATTTTTATTTCCCCTTTAAAATGATGTACTGCAATTACCAAATATTAATGAACCAATCATGTTGCAAATAGTATTTTCCGTGTCACTCTGAGTTATAGAATCTAATATTGGGCTCATTTGAAACATTCTAAAGTTGCATATTTTTTCCCCTTTGCAAAGTGACAGCTCAAATTGTGTTTAGTTGCATTTGTCCAACCATGAGCAAATCAAGTATAAAAATTTCATTTTGTCTAAGTGTTAATGCAATTTTTTAAGCTCATATCCTGGGATGGCTCACTTTGCACTGTGCTGGATGATATTAGATGTCGCTTAAACACTATTATCAATTATATTACATGGTGCCAGAAAATTTTAAAATAGCACTTGTTTGAGACCCAAGTCATGAAGTTCCAAGAAAGGAAAAATACAAAGCAGGAAAAAAATTCCTCTTGCTGTTTCCACTGCTCCAGTGTTTGTGTTTATGTTACAAATAAGCTGGTTTTCAGCTATAAATCTGAATTTCATTGCCGTTATTGTGGGTTTAATATGAAAAAAGACCAGCAGTGTGCGAAGGCAATAAGGAGAGACGCAGCTGCCATAAGCTCAGATGCTGGACAGAACAACCTGAAACCTAGAGACAGGGGCAGGAAGGAAGAAAAGAAGGAAAGGCTAGAAAGACAGAGAGAGAGAGAGAGAGAGAGACCGGCCCTAAGGTAGAACCATCAAAATTATGAATTAATATCAAAGCCAAAATTATAGAATGTCCATCATTTTTCTATAGAATATTGACAGAGAGAAATGAATTCAGCAGATAATAAAGAATCTATCCCCCAGAAAAGAAAAAAAAAGGAAAAAAGAAACCAGCCAAATATGCCGACTTCATAAGCACATTTCATCAAACGTGTGAGCTTAATACAACTGCCAGGGAAAGCCTGATCCAATTTTGTAGGAGGTCCCCCTAAGAAGTCCCTGGCTGTTAATGCGCCTCAGCTCTCCCTGGTTTCTTACTCCAGGTAGCAAGGCCAAATGCTGCCTCATGCTCAGAGAGGCTTCTTTCTTCCTCACATCTAGTCTCTCACACACTTCCTATGCTGGACCAATGTGACCATAGTAATGAATGCTAATGGAGAAAGTCACCCAAAAGTGCCGACTATGACTCTATTTTCATGGGCTCAGGCCATGGAAAAACATCATCTTTCCTAATACCACCTTTCTAGTGACCACTCTTCATTCTCTGGGGGGAGGAGAGGTGATTTTTATTTTAGAGTTCTGAGAAAAATATCTAGTTCTGAAGTCATTTAAATACAACATAGCAACACAGATGAGAAGATATAAAAACCATGCGCCATACTTTAATTTACTTAACTCAGCCATAGCTAGAACCGCACCATTCAGGCTTGTAAATCAAGCAGGCCGAGTCTGCTGAATTGTCAGAATGCTGCTGTTTTATGAAGCTGGTTATGTTTTCTGATAGTTCAGAATACACACACACACACACACACACACATATATATAGCACTTCAACAATGGGAAGGTACATCTCTCACAGTAGGATTGCAGCTCACACCTGCCTCACTCAATGGGTTTATAGTTAATGAAGTTTAAATGTAACAGATAGCGCCTGAATCCTCCTTCAAGTTCAGGATTCTGGGTTAGGATTCTAGGAGAGAATTAAACCCTAATCCTCCAAGGCATTCATTGTGTATAAGAAGAATTAATTTCTTAGCTCCACATCACATCTGGAATGTACATAGTTTTTGTGTACCAATTTGAGGAGATGAAGAAAATGGCCTCTCAAGTCATTTCCTGTGTATTTGTGGTTCAGATAAGAGCATTCAGTTGAAAAACAATGCCAGTCAGATTACCCAAAGGTCAGTCTGTGGCCAATGGTATTTCCATCTCTGAGGAGCTTGTCCAAATGCAGTCTGATGTGGCAGGTCCCGGGTGGGGCCCAGGAGTCTGCATTTCTAACAAGTTCCAAGTGATGCTCATGCTAGTGGTCCTGAAACCATTAGCAAACCATCACAAAGCTCTCAACACTCCCTGATCACCATGAAATAATATCCTTAAAGAACATTAGTATAAGGATAAATGATCTCTTTTACACATAATGACAAATTTGTGGGTTTTCACTTTCTGTTAACCTCAGTTTCCTTGAATCCATTTTGCCCCGGCAGATTTTCACCCCTACTTGCAAATCTTCACAGAACATTTAGAATCTAATTTCACAACCTAAAATTGGGATGTATACTCTAAGTCTGTTTATATGAAAAGACATAAAAACCTATGTAAATTAAATTATTTTTGAACATTCATATGATCAGTGATGTTCATTAAAAGGAATTAAGTGATATGAAATGAGAACCCATCTAGAAGAATTAGCTGTTGTGATCACCACTGGATGGTTTACTGCTCTTTGCTGACAGTACTGTTTTTCTCTGGGATTTACTCCTCTTCTATCAAACAATCTTTCTACCATGAATATCTAACTCATCCTTTCTACTTTCCTAGAAGACTCACCAATCATCCATCCATCCCCAACTTCGCATACATGGTGCAATTTATACCTAGGCCTCTACCACCCATATGATACTATTTGGTTTTGTTTTCCAGTTGTTTCATCTAACTTGTATAATTTCCCCAACATTCTTCCCAATAAATATTTATTCTCCATCTATTTTGTGCTTGATATAGGACATAAAGAGACAAAGACAGAATTTTACCTCTAATGTATATATGAGTATCCTGATTGCCCATATCAAAAAATTCACCATACTTAAAGTTTGCACTGCTATAGAGAATCTTGACATGAAAAGAGAAATAATATAGTTGTAATTAGAAAGTAGAACCATAACAATGTTTTGAAGGAGACAGAAGATTTTTCCAAATAGGAAGAATACCTAAGCAGAGGAAGTTTCAATAAGGGGTAGAGGGCAAGATGTATACAAAGAAACACAGGGAAGCAATGGAAAAAAGAATCAATGTGCTCCAAACTGCCAATGATTGCTAAAACTTGGGACAGGCTGAAGGAAGAAGAGAAAAAACCAGAGAGGTAGAAGGAGCCATATCATGAAAGGTCTGATTTACTAAGCTAAAGAAGATACTAAAGAGGCCAGATGCAACCAGACTTGAATTTCAGAAAGATCAGTCTGGTAATGCAGTAGTTGAGAATATTATAAACTCCTTAGATCCTTTATTAGTTGGAAGGTTGGAGGTCCAGAAATAGAAACAACTCAAAAACTAATCAGTTTGTCAAGAGAGAAACCTGATTTTCAATTCTTACAACTTCAGCTCTTTTGGATGAAGAAACTGGAGTAAGTCTGCAGTGGACATTTTTCTGAACTGTTTATTCATATAAATGATCACACCTGGGAAAGACTTGATAGGCTTTTAGAAAGTAGTTACTAATGGGAAGTAGACTCAGATGCAGCACCAAGAGGTAGGTTATACAATAAGCTAGTGCAAAGTATTCCCAGCATTCTGGGTTTCTTGAGGTCAGTGTCCAGTCATTCTAGTTAGTAACTACCCCAGAAGTCTACCTCCAACCATTAAATCATTTTACCACTTATCTGGGAATAATAAAAGCACTGGACAATCTTTCTCATGATCAAACAAATCACTAGGATATGTTAGCATGTTCTAAAACATACTCTATTACCCCAATTTTCCCTGTGGTTTTAAAAAATTTCACTTTCCAACAGCTTTAAGAAACTTAAACTATTCCTGGAGTTCAAATGTATGGAACCATTTAGGGGAGAAAAAAACACTTATACATGACGCATTTCTACTCTTCAAGCTTGGAAAAATGGCTTCTTGAAAAGGAGCTCCAGTCCCAAAGAACTTAAACAGGATCCTAAATAAGGTTTCTTCACCAGAAAGCAGAGTCCAGAGGGAGATGAGGGCATGAAGCCAACTGAATCCTAAGAAGTTGGATTTTCTCCACCTTAATTATCTTATGCTTCTTATAGTATGATGCTCTAGACCTGCCTTGCCCATAGAAGATACTCAATAAATTCATACTCAATTTGGCTACATTTATAAAGTTAATTGCTGTGAATCATATTGGTAAACATCTGGATTTCCCACTGCTTTCAATTGTATTCATGTCCCATAAGTAACCTAAGGATGTAAAATTAGAAGCAGGAATCATTTTGAACCAACTTATTTTAAATGTACTCGTAGCCCTTGCTGGGATGTACAGAATCCCGGAACCGACTCTGAAGGCATTGTGCAGGCCCAGCCTTGTAGATGTATGAATGACTGAGTGCCGAGCCAGCCCTTGGAAAAAGAAGAGGTGTGTGGCTGTATAAATCCTGATACAGGAGGACAATGAATCTACAGTGCGCACACAGCCCCACACCTGCTGTCACACACTGTAATAAGCCCCTGCCGGTGTTCCTGTGACAAAGTTGATCCCAAAGGATAGAAAGCAGTGATGGGAACTATAAATCTGTCCCAATAGCCACCTATTCCTCCCACCTCCCGTGTGCTGTATGTGTGTGTGCACAAACAAGGCCACCAACACGTAAATACTGGGAGAGGTGTAATCCATCTCGACTGCACACTCTGTTTCCAGCCTGTTCTGTATGTGGCCTGGAATTTCATACAGTATTCAGAAGGATTGAGATTGCCCAGCCCTTTGTTTAGAGTAAGTAAGCCTGGCAATCTCGCTCCAGCAGATTCAGAGATTGTATTTTCCTTCCTTCTTGGAAAAAAAAAATCAGCTTCTTAAAATCACATTGCTAGTGTCTGTGATTCATATTACAAGCAGGGCCAACTCTGCACCCAAATCAAAATTTCATTTGTGATACTGTGGACTTAATACGAATAGAGGCCTGGTGTTTTCCAAGACACCAAAGAAAGAAGCACCTGCCACAGGGCTAATCACAGGAGGGAATGAGAAGAAGATGGAGGTAGGGGGAGGGTAATAAAAGACAAGAGCAAACCCAAACAACATAAATTTATATGAAGTAAAAAAAAATAAATAAAAAAGGAGCAAAATCCACTCACATCCATCACTTGTGCTTCAGAGATGGATGTAAAGAGATGAATTTAAGGCAGCTTACCCCGCCACTTTCTTTCTCCAGCTTGGAAATTCTACTAGTTAAAAATATGATTGGGATAACTAAAAAGGTACAGGTGACAAGCAGATTGCATATGAAATTGGAGGTGGTTTAAACCAATAATTTCTTTCATTTGCACAAGAAAGAGGTAATGGGGAGAATGGTGCAGGTTGAAGCAGGCTCTGATGCAAATGAAAATAAAAACCACAACAACTTTTCTATCTTTGTAGCATTTTGCTAATGAGTCACTAAAACCATCCCCAACCCATCCATCATTTCTATTGCCAAGATTCAACTGCGCTCTGCCTCTAATTGGTCTAGACAGGTGTCATGATATTTCAGCTCACTGAAAAAAAACATTCCAGAGGTTTTCTTCAGTGAGACTGAAAGGTAGACACTTTGGAAAATGTTAATCTAATTTCAACCTTCGTTACAGCAGTTTATGTTTAACAAGAGAATTAAGATAAACAAAAGTCTCCAAATTTAGCTCCACCTCTAAAAAAGCCCTTAATGGGGGTCAAAAGTGAATTTGGACATGAATTT
This sequence comes from Heterocephalus glaber, assembly GCF_000247695.1. The sequence continues at coordinate 15,840,242 of NW_004624746.1, forward strand.
GATTATTTGGAGGGGGAGAAACTGGTCTTAGAAGTAACAGGTTTTACCTTTGGATCTCACGGCGCCTGCATTGTTTTTCTGTATTTGCAGTGAGCAAAATGTAATGCATAATCTTCAAATGTCAGCTTTGCCTTGCCATAAAGTCATTAAAGACAATTTCACATTATGAAATGGTGTCAGGGGCTGTTCTGCATCTTTCAGGATACGGAGTGTTACCAAGCTCTGTGCTTTCGAAAGAAAATGGAGACCAGTAACCCAAGCGGAAGAGGCCAGATCTGAAGAGTAGACTGACCACCACCGTTATACCAGGCACAATAGCTCATTAATGGTGTTTTATAGCTGCATTAAACCAAGCTGTGACACAGGAAACAACAGTCAGGAAATAGAAAGTTCCACATGTATCTTGCTGATCACTCATAAACTCACAGACGAATAAGGAGAAATGGTCCAAGTTAAGGACAAAGCATCAAGCTCAACATTGAATTTCCTCATCATTATTAGGAGGAATGGCAATAATGTTGCTATTTTATTATATATTTTAAAATAACATTTACCCATTGACCTTGCCAATTTTTATAAATATATTCAAAATTGAATTCTCCTTCTCTTCAACTTTATTTTATAATCCTTTCACTGAGTAAAACAGTGGGTTGGCATGGCAGAAATTAGAAACTCTGGGAAAGAAATTAAAGTTAAAGCAACTATATTTTAAAATATTACTCTTTGGGGAGAACAAGTTGGCTATGCAATAAGGAAGAAATCCCCAGAGAAAGGGGTCAGGAGACTATGTCTGTTTTCCTTTGTTTTATCCCTGTGGTAAGAGCCTTGTTGCTGCTGCAGGAGGCCTCTGCACAGCTGAGGGAACTCTCACAGATTAAACAGAGAACACATTTCCACGTGGAGCAGTGGTTGGGAAGCACGAGGGCAAGTTGGGCTCTCACCACTCAGAGCAGCTGAAGATGCCAAAGAGAAAGATGGAGTTGGATCCTGGGGCAGGTATGAATTTCAGCCATCTTTCTGGGGATTTGAATGCAAAAGCTTTGAAACTGACACAACTCACAAATACCAAGTGCTATCTGCGAATATTCATTCTTCCTCTGAATGTCTTTTAAAAATTACGTCTTCTTTGACAACGTGAAGGGTAGCATTCAGAGCTTTGGATTTCAAGAAAAAGCATGTAAAGAAATTCCAGCTACAAAACAGCAGCTTTTGCAACTTAAAATAGTTGATCTCTGTGCATCTACCTTGTCTACTTCAGATAAGTGTCATCCAGCTAGAGAACATTTCTCTCTAGCTATGTATAAACTACAAATCCATGCATAGAATTGGGGTTACACGACAATAAGAAGTTTCTGTCTTATGAGTGGAAGAAGCATGCATTAATTTTTTGGTGTTTATATTTTGAATTTTTCTGTAATAAAATGGTTTGCATCTCTAATTAGATATATGGCTTATTTAAATAAAGCAAGTAAGTAATTTTCCTTAAGCTGTCAATCTAATGAAAAATAATAGGGTAAGAGAAAATAGAAAGAAAATGCCCCCAGGATGGATTTCTAAAGGGTCATAAAACGTTTTCAGTAAAGTGGCTGCAAGCATAATAGGGATAGATGGTCACTTCCTCATTTAACAAATGTATCCAGCAACTTCTGTGTGCTGCAAGGGCTAGTATGAAGCAGGGAATTAAAGAAAAGAGTAAGAAATGGTTCTAGCCCTGAAAGTGTTATATTCAGTTGGCAGAGGAGAGCATGTAAAAGATTACTCTTGTCTCATCAGCACTTAAAAACCAAGCCCATGCAGGTAAGTACTTGGCCATACAAAACTACACTCAAGAAGCTAGATTATGAGACCATAAAGACTTGACACAAAAGGATTAAAGACCATCAGGTAATGCACAGAGTTAATGTGAAAAGACTGGCAGCTTTGTTGTGCTTTAATTTCTACATTTCAAAAACCATCTTAAAAGACAAACTGTAAAATGTTTTCAACAAATATGGCAAGTAGTTGATCTCCTTCACATAGAAAGGATATGGAAATTGATGAGAAAAAGCCAAAGGCCCATGTACAAAGAGACAGGAACTAAGATTACTCAAAAAGCATGAAATGTGTTCAAACCCACAAGTAACTACAGAAATACTAATCAAATCAACAATTCAATCTTGCTTTGTCATCTGCCAGAGAAGTACTGTGACGCAGAAGAGAATGAAAAAGCCACCCTCAGGAAAGAGGTTGCCACTAGAGGAAAGGAAAGGGAAGAGGATCAGCCTTTCCTGGACATTCGTAATGTTTCCCTTCTTTTGCTAGGTGCCATTTGGGGTGGAGGCGCTATTTTGACTACATTATTCTCTATCACTTTTTTCTATAGCTGAAAAAATTAAAGGAAGGAAAGAAACACAGTATTGCTCAAGGTCAGTGGCTGTGCTCATGTCCTGGATGGGTAGAGCTTTTCTCAAAGTATCAGCAACATGTATCAAGGGTCTGAAAAATGGCTCATGCTCTGCAAGTCCCCAAGTCCATTTCTCTGGGCAAAGGGCTGGGAGGAGAACAAAAATTCAAGGGAAGCGATGTTTAACAAAATATTATTTCTAATAGTAAAATATTTTAAATACCCTAAATGTACAATGAAAGGAAAATAGTGAAATAATTTTGATGTTTATAAGAGAGATTATTATGAAATGATTAAAATAATATTCTTGACATTTTTATAGACAAATAATCCAAATATGATTGAGATCAAAGCAGGATGCAAAGATCTATCTCTATATATACAAGTGTACAGAGACATATATATACACAGACACTGTTATATACACACTATTTGCTGTTAATAGTTAAAAAGGAAATATATATAATTTGAAATTTGGAGGTTATTTTGCTTTACCTGGGAACCTCATATTTAAACACATATTATTTTATGCTTTTCTAATATTCTTTTTTTAAAAAGGACCAATTTCTATTCCTTTCCTTCAAATAAGTTTTTACTTGAAAGTGACTTATTCAAAGAATTGGCTGAAATTTAAGAAATAAGTCTAGGGTCTTTTTTTTTAAACTGGGGAAAGATGTAGTCATGGAGAAAGCAATTCAACCACTCATATTTAATTATAAAACTCATAACTACATTGACACTAATTGCCAGTATGTTTCTCAGCTATTTTACAGATATAGCTTTTGCACAGTACAGATTCTGTGTTCATGGCATCAGTAGGCTCTTTAACCCATTTTGTATACACGGGTCCTGCAAGTGAGAAGGACACACCATCTACACGAAGGGTCTAAAACACAGATGCAGTTGCTCTTTGAGTATCAGTGGGCGAGCTTCCTAGAGCAAGCAAGCTCTTGTCCCTTACTGATGACAGCATTTGTAAGCAAAGAAGTAAAAGCACACAGAAAAAGCAAAAAAGTAAAAGCAGATCAACCAAAACCTTAGCAGTGGTACAAGTTGTGCAGTTCATCCTTTCCAAAATTTTTGCCTACACAATAGATTGGCTAGTTTCTCATTAAGGATCAGTTTAACAATATAAGTAATAATTTCAGGCAATGGGCGGAGTGGAAGAAGTGGAGGGAGAAACTAAAATTTGCAAACTGCAGTGCTTTATTTCTATGTAATCTTGTTGAAGTTTCCCTGTAAAAAAGAAATTTAGGCAAATGTCTTTATGTGGTATAATTACAGAGAAAAGGTAGGAAACTACCTCTTACTGGTGGAAATATGTTTTATTCTAGCAAAGTGCTACATAATTCACTGGTATTCCTTCTTTCTTAAAGCCAAAAGAAGATGACACTGTATGGGTCAATTATTTAGCTGGTTAGCAACTACACCTTTCTGCCAGAGGTACACAGAGCTGCATGCTACTCAAGTTTTCAGCCCAGGGAATAACCCTTCACACACACACACACACACACACACACACACACACACACTCACACACATGCATTCATACACACATATACACACAACGCAGTGTTTTATAAAATTGTGTAAGAGAAGCTGATGTCTGAGGCTTATGGTAGAGTTTAAAATGGTAGACTGGAAATGAAATGACCTTTCCTTTTATTTTATCTCAGAATAATCTTCCTTTTATCTATTCTCCTTTCTAAAACTAAGCTCTCACTGTAAGATCTAGACCAGTGATGGCCAACCTTCTAGCGCTTTCAATGATACAAACAGTCCACTGTGGCACGTGTGCCATAGGTTTGGCACCACTGATCTAGACCGGCCACTGACCATCACTGACCATCCCAGCAATCCACTGACAATTCACCTCCCTCAGCTATTCCTCTTCTCCTTTGTCATCAACATTTTTCTCTCCCAAAACACCTTGAGACCATAATGCTAACTGAAATAAATCAGATATAGAAGGTTAAATTTGCATGGTTTTTCTTGTAATGTAAAGAACAAAATAAAAGACACGATAGGAAAGAGGGAGGTATACTTTATGAACAAGAGAAAGGGATCTAGGAAAGGGGAAGGGGAAGTCAAAATGACTAAGATGTATATGTATATGTACCATTTCCTCAAGACGAATGTAATTATTATGTATCACAAACATATACTAATATAAAAGAAACAAACAACAACACAAGAAAAACAGTGTCTATCACTTCCTTTGACTTTTCATACAATGAAAATTACTAGTTTATCTCATTTATATCCTTTGCTATGAGACTACTTGAAAGAGTTTTTTTTAATATCGGCACTTCCCTTTTGTGGATATGTACTCTGATTTCCTTGTAATTTGATTTCTTTCCTTAGTATGTATCGCAATTAATCTGTACTTAATGGGGTTATTCATTTCCTCTCAGCATCACCAGTAACCTCAGAAAAATGAAACTAAGTAGCTTATTTTCATACTTCAGTCTTTCTTAACCATATTATCACACTCTCCATGACTGAACTACTGGTATCTCTTCACATAACTTCACATCCACTCCTATAATTTTAACTCTCAGGTGTAACAAGGAAATTTCTGACCTGACCTCTTTGCTTAGCTTGATATTTTCAACTGGATATTCCTAATCTCTCAAAATCATGATCCTTAAAACTAAATTATTTATAATAAACTACAAAAGAATACATATTTAACCCAATGAAGGGTTTCTGTTGGAAACTAACATAATATCAAACTTAATGGTAAAATTCTGGAAATAAAACAAAGATGCCTGATTTTATTGTTACTACTCATATTGATCCTTATTTTAGAAATTCTGGCCAAAGCAATAAGGTATGAAAAATAGGTAAGTGGTACTATATACTAGCAAGAAAGAAAAAAATCATCATTATTTGCCAATGACATAATTTTCTATCTGATAACCTTGAGAGAATCAATTGAAAAACTATGAAAATTAAACCTGTTCAGCAAGACCTCAAATCATAAACCAGTTCACTAAAAAAAGCTTTTCTACATGTCAGCAGTAGAAAAAAACAACAGTAACATGCCATTTGTCATGTGAATCAGAATGTATAATTGCTGGAAATATATTCTTAAATTACATGGTATGTATATGATGAAAATGGTAATAGTTTACAGCAGGAAGTAACAAAGTTTAAATAGATACAAAGACAAAGTCTTATTTGTAGCTAAATGTTAATAAACAATTGTAAAACTATCAACTTCATCTAAATTAATCTATAAATGTTATACAATTATACAATTATAATAAAACCTGTAAATTTCTTTGGGGTAGGAGTAGAACTTAATAAAATGCTTCCAGCCATCAAATGGGGTACAAACAAAATTTGCTAGAGAGTTGGGAGAAAATATGAAGTTCCAAGAAGAGTTTATCCTATAAGATACTAAGATAGGTATAGCTACAGCAATTAAAAGCAATGAATATTTGGTTTACAAATATGCAGATCAATGGAAACGTAAAGATATACACTTGAATACATATAAGAATTCATATAATTTAATTTTTCATTTGATATCAATAGGAAAAATATCCTGTATTAAATAAGTATATGTAGATCAGTGACTTTTGGCTAAAAACAAAGTTAAAACTACTTGTTTTATCTTTGAAAAGGTAAGTTGAAATAAGCACACGTGTGTTTGTTCAGTGTTAAAGCTGGATGGTGAGTGTATAGGCATCCATTGTATTATTCTTTAAATGTTTAAAATATATTATTATTTACAATTTAAATAAAGGATTCCATCAAGAAACTTATAGGTTGGTGTAAGAGCTAAAACTTTTGTATTAAAAGACCGTAATTCAAGGAATTGAAAAATACAATTTGTATACTGTTCAAAACACAAAAAACTTTAGTATACAAATAATAGAAATTTTAAATAGTACAAAATGAATATCCAACCAGGAAACAAGATAAGGACAGGCTTAGGGAATTTGATATCAAGATAATGCTACTAAAAGACTTAGAAAACATGAAAGTATTTTCAGCTTCTCTGGTAAATAGAGGCTTGAAAATAAAATAATGATGTATTTCTATCTATGAAATTGGTAAATATTTTTTAAGAAATAAGAATATCCAGTGTCACATAGGGTACAAGAAAACAGACATTCTTATACACTATCAGTATGAATACAAATGTGTATATTACATCCTGAGGGCAGTGAAGAATATCCTTCAGGAGTCAGCTGGATAACTATAAATGTGAAACAAAGGCACATATATAAGGATGCTCAATAACAGTAACTAGAAATCAATAGAGGATGGATTTGATTTGGGGCAGGTAAATGACTTAACCATATATATATAAATATATATATATATAATTTAGAAAGTTTGACTATTTTGTATAGAATGCATTGCAAAGGAACAAAATGGAATCACTAATTAGGGACTGCTCCTGTCTTATTTAACAGGATGTGTTTTGTTGTGGTTTTTCAATATTTAGACATATGGAATAGGGTTTTCACTTGTACTCTTGCCAGAGGTCTTTAAATGAGTTCAAATGCCTGTGAGCCTTGTGAAGGCCTCTATTTTGTATGTTAACATCTAGTAGAGTCACACAAAATTTACCAGTAATAAGTATTTGTTAAATTAATAAACCTGTATTTTAGTTCCTGTTATACTGCATTTTTTCAGGCTGCTTAAATGTTTGTCTCACTAGAATATTAATCTTTAGATCTAGAGATCAATTGTTCACCCATCTCTCTATTCCCATCAAAAAGAACAGTGCCTGATACATACAAAGTATTCAACAAAGGTTTGATGGATGAATGAATGAATGAATGAGGAGCCCAGTTTCTTTCTCCTAAAATGGACTATTTATGTTTATGTTCCAAAACACTAGTCTAAAGTGAAAGTCACAAAGTAGGACTTGGGGTTGGGCCTTATTTCCAATGAGAGGGACTAAGGCCTCTGAAAAGAGAAGAGGGACATAAAATGGCAAATATTAGCACTTTATTAGACTCCTAGGCACACAAGTAGGTAAGCCAATGACCCGTTTAATAGAAGTCGGACAAAATAAAAGACAAAAAAAAAACACTTGTAGGTGAGTAGAAGGAAACAATCTCCCCCTCCACTTTCCTCCCATCAAAGAAGTTACTGTAGCCCATCTTGGAACCTCTGTCAATAGCCTAATCGCGTCCATAGTAGAATTTGCCACTGTGATCCTGACTAAACGTGCAAATAACAGCTCCCCTGCTCAGCTATATTGCACCAGACTATTTCTTTTGTCTTCTTGATTTTTTTTCATTGCTGTTTATGCAAGAAAATCCACTAATATGTTTTGGAGAAGATAAACCCATTTGTCCACACAAGGAAAATGCCAAATCAAGAAGCTTTAAACCGTGGGTTTACAGTAGCCCCATGAGGCTCCACAGTCATTGAAGAGTTCTTTGTTGGCATACTCTTGAGAACACAGTGGTTTTAATCATATTCTCTCATGAAAGTTAATATTAAAACAGAAACATGCCACCTTATTGGGTTGTGTTTAGACTCAGTGGCAAGGGCAGAATGAGAAATGAGGATTTTTCTCCTTTCTGAAGCAAGAGTTTCTCTGTACAAAGCCAATGGCATTAAAAGCAGGTCTAAAAGCAAAGCCTCATCGCCTTCCAGCTAAACATGCTAGATTGAACATGTGTTTATCTCTGCTTCCTCTCCCAATCCCACTAAAATAATGAGAACGAAAAAGAATAATAAAAAAGGGAGAATAATAATAAAAGAATAAAAACTGTATAAACCCACAAGGGAAAGGGAAATGCAAGGAAAGACAACAGCAGATGTGAAATGTCAACAAATCTTTGGTAGAAAAAGAAATGGCAGGAGTAATCATTGCCTTAGCAGAGCAGGTGAAGCCAAAATAAGTCTCTGTGGAAGGATGGGAAGAAAGCAGATTCTCCTTGCAGAATTCTACAAAGACTATAAATAGGAGGGTTGGAAGTCTGTGAAAGGCACAGAACTCTATATTTTCTCCCCAATCCTTCAGAGCCAGGAGAGAATTTCTGCTTCATTTCTTCATTTCTTCTTGGTTTATTTTAGGGACTATTTCAGCTGAAGCAGCTGGAGACTCACAGGTGCTGGGCTCTGGAAGGAATTGAGAGTGCTGGGTGCATATTTTTGAGCTGAATCATGCTGGTCCCCAGGCAAGAAGTTAAAGGGGTTTTGTCTAGGGAAAAGTCAACCCCACTCCTATAGAGATTACCATCTGGGCATCTCCAAATGGGAAGACTCGTTCCCTGTCCCATCTTGGCTGATTAATCAATGTTTGAGAGCTTCCCTCTTAAACATACAAAGTCAAAGAACACAGAACGTTTAGAGGAAGCTGAATGACAGGGGCTGAAAAAACTAGGAAAAGAGGAACTCAGATGAAATGGAAACAATACAGGAAGCAAAAGAAAACTTAACAAAGAAGTAATACTTTCATAAAGACAAGAGAAACCACTGTATCTATGCAACAAGAACAGAACCCTACTGACAGCTAAACAAAAAACTAGAATATCATGTTACCAGAATTTAAAAAAAAACAACAACAAACAGCAGGAAGATAATACAGAAGAAATTTCCCTGAAAGTAGAATGGAGAAGCAACAGGGAAAACATTTAAGAATATTAGAGACTATGCCCAGACACATCTGATATTTGATTAACAAAAGTCTCTAAAAGAGAGAAAAAAAGACAACAGAGGTAAAGAAATTACCAGAGAGATAATCAGGAAAATTTCACAGAAAAAAAAGATATAAAAACTTCAGATTAAAAAGTTCCAAGTAGCTTGTGAACAGATGCAGGATAAGGCACATCTTCACAAATTAAAAATATTGGAGAAAAGATTCTAGATGTTTCCAGAATGGGAAAAGAAAATCATGAAAACCAAGTCAAACCAGCACTGCATTCAACCCCTCAGCAGCAGCACTCTAAGCTAGAAAACAGGCCAGAGCCTTGAACAAGCTGAGAAAAAAAATTATTTTCACACTAGAATTTTATACTCAAATTGTATGCTTCAGGGTGAGATAAAGATATTTTTAGATATTTAAATTCTTAACCCCCTGCGGGGAGGGGCTGCTAGGGATTGAACCCAGGGCCTTGAGATGCTGGGCAGGTGCTCTACCACTGAGGTACATTCCCAGCCTCAATACATATTTTTTGAAAAATCTACCAGTGAAGTAAGTGATCTAACAAAATGAGGATAAACTGAGTAAGAAGAAAGCCTAACCCCCCGGGGAAAGTGACCAAAACATCCAGGAAAAGCAACCAAAAATGGAAAAGAGGGGATAGTGTTTTCTAGGTTACAACAAAAGACTGAGAATAAAAGACAGAGTCTTGAAAAAGACCTAGAAAGTCACCACGTGTGCTGGAGTGGAAGTAAACAGCCATCTGAAGAACACCCTGAAAGGTATGACACACATGCAGGAAGAATCTGTTAGGAAGGGGCTGGAAGGTATAGAAAGACTCACCGAGAAAATTAAGAAAATGCAAAAAAAAAAAAAAACCCATTGTGTAAGAAAAGTAATAACTTTCATACATTATTGTGCTCAGCACGGAAATACAATACTGACTTAGGGAAGATGAGCAAGGGTGTGTGGACATGACAGCCAGATCCTAATCTTCTAAAATAAAAGCCCAATGTGTATGTCCTAAATGGATAAACTGAGGCACAGCAGCATGAACAACAGAAGAGCTTAGATAAATGAATGGGAAATAGTTCCCTTTGGGAACCAGGATTAGAGGTGGGAGGTGGATTAGGGAAGTACTATCTGTATTGACAAACTTTTAGTATTGCTTTTTGAAACTGTAGGCACATATTACTTCACCAAAACAGAAAATCAGCAACCAAACAAAAGTCAGTCTCTGCAACTTGGTCTCCCTGAAGGTGGAGATGCAGGGGGAGAGAGGGCGCTTCTGAGGTGCGATGGGGAGAGCGGGTCCATGATCTTCCAAGACCTCTGCAGAGAGCCTTGGATTCAGGCAGTGCAGAAGACCTTCCCACCTAATTTGTTCCTCCTGTTCAAGCAGCTGCTTGAGGAGGGAAGGTGCCCCTTTGGCCTGGGTGGCTTTAGCTTCAGTGATTCACGAACTCAGAGTTATTTCTGGTCTCTCATGAAAGCAGCTCTGATTCCTGATTCTAACTCCATTCTCTCTGATTTTTTGAGATGGTTTGTCAGCCTATTCTCATCCTATGAATGACTGTTCGCCTGCAGCCCTATGAGAAAGAAGTCTCTGAGAGGAAATAGTGCCTCTCCCCTGTAGCTTTTCTGGTTTCCCACTTTCTGCCCAGCTTCTCACTCCTAACTCCAGAGGGTCACCTTCCTTGCCTTGTAGGAATCCATTCAGTCTCTCTTTGTGCGTCTGCCATATTGATATGCTCAGTGATCTCAGTGGCATGGATATCTAGCTATCCACAGAAGGATGCGTGAAGATGTGTTCCATGGATACACCCTGTAATCATCAAATAATTTTGTAGTGTATGTATTCAGTAATAAATTTAGTGATTGTGTGACCATCCGTGCAAAAATATTTACATATACTAACAAAATGAAACAGCACATAAAGACAGAATCCACACACTGCTCTGGTGTTTCTCTAAGTGTCAACGTATTATATAAGTACCGAATATATCCTACCCCTTCGAGCTATATCCAGTGTAGGACACATCTGCACACTTCCACGTTGGTACCTCAGAATAGAACAGCCAGAACAGACGCTGTTTTTCCTTCCTGACAAATGGGCTTGAAATAACAGTCTGACATCTGCCTGTGCAGGTCATTCAAGTCAGCCTGCTACATGTCAGAATTCAAACTGCTCCATCCATCAATGGCAGGCCCAAAATTAACGTAGCTTAGAAACTCTGCAGCAAGACAGTAACAGCCCAATTCAGAGTCTGACCTTCGAGGGATGGCGGGGTAAGATGGAAAATTATTTCATGCCCTGCACTGAAGCCGACAATACAATTTGAAGAGATTTGCGGTTAAGTTAATTTTCAAGAAAAATCCTCCAGTGTAGCAGTTTAACTCTTAGGGTCGCATAAAAGGAATGCAAAGCTCAAAGATTTTGCTATCTTGAGGCTCTCCCAGCACCTTCTGCAAAAGGATTAAAAACAGTATTCTAGCCAAAACAGTTTAAAGTCAGTTAAACTGTGCCACACATCTTTATCAATAAGTGGAAAAACCAAGAGCTTTAGTTTTTTAAAGAAATTTTTGGAAATGGCTACTAGTTTTAAAAAATTGTAAATGAGGTCAACCCTTTAAGATTACAAAATACAAATGAAGCCTTGTTTGGAGATCTTTTTAAGGGTAATGATCTTCCTTTGCTGAATTGCAACAAAATTTATGCTGGGAGATTTTCTCAGCAGTACCCCAAGATAATCATCAACTTAATAAATGAGACAGAATCTGTTGCATGAAACTGGTTTACCCACTGCTTTGGCTAGCTATGCTGAAAAGCATAACAAATGGGTTGTTGTTGTTGTTGTTATTTTTTAAAATACCATTCATTTGTAGCCAGTGAGGTGTTGAACTGTGCTTTAAATTCATGTTCCATCAACATAAAGTTACATTTTACATTTTCCCCCCAATGGAGACGGCTTTTAAAATTCAACGTGGCGGGGCTGGGGATTTAGCTCAGTGGTTCCGTCACCTGCTGCACAAGCTCAAGGACCCGAGTTCAATCTCCAGTACCAAAAAGTAGTTAGACATGGTGGTACACACCTATAATCCCAGCGATTCAGGAAGCTGAGGCAGGATGACAAGTTTGATGTCAGGTTGCCAACTTAGGGAGACCCTTCTCTAAATAAATAAATAAATAAGTTGGGAATATAGCTGGGTGCTCCCTGGGATCAATTCCCAGTACTGAATAACAAACAAACAAAGCTGTGCTAATGTTCCTAGCAATTCTAGCATTTCCATCTGCATAAGGTGCAGGCTAAAGTTGAAGGAATGTTTCAGAAATATATTAATAGAATATAACAGAACACTCAGAGTCTCAAAGTCCTATGCCCCTACTGTGTCTTGTCACTTCTTCTCTCTGTGGCACTCTGTCTAGAAACAAGGTTACCATCCCCGTACAAATAAAGATGTTTCTTAGTTCTATGCTGCTCTTGGCTTATATTCATGTCCCCTCCTCCTTTCTTCACCTGCATACTTCTTTTATTCCCAACCTCTTTATTTTTATTTTTTAGTACATGTTTGCAGCAGATAATGCTTACATTTCCTGTGTGGAGTTTGTATATGTACATAACACATCTTAATTCCCTTTTGCATCCCCTTTCTCTCCCCTCCCTCTCCCTTCATCCCTTGATCCCCTCCCATTCAGAAAGATCTATCTCCCTACTTCCTATTATTTATCTTTTATTTTGCCCTATAATTTGGGTTTCTTATGTAAGAGAAACCATGTGATATTTAAGTGTGTGTTATTTCACTTAACATTTATTTCACTCAACATTATGATCTCAAGATGCATCCATTTTCCTACAAATGAGTCAAGTTTATCTTTATGACAAAGTAGTACTCCATTTCTTTATCCATTCATCTGCTGATAGACATACAGGCTGCTTTTGCTATTATGCATCATGCTGCTATAAACATGGGTATGCATGTATCATGTAATATGATGTCTTTAACTCTTTTAGGAAGATACCTAGCCAGGGAATAGCTGAGTCAAATGGAATTTCTACTTTTAGTTTATTGAGGAATCTCTACACTCCTTAAAAAGGATAACCCACACCGTCTTCCTCCAAGTCGTCTGCTCAGAATTGTTTTGCTATGTGGCTTCCATCCTTACTATCACCTGGAGAAAGAGGTCCTAGTTGACAAGTTCAGTGCTCTGCTTATAGTCCTAAGGTTAATTGATCTTTCTACAGGTTTAGACTGCAGTCTTAATCCAACCACTACACCCTTTTATAAAACTTACAAATGGCATTCCTGTTTCTCCTTTCCTACTTGATCCTTCACAGGGTGACTCTGGGGTTCTGGTTTAATCCCTTTTATGCTACCCATACCTTCTCTGAGCTGCAAACACAGGACAGGGATCCCTGCTTCTTCACTTCTTGCTTTGAAGTTACAGAGCCTATTTTCCAACAGTACAGTTCCATTCATTGATCTTGAAGACTCTTAAGACATCCTCCAGCCTGCATTTCTCCTGCATCTCTCATCACCAGTAAGTTGCAAGGGGGATGGTTTTCTACTATGACACATCTCTCACATCCCCATGACTGCACACATTGCTCCATGTGACCATCCTGCAAAGCACCTTCAGTGTTTCCATATGGTCCCTTTGCTGCGTGTTCCATGACTCTCCATCAACCTGTGTGTGTGTCACGTGTCACTGGGAGAACTGATCACGTGCCTGCAAATGCCCACTCCGCATCACAATACATTTGCTCTTGTTCTTTGAAGAAGTCATGGCAGAGCCAGACCAGGACACACCTGATAAAGAAAGGACTGGATCCACGGCTGAAAAGTGCTGAACCCCCCAACTTATCTGGCACCTGACATCAATCTAAAATAGTTTAGGGGAGTAGGGGAGGCTCGATGGATCTGTTTTAAATTTGTCACAGTGTCTCATGAGATTAAAATGGATTTTAGTCAAACAACCAGGTATGACTACAAAATCTGGTGGGTAGAAAGGCTTTTGTGCTAAAAATCCTTGTTACGTTTCTATTGACAATAAATAAAAAGTAATTTCTTGAGTATTCCAAATGAAGTATTTAACCATACAACTTACTCTACACATTTAGAATTTTGACCTAGTTAGCATCCAGTCAATGTGTTGATGATTGGTGCATATATACCTATGTTGGGATTTATATTCTTTATTAAAATAAGTAGCATGTCTAGTACACGCATTTACCAATGATGCTTTGAGAACAGTTTTTGAGATCTTTTCAATGTAGAAAACTGAGAAAGCAGAAAAATTTATTTGGCTTAATTTCCTGATTAAATAAAAGTGGCTAAATGAGTTGATTTTCAAGTCCTTTCCAGGTTGAACATTTTGATCCTATGATTTCATTTCTCCCTCTAATGCTAGAAGCCTCGGAGGTAATGGTAACCCCACAGGTACAGCCATGGCTTAGCCTACACTTAGTAATTTTCCATGCTGTGGAAGTGAGGAAGTGAGAATGCTCATACTCTGCTAATGAGAATTTAAAAACTGATGCAATCTTTTTAACAGGAAATTTTGAAATGTGCATCAAAAAGTTTAAAAAGTGACTATATACGTTGATTGAAATTCCATTCCTAAAATTCCTAAAATGAACAAGTGAACAAATACATTCCTTGTAACATTGTTTGTTAGAATGAAACAAACTTCGAACAATATAAACTTCCAAAATTAGGTGATAGATTAAAGAAAGGAGTGTGTGTCTTCCCAATGGAAAGCTATGATTGACATACATTTATTGACATGAAGAGACAGCTGTAAAATCTAAACCAATTAAAGATTAGATAATGAAAGCACCATTTCACAACCTAAGATACCATGGCCACAACCAAAGAGTTGTAGCCAAAGAGCATACAGATCAGTATTCATAATTTATTTTGTATTTTGTAGAAAATAAAAAGAATGACAATTAACTGAACATTCGATATAAAAATCTAGAAAAAGAAGATAAAATGATAACTTCAAAGAAAGCAGAGATGGATGAGTTAGCAAACAAAAATACATTGTTTTATAAACTAAAGATTTTAAAAACAGACAAATATCTGCCTAAAAAGAAAAAGATGATTAATATTAGGAAATGGAAAAGGGACTTAACATAAATGTAAGAACTAAAATAGGGTGATAGTTTTAATGTACTTAAAAAAGAGATGTTTATGGAAACATATACTGATAAATTCAAAATCTAAGTGAAATGATTTTCTAAGAAAATATATAAATTTCCAAAATGACTAAAAATGAAATTAAACAAAATCTGAATAGACAACAACCATATGAGAAACAGAAAACTTTGTGAGAGATCCACACCCCCAATGCCTCGGGCTCTGCTGGTTTTATGAGTGTGCTCACCCTAGGGGGACTGTGTAATTTATTGGCCAAACTGGGACACTTTGGAGAGTGAAAGACAGTGCTATTAATAATTAAGCTGGGACAATATGAGAAATAGGAACTGTTTCAGGCAAATCAGAACAAATGGCTATCCTGGATGTACCAACTTTCAAAGGATAAATCATTCTAAAGTTATTGAAACTGCATCATACTTTAGAAAAAGACTGGTAATTTTCCAGCACACAGTCAAGAAAAGCAAAAGAGAAGGAAGAAAACCCTATGTCTACTGACCCATGTTCCTAAATAAATAAAATGTATATATTATACACAGTCCTAAATGCCATGTATATCCAAAAGGAACAAAGAACCCAACTGAAAAATGGTCAATTGATACAAAATCATTTCACAGAAAACAAATACAAGGGAAACATAAACATGACAAAATGCTCCAATCCACTAGTAATGATGGACACAAATA
The DNA here is from genome assembly GCF_000247695.1 of Heterocephalus glaber. Next base: position 15,856,089 of record NW_004624746.1, read on the forward strand.
AATAAATAAACAAACTGTGATTTTTTTAACTCACTGGATTGAAAAAATGCTAATAATAGTAAATGTTGAAAAGTATGGTCCTTTGAACACTCTAGCAAGAATGTAAATTAATGCTGCCTGTACATGTGGAGGATACTCTGGCTTTAGTTTATCAGAATATTAAATATGGATACCCTTTGATATAATATTTTCCATGCAGGGAATACATACTATAGAAACCTCTGCCAAATGTACAAAGACATATGCATGAGGGTGCTAAATGTCACATTGTTTTAATAACAAACAACTCTGAACAATAATGATGTTGATTTGTCCAAGTTCACATTCTTGTATGAATCGCCATCAAAATATATGTTGAATGTTTAAATAAAAATTAAGTGCTCACTTCGGCAGCACATATACTAAATAAAAATTCAAAAATTATTTCAGTAAAAGACATCTTGTCATTAATCCCCTTCAAAATGCTCCTCCTTGCTTCAAACACATTTATCCCCTCATTCTTGCCACTTTGTGAAACCATTCTGGAAGTCCACTTTCATGAGTGTTTCTGTGAGGAGTGATAAACAAAGTGGTGAATACTGCTGCCAAGCACCATCCAATGGAAAAGCAGGCTTGTAAAAACATTATGGTCTATCCTCATCTTAATCACTGGATCTGGTGCTATGGAACTTCTGGCTCTTCCCAAAATCAAAATGATCATGAAAGCAAACATTTTGAAATAATTCAGGATATCAGAGCACAACTAAGACACTCACGAAAGAAAACTTCCAGAACGGCTTCAAAGTTTTAAGAACAATGGAATAAACGTGTTTGAACTGTGGGGCAGTGTTTGACGAGGGATTAATGGCAATGCGTCTTTTACAAAAACAAAGTTCTTAAAATTTAAGCCTTTGCTCTCTTCTTTGTTACTCCTTATGCACTGGGTTTACGGGACTAGAAAAAGTAGTGCATAAGGAAGGGTTTTAAAAACCATGCAAATGTCCATGAATACAAAGAGAGACTATCACAGTTTGACTTGCCATTGTTGGACAAATTCCACTCTAAGATTTTTATGATTTTTATAATCCCTTGATTAGAAATACACAGTCAGCTCTCTGTATCTGTGGGTTTGACATCTAAGTATTCTGTAAGCCATGCATCAGAAACATTCAGGGAGGAAAAAAAACTGTCTATACTGAACATGTATGGACTTTTTCTTATCTTTATTCCCTAAACAATACAGTATTATAATAATTTACATAGCATTTACACTGTATTAGGTTTTGTAAGTCATCTAGAAAAGATTTAAAGTATGGGAAGGCATGTGTCTATGGGTGCATATGGAAATACTATGCCCTTCTATGCAAGGGACACTAGCATCTACAGATTTTGGTATTCAGGGCAGGGCTCCTGGTACCAATTCCCTATGGACTCCAAGGGACAACTATACTTTTACACCAGTAAGCTCATGCCCTCCAAAATCACTTCTACCCTTGGGATGAGTGATTTTGCCTTTCAACATTTTCTGATGGTTAAATGTTCAATGGAAATAAAGACTAATTTTCCTTTTAGGTGTTATGTTAAAAAGTTCCACAGATGCAAATCTCTTCACATTTGGATATTACGGTTATCATTTTCAGGGCTATGTGCTTTGAAATAGCTACTATATTCAGAAGGAAAAGATCAACAGGAACAAGAAATCACAATAGACTAGCAACATGGGACAATACTTCTGTGTTAACCATCATAACTATCTCTGCATCAGAAAGAACAAGTATTTTTATATCAATGTTCCATAGGTAAGTAATGATTACTGCATAATATTAGAAAATAGTTAGAAAAATAAGCCACAGAAAAGGTTTATAGCCCAGACTCCTGTTGGTTTCTGGCTTTGGTCTCAATGCATACTGTTCCCTATTCAACATATAATCATCATTAAAGCATGTGAGACCATGCGGCCAAAACCTAAGTACAAAACAGCGTGAGTGGCATGATTCCTTTTTAGAATATAAATGTAAATATAGACTACATGTATATGTATAAAGAGTTTGGAAAGATTTCCAAGTGATTGCCTTTGGGTATGATTATAGGTATTCTCTATTTTCTTGGTTTTCTTCATTCATATATTCTGATTTTCTATAATGAATGTATATGAGTTTTGTATTTAAAAATTCTTAATAAACTGGTTTTCATTCTACATATGGACTTTAATGTTTACTCACAGAGAATTTGGGTCCTCAAATTTGGTGTATCACGTTTCCTGACCGGTTGACTTTTTGACAACATCTTTGGAATGTACTGGCAGCGTCAAATGTCTCAGGCCAGGGGCTGAGAACTGGGCAAGGCCCTGGAACGTTAGCTCAGGCCTAGGACTCTATACAGCAGTGACTCTTGGAGTTCAAAGGCCAAGGCAGAGGCATAAAAATTCAAAAGGCAGGTAGAACAATTCTGAAGCTGGCAAGAGGAAATATATGTACGATTGTAAGTACAAGTTGAGGATCAGACAAACCTGGATTTGAGAGATAGTTCTACTACTTAAAGTCACATGATGATCGACAACTTATCTGTCCCTCAGGATACTCATCTTTAAAATGAGGAAAGTAACAATAACCACACCTTGTGAGGATTATGATTCCCACAAAGTTGCAATTGGGCTCTTAAAATGGTAGGCATATGGTTTCTGTCCTTGATCTGGATTTTCTCCCCAAAAGTTGAAGAACATGGTTTGTTATTCTCAACCTGAATGGGGCTTCAATGGTGCTGTTGTTAAAAAGTAGGCTTAACAGGCAGGAGATGTAGCTCAGTGGTAGGTCCCTGCCTAGCATGCATGAGGCCCTGGGTGTAGGGGTGGGCTTTCAGGTCAGTTTTGAAAATTTACTTTCTGGGAAAATGGCAGGCTAGGTTGCATAAATCAACCTTACCAATGAAAGTAATCACAAATGATGTTGAACTTTTTAAAAAGTAACTTCTGAAGATGAGATAAGGTAGTAAAAACTTTATTTCAAATTATCAGAAAATACAGAAATCCAAAGAAGGAAGCCAGTACTAAAGTTCTAGAGCATTTTCCAAGTGAGCAAAATTTGCCAAATTAAACTATTTTCCCAAAGACTTATACTCTCAGTCTAAGAGTAAGTCAGAAGAAATCCACCAAGCCTTCTTATACTCTTAAGGGACTGAAATCAACTTGCCTAGGCACTAAGTAGAGAGGGAACAAATGACATTTTAAAAAAACACACTAGTTTATCTTAACTTGTTGAAAAGAAAGTTTTGTGTTACTGTTTCTTCTTGATAAGAATCTTTTTTGTTTGTATCTTGTACTTTGAGTAATTACTTTGAAGATAACAATACAATGTATTAATTATTATTATTCTATTACTATTTTATTGTGAAATTTTATTTTTTCATAAAATAAAAAACCATACAAATTATTTCTATTTGTATACTAAACTCACATCAGCTAAGTAGATGAAAAGTTAAGGCTTAGAATTCAGCTGAAGGTGGTCTTGAGTGTATTTCTCCTAAGTGCTTAGCTGACACAATCTCAAATCCCCTAGGAAGGAAGCCACCTCTATCCTAGGTCTCAAAACTCACAAATAGCTCAGAATTAAAAATATTCATTATTTCAGAGAAAACAGAACCATGTTCGGGAAATTTAAAAAATGATCAATGACAAGAAAAAAGACTTACACAATAGAAATGCTAGGCACAGATAATAAAACACTGATGTCTATTAAAATAAAAAAATACAAATTAAAATTGAAAATATAGGAGGGGGCTATAAAGATGTCTTAAGAGATTTGACAAAGTAAATAAGAACTAGAAATAAAATATAACTGAAATTTAAAATATAATAAATAAATATAAAAAGCAATTTAGAAACAGCTGAAGAGAAAATAAACTGGAATATTAGTTAAATGAAATTATCCAAAGTATAGCACAGAGAAGAAAAAATGGAAAATATGCAGAAGAGGTATGGGATGATAGAGTGACATATGACTGAAGTTCAAAAAAGAAAATAGGGGCCGGGGATTTAGCTCAGTGGTTCCGGTGCCTGCTTCACAAGCACAAGGTCCCAAGTTCAATCCCCAGTACCAAAAAAATAAATAAATAAAAAAGAAAATAGAAAGGAATGGGCAAGTAGAAAAATGTGAAGAGATAATGACAGAAAGTTTCCTTGAAGTGAGGAAAGACAACTATCCACATGCTCAGATCTCAGACAGCAGTAAGAAAAGAAGAGAACATACTCCTGAAAGCATCACAAGGAAACCACAGAATACCAAGGATCTTGTACAATCTTAAGAGATGTTACAAATTAATAAAAAGACAAATTACATAAATTAGATATATGATATCTCAATAACAAAAAGAGAAATCAAAAGAGTAGAAAGATATGTTCATTATAGTGAAAGAAAGTATTTGAGAAATGATTTCACATCCAGAGAAAGTATCTTTGGAGAGTGCTTTAAACACTCTGCAGAAGTCAGGATGCTTTGGATGTTGGTACCACACATCCACCAAGAGGGGATGTAAAGGTTTATCATTTGCATAACTGAGGCATTTGGGGAAGAACAGGGTAGGTCTCAAAAGCTCACCCAAAAGTGGCTTTAAAAAATCAAGCAAAAGAGCCTTTCTTGGGTCTTTCATGATTTTAAGGAGCTGGATCCTGGATGGGGTCCCACAACCCAGGGTTTTATGTGGTTTGAGTCTACTACTGGTGCCAAAAGACAGAGCATCTGAGCTTTCTCATCAGTGCCCAGCGTGGACCATGGGGGAAGAGGGATGGAGTGACACTGAAAAGCTGTCAGTCATCAGACATCAAATGATGGAGTCAGAATTCTTATTACGAAGAGTGATAAGGGAAATAAAGACATTTTTAAACACATAAGAACTGTGAAGGTTTGCCAGCAGAGTATCCTTACTAAAGGAAAAAATAATGCAGAAGAAGGCAGAAGTATTCCCAGGAGGAAGTTCTAAGATATAAAAAGGAAGAAAAAGCTACATATGTGAGTTCATTCAAACATTCACATAAAATTGGGAATACAGACAGTATAAAATATGCCAGCCAATTTAAGTGCAAATTTAATACTGATTATATTAAATGTGAATGAACTAATTGTGCCAATTAAAAACCAAATGTTCAATCCAACTGAACATACACAAAATCAATTTATGTGTTCTCGGTGTGACACAGATTAAAAGATAAAGATACAAAACACTGATGCTAGGGAGACAATAAAAGAACATGGGCACATCAAGGAACAAATAGTATAATTAATTTACAAAAATATATATTTTAAAACAAAAGCCACTGAAAGAATGTACTTTATAATAATTAAATTCAGTCTTGTCTGGCTGTTGGATAGATTGAAAAAGTCAATAAAGATACAAAAGATTTAAATAACATGGCTAATAAGCCTGACTACTGACCTATAATATTTTGGAATACTATATTCAACAACTACACAATATATTTTTTCCACACCCAAGTGGAACACAAAAATTCCACACAAAAATTCACCAGATCCTGATCCATAAATTAAGTCTCAAAAAACTTCTCCCAACTGAAATTATACAGAGTATTTTCTCTGATTAGACTTTAACCAAACCAGAAATCATTAAAAATAAAATGAGAAAATTCCTCATGAATTTGGAAATTAGTAAAACACAGTTTAAAATAACCATGCTTCAATAAGGAAATCTAGTGGATATCATACAACATTTATAAGTGAATGATAAGGAAATATACTATATACAAAAGTGTATGGGACATTAGTTATCAAAGTTTAAATGTACAACCATAAAGCCCAAAAATAGAAGTGAAAGAAGTAGAAATAAGAAATATATCATTTGGAGCTAACAGAATAAACATGGATCAAAAGACCAAAAGTTGGTTCTTCAAAAAGAATGATCAATTTGGAAAACATTTAGTCGTATATATAAAGAAAATGAAAAGGCACTAAAGAAAGTAATATTAAGAATGAACTAAAACATGGCGATAGATGCTGCAATCTTAAAAAACAGAGAAGTTACAAAATACTTTACCTCAATATATTTAGATGTATATACACAAAAACTTTTTAAAGAAAGAATGACACTAACAAAATAGGCTAAATATTTTAATAGTCTAACAACTACTGAGGAAATTGGTACAGTATTTAAAACTTTTTCCCACGGATAAAAGTTCAGTGTCAGATAGCTCCACCACTGCATTCTATCAGACATTCAAGATTTTTTAAAAATTAACAAAACTTAACTCCAAAAGCAGAAAACAAGGAAATTTTTCTTGAGGCCAACTTTGCCTTGATATCAAACTGCATGCATAACAATGCACAGAATAAAATAATAGGCTGATGTCATTCATGAACAAAAATATAAAAGTGCTAAGAAAATTATGACCTAAATAATTCTAGCAATATAAAAAGTATAATACATTTCAATTGAGTTGATCGTATACAAGGGATACAAGGTAAATTTAGCATCAGTAAATAATTAATGCACTTTACCACACTGATGGATTAAAGAAGAAAACATAATCATTTCAATAAGATGAAGAAAATGATAAAATTTTAACAAGACACTTTTGCTAAAAAAGATATCTTAGGGGGTCTTCGGAATTGAAAGGATTTAAAAAATAATCTTAAATAGCTTATCTACCTTCCAAACTACAGCAATCATCATATTTAACATTGAAATACTACTGGCCATTTCCTCCCTTGAGAACAGAAAAAATGATGAGGATATTCATTACCACTTACACTTGGCATTGTTCTGGAGGTCACAGTCAGCATGATAAATCCAAAAAAAAAAAAAAAAAAAAAGAAATCCAGAAAGAAATAAAATATTCAAGGACTAGAAAGAAGGAAACCAAACTGTCATTATTTCCATACTTACATAGTTGCTCATGTCGAAAATCCACAATAATCTTGTAACAAATTATAAGAATTAATAGGAGACTCTATCAGGTCTCCCGACATATACAAAAATCAATGTATTTCTATATATCGGTAAGAGAAAGTTAGAAAACATAATTTTAAAAATATCACAATAACATCAAAGTATTAAATAACTAAGAGTAAATCTAATGAAAAATGTACTTTAAAGTATATGAAAATAATCATGATTTGGCAAATAAAAACCATAAAGACATTGCATTACCTCTACATGGGCTAAAATTTAAACTGTTGAGAAATGGAAATTTGAAACTTTCAGATGAGACCAAAAACAGAAAACACCTCTGACAAAAAAACAAACAAAAAATACCATGGGACATTTAATTACCAAGCCAAAGGTATCATAACCATGACTCTTAATTTCTATTCCTAGGTATGTATACGCTAGAGAAATTTTTGCACATTTGCACCAACATACATACACAAGAATGTTTAGAGAAGCATTTATTTTGCAATATCCCTAACTGGAAGAAACCCAAATGTTCATAGAAAATAGAATAGATAAATAAAATTTTGACATAATTATACAGTAGAATAGTATGAGATGATGAGAATGAATGAACTATAGTTAAGCAATCACTTAAATGAGGATTTAGCCAACAATGGTCCCAAATTTGGCCCGTGTCTGAAAATAAGTACTGAATGTGATACTCGTTCACTTACATGTTGTGTTTGCAGTTTTCATGCTGCAACTATATACTATATCCACAACAGAAACCATAAGGCCTGTAAAACCAAACTTTTCACTATCTGGCCCTAATGGAATAAGATGTTGACTGTTACCTGAAATGAATCTTGGGAGCATAATTATTTTATTTTTATAGTGTTAATAACTTGGCGCAAATAAACTGTATTGTTTAGGGAGGCATTTTTTGTGGTAAAATTTTAAAACAGTGCAATGAAACGATGATCTCAAAAGGGACAAGAAAGTTATCTCTGCGGAAAACAAAAGGGCTGAAACTGCAGAGGAGTCCCTAGGGGACTTCTGAGGAGACGACAATGACCTGCTCCCTGATCTGAGTGGTAGATACAGGACTTTTGTTTATTCAATAAATTGTGTGTGTGTGCGAACCCATGTGTGCTTTACATTGTTTTCTGAATGCATGCTAGATTTTACATTCAAAAAAAGTACTGCACCATTTTCTAGTTTATCTAGTTTACTTTTGGAAAGTAAAATTTAGTTTAAAATGTTCTAACTGTATTCAATGTAACTGTGAAACCCTTAGAACTATACACGTTTTTAAACATAAAAGAATGCTCAAGTTCTAATTACTCTTTTCTCACTCTTCCTAAATTTCAAGAAATGCTTTATATCAAAATGTTGAAAACAGCTTATGCAAAAAATCACTATCAAGAGTCTCAGTCATACCAAAAACCATTATTTCTTTCTTTCTTTCTTTTTCTTTTTTTTTTGATACTGGGGATCAAACTCAGGTCCTCGCGTTTGCGGGGCAGGTAGGGGAACCACTGAGCTAAATCCCCGGCCCCTCATTATTTCTTTTCTAATGGAAACACATGCCCTAGAATAGAAAAACCAGTAAGTATAATGTCAGCTAGGAGTGTTAACCTAGCATTTCACTCTAAGCAAAAGCATCTTTAATCAAAAAATAGTTTTTGTCAAAAGTAATCAGATGGTTTTCTTTGCTTATCAGCCTTTAATATATAAACACATGGATACATGCTTGATGAGGCATAACTCATACACCATACAACACAGCTACTTTAAAATGTACAGCTTGGTGCAATTATGGTATTCACAGAGTTGTATAACCATCACCACAATCACAGCCCTGAAAGACACCTGGTACCCTTGAGTTAACTTCTCCACAGACATCCCATATCCTCCTCCTCAGCCCTAGGCAACCAGTAATCTACTTTGTATCTACATAGATTTACATAACATAAACATTTAATATAAATGGAGTCAGATAAAATCAAAATCTTCCATGATATTTTTATTTTAAAGATATTACAGTAGAAGACACAATTCTGTGATCCCCCTTGAAACAGTCAACCTCACTTCAAGCACATTTATCCCATCATTCTTGCCACTTTCTGGAGCAGTTCTGGAAATCACCTTTTGTGAGGGTCTACATCCACCTTATTAACTGGACCTGGGTTTGTACAACTTTCTAGTTCTTCCCCAAAGTCAAAATGACCATGAAAGATAAGTGTTTTGGATAGATTCAGGACATGGAGGCAGCCAGGACAGCACAACTAAAGACATTCACTACCGAGGGCTTCCAGGGCTCAACAGAAAGTAGCAAGAATGATGGGATAAGTGTGTTCAAAGTGAAAGGGATTAATGGCAATGTGTCTTTTACTATAATTTTTTTTTAAAAAAATTAAACATTCACTGTATTTTTAATCCAACTGCATGTGCTCTTTTGTGTTTATTTTTGTTAGCAGAATGTTTTCAAAGGTCATGGGTGTTGTAGTATGTATCAGTAATTCATTCCTTTTTATAATGATGAATCCATTTCATTTTATGGATATACCACATTTCTTTATCCATTCATTAGCTGATACGCATGTAGTTGTTTCTAAATGAGTAATTATGAATAATGCTGCTATGAACATTTATTTACAATCTATTTGGATATATGTTTTGGGGGTATATGTTAATAAATAGAATTAGTCCTAATATTCTAATGTCTGATTTATGTTTTACTATAACCAACTATAATTTGGATGACAAATAACTTCATTGTTTTTAGTGATATTTTGTAAAGTAAACTTAATTTTTTAGAGTTGATTAATAAGTTACTGAGCAGTACATATAACTTTTATCATGAGAAAACAATATTATAATTAGCACTATATTTATTTAGTCTTCTTACCATTATAATTAAATTTGTTCAAATGAATCACTGAATTTCAAGAAATATTACTCTTTCAAATTCATGGAAAGTTTTTAGAATTATCCCTCATACTTGGAGAATTTCCCAGGGTAAAATTAAAATCCTTATAATTTTTTTTATTTAAAAATATTTTATGATCTATAAATCCAAACATCCAATTATCATTTTAATGATACCAAGTCTAATGCAATCCTAAAAGATTTTTTAAAGTTAAAACATATAGACAATTTTAAAGGATTAATAAACTATTAAGACTTTAAAAAGTGTCCTGTAAAACTACATTTTTGTTGTAGATTTATATACTTGAATAACTGTGTAGCAACCAAAAACTTTGAATCCTTGCATTATTATTATAATGCAAGAAATAAAAATAAATGGAAAATTCAATATTTATCATGAGCCTCTTTTCTTCAATTAGGTAGTACTAACTTGGCCCCCAAACCCACAAATATTCCAAAATAGCTGCTGAAAAAGAAATGGAAAAATTTTGAGCCTCTCTCTACTGTTGTCAAAAAACACAGATTTTAGAACTAGTGGCTTTCTCTTAAATAGTCAAAATGGAAAACAAAGAAACAATAACAAAGAAGACACAGGAATGTGAGAGAGAGGCTAAGAAGAGTTAAAGAGATTAACTACCGAGGGGAGTTCAGGCCAAAGAGACACAGATTGAAAGGGGGGGTGCACCTTAGGAAAGTTTGGTTGGTGCCCATTAGGGAGGAAAACATCTGCCCACACAGGTTTTTCCCACAGGGTGCAGGCTGCCCTTTGGCTGGGTACACAAGCAAAGGATGAAATCCCAGAAGGCTGATACAACCAACCGAACAAAACCCCAAGCTTCCCCTGCAACCCTGGGTCTGATGGCAGGCACAACTTCACACACACAGGGCAACATCTCTGCAGCCAAACACGGATGCAGCTGCAGAAACCATCTTGCGTGCTGGAGGACCCAGCAACGAGGATTGTAAAGCAGCTTCAAAGACAACCTGTATCCTTCAGTCTAATTAAAAGCTACTTTTATTTCACTGGTTTTAGGGTGTCAGGTTTGATTAGAGGCCACATACAATTTGGCCCTGGGAAGAAGGGTGGCTTTCTTTCATGAAGAACAACAAAAGGAGAGGAGTAATTCCTAAATGTTAGTGTCAGAGGTTCCCAGGGGAGCAGCCTTCTCACCAGGTATTAATGTCCCCAGGAGAGGAGGGGGCTAAAGTCTCTCTTGTCAGCCGGACAGTGGGATTTCAGGCTCCCCCGAAACAGAAATATGGTGTTCTTAGTTAACTGGATATATAAATTCATTAAGCAAACAAAGGGAAATTCTACTCTCTGACTGCAGTTGTGGAGCCCAAAGGAAGGAGTGTGTAATTGTACCAGCAGTGGTGCATGCACATTTGTGTGCTCACATCTGAGTGTGTAACGTGTAACACACCCTCTTACTGTGTGCACTTCCGAAATACTTAATGAAAGTTTCCTTATTAGCAAGTGGGTACACTGAAGTTTAAGAAAGCCATTTAATAAAAATAGTGCCACCCAAATGAACATGGATTGAAAAAAATTTAGATTGATGGAGCTAGGTTGGTCACTGTAATTACGGAAGGTGTATCATTTCCTAAGCTCTCTTTGCCTTAAGTGTATGCCATACATTTATCAGACATAATTAGCACTTTAGGTGACAATGATTTGATTTCTTTCCTTGTAATAAAAGCCCTCTGTGTTGGCATATACATTCAGAATGGGAAATTGAGCGCTGTTGCTGTTTATTCCCCTGAGGCAAAATTTAGGCCGAACTGGGGAAAATAGGAAGAGGGCTTACAGAACAGCTCTTTGTGAATTTTGCAAACAGAAAAAGAAAATAGTTCAATAAAAGCTTTTAAGGATCGCAGTCAAACGTGTGCATTTTGAAAGCAAAGGATATCTATGGAACGTTTCTCTACTTTCAAAGTCAGCATTTAACTTTCTTTTAGATGTGAACAAACCCACACTAAATTGATTCGTAGGCACAACTGCAGAACTGGACACATTTAAATTACTATGTATGAACCAGAAACGAATTTATGTTTCCTTCTCTGAGGGAACAGAAGAAAACTGTTTAAAATTATTTCACATAAATATTGATCCTTCCTGTTCCTTCACCATTACAATTAAGAATCACATTAACCATTTTTCTAGTGGATTAAAGTATTATATAAATGTTAAGGATTTTCTTCTATAAAGGAGAAGGAGAAAGTGAAATGCAAGTTGCTGATCTATCGCACAGGGCTCATAAAGATGTTTCATCCTCTCAAAATCTGCAGCTCCATAAGAAATGCTGTGAAAACAGGCGTTTGCATATAAATCTTTTTGAAAAGCAACTTTCTTCTCTTCTTTATCCAAATCAAAATGTGATGGGCAGCATAGTTGATTCCTTTGATTACATAAATTAATCAAACTTTAAGTTCTAGATAATGATTGTTAAAACAAATCTTTCTAATGTAAATCTAATGTTGTTAATTAACTTAATGCAAGCCTTCCCATTTATTTTAAACTTGATGACTTTTCACTTAATCCTCAGACATGCTGATGCATAGACACTGATGTGTTACCCAGGACTTGTACACAAGCCTATTCCGATCACTCTGAAATCCTCACACTATCACAGAGTAAAGAATATATAAGAGATGCTCAAATTGCATAGAACACTTTTTCTAAGGATCTTCATTTTATATTTTCTTAAACTTATATAGATTTTGTACTGATTTAAGAATAACTTTAAAGAAAAGATTATGTTTTATATGTGAGTTCTTAGGAAATGTATGTGTAATAAACCAGAAACATACAATGAAAGCCTTTGAAAAATTAGTGTGGCAAGCAGATTGCATTATAACCATATTTTGCCTATACTGTTAAAAATGGTAGAAAACTATGAATTAACTGCTTAGAATTTGTCAGAGTTAACTCACTATAATTTAGAAAACTATAAGCATAAAAGGAGTCCAGCAGTTGGATGAATCACATAGTTTCCTAAGCAAAGACTTAAATAATGAATGGGTCAGATCTTAGTCATGGTTTTGAAAATAATTTCCTCTTAAGTTAATTTTTAACTCAAACCAGTGGAGGTGAACTATGGCCACAAACAAAAACAGTATTTTTGCATTTTTTTCTGATGTTTATATATTACAGTATTTTATCTTCTCAGCATACGAAAGATTTCATTTAGAAACTCAAATCTGATTTCTGCAGATTTGCACACGTAATCCAGGTTTCCTGCTTTCGTTTTTTTTAAAGATAGACACAAGGAATCAGAAATAAAGAGAAAAGAATAAATCATGTTGCAGGAGGATTCCGGGTTACCAAGCCAGTCTGTCTGACAGAATGCTGCTGCAGGTGACACCGATGTGCAGTCCCAATAGTGCATTATTAGGTGAGAAGGGCTCCTATTAAAGCCCCAATATTACAAGATGATGCAGTCACTTGTTACAAAAATTGTATCATTAAACCCAACTAGTTTCCAAATAGGTTTACAACCAATAGTACTTTTGTGCAAATGCAAAGTCTTCTACTCCAGTTTTTTTCTTTTTACATAGAATTTTATATCTGTGACATGAGGTTTTCCCCCCTCTGCCATGTGAAAATATTAAATTCAACATCTATGACCTATGATTGTGAAGTCCTCCCTATTAGCTCTCATCAGATGGCTATCTTTTACCTTTATGAGACATGCACATATATACATATGCATATGGAATGACAGAAAGCACTTTGGATTTTTCTCCTATACCCCCCTAGGATGATGATGTGGGGACCTCATGTCAAAAACCCTCACTTTAGAACAATAAATAAATAAACCAGCCACAGCCTTCCCGAGGCTGGCCAACTCTAGCATAAGTAATTCAAGAGGCTGAGAGATGCCAGATAAATTTGATTACTATAAAAGATGGGAATATATTTCTTTCCTTTGAGAATTCACAAAAAGGGGTCAAAAACAAAGCAATGCTGAAAGTGAACAATTTCATTTTGCCTGCAATTCAAGGCGAAAATTCAAAGGCAATTTTGCAGGAACATTTTATCACAATTTTATAGACCCTCATTTCCTGCACACATCACAATCTTTAATTTCTGAAAGAGGAAAGCAAGAAAAGGCAAAGTGGGCGGGGGAGAGAGGGTGAGGAGGCTGAGTGCAACCGTGAGGGGCTTTTTCTTCTTCTTCTTTAAGATACAAATGCAGATATTTATAAAGCAGTGAGAGATTTGTAAATCTTTCTTCAAAGCTCAACCTACTGCTGGGACTGTGATTTGCTAAAAGCTGCTATAGGCATACTCCAAAACCCAGCAGGGTCATCCCTCCCCTTCCAAAAAAATAAAAAATAAAAGAGGTGGTGGGGGGAGAGAAAGCCACTCTGATTAGTGGCGTCTCAACAGACATAAGAGTTGGAGAAAACTGTTTTCATTGTATACCTTCTCCTCCCTGAATCACAGATTTTGTTACCTCTTTCCAAATACACAAAAAAGGAAATATAAAACTTAATACCTTGCCTCTCATCTTTGGCCGAATTGACTTTCCTTGATGCCGTTTGAAAATGGCACATCATTTCGGGAGGTAAGTTCTTAGGTGCCCCTTTGGCAGGTTGCCACCCAAAGATGACTACAACAGGCACCCATCGGTGGCCAACCTGACCACCTCCGCCCCCAGCCTAAGATCCTGCCTGGTAAGATGAACTGTGCAGCCAGCTGGGAGCACAGAGGTCTGGTTTCCAGTTCCAATCTTGCCAATAATTTTGTGTGTACTCATAGTGGAAAGCCACAAAGTTTCTCTCATTTCCTTCTGGGAATAGTGAATCAAAAGTTGTACTGGCTTCCCAGGGTCATCAGGATAATGGGAAGCAACAAAGATTTAAAAGTATTTTGCTCGTTTGATATACTAGTGTATCCTCAAACCTTTGAAGATGCCTGGGATAGAGGAGGGGCTGAGGAAATGTTGAAAGAATGAATGTATTTCAGAAAGTGTAAGCTGCAAAAACCAGAGCCAAACAATAACAGTAGATGCTAAGGTGAAGTCGATAGTTTATAGCACTGAAATCTAAAGTCTTCTAGGGGGAACTAGACTGGATTTCTTCGTCACTGGGGCAATGACCCCCACTCACATAACCACTTCCACCTAGCCTCATGTGTGTGCACCCTCAAATGACCTACACTCAAAAAGTCAACAGTAGCCAAGAGTGATGGCAAAAGGCTGTAATTCCAGCACTCTGGAAGGATGAAGCTGGAAGATTGCAAGTTCAAACCCAGCTGGAGTAAATGAGCAAGTTAGTGAGACTCTGTTTCAAAATAAAAGAATAAAAAGCTGGGGGTATAGCTCACTGTGAAAGCCCTGGGTTCAATTCTCCGAACCCCTTCCCCCTGCTTTGCAATGAAAAAGAGAGAGAGGGGGGGGGGCTTCCCAGCTGAGTAAAAATAGGCTCACTTAGAGATGTGGGATCATGACTTTAAATTTTTCTCTAATAGGTAAGTAATTTTCAGAGAAAGTTGGATATAAAATAGTTTTACTCTGGGAAGGGAATGTGGTTTACAAAAACTGACAGAAAAAAACATCTGACAAAAAGAAATCCTCCCACAGGTTACTGTTTTCCAAGGAGAACCAGGTACTACGGCCAAGTAGGAGGGTGATAGAACTTTCCCAAACACTATTTCCGGCCTTTCCCTTCTTCTCTGGGACCCTTGTTTTCTGCAGGAAAACCTCAGGATGAGCTGGAACTTTTCAGTGCTGCCCTATATTATTATGAAGAACAAAGAACAAGGAATGGGGCAAGTGGGCTTTATAAGTACACTGATATCTATAATAAAAATTAGGATAGTTTATTTAATTTTAAAGTTAAAGGCTCACTGTACTGTTCAGCATAATGTTCTGTGGAGTATATTAGTTCTAGGCAACAGCCACATTTTAAAATCCTATCAGAAACCTTCTTTGTAAGATGCCAGTTCCTGATTTAGTAAATACTATTAGTAAGAAAAAAATTAATCAATATTCACAAATAGGCACCAATCTGTACTGAAATCTGAAATCCTTTAGTAGCTGCCATCTTGGATGTTCTAACCAGAGGAACAGTCACATCCATTCACCTATCAAGAGATCACCAGCAATATACTGGCTGCCAGCTGGATATCAGTTAAGGGGAAACACAGCACAAATGGCACAGAATGCTGGTTAGATGAAGCTGCCACTTGGTTAAAACCAACCAAAAGGAACACAGAAATTTATAAACCATATAGAGAAGAGGAAACCTCAACAAAGCATTCAGATACACTCAAAACAAAAATAACTGTGAATGACAATAATTTTGCTTCCCTTTACTAATAATTTTTTAAAGTAGCCAGTGATCTATTTCTATAGATATTTCATTTATGTGTACATGTATGTGTGTATGTATGTATTTAGGCAGTGCTGGAGATTGAACCCAGGGACTCTTACATGCTAGGCAGATCCCTTGGTATAGAGTTACACCTCAGCCCTTAATTTAAAATACACAACTGTGTAAACCTGTAGTCAGCATCAAAATTATGTCCCATTAATGTTGATGAGTGCCCTTCGTTCATTTACTGGACAATTAGGTTGCTGTGTCTCTTGCAGCTGAATAATTCACAGTGAATAAGAGCACCATGTTTCTTGCCGTCACAGAGCTGACAGTCTAGTGCAAGGGATGAATAAGTACTTAGGGTGACAAACTCAATGAAAGACATTATGAGGGGGTATCAGGGATCACTGAAAAAAATGATCTCTTAGATTATCAGCGTACTTCGGAGAAGGAAAAGTTGAAGTGCAGAGCAGTAAGTTGCCCAAGGTGACAGAGATCTTTCTAGCAAAGTGAAGGATACGGAAATGGGATTGCAGCCTAGAAAAATGAACACCTTTCAGAATATCTACTTTACTAAGGTAATCTGTTTTGGAAGCAGATGAGATATTATAAATGATTTTAAACCACAGACAGGAAGAGGGCTTGCTGTCATTGAAGACCACTGATTTTTATTGAACCACATAGCCAATTTTCTCATTTTTTCAAAAACCTTTAAGCAGCCTGAGTGGAAGTTTGAAAACAATGAACTAGAGAATTTACCCTGATCTGGAAAAATGGATGTAGATTGGCTTCAAGGGTTCAAATGTCCTTCTCTGATAAGACCATTAGACCCAGCACTTACACAGCAGAGAAATTACATGGGATTCAGTCAAGTCACATCTGAGCCTCAAAAGGGCCATGGGTTCCTATATGCAACACTCAAACTTTCACTTTTTTATTTACATAAATAATATTTGTGTTTCAAAGAGAGCTCTTCCTAAATATAAGATCACTGTGCACCACCCCAAAACATTCTATGGGAGTTGTAAAGATTCCTTTGAGAGACGATGGAAGGTTATGAGTAAGACCTCTTCAGACAAGGGAGATACTAGCATGGGAGGACTGAAGGTTTCACCACAGGGCACAAATGTGAGGTCATCGTGTCAGATCTGAAAACCCCAGGCACCTGGCCACTTCTTTTTAAAGTCAGACTAATAGAGCATAGTTTACACAAAGTAAAATTCACCCTGTTTAGTGTACAGTTGCTTGAGTTTTGCCAAATGCACACTCAGGTACCCACCGAGATACTGAAAAGTTCCACCATGCCCTGAGAATCTCCTTGTGTCTTTAGACAAGCCTCCTTCCTGTCCCAGGCCCTGGCAACCACTGATTTGTTCCCTACACCTACAGTTTTGCTTTTTTACAAAATACAGTATAGATGGAAGCAATGGCATGGAGATTTCTGAGACTGGCTTTTTTTTTTTTTTTTTTTGCTTAGCAGAACACATCTAAGATTTATCCATACTGTTGTATATGTTAGTATGTCACTCCTTTTACGGCTTAGTAGTATTCCATTGTATGGATACACCACCATCCATTCATCAGTTGAATGACATTTGGGCTGTTTCCAGGTTTGGACAGTTATGAATAAAGCCACTATAAATGTTCACATAAAGGTTGGATGCAAACATTTGTTTTGATTTCTTATGGGGAAATCCTTAGAAGTGGTTTTGATGGATTAGATGTATGTTTAAAAAAAATAGTTAAACTATTTTCCAAATGACCATACCTTCTTGCATTCTGAAGGCATGTTGACAGTTTTGATACTTATTTAATGGAAAAAGTGTAAAAACTGCTGAACAAGAATATATTCAAGAGGTGCTTCGAAAAATATTCTGCCAAAATACTCAGAGCTACAAGGATACTGAGGTGAATTGTATCACTTGGGGGAATAATCAGCAGAAGAAATATTAGCCCTAAGTTTAGCTCTATATAATAGGAACTGAGCAAGAACATAAACTTGTTAATGATTCTTCAGATGGAATCTATTTCAGGAGCCACAGAACCCATCACCACAACTGAATGACAGCTTTGCCTATCTCCTCCTTTTCTCATTCTCATTCCTCTCATCTAAATCTCAAATTCAATTAATTTAATTATCAATAAATTCAATTTAAGCACCACCTTCTCCTGAAGCATTGTGGTCAACCATATCCAATTGCTTTTCTGAATTCTTACAGCTCTTATGATTCCAATTACTCCTAATTTAAAACTTCATTATATATGTGCTAGCTTGTATTCTGTTTATAACATATATATACTCATTTTTACTTCAGGAGAATCATCATCTTTCTCTGCATGGTCTGTCAAAAAAGACTGACTCATTCGTATAACCCTCTAAAACCAATGTGGATCTAAATGTGCCAGATTATTTTGTGGTACAAGTGTTCATCACATTCAAGGGCAAATGTACTAGCCACCATAAATATTCAGGAAAACAGAAGAATATACAACTCTAGAATTGATTTACATTCCATAGATAGTACACACATATGAAGCAAGATGCTGATCTTTAAATTTTCTGAATGGATCTGGCTTAGCCAAATTCAGAAAGCTCCACTTGATTTCTAAGTAGTTCTAAAGAGAAGGAGAAGATACCACCACATATGGCTGATTGGTTATTTCAGATGAACAAGAGACTTAAGGAAGCCCATGTATTTTTAAAATGAAAAGTGGTATCCCTGAAAAGAAGACAACTACTTAAAAAGGGGCAGGAAAAACTAATAGAAATATTTCCATGGGTGAAAGATCATACCAAAATCTTAACATGAAGGTCTGAATTCTAAGAAAGTGCAGAATATGGTTTGTACATTTTTTTCTGCTTTTCCTCTTCACTAGATCTAGAGAGACAGACATTAACCACGCTCACTTCAGTTTCCACTGAGCAAGCTCCCTGGACTCTCAGAGGCCAGCTCAAGGCTCCCGAGACTGTGGCAGTGTGATTAGGAAATGTCCTAGCTGAACCCCAAACTGCTGCATTGGGGTATATTTTTAAATCTCAGAAAAATCACCTTTTCTACCTTTATTTAAAATTGTGATCATGAGCTAACCTGTCGTACTTGACTGTGTCCCTTTAACCTATGGAACTTGCTGCCAAAAAATATTATTGAGGCCAACAGCTTAATAAATTTTATAGAAGATTAAATATTTATATGAATAAAAATAGCACCTGCAGCACACCAGGAAGGATAAAATTACAAGGGCTATGAAATCTTCATGCTTCAGGGCATAAATTGCTGACCAGCTGGAGGAGGCTGTTTCCCTCATGAAACAACACTGCATCGCTAAATATGTCTTCCTAACCAGTGTCTTGAACCTGAGCACTTTCAGGACCCAGACTATAGCACAAAGATCAGGGAGCTGTCGGTTTGCATCCAGTGCAAGTTTGGGCAGAATTTAGGAGGCGGCTGTGATGCCCAACCCGTCTCCAGTGTGAATACAAAAATGCAAGAGTGGGGCCAACAGCCCCACTGAATGGGAATAAAATGGAACAGAATTACAAAAAGTGCAGGGGTGCAGGGAGGCAAAGAGTTCCAAACTTTGATGGTTATTCTGGACCCTTAGCAGTGAAAAACACAGGTGCCCAATCTTGCAGCCAGTGAAGGCGAATGAAAGAAAGGTAATCAAGGAACTACTCAGGCAAAATCTTTTTTTTTCTTTAATATTTTCCCCAAAGCAGGGAGGAAAGGAGATTATTGATAAAACCATGTCATTCTAACCTTGCTAAAGCAAAGATTGTCATTTAACTGGAGGAAAGAAACAGGGAAACATTATGAATTAGGGGCCAAAGGAGAAACTGAAAAGATCTGTGTGATTTGTAGGTGCCAGATTTAACTTCTCCCCACACCAAACCATACAGTGACATTTGCATGTGATTCTTTTTTCCTTAAGGATTACAGAACTGGCAGTAAGCATCAATCAGTCCATTTTATAAATAAAATATTCAACTAAGTAAAGAGTAGCATCCAGCCAGGCAAAGTATGCTAATAAGGTTAATAACTGTTAGCTTTTATTGAAAATTCACTTGACTTTGCAAGTTTAGATAACCCAATGTGCACAAACATTTCACAGTTACTAATATGACTTGGTGTTCAGCCGCATAATTAGTTGCTTTCTACAGAAGGATTATTTAAGAAACAGCAATAGGCTCCAGGAGGATGCTCTTGTTCGAAACGGTGTGTGGAAGAGCATGATGGGTGGCCTTCAAAATGACTACAGGAACAAAGGACTCCTGTGGATTTTAATAACACTGATCCACTTGTGAATCATAAATCAAATGGGAACCCTCTTGCAGTTTGAAAATTTCCCAGATTTCTGAGGCAAATGCTCCAACATAGCAGCATATTATCAGCAAGGATTAACCACATGCACTTACTTCTTTTTTTTTTTTTAATAGTGTTTTGTATCCTCAGATGGGTGTTGGCAGGGCCCAGAAAAGTACAACAACAGGAACCGGTGAGGAGGAAGGGAGAAAAGCCAACATCAGGGCTGGTGATGGGGTCTTTTAGAATCTAAAGCGTTACAGAGATATCAGGAACTGAGAGGAGCAGAAAGATGCAAGCTATTAAAGAGAAGACATCGTCACCTAAGCTGGAAAGACAACTAAATGGTTGGTATCAACAGGAGCTGTTTCTTATTATTTTTAGAAAACCTTTAATTTAATGCCTATTTTCTTTGCTGAAAAGGAAATGGGGATATTAACAAATTGGTTTTATTTCTAACCTGGCAGGCTGCCCGCAATGAAATGTAAATACATGTACATGGGAGCTAGGATTAGCATTTACTGAAGAAAAAGAGTAGTCAATATTTTAATGAGGAAGTCTAAGAAAGCAATAGCACAAAGCACACTCTGATGTCACAGGGGAGCTTTTTAAGTTAAGCCAACTAGTTCCAAATTATTACTTTCCTGGGCTTTCCTTTAAAGGAAGTTTAGATTTAGGAAAAAAAAATAACTATGGCATTTACTTTTAAATATCATAAAATAGCTGCAATAGTCCTCTATAAATACATACATTAAAATATATACACTTCTATCTTATATACATATAGAAAAAGAATGTCTGCCACTCAATCCCTTAGTTAAATGGCCATTTAAGACTGTCATCCTTCCATACTTTGCAAAGGCAAATGAAAAAAAATTGATACTACCCAAGAATGAGGGATAGAATATAGGAAATAAAACTATATAACAGAAAACATAGGTGACAGGAGCAAATAAAAACCAGTGGTGGCCACACCACTGCCCCAGAGCACCAAGGAGGTGAGGTGCACGGGCACCAGCACACACACATGCACACACACACACACACACACACACACATACACACACACACCCCGGCTTTGCCAAGCCATTACCTGGATCCACACCACAGAGTTGCAGGGTTCATAAAGGACATTGTTCTGAGCTGGAGAAGATAAAGTAGAAGTGAACAACAGAAAGAGGGCCTCTCTGAGACCTGTTGAAAATTAAAGCCCACTGGAAAAGTGAAGATCTCTGCAATAAAGGCATACCAGGCCACCTTAGTTGGGGGAGCAGCAGTGTGGACCAGAGCAACAAGGCTGCAAGCAGATCCCAACCAGGGCTCAGCCCCTATCCCAGAGGCTGGGGCACACCAGCCCAAGCCAAGGGCCTACCTGGAAAAGAGCTGCACAAGCACACAAGCAACAGCCAGAGGTTTGTCCCAATACTATCAATAAGTGCATGAGGCCCTAGCCAGAAGCTTGCTCACACAACAGGAACTGGGCTGCACAGCCCCCAGCCAAAGGCCCTCCCAGACAACAGCTGCATAGGGGCCCTAGCCAGAGTCACACCTAGATACTATCCCAAGTGTGCACAGGGCCCATCCAGAAGCCAACCTAGACAACAGGTCAGCTCAGGGATCCAGAAGGCCACCTTTCTGAACCCAGGATTTAGGGTACTGGTGAGCAGCAGAGAAAAGGCAGCTCTGTGGCTTGCTGAGAATTGAAGACCACTGGATGAGCAAAAAGTTGCCTCAAGAAAGGCACAGCAGGCTGCATCTATAAAAAGAATAGAGGAGCTGAGGAACATGATGGAATCCCAACATAGGAAACAAATGGAATCCATAAAACAGATGCAAACAGATTCCCAGGAGATTAAAAACTCCACTGAAAGTTTACGCAGCAGAATGAGCCAATGTGAGGACGGAATTTCAGATATAGAAGATAAGATTGCAATTAGTGACCAGGAAAAGAAAAATTGCTTCAAAATTGTAAGGGACCACGAGAAATCAATCCAGCAGCTACTAGACAATGCAAAGAAGAATAACATAAGACTGATTGGAGTCCATGAAGAAACAGAAGAGAGTGCAGATGACATAAAAAAAAAAAAAACTGTTCACAGAAGTAATAGCAGAAAACTTCCCAAGCAGGGGAAAAGAACTTGACATACAGATAAGTCAGGCATATAGGACTCCAAATAGCCTTGATCAAAAAAAATCTACACATAGGCATATAATTGTTAAGATTCCAGAAACCCAACAGAAGAACAAAGTTCTACAGGCAGTTAGAGAAAAGAAACAAATCACATACAAAGGAAAGCCCATCAGAATCACAGCAGACTTCTCAATGCAAACCCTCAAGCCAAGAAGAGCTTGGAGTGATGTATTGCAAGCCCTAAAGGAAAACAGCTTCCAACCCAGATTGATGGACCCTGCAAAACTATCTTTCAAAATTGATGGAGAAATAAGATACTTTCATGACAAAGAGCACCTTAGGAACTTCATGAATACCAAACCAGCACTCCAAAAACTTTTAGACAATATCCTAGGAAAAGACGATGAGGATCACAACCCCAGGAAGCCCAGCAAAATGAATCCATTGGGCATGACAAGAAATTAAATGCAAAGGGAGAGAATCCAACAACAAGAAAAAGTCATGAGAATGATAAGTCAATATGTATCAGTTATAACCATCAATGTTAATGGTCTCAATTCACCAATCAAAAGAAATAGACTGGCAGAATGGGTCAAGAACCAAGATCCAACAATATGCTGCATACAAGAAACACACTTAATTCAAAAAGAAATTCATAGATTGAAAGTTAAAGAGAGTGGAAAACAATACTCCATGGAACAGGAACCCAAAAAAAAGCAGGAGTAGCTATCCTCTTTGCAGATCAAGTGGATTTCAAACCAGTATCTGAAACACTTCTGGACCCAAGAATTTCAGATAAGGGATAGTCAACCTGTATATACAAATCTATTGGGAACATGTGTTTTCATTTCTCTTAAGTAAAAACTTAAGAAGAGAACTGTTGGTTCTTAATAGTAATACAAGAAATTTTTATATTGTGTTCCAAAATGGTTTTATCATTTTACATTCACATTAGCAGTATTAGAAAGTTCTAACTGGTTCACACCTAAGCTGACATTTGTTCTTTTAAAACCTTTAATCTCCCTAATGAGTGTATAATTCAATCTTGTTATTGTACTGATTAGTATTTTTCTGATTCTAGTGTTGCACACCTTTCCTTGTGCTATCCTGGCTATTTATCATCTTCTTGTGTCTTCTTTTTAATTGGATTGTCTATTAATGAGCTGTAAGAGTTCTTTATATATTCTTGTCATAGGTTATATGTATTATAAATATGTTCTGGTTAAGGACTACTTTTCATTTTCTTAACGATGTCTTTTAAAATTCTAAACTTTGATGGACTCTCATTTATCAATTTTTTTCTTTTATACATCATGTTTTTTGTATCCTAGGAAATTCTTCCCTACCCTAAATTCATGAACATTTTCCTTTACAATTTCTTCTTAAAGTTTTATACTTTTAGGCTTTCATATTTAGGTTCATAGATCCTTTCAAGTTATTTTTATGTCTGGAAATACAGGGTTGAGGTTAATATTTTAATATACGAATACCAGGTGTTCTAGTGCCATTTGCTGAAAACATTATCTTTTCCTCTGCTCTTGAATTAAGATTATGTTCTATAAAATGTTAATGTTAAACAATCTTTCAAAACTCAGTGGACCATATATGTGTGGTTCTATTTCTAGATTCTCTGTTTTATTCAAATGATCTATATGTCTTTCTTTACGCCAACATTGCCTTGATTATGGTATCTTTAGAGGAAGTCTTAAAATTAGGTAATAAATGTCTTCCAACACTGTTATTTTTTTTTCTTTTTACTTTTCCAGGTCCTTTCTACTCCTACATAACTTTTAAAGTTCAATATCCAATTCTTCATTTATAGCAAGTATACATACACCCGAATTTTTATATATACCTTGTGTTTTCTAATCCTGCTAAATTCAAATACAAGTTCTAGGGGCTCCTAGATATTTCTTAGTATTTTCTCTGTAGATGATCATTTCATCTACATATAAAGATTTTACTTCTACCTTGCCAATCCTATCCTATTTGTTTATTTTTATTGCCAGACTATTTTGGTTTGGGCCTATGTTTCATAGTTTAATAGACAGATGAAGAGTAGGCATATCTGCCCTTGTTCCCCACCTTAGGGAGAAAGCATTGTATCTTTTCCATTCATATAAGGTGTTTTTGCTAGAAGTATGGAGTACATGTCTTTCATCTGTTGAGAAGTTTCTATTTTACTTCTAGTATCCTGACAGCTTTTACCATGAACAGCTGTAGAATTCAGTCCAATACTTTTTCTGCAACTACTGATAGGATCATACGGCTTTTTCCTTTTCTCTGTTAAAATGATGCTTATAGGGGTGGATCTTCCAATGCTGAACCAACACTGCCATTCTTATAATAAAACGACTTACTACATACTGCCAGATCAGACTTCTAATAGTTTGTTTTGTTAAACAAATTTTTATTCACGTTCATACTTTTCTCTTCTATTATCTTTGTCCAGTTTTAGTATTAGCACAATGTTGATTTCCTAAAATGAGGGGAGACGTGTTCCTTCTTTTTTCTGCTTTAACTGTTTGAGATAATTTATCAGTTAAAATGTATATGAGCCTGTTGTTGTCATATAGGTAGGTTTTCAAGCTAGGAATATACTTCCTTTAATAGGTGCTATTCAAATTTTATATTTCCTCCAGAGTTAGTTTCATTAATTTGTCTTCCAAGGTACTTCATAGAAGTTGTCAAATTTATTTCAAAAAATTTTTTATAATATGCTTTCTATATCCTTTTAAATTCTGTAAAATATGTGGTAATGTCCTCTAAATCTTGATATTGTAATTTTTAAAAATGTATAATTGATATTGTGTAACAGGAAAAAAGGTCTAAAGGAGTATGGGAAGTGGGAGGGGTAGGGGAAAGGAAAGAAGGGAAGAGAAAAAATATGAGAAAAGGAAAAAAATGGAAACAAAGTCTTTGTAAATAGGGAAGGATGGAGGGGGTGAAGGGAGGGCAGGGAAACGAGGAAAAAATAAGAACCAAGATACGTCATGTAAAGTTACAAGATCCCAGTGATGAATGCAACTGCATTTTATATCTAAAATGTACCAATAAACTTAATGGGAAAAAAAAAAAACAGGACAGAATAATGCATTTAACACTGATTGGGACAGCAGATCAAATCAATTAAAAAAACACTGTCTATCACATAATCTCCACCCTGGGACCCTTAGGAGGTATATTTCAATCTTGGAAACTCTTCACCAAGAGGCAGGAAAAGAATAAGGAATCAGAATCCTTTGGGAATAAGGGGAGTGTGATGCATTTAGGAGATACATGGAAGACCTAAAATACCACCAGTTCTAATCCTTGACTGAATTAAAGTGATCCTAAGTTTTGAAGAGTTCTATGTGGACATCTGTGAGCTTCAGGATATCAAATAGGACTAACCTC
The DNA here is from genome assembly GCF_000247695.1 of Heterocephalus glaber. The sequence goes on from NW_004624746.1 coordinate 15,882,030, forward strand.
TTTTAAAACACACATTGAAACAGCATTTCTGATAATCAAATGAATGCTATCAAGAACATTTTATATATGGCAAGTATTTAAGTACCTTATGCTCTTCAATTGGCCAACTTATGCTTCCAACAAAGAACCAACACCAAAAAAGAAATAAAAGCAGAAATTAGTAATATAGAAAATGAACATAATGTGAAATGAACAGCAATGCTCAAATGTAATGTTTTTCAAAAGAATAAATTGATGAATACATGATGAGATAGAATCATTAAAAAAGAGAAGATGCACATACAGTCAAAACTAAGGTTCTACAGATGAAAGGTTCACAAGAAAGACCCTAATCATTTATACTTTATTTTTTAATGCATTTATAGTTATATTCTTTTATGAATAGGAAGTATATATGTAATCTGAAAGAAATTTTTACATATGAAAACTGGAAGAAATAAACCAAAATATTACAGTCACATTACTTTTATGAAATAAAGATTTCTTTAACTTAATAGTTATAAAACAAAATTAATTCATGCAAAGGCTTACTACTTAGCAATGAAAAAGAAAAAATACACTGAGATACAACATCATAAATGGATCTTAAAAACAATATTGAATAATATTGAAGGCAAATTTATCACATTTATCAGTCTACATTCAATATGACAAAATTTTTATAGACAAACAACTTAAAATCTAAAACGTACATTGTTTAATTCAACATATATACTAAGTAAAACTATTCTGAAAGGCAAGGGAGTAGTGAGCATGATATTCAGAATGGTGGTCATTTCTTGGTGGAGAAAAGGACATCGAATTCGGACTAAGGAATGAAATGCACATGTCAGATGCTATGATGCCCTTACTGTTCCTGTTTCTAAGGTGGGTCACACATTTATGGGCACTCCTTTCATTGTGAGGCTTTGCAGGTAACTTGTGATGCTTTTTTGTAACTTGCAGGTATGTGATGTATTTCATTCTGTGTGCATAAAACATCACTAAAAAATGGTTGCAAAAATGTCACAAAACCCTGTACACAGAGAAAAATAGAAAAAGACCTTATATTTCTCCCACTGTCCAGGGACCCCCACTCCTACTCTCATTACCAAAAAGGAGAGTCTGGGCTGGCTTCACAGTCTGCTGATGGAGAAGATCAGAAGATTAACACCTGTCTCTACACCAGGCATGAGCTGTTTCATAAGGAGCTGGGATTTTTTTTTTCCATAAAAGTCTCTCCACTGACCTACCTCTGAATGCCATCCATTCAAAAACACTAGCTATAGAAAAAGAGGGTGGGGAGAAAATATGACATTTCCCTGGGAAATAGCCTCGAAATTGAAGTACTGAACTGAACTTAGGGAAAAACAAGGGCAACAGGAATGATGCTGGGAAGTTGAGTTTTTTTATGCGTTCCATCCAAACAAAGATTTATACTGTAGAGGTAGGGATGCTCTCTGAAAATCAGGAATAAACTAGGAGCTGCGCACAGCAATACATCCTCCGGATGTAGATCCAAGAAGGGTGTGTGACCATCACACCAGAGAACAGATGTAAGAGTAAATTCCCAAGACTGGTGACAAACACCAAACAAAGCATCCATGATAGACTACTGTGGGAGAAGTGAACAAATATCCACAACCTTAGAGAAGCACTGCTGCCATTGAAAATGTGCTCAAGGACATCAGAAAACTTACTGAACTGGACATTCCTTGAAGGCAAGGACCAAGTCTTATTTACTATTGAAATGTACAAAATGAGCATATAATGACTATTCTAAAAATAAACAATTTAGCATCTACAGAAGAATGCAAAATAGATCTCACTGTAAAAACCACAGAAACTTGGAAAACTGAAACGGGAAAAAATAACAACAAAAGAAGATAAATGAGATAGGAAGAGACTTGTATAAGCAAGAATGCATTGAGAGAATGTAAGTCTACACTACAGGCTACAAATTAACTGGAAGAGACAATGCACACACTTTAAGGTTAAATTAGGTTTCAACTTAGTTGGTCAAGAGGGCAACATAGCCAAGAATAGGTATGGCTCAGCATGCATTCTCTTGATTTCCAGGGTCCCTAATGGGAATGTCTTGCATTGTGAAGATGATCTCGTTTGCGCTCTCCCTGGATCCATGCCCTTGCAGTCTGACAGGACAGTCTCTCCAGTTAAAACCTAGAGTCACTTTTTACCTCTTGGATCTGGGATGGTCAAGTGACTTTCTTTGGCCAACGGAACTTTAGCAAAGTGATCTGATAAGGTTTAAGATGTGCTTGTGAATTGCGGTTTGTCTTCTCTTGCTGCGTTAGCTGTGGTTCCAAGACCAGACATGTGTATGAGGCCATCAGGAAAAACCAGTCCCCAGCTGACTTGGAACACTAGCTGCCCTCACAGAAGTGACACACATGCCACATGTGAGACTTAGAGAAGAAATAACCTGCTGAGTTCATACCAAATAGTAAACACATTAAATGGACAAAGAAAAGCCAGGTGGGGTGGTGCACACATGTAATCCCAGCACTCTGGGAAACTGAGGCAGAATGGCCAGTTTGAACCTAGCTTAGGAAACTTAGGGAATTAGCAAGCCTCTGTCTCGAAATGAAATAATAACAAAAGATAGTGGGAATGTAGCTCTGTGTGGAAGTCCTGGGTTCAATGCCCAGTACCACACACACAAAAAAGGGGTTTTATATTAAGGGAGCACAATTAAACACAAATAAGCAATTTATTATACATCAATACTACAGAAATGCAATACATAGAATGCAAATATCTTCATAAATAAGAATTTAAAAAGGACTTTGACATTCCTCAAAGTTGGTCAAAAAAGACCAAAGGATGCAAAACATGCTATAGAGGAGCTGCATGACATAATTAAGTGACTTTTATAACTTAAAGAGATAAATAACCTTCACTTCCAGCAACAATGAAATTCTTATCAAAAATGATCATATATTTTGAGGGGATACATTATCCCCCTAAAAGATCATGTCAATAAAATTCAAGTAAAAGTCAATACAAATATGTTTTAAGAAGCAAGTAAATAAAATTAGAATTAAATTCTAACAGATGAAATTTTAAAATTCAACATTCTAAAATTTAAAATTACTCTTAGGAAAGAATTGAGGATTTTCATATAAATATCAGTTTAAGTAGTAGTGTAAATCTGTTTTCCCAGCTACTAGGGAGCTTGAGGCAGAAAGATTACAAATTCAAGGCCTGTCTGGGCAATTTAGTGAGACCATGTCTCAAAATAAAAATAAAATAAAATAAAACGGTCTAAGGATATAGCTCCATGCTCCCTGGTTCAATCCTTAGTACCACCAAAACAAAGGAAGGAAGGAAGGGAGGAAGGGAGGGAGGGAAGAAGGAAAGAAAACATCACATTAGGTTTACATTAAACAATGAATAATATGAGAATACAATATATAAGTTATGTACTGTCACTAAGATAGAAATCATATGAAAATTCATAGTTTTAAATATTTATAGTAGGAAACAGCAACAAAAATATAAATGAACAAAGCATGTGATGTTAGAAGCTAGCAAAGCAGCAGAAAAACTAGGTGAACAGGAAGAAAATTTAAGAGTGAAGTTTCAAAACTACCTGTGATGAGCTAATCAAGAAAAAGATGACTTGTATTAAGAATGAAAACAATGATTTACCAAAGACTTACAAATTATTTTTGTTAGTTATAACAATAGTTTGTATGTACCTATCTTAACAAGTTTAACTTCTGTGAACTGATATTTCATTTCAACAGGAAAATATAAATTACTGAAATTGATTCAATATGAGATAGAAAAAATATTGAACAGGTCAATGATCTTGAAAGATAATTAGAAGCTTCAAAGAACTTTCTCCCTACATGAGCCAGATGCAGGCACTAACTCTACCTCATCTAAAAAAAAAGGGGTCATTCTATGCTATTTTAACTGCTCCAGACTCTGGGGAGGATAAAGAAATCTTCATCTTGTTAATTAAGATTACAAGGCTACAATTACACTGGTTCCCAAAATTAACAAAAATGGTTCAGAAACAGAACCATACAAATATAACTCTTATATGCAGAAGCCCTAAATAAAATATTCCCATGACTTAGAGGGTCATGCAAGGATGAATTCATGTTGGAAAATCTACTATAGGCACATTATGTTCTCATGCAATTACTCAGTATCACAGAGATGCCAATCCTGCTCTGATAATTTATAAATATAATGCTGTCACTGTCTAAAAGCAACAAGGAAAAATAAATATAATAGTAAAGTTCAACAGGGAACAGAGGCAAGTTTAGCATAACTATATACACACCAAAACAATTAAAATGACATACACATTACAGTACTGACATAAAAAATCACTGCCATTACCAAAACTTGAAAAAATTAAATATCCATTGAAACAAGTAAATCTTCTGTGCTGCACTTGTATAATCGAACAATACCCAGTGATTGAAAGTTACACACAGAAAGAAGTTCAATCCTATTGGCAACTGAGAATAAAAATTTACAAAGAGGTCAATAGAGTTTCAAATGGTGTTTAAAAGAACATTACCTAGTAAGAGGTAAAATATCTTAAAGGATATATATTACATGGTAGTAATGGATATTTCTCCACAATCAGATTATGAAACTTTGAACTCTTCAGCATTTGCTAAATTTGTCAAAAGAAAATGTTGAAATTGTCTTCATTAAACTATTCCAGTACTCATTAAATTTAAATACATAATACTCGTAAGTATACTACACAACTGTGAAAATCATTTAGAACATATATAAAGAAAATCTGTAGTAGCTGTCGATGGCAAGCAGCTGGATATGACTCACCAAAAAATTACTGTATGTCTGAAGGAAATATTAAAACAAATAACTCAGTACTGCAGTGATTGCATAGAACTGTATATATTTGCTCTGTGCAGTGGACAGAAATTTTTCATTTCATACATCATTTACAGCTTGCTGCAGTGATTTTGCAAAATCAGTCCATACCATTAGCACACACAAAGAGTAACATCCAATATTCTCATTGTTGGAAAATTCAAATGTTTGTGGGCTCTGGTGTGCACAAACATTGGTACTTCATCTAAGCAGATGTCTCTCTGCTAACCACGATGAGAGCACTAGGGGACCACAGATATGGATGAAATACCCAGGGTCAAGCACACTGACTTTAAAATCCATAGATCAAGCGTGGATTGAACTCATAGATAAACTTAATTTTAATAACTACTTGAAATAAATGAAAACAAAATGGTCATAGGCAAGAGCCAATCTCTCCAGACAGGATTATTTTTTAAAAATGGGGATCAGCTCTGATTTCTAAAATATTTTAGCAAGGCATCTGATATCAAGCATCTGGTCTACTCAATACTTCATCAAAATGAAAGCCTAATGAAGTCACCATGTACCTAAGTTCCTACCCTTTCACAAAAGCATCACTATTTTCAAATAGGAACATGGAGAAGTATGTTTCTAAGGCAGTACAAAATTCTGCCATGTAAATCTCAGGTCAGTGAGAAATGTTTTGCTGGACAATGAAATGCTCTGAGGGTCAGAAGTATTTTGTGAATGCTTTCTTCCTTTACAGTAGCCAAGAGGCTCAGGAATAGGAAACGCCAACTTTGTTCTTCCTCCAACCCTCCAGCTCTCCTCCTTCCCTATTTAGAAAATCTAACACCATAATTTTCTGGAGAGCGGATCTGCCACCAGAAGTCTAACTATATCCACAGAAGTGAATTTCAACAGACAAAACAGCATGTTAATTCAATATTCTATGAATTTCTTTATCACTGTGTTTCATTCATTTCTAGGATAACGGAGATTCAGCATCACACTCAGTCTCAACAGGGAAAGGAATTGTGAGTCAACCATCAACACTTACTAAGACCAGTCTAAGTAAACATGAAAATCATCACAACTTGTATCTTATAATGACAGCACCCGCCTTAGAAACTGATGATTGTTCCTGCCTACATACCAACAGAATCTTTAGCAACTGGATTCATTTTTCAGGGTCAAATATTAAGTAGTAAGTAGAACATCTTATTGTACAGAAGACATCAGCGCCTGATGACCAAAGTCAAATCCACACCAGAATATTAGAAAGATATATAGGTATTTTGAAAGTAAAGCCATAAAATTTAAACTGCTCACTTTTATGCCACACATTGTCTAAATCATTATGTCTATGAAATCAGACAGACAAACATCTTCCTTGCTGAAACAACCTTCAACTATATTGCATGAAACAAAGCCCTCTGAAGGAGATTCCCTGGATAATGTCCAGGACATCCCACCTGGGGTGTGTCTACATACCAAGGTCAGAGTTCTTCTTTGGTTTAGTCTTCTTTTGGTCTCAGAAGAGTTCAAAAATCCAGAAGCCTGTAAATATGAAAAAAAAAGTTTGGTTTAAGGAAAAGATCTAGAAGACAGCAATCAAAATTATCACAGGAAATTGAGACCAGTACTAGGCATACTTGGCTAAAAATGAAGCATATTTGGAGTAGAAGTTGATAAACACCACCAAAGCCACAGAAATTATGGCTTAATGAACACTGAAGTCTTCACCACATCTCAGAATGAAAGTACTGTCTCCAACTGTAGAGAAAGCCTGTGCCCTTCCCTCCCAGGAAAGAGGCAGAAGATGGTAACTGAGATTCATTTCACATTAAATAATAAATTACTAATGATGGATACATTTTAATTCATCATTAAATACTATTTAGGAAAGATCGAAAGGAATTTGTGATTTCTCATCCATCTCCATCTGGGAAAAATGCAAAGAAAGTGAAGGAAATTTCTTCTCCAAAAATAGAAAGAAGTTCTAAGTTAAGGATGAAACTCAGTGGCAGGGGTATATTGTAGAATTTGTCTCACTCTAACATTAAAAAATGGCAAATCTTAAAACTACATTCTTCTGGTGAAAGATGTGGATTTAAGTGTACCATTGGCTCATGTGTATGCTATGGATACGCTTAACACTTCTGCAAAATACTTGTGCTGGAATAAATGCCTTAGATATTGTTCTGAGACATCACCCATGTTTTGTCACCAGCATCCAGTAAGCAGGATAATACGGAACACGGGTAAGAGATGCTGCATGCAGAGTAAGCACCAAAGAAGAAATTAAAAATCCAGAAATCTAGTGTTAATAGTACAAGCACAAACTGATTAGAAAAACTTCACTTGATTTTAGCCAAAAGGCCAAGAAGCGATGATAAGAAAAACTTAATTATACTATGCAATGTAAGACTGAGACCACCCCTCAGCAGATGTACAATTTCATGGAGGTGGGAGAGTGAACTATTATTTATTATTCATTTTTAAGTAAGAAATGAAGGATGAAATGAACAAAGGTGGCAGAACCTGATTCCATAAACATCTTGCCATTATTCCTTAACTATAATAGGCATCCAAATTAAGGGATCATGAAAGAAAATAAATCTTAATAGGAAATAACTGTTATTTTAAAGAAATGATAAAGAGATATTCTTCCAATTGTTATTCTACAAGTCAGATTTAGGAAACACTGTCCAAAGTCAAGGCAAAAATGTCTCGCCAAACTAATGAAGCATGAAAAAATAAGGTATACAAGTAAAATCTATACTTCAAATTAATTGTTTCATTAAAATTATACTTATGGGAAACATGTGGAAATTAAGATTAGACAGGGTATGACTGACCAAAAATAGGAAAAGAGAGAAGGAGGCAGAGAATGAAATTTTATTCAGAAAACAGTCCAGGGTCTAGAGCCCATTGGACTCCAGGTTAACGTTCCTAAGCCATAGCAATGTCAAAAACACCTCATTCCTAACTCAGCCTCATTAATATCATTAAATATAGGTTCCCTAAGATAGAGGTTGGAGGACTTAATACCCAATGTTTCCCTCTAAGCAGAAACTGTGCTCGAAATTAGCTGGGTGTGACAGCCAATGCTTGTAATCTCAGCACTCTGGTAGGCTGAAGGAGGACTGAAGTTCAAGCCCAGCCTGGACAACTCAGAGACTTAGCAAGACCCTGTCTAAACAATCAGCCAACCAACCAAACAAACAAACAAATAAGCAAGCAAACAAAATAACAGTATGGGGGGGGGTACTTTATGCCTAAAACACCAAGAATGTTGCCCTAAAGAGGAATTTTATAAAATGCAGTAACCCTTTAGGAGCAAGTTAAAACCTACTTCCTTTGAAATGGTCATCATTTTTACATTCATAATCCATCTTTTACATACCAACTTAAAAGAAAGGTAAATAATAATTGTATGTTTTTTAGAGACAGACTATACACCAGGGATTTCCACCACTTTTACTCTCACAGGTATCTTTCATTATATTTTTGTCTAGTAAACAAATGGTGTTTTTTGAAACATGATTGTTCTGTTTTGAAACCATCAGTGATGTGAATTATGGGTGAGTACACAATTCCACTAGACTGATGAAAGGCCAGCTCAAAGGCCATTCACTTCCCTCTCAGACTTCTAGAGACTGAGCAGGGCTGGGAAGAGGGGAGCAGGGTATAAAGGAAGACAGGCTGGGAACCACTGGAAAACAAAATTGAACCACAGGCTCAAGCCACTGTATAACTGTTAGTAAACATGTATGTATATAATCCATTTTAATAAAGCAAACATATAATTTTGTTTTCTTAAGGGACTTTTATTAGGTCTATACTATCCCAAATTTCCTGAGTAATTTTACAATCCTTTGCTAAAACCCAAATCTAAAAGTGACTAAAGAGCTAACTATTCAACATGTCTCAAAGTTATTAAAGGACTCACTGGGGCAAAAGAGAAGCAAAATGCCATTAAGCCTCAGAGTGTCCAAAGCATGCAATAATAGCAAATGTATTTATTCTTTGTGAGCCATAAACTCTGTGCCACAACTACAACTCTGCCCTCATAGCCAGGAAAGCAATGCCTGTGTTCCAATAAAACTTTATTTATAAAAACTGGAGAAGAACCAGATTTCGTTCTTGCCCTATAGTTTGCTGACTCCTGTTATAGAGAATTGTTAGTAATAGTGATCATTTATATCACACTTTGGTATGGCTTATGTATGCATGGACACATGACATGACATGAATTTTAGGAGAGAATTAGGATACAGGAACAAAAGAAAGAATGATAGAGTTACTAGATGGCTCTGAGCGTTCCAGAAGCTAAAGCCAAGAGAGCAATTTACATGCTAGATTGTAGCAGACAAAATAACAGCTTCCCAAAGATGCCCAAGTTCCACTTATCAGAATGTTAGGTTACATGGAAAAAAGAATTTAAACTGATCATCAGCTGACTTTAAAATAAGATTATCCCAAGTGCCCATCAACTGGAAACAGGATAAAGAAGATGTGGGGTTTTTTTATAAAATGGAGTACTACTCAGCCATAAAGAATAACAAACTAGAGACATTTATAGCTAAAAGGATGCATATTGAGGCCACTAAGTGAAGTAAGACACATGTGTAAATACTGAATAGTTTCTCTAGTGTGAGAAACTGAGAGTGTAAATAAGGATTAAAAGGATTAATAACTAATAATTGATATTTTGAAATAGGAAAAGGTCCAAAGGGGTAGGGGTGGAGGGAGGAGATGGGGAAAGGAAAAAATGGAAAGGAAAAATTTTGAGAAAAGAAAAAAAAATGGAAATGGAGTATGTAAATAGGGAAGGGTGGAGGGGATGAAGGGCACACAGGTAATGGGGAAAAAATAAGAACCAAGATAGATCATGTACAGGTACAAACACCCAATGATAAATGTAAATGTATTGTATACCTAAAATGTACCAATAAAAGAATTTAAGCAAAAAAATAAGATTATCTCACATTATCTGAGTGGGCCCTTGTAAGCACAATTATTATTTTTTTAATGTGGATAAGGGAGGCAGAAGAGAACCAGTGTTGGAATTGTGACACAGACTAGAATGGCTATTGTTGGCTGAAGATGGAGGGAGCCAGGAGCCAAGGAATGCTAATAGCCTCAAGAAGCTAGAAAGGGCAAGAAAATGAATTCTCCTTTATAGCCTCCAGAAAAGATTTCAGCCCTGCAAGCCCCTTGATTTTATCCCAGTATGACTCAGGTGAGACTTCTGACCTCCAGAACTGTAAGATGATAAAGGTCAGATGTGTTAAGACACCAAGTTTCTAATAATCTGCTGGAGTACCCATAGGACATGGGTCCCTAATATAGGGTAGAAATTTATTTTTGCATCTTTATATTAGGTCTATTATACGATAACATTGGTTCATACCCAATCAGATGTTGACAATGACTGCAATGGCCCCTGTACCTCTTTCCTAAAACAACCCTTTGGTAGGATGATAACACAATAGCAAATGTCAGGATAGCACCTGCTGTACCACAAGGAGCCAACACCATGAGATCTGAGTTATTTTGTTTTCCAAGTATCTGGGTTAATATGAGGATAAAACAGACAACTACCTCAACATTCTCCAAAATGTAGAATGTTGTTATATGTCAGAAGGAAACAGAATTGTGTTTACATATGAGTAGGAAAGATAGCTTAGACAAAATTAAACTGTTCTCTTCGTGTTGAACTTCTGCAAGTTTTTTATGTGCTTATTTGGATCAGCAAGAAAATAATCATATATTCAGACCTTTCTAACTATGAATCCTTTTCTTTTTCCTGGGCTATCATGGTTTTCATGCACAGCATAACACAATTTGGGTAACTTGGACCTGATGGGCAAACTCAACAGACACTTAGGGACTTCTTGAATGCCCTCTAGGATGTGAAGAAAAGTCATGCCCACGAAGATCATCTGATTGGTCCTCAGAGCTGCCCAATAGGATCAATGCATAAGGTGTCAGCCCGTCTTCCATGCAGCAGGATCCAGGCTGTCTTTGCTGGGTTTACCATGAGCTACTGGGCTGCCTCTCGGCAGGCTGAGCTTACTGTGCCAACTGCAACATATCTAGACTTCCATGAGACTCGCTAGAATAACCATTACATTGCCAGCACACATTTCTAGATTCCACACCCTATCTTTAGGAGAGATCTAAAGCCCAATATTGCAATCCTTGTGTCTTTGCACAAAAGAAAGGAGAACACAGTCAAGCTGCTTGGGAGTGTTGGCCTCAGTTTACCCTCTGTTCACCACTCTTGCCAGAATGGAGCCTTTTGTTTACATCTCTGGGAAGAGGAAACTCAACTGTTAGCTTGGCCATTTAGAGAAAAAAGATTACAAGAGATATACTATCTTTTTCCATTAAACTTATGGTTTTTTGTTTTGTTTTGTTTTTGTTTTTGGTACCAGGGATCGAACTCGGGTCCTTGTGCTTGCGCAGCAGGCAGCAAAACCACTGAGCTAAATCCCCGGCCTGGTTTTTATTTTTTTAAAGTATTCAAAATTCTGTTTTTCAGTTTTACTACATAAATTTATGAAGTGGCATTAAATGGGGAGAAGTGAAAGTAAGTGAACAGAGGCTCCAAGGAGTATTTTTGTTAGTGTACATCAAAAAGAGAAATCGCATCTTCAGCCTCCTAAGATTTAGTAACTATTACTATTGAAGATTACTCTTCTGTTCACCCCCTAAATTTGCACATTTGCTATTTCATCTTTAAGACAATGATCTTTCCTCCAGTTAAAACCCCAGAGTCACAAGAGAATATGCATATTTCCATGGATATGTGACAGTACGGCTGCTGTGGTCTAAATGTGTCTCTCCAAAATTCGTCTCTTGAAACTTAATGATCAGTGTGATAGTTCTGAAAGGTGGTGGCTCCCAGGCAATGAGATCATGAGGGCAGAGTGCTCACAAATGAGGTTAGTGCTCCTAGAAGAGGCCCCAGGGAACTGTGTGGCCCCTTCAATTTGCCAGGACACAGAAGGTACCCTCTACGGACAGGTAGTAGACCTTCATCAGACACTACATCTTCTGGTGCCTTGATCTGGGACTTCACAGCCTCTAGAATTGTAACAAATAAATTTTTGTTGTTTATATGTTACCCAGTCTAAGATATTTTGTTTTAGAAGCCTAAATGGACAAAGAAAATGAGCAAAATTTACTGAGTCTAGTATAAACCAATCCATTTAAAATGATTCAAGAAATTCTTATCAAATGATTGATGCTGATTTTTCTAAGACCATAAACCAAACTCAGAGGTGCAAATTTAAGAGATGTCTTGATAATGTTATTTCTTTTCATTCGAAATATAAAAATAAGATCTATTAATATGAAGCCCCTATGGCTCTGTCATTACCACTAAAATTGCTATGATTTCATGTGATGCTGTGGGAAGAGGAAGAGTTTAGAAAGTCGCAAAATCTCTAAATCAATTCAAGACATTCCAGAGAAGTAGCCACACAGACCCAATGGTGACTTTCTAGAGTCACTGACTTTGCAGCATGTCAGAGCTGCATGTGGAGGTGAGAGGGGCCGCGACAGGAAGGTTTTCTAATCTGACAAGTGGAGGAGCAGGCCAGGCTCCTGGCTTTCTTGGCTCTGATAGGGATTAGGCCCCTCTCCCACCTGCTCAGCATCTAAACAGCGGCTTGACTTAGATGAAGAGTTAAGGGAAGAGGAATCAGGGAAGGGTGGGCCGGGCATGCACAGCAGTTCCCTGACAAGGCCAAATAAGGAATTCTATGTTATAAGTCAGATGGAATAAATAAAATTTCTGAAGAGTTTCCTGGGGTTTATAATTTTCATAAGAAACTATGGAAAACATGACTATCAGGTTTCATTAGCAAAGCTTATCCAGCTCTGGAGACATGCAGTATTTAAGTTGCATAAACAAGGTTTTGTATCCACCTCAATAGGTCCAAGATTGGTTTGTAGACTTTGAAATCTAGTTGTATCTTAGCATCTGTGTGTAAGCCATGTGCATTAGGGATTTTGTGACCCCCAACTATAGCCATATGGTCCACTAGTATCCTGCTTGAGGCATAAAAAGCACATTTCAAATTAATTTAGGGCCAATGTCATTCTAAGCTGCAAACCCCTCAAAAGCTGTTTAAGGACCTAGCAAAGATTTCCCGAAAACTTGGCAATTGTGTACAAACATGGTCATAAAGATTTCTCGCATACCTTCACACACACCCTTTGCAATGTGACCCTGTAGTTCCTCCAATTAGGAAGTAGTGTTTATTTCTTTCCTCCCTGAATCTGGCCATAACCTTGTGACTTTCTTTGGCCAATGGGAATTTGATAACATGATGCAAGCTGAGGCTTGAAAAGCACTTGGGTACTGGCGCCCTTCCTCTTTGGGCTGCTCTCTCTTACTCAGCAGCATAGGCTGCATGGGCTCTCTCTGTTATCAAAACCAACTTGCAGTGAGTTCTTGCTGCTGCTACTGCTCTTCCTGCTAGCTAAGTCAGTTGAAACAAGTGTGTCCTACAAAGCAGCCCCAGGGCCACGTTGACCTGCTATTATCTAGGCACGGGCTTTAAAAAGTCTGCTAAACCTCAAGAAGCTCTGTGGTCTTCCTCCACAACTGAATAAAAAAGCCCAAGACTTGATAAAAACCAAGTGTCATAGTGCCTGTATCAAAATACTGAGTGAATGAACCCAAAGAGCTTTAACTATCACTCTCCATGGAAGAGTACTATCACCTCCGATCTGGAAAGTGTAATATTTAAGGTCATGGGGTTTAGAGTAAGACAAGAATAAATTCAAACCCCGCTTTAACATGGAATTGTTGGAGAACTAGAGTAGTGAAAATGGCTACAATAATAGCTAATATTTATGATGTGTTTATTTTGCATTAAATAATCATTATCTTGGAATTTTACTATACTCAATGGGGTGGGTTCTACTAATATCCTCATTTTACATGAGGCTTAGGGAGATGAAGTAACTTCCCAGGAAAATATAGCTAGTAGATGGAGCTCAGGCAGCATGATTCCAGAAATCATGTTCTTCACTATTTTTTAACATACTTGTTCTTCATTAATTTTTCATTTATTGAGCTAATGAATCATTGACTTAGTCATTCCCAGAATATTTTAGGAGCACTTTTTATATATAAAGGATTTGAAGAGCTTGGGAATAACTATGATGTGGCCCTTGGTTTAAAAATGTTTTAGATTTAGTGAGTAGAAGAGATTATAATCAAACATCTGCCTCTCCCTGTGTCTGCATGCTATGTACCCTATTCTCAGATCAACCTTTCCCTGTTGAAGATCTGAGTCAGCCCCTTGCCTGAAATCCTTCTCCAGGTTTCTGGTAGCTTGAAGATGTGCCCACAAATTATTTGATACTGCCCCTCTGAGAAGTGGAACTTAATTCTCTTCTGCCTTATTATGGCCTAGATTCAAAGCCTCACTTTAATGAACAAACTGCACTAGAGGAAACAGTGTGTGGGAAGGAATGGGAGTGGGCAGTAAGATTCTTTCCTAAACTTGATAAAATTTTATTTTTTAAAATTAAAGATCACTCCAATCTTCAAATGGGAAGCTAAAGAGGGAACCCCATAGATCAGGCTGGGAATTGTCTTATATCCTTTTTATATGAATAAATCCAGGAAGACGTATAAGCCAGATCCCAACTACACTGAACTTCTATTTCATTTCTTAATTATAGCTTTTCTAGGGAGGAGGGAGAGATAAGGGAATGGATTCAATCAAGAGTTAAAGGAAGTAACTAGTTTTAAAGGGTCAGGAGATTTCAATACAGTAATGAAGGTCGCCTCTCTATATTTTTAATTGCAAGCAATTACTAGGAAAAAGTAATTACTGCCACTTCTCAATGGAATTACAGTTTGTATCTTTGCCCAAGTACATATATTCTGGGATCTATATGTTTGTATTCACAGTGCAACACTTTATCCATCTGATTTTGGAGGGGGGTTGTGAATTCAAGTAGGTACTCTTGCAGTAAGAATTTCAGGGAAAATATGCCATTTTATTTCTAAAGTATTGGCACTTAATTGTCTAATTATTCCTGACATGAAAGAAACAAAGCTAACATACGATAGAAGCAGAAAGGCAAGCTGACTAAGCGCCAAATGGAGGGAAAAAAATGTTTTGAATTGTATAAATAGTTTTGAACTACGCCGCTTTATTTTGGCTGACGAACAATAAGATTCTTAACGTGTGAAATTAGACCCATTGAAGAAACTAAAGAGGATCTCAGATGACTGCCAAGTTGTTCAGCAAGAAATCACAAAAATTTGGCAGCAGCTACAACCCTCTTGAGGACTTCACAGGTTTCTGAAAGTAAAGTTAGTAGGAACTACTCAGCAATCAAGAAGAATAAGAAGGACTTCCAGAAGGACAGAGAGCCCTTGAGCTCTATCAGCTTATAATAAATAGCATTTCAAAAGTAGCACTTTTCAGAGACAATATATAAATATTTTAAGTAGCAAAGCATAGGTGTGGGCTATTTTTTCCTATACCACGTCCAGAAAATCTGCACATACACATCAAACTCTACATCTAGGGAATCTCTTTTATTGTGATGTTTGCATTTTTAAACAATGTGCAAGACCTATTTGGGGGTTAATGTAACTAAATGGAGCCTATTTGCTGTGTATTATTTATAGAAGATTCACTTTGGATTAGGGCGTGTCAAGGCATTTGTGTTCGAGTTGCATGGAGAAATGTTAGCTCCCAGCACTGTTAACAGCCACAAAAATGACAAGTGAGGATACAGAACAATTTATGTCTTGCAGTATAGAGGGTAAGATAAAAGTCAAGTTCTTTTCTTTCACATAAAGGCAACAGGAAAGGGAGAGAAGAAAGGCTTCTCACTGTCCTCTAATAAGCACAGACTTGGGTTCTTAGGGTTCCATAAAGAAAATCTTTCCAAGTCAGTGTAAAGGTCACTCCCTTCGGTTAGGGTCCCAATTACAATACACAAAATAAAACACTCATCTTTCATTTAAGAGATGATTTTCTCAAAAACCATTTGTCTTGCAACTACTACAGAAAGCAACCTATGAGTTTGTGTGTCTCCTGATGGATTATAAAACACTTCCCAATGGCTCCCAAGAAGAAACAAAACAATATTATAAATAAATTACTACCAAAATACAATTTGTAATTCAGCCTGTCCATTTTGCAGTCCAGTTCTGGATAAGGTTGTCTTCAATTCTGCAGCATCAACTAATCTTGAGATTTTCTTGGTTTGTTCTTTAAAAATTATTTTAAATATGTATGCTTATAGGTTGTTTTAGATGAGTGGTTAAGAGCAGAGAGCAAGGATGGCCCTCCTGAGCATCCTTCCAAGTCTTTGTGCTGAGAACATGAACTTCAGTCAATGGAAGCTGACCCCTCCCCACTATATCTCTCTTCTGTTTTCATTATGGTAATGAATGCTGGAAGCTTTCCAAAATACAAAGCCAACTTGACGGTGATAAATATGAAGCAAAAGGCCACAGGGTGATTAAGCCATTTACTGACCAGTGGAAAAAAATAGCTGTGATTGACCCAAGAACTTACAAAGCCTAGTTCTCTCCTAAGCTGCAGCAGTTCAGGGCCATGGTGTGGCTACTATGATGGGCCAGGGCAGTGGGCTCAGATGCACAGTTCTGCCTTATTACTGCAGAGCCTGCTTCTGCGGGGCATAGAGAGGGCCCTATAAAGTAAGGATAAACCACTCTCCCATCCTGATGGACTGGATCAATGCTACATGGCTTGCAGAAACACTTTTTAACCAAGTATATGTTTTCCTTTTTCTTTGCTTAGAAATAGTGATCTCACACAACCAACTGGCTAAGACTAAATAATAATTGCCTTTTACTTGTTATTTCCCATTTCAGTGATAAGAAAACAAGTTCAAAAAAAAAAAATCAAATTGCTTGCCCAAGACTACAGAATCAGTTAAGAAAAAGCTAGGTTTTATGGATTTGGTCCAGGTTTTTCTCTGGATGGACAACAGAGCAAAGAAGAAAGGACATAAGCTTGGCCTCCAAACATAGTTGCATTTATTTGCAATTTTATAACTTTATGCACATCTCTTAAGCCCTTGGCATAACAGCTTGTTTCATCCTCAAAATAGAGATAATACCACCACCAACACCCTCTACTCCCTGGGCTGTAAAGAAAGTGAGATAAGATAATCTTCACAAACCACGTAATACAGTTCAGTTCTCAGTTCACAACAGGTGCTCTATAAATGCAAGATTCTTCCTCCCTGCCCTAACTATGTTTGTCTATGAATCTTCACTGCTCACCTGCTCATACCCAAGCTGTCCAGAAAGGAGTCAACCAGGAAAAATGCCAGAAAAACCAAGTAGACAAGTATGCAGGAGCTACAAAGGAGAGGAGGTCAGGGGTTGGGAAACTACCTGAATCCAAAAGTCAGTGTAAGCTTGGCCTGGGTGTAGTTTGGGTTCCCCCAAAAGTAGACCTTGAGAGGTAATCTTGGGGAAAAAGCCATCAAGCTGTTAGGAATTTGCCATAGAATAGAAGGAGGCCAATCAATAAGGTCTACATTACTGAATAAGGGGAAACTGGAGCTCAAAACTACTGGGGTCTCTGAGAGATGATGTATTACAGGCCCCAGAGGCACTCTGACTGAGGGGAGAAGCAAGGTGTATCCACTGAACCTTCATTTGTCACTGCCTGAGGGCTGCTTCTGGTGGCATCAAGCCTTTGGCAATTTTGGTTTGCCCCACATGCTGGCCAAGCTGAGCATGCAGCCAGAAAAGCAAAAATACTCCAGAGTAACAGTGGTCTGTACTAAGCAGTCTTTGGTGTAGAGAAAGGAGTACCCATAGCATAAGGGTCGGACACCACAGGGCAGCAATGGAGAAACTTTTAGAGCTTTCAATGATATAAACAGCCCACTGCGGCACTCGTGCCATAGGTTCACCACCACTGCCATAGCGTCTGCCACAGTGGCAAACATGGCTTACCACTTACAAAGAGGTTGCTATAAGGAACAGCGTTTTGAAATTCATCCTGAAGCTCACCCTGCAATGCTTGCCACTTTTATGAAGACAGCTGGGATCATCATTACCAAAGAAACAGCCTTCTGGGTCAAGAATTGTGAGCCAAAGAGCCATCAATAAAGGATATGATAAGCCACCTGTAACTCCCATCACCTGTGCAGCCTGGAATGCTCCTCACACAGCTTAGTTAAGACAGAATCTGAAAGTAGCACATTGCTCAGCTCTAGATTCATTGCCTTTCTCTGTGTGGGCTGTGTGTGATGTCAACTCAATCAGAACCATCAGATTTGTGAGCACGCTAAGTGGCAGTCTGGTTTATTCTCTAGTCACTTTCCTTTTCCCACCACAAGTCTACACAAAAGTGCTTTTTCAGGGCTGGGGATTTAGCTCAGTGGTTCTGCCGCCTGCCTTGAAAGCTCAAGGACCTGAGTTCGATCCCTGGTACCAAAAAACAAACAAACAAAAAAAGTGCTTTTTCAATATCCGTTTATTCATTTCACTGAGACTTTCATATCTTCAAGCTCTTAAAGAGACTTGTGGAAGTTGAGGAAACTATTCAAACATAGGCTTTAAGGTAGGAAAAAAGTATTGGTAAACGCCAAGCTTAAATTATACAATGATCAATAGTGACTACTGTATCTAGCATGTTGCAATTAATTCTAATTGCACCCATTTGCTTACAGATCATCAAAAAGGGACGCAATAATTAGTGTACAGGAAAAAAGAGAAGATAAATTCATCTAGAAGAAAGAGAAAAACAAAAGAGAGAGGGAGGAGGAAGAAAGATGGTTTAATTTTTTAATTTGGAAAGTGATACTGGGGAAAGAAACAATAAGCCAATTTTGGAGGAGAAAGGACTTATAATTATTTAATGTGGTAGAAACTGAGGAAACAGAAAATTACCATTAGATCACCACTGTGAGAACTGTTATAGATAATATCTACTGAGGGTTGCTAAAACTGATGGGTAGAGAACTGAGAAGAAATAAGAGATGTGCATAGCCTCACAGAAACTCCCTATACATACTTATCATGATATCACCAAGCAGAAAACAGTGACTATTCAGGGAAGAAACCTCGCTAATGCTTTAAACACCAGCCTAGCCAAGTGACCAAGGTTAATGTCACCAGTAATCAGACACATCACGGATGTCACATGCTGTATGATACGACCAAGTGCCTATCGGGTGCACCACTTCTGTGGCATTCTTGCCAACACTGTATGACTTCAATCTGATCATGAAAAAATCAGGAGGGAAAAAAAACAAATTGAGGGACATTCTATAAATTCACTGACCAGTTTTCTTCAAAACTATCAAGGTCATAGAAACCAAAGAAAGAACTAACTCTCACTGAGGGACACTAAAGATGCATGACAACTAAATGCAATGTGGGACCCCAGGAGAGATCCTAAAATAGAAAAGGGACATTAATGGAAAAATCAGTAAAATTTACTTAATTGTATCACATACATTGGTTTCTAAGTTTCAGTGTCTGTGACACAGATTACACAAGATGTTAACAGTAGGGGCACCTGGGAAGGAATACATGGGAAATTTCTCTTACTATGTTGCAATTTCTGTCTATGTCTAAAATCACTTTCTTAAAAAGTAAAACAAAAAAGATAAGAGAATTGAATATAAAATGACAGATTCACATATTTCACATGCATGAAAGGGCCATGTTTTATGGATCGTCTTCTGTATTAGTCATGTCCCCTAGTGGTTTTTGTGTCTTTACTGGTTTCACTTTCAAAAAGCTTTTCATCTAGGCAAAATTGAGATTGCCAAGTTTTTTAGTAAAGGCCTCCATAAAAAAATTTCTGCCTACATCTGTTCAGTGAGGACAGTCAAGTGTTACGTTTACAAGTAAACAGGCATAGGAGCCCACACTTATTCAGTGCATGCGCTCAACAGTGCTGAGAGGCAGATACTGTTATTATTCTAATTTTCACATCTGAGAAAGAGTTAAACCACTTGCGAAGGTCATGCTGCTAGCTAATGCTTTTAACCACCACTGACCTGGCCTACAGAACACCGTCAGGGTCACCATGACAGAGCCATCCTGCCTCGATTTTGAAAGACAGAGAACAGAGGGTAAGAGACTTTGGGTTAATACTGAAATGCTATTCAGAACACTGTTAAGTAGCATGTATTAAACATTAAAAAGCACTCTTGTCTCCTGAAAAGTAGATGTCACTGAGAGTTCTGCTCCCCCCCTAAAGTTTTATCCCAAAGCGTGCAAGGTATGTTCTAAGAGGGAAAAAAGACAAAACTGTCTAATGAACAGGGATTATAAACCTTAATAGGTCCTTACAAGATATGTTTTATATAACCATTTATTTAGATAATTCCTCACATTCGTGTTATTTACTCAATAAATGATGCTGATTCTGCTATTAAAAAAACATTATTTTTTAAAAAGATGAAAATTCATGTTGTTTTCTTAATACACCTAAGTCTATTATGTAAATACACAATGCATTTTTTAAAGCACACATTATTTACCCCACAGATGAGGTATTTAGTAAAGAGGTTATTATACACTACTGGATAAAGATATTTATACCATTTTCAATCAATTATTTAAAACACATGCCATTAAAAGTTTATTAGCTTGATTATTTTTAAAGAGCCACCATCAAGATCATTAAAGCAATCAAGGTTCTAGGAATTCAATTAAAATATAACAATAAGTGAACAATTTGAATTACAACAAACACAAGAATCACATCACAAGTACAAGAAGCACTCTTATTTTTTTAATAACTCAATTGTTTAATTTCGATCCTCAAAACAAAACTGAATTGGCCTTATCATGAAACATATCTTTGGTCAAAATTAGTGTTATAAAACTACTGGTTTCATACTGAAAGCTTGTAAAAAGTTTCTTTTTTTCAGCAAAGGACTTAATGCTTTTACTTTTAATCGTATCCTTCATTATTTATTTTGTGAAAGATGAGCAATTCATAACCTGCATGCTCCCTTCCAGTTTGTGTATTCACATGGCCATGGTTGGGAGTTACATAAGTCAGGCCCAATACTTAACCCAGGGAGATACACAAGCTTAGATAAAAAGGCAAATAAACAGATACTAGACAGCTACCTTCGTGGACACAGCCTCAAAAAGAAGAAATATAGCACCTATCATTTTAAAAATAAATTAGTCATTGATCTTATTGTTATACCTGGTAGCATTATTGTTACCTGGTAGCATTTCTTCAATCCGAGTAGCTTTTAAGCAAACTGGCAAATGTTTCCAAATGTGAACATTAAAAACATAAACCAAAGATTGTAGTTATATTCTTAAAGGCTTCAAAAAGTGTTTTTGATATCAAACTCAAAATTCCTGTGCTATTTCTTATCCTCAAAAGAAAATTATAGTTAAATTAGAAACCCCTGAAACATGGAACTGATAATGAAAATGCCCGCAGAAGTCGGGCTGCAATTGTTCTGCCACAGTAATACAATCTATTCTGGAATAATTTTTCTTTTTATTATTTCATTAAGTTGTATCTCACTAAAGTTCCTCTTAGGATCTCTCAGCAGCACCAAATTTTTCATTGAGAAAACGATAAATCACTGGCCTAAATTACAATTTAATTATAAACGCCTTTGCCTTCTAATGCTGCTTGGGACCTTTTACCCTGCTACATAATTCTAAAAAATGACCCCTGTCATAATTTCCTTCACTAGAATAATACGAAGAGATCTAATCCTGAATCCTGCTGTCTTATAATTTAATATAAGAGGTAATTATTATTCAAAAGATAATGTTGCAGATATTGAAAATATTCTGAAGTTTGAGTCTGAAAAAAAAATAAGAAGAAGAAATCTTAGGTATGTGGGAGATTTCTATCACCACACCTATCAAGAGAAGCAAGGCAGAGAAGCAAAGGGGTTTTTAATGAAAAAAATATTAGAAACTATATACAGAGAGCTGGTGTTTGCTATTGTGTGAAATGCATTCACATAGTCTTCAAACCATGGTTAGAGATGAAATGCCTCATTTCCAAAATCAAGGAACCAAGTAGAGCAGTACTGCCATGAGCAGCCATTTCTTTAAGTTCGAGTCTACTTGAGCACTGGGGGTAATAAAAACCACACCCTGTTCATGTGGTTTTGTAAAGGGAGGATTTGAGCGGCAAAAAGCTGCAAAAAGTAAAGAAGGAAAATGAACTAGAGTGACTGAGCTGAACTGCTAGAACACAGCAGAGACAAAGGGGTTCCTGGGGTGTGAGGACATTTTATTGGCAGCGTTGATATAACCTGGAAGAGTGTGGACCAAAGACATTCTTGATTACCCCGGCAAGTTATCAAAACTGGGGTGAATGGTGGGACTTTCTCTTTTCAGGGTTCATAAAGACACACACACAAACAGCAAAGGTAAATATAGGCCTGTGGAAAATTCCTCAGAGCTGGCAGGCTCTTTTTTTTTTGGCCTGCTCTTTAAGTCCAATGAGCAAGAATATAAATTGTATGAGGGTGACAACTCTGGATCATACTTGTGACACCTGTGTAGGTCTCAGTCCCTTACAAGGAGCTGAGATGACACAGGTGAAAATTCAGTTGCCTCTATGGAAGATTTCTTGTTCTTACTTAGCCTGAAAAGGGGGCAAGATGGAATTCAGGGACTGGGTCTAAGAGATGGGGTGAAGTAGTGCTTCAGTGGAAACCACCTTATCGCAAAAGGGAGGAAAGACAGAGTTTTTTTGAAATTACAAATGTTCTTTAGATCATATATCTAAAAGCTAATTCTACTGTGCCATTACATGAAACAAAGAGATTCTTCTCTCACTTTGTTTCCACCCTAAAATTTAAGCTACAGTGACATGAACCATCATAACTAATGGCATAGGTATAATTACATGAAATAACATTCAGATTGCCCAGCAGAGGTGGTAATGGCAATGATGTTCGTGCAGGTGGAAAAGGAAAAAGAGCTAAGGATAAGAAAAATACAAAAGAACAATTCAGGTGAAATTGTAACTCCTGCCTCCCAATCTTAGACTAGTCAGCAAACCCCATATAGCTCAATAAACATCAAACTAAACAGTACGCAGACACTGCTTTATAGCCTCTTTTGTTTTGGTTTGCTTTTGCTTTGGGAGCAGTTCATTTAAGATGTAATAAATTGGAAGGGTGCTCCCCCCCCTCGGTCCCCCATTCCTCCATAAATCTCAGGACAGTGCAAATGAAGTATATCTCATTATGGACAGAAAGACAGGACCTCCCTAGGCAGGGACATCTCAGACTACCATTAAAGCAATCATTAAAAATAACAACCCACCTAAGGAAAAAAAAAAAGTCATTCTTCTCAGAGATATATATTAATTAGCCAATAGTATTAAAAGTAGGTTTTCTGGGTTCAAATTAGAACTGAAATCCAGAATGCAAGAGAAAGCAGAAAAATGGATGTAGGGAAAGAAAGGGGCAGGTTTATAGGAAGAAGGTCTATAATTTCCTATAGCACTAGCACAGAGAGCCATGAAATGGTATCCATAACGAACTAGTAATAAAGAAGTATGCCGAGATTGGTAGACTGCGCCTACCTGAATCATTTCATGAGTAAGAAAGATTTAAGAGTCCCAGGAGGTTCGGGGCAGACACTGTACTGGACTTTCCAATAACTAAGAAACGTACATTACGGTGGACACACAGGTAGATAGATAGAAAGCACGGATACACAATCTGCAGGTTTAAGACACACTAAAAATCTTCTGCGTTACTGTGGTGTGTTTTCAAGGAATCCCAGTTGTAGCAAAGGGAGTGAGTGAGTGAAGGACAGGAAAATAAAAAAAGCGAGGTAGAAGAGAGCGTTAGGTGGACCTATCAACCAAGTCAATTCTATGTACATGGCTAACTCTTATCATTCACACCTAAAAACAAAATTGCTCCATGGAATTAAGATCACATTACAAATTGGAAACTATCTGCTGAAGTGAACAAATTCATCTCCTACCATAGTAGTAGCAGTCACAAAGTAATCAAGTTATACAGTTTCAGGTTATATGTTTTCAGACTGAAAACATGAGAACTCTTTGGTCCCTTCTATGACATAAATCTCAATATTCCAAATAAATAAATAAATAAATAAATAAATAAGGATACATAGTTATTAAGTGACTGTCTCCCACCAGTAGTAATGTTGAGGGAATCAGAACTCAGTTCCTGAGGAGCGAAGCATCTTTTGCTCACCATACTACTGTTTTTCAAGGAATAAACAAGAAATTGTATTCACAGAGCACTCTCCAACACAGAAGAGAGGAAATATAAGATTAAAAACCCATGAATCCGGATGCCTATTGTTTTAGAGTTTTTATGACCACTACATAGAGAGAAGGGACCTGCAGGTGCATCCCTAGCATGTCACCCATGTAACCTATCAAGATCCTGGCACCCACTGGGTCATATATGTCTGTCCTCCTGGTCTCGTCATTTACCCTCACCAGAAAAAGGAAGCATTCTTGTTATTTGTCTTAGTTTTTGTTGTTCTGGAAGCAGACTTGGTAACTAGAATTTAACTGTAAGTGTTTACTTTAGAATGAGCAAAGAATTACTGGTAAGACAATAGGACAGTAAGACCAAGAGGGGAAAGATTGGTCATCATTACTCCTGTTAGAAACCCATCCTTTCCCATCCCTGGAGAACTATGGGAGCCATGGTAGAATTGCACCTCAGAGCCGCCCTACCTGCGAAAGTGAAGGAGCTCCAGTCTTTATTTACCATTTCAGGACTGTGCTGGTGCATCTTTAACAATGTTCTACAGGGAGGGAGGGAGTCTTGATTTGTAGCATTTGCCAGTGTCCATGGTGTAAATACTCCATCAAGCTAACCAAAAAAAACACCATTGCACGTGGAGTCAGAAAGAGAAGCCACCATTTAACAGTCTGGCCAACTTACAGATAAAAAGACATAATCTCACAACAAGAGCACAGAGAAGAGTAAAATGTAAAATAATTAAGAAATGATGGTCGATTACCTTTGCTTTTAATACAATTTATTTAATTATAAGTATAATTAATTTTTAATACTGGCTGTGTTTAACAACCAACACACAAAATTCCTGCAACTTGAATAATTAGATCTTGCAAGGCAGCATGAGCCCATCTGTAAATCACCATTGCACAGGTTCCCCTCAATCATTGGTGGAAGGGTGACTCCAATGGGGATTTGATGGGCTACTTCTGGTCCAAGGTGCAAGAAGCAAAGTGAACCTCAGAGAGGCCAGATGAAGCAGCTGGACACTGAGAAAGTGTAGACAGTATAGCCAGTGAAGCCATAAGGGGAAGAGGGCGTGGGCAGGCTCCGACAGAATCTGCTAGTTGGATCACAAACTGACCATATTCCTGCAAGGCCTTGAAATATTTCTTTCTGGTTTTCTGTAGTGTTGCTTCTTCTTACTTGGAACAATTGAATTCTTTGCAAGTTATGCTTCTCCTCCATGTTTACTAAGTTCTAAGCCCATATTTAATGCATTGTCCTGCCTTGTGCTTTAAAACTGAGTGTGTTCCAAACAATTCTACCCCCACCCTGGCAGGATACAAGCCATTATTGCTCCTTTCTTTCTGTTTTTGTGGAAGACACTCCACTCTCAAGCCTGCCTCAGAATCCCTAACTTGCACGTCTGTTGAGCACACATACAATCAGCACTCCTATACAGAAGTCTCTCTTGACAGCTTGCCATTGTTTCTTTGACAAGAGAATGCTACAGAGTATTGTATCTCACAGAGATTCTTCCAAATGCTTCCTAAGTGGCTTCCCAACTTCTTCTCTCTTCCAGTTCTCAGCTACCCAGAAATCACTTCCAGAGTAGTCTGCCACCCAGGTCCTGAGCTACCAAAGTGAGATGTCAGCCCTGTATTCAAGGCCTCCTGTGGATTAGCCCAACCTCCTAGTAAAACTCTACATACTCAGTCCCCTTCATGTCCTGGAAAATGTGAGTAACTAAATGACTGCCTCATAACAATGTCCAGTTTTTAGGTCTATGCTTCTGCCTAAGACGTTCCAGTCAAAACCTCTCCTATTTGTCATGGTCCTTACACTGGCTCATAGTTTTGCTACTTCTCTCCTACCTTTCTGACTTTACTCGTTTACTGCTCCTAGCAGTATAATGCGCACAGTAGGAATTTAATATTTACTGAATTGATGTTTTGTCCATTTCAATCCAAATAAGATAAGATTACAGCAGGAGTCAGAGACTCAATTAAGTAGCCAACATGTTTTATTAGACAATATACTATATAATTAATCAAAGATGGAAAATTTAATTCAATATAGTTGAAGTGGTCAGCTAATTTTTAAAACCCCTTTCTCCTCAGCTACCTCAGTATTTGCTTTTCCCTGGGGATTTAAGGTAAACTCACTCCACTGAGAGCAACCCCAGGGCTTAGAGTGAGTTAAAACATGCTTTCTCATACTCTTCAGAGGATGATAGTGAATTTACTGAGAAGACAGGGCTTTGGAATACTCCAGAGTTGTTAAAGTCCTACACATATCAAGGTGAATATATATTTTAAAAAGTAATGAGGAGAAAAAAGAGCCAATTACAGATGAATGCATGTATTATAGTAACATTTATATAAGTTTAAAAACAGGCAAAAAAAATGACACCCATATATGGTAGCATATATGTGGCAGAAAACAAGAAAAACATGCAAAGAATGAAAAAAATCAAATTCATGAGAGTGATTAATTCTTGGGGTCCAGAGAAAGAAATGAGGGGAAAAGGAAGAAATTAGGAAAAGAAGGGGCATATATAAAAGGTTCCAAATGGACTTGAAACTTTTATATTTTGGAAAAAAGATTCTGAAACAAACATGACAAAATGTTCAGATTTGGCAAAACTAAGTGATTATGATAAATACTAATCCCTATGCTTTTTTGTACACTTGAAATATTTCCTAATTTGAAAAATAAGTTTATTTACACATTTTGGAAGAATTCCCAAATGGCTGTACATGAGATTTGTCATTTAACAAAGACCACTAGAGCAGCATGAAGTGAGATGTGAAAAAGTAGAATTACCATAGAAGTAAATGAAATCTCAGTTTTATCAATACTGTTTGATCTTTTAATTTAACTAAATTGATTCTAATCATCTATTTTTGGTTAATTACTCAATATTCGCTGTAACTAAATCACTCGCCTCTCAATTAAGAATATGCAGCTGGTTAAAAACAAAAGCCTGATGAATTGGAAGGTTAATGACACAAGCCCTAAATGATGTTAGTATAACACAGGTTCATTAAAGGTTATCTATTACTCCAGCAATAATGACTGGGAGTAAGAAAGAAAGATTTCTCTCGAATTCTCCATCTGTCTAATGGTCTTGTCACAAAAATGGTCTAATTCCTCTCTCTCTCTAGTAGTAGTAGAATTACTACCAGAACTGCTTTCATAGCCAATTCCCTCAGGGAAATAATAATAGTATCTACCCCCTGCCAGATTGTCTTTAGGATTAAAATGAATTACTGCATTGTGGGGCTCAGAAAATAATACCCCCAAGCACTTTGATCTGAGGGAGAATAGGACAGTCTCAGAAGCAAGAAGGTTCCTCTGACCTTCCCCATATCTTTGTGTGAAGAGGCTTATAAAGGAATTCCTTGACCCACCTTCCTCCAAGGTCAGATGACCCTCATTCCACAGGGATCCTGCAGGGTCCCCTGAGAAGGAAGACTACACAGATTGGCCAAGAAGAATAGCACCAACAGGCTTCCCCCAGTTCCTCTGGTTTATTCCCAAGAGGCCATGACCCATGTTTTTGTCCAATCTTGTTTCTCTAGCCACTTCAGTGATCTGACTTAGCATAAAAATATGGTTTTCCTGGGTCTTTGGGTCTTCATTTCTGAATGCTGTCATTTCCCATAAAACTCCCATGATATAAATTTGTTAGGCTTTTCTCTTGTTCAGCAGTCTTTTGTCATGGGAGGGGCAGCTGTGAGTCTTGCGATGGGTAAGGAAAAGGTAAGACATTTTCCTCCCTGCAACATTAGGTACAAACATTAGGGCACATGGTCCATGCTACTATTATTATTATTATTATTATTATTATTGTTATTGTTATTATTAATCATCTGTAAAATAAGAACTACAGTGTGATCCCTCTAAATAAGACCTAATGGTCTTAGGAAAAGTCTTTTTCTTATCACTTCTCAAGTATATCCAGGACCTGTAACACAAGTTAATGTCCATTCTGACATCCACCTTTACATGTTTGAAGAATATTTCTATTCTTTCTCAGCCACAAATCCAATTCTTGCTAAAACCAAAGTCCAACCACTAACTGTAAGGTAGCACAGAAGTGGTGAAAAGGTTACAAATAGCTCAGCTCTTACCCACCCCTCCCCTAAAGGAATGATGGCCCACCAGAGGGGGCGACTTAGAAGGTATGCAGAAACGGCCCTTAGCCCTCGCTTCCAGCACCAGTGGCAGTGGTTTTCCAGAGAGGTCCAAGCCTGTGCCTGCCTCTCTCGCCTCCTGCCACCGGCTCACAGGCCGCTCAGCCCTGTTTAGTAACTGGGTATCAAACAACAATAATTGACAGCTGCTCCCCCCAGCCTCCCCTCTCCGAGCAGCAGTTTCCCAGGAGCCGTCTTGTACAACCTCAAACACTTTATTACTGGTCAATTTGGGTTTCCTGCCCACTTTAAGTGGCCGTGCTGAGGGTCTCCAACTCTCTCTAGCCCTCACTGATCAATATTAACAGTCACTTCCACGGCATTTCCCTGCTTCTCGGCAAGGCCAGGCACCGGCTGTAAATTACCGCCTCGCCTGGTCATTGTACAGACAGAGACGCTGTAATTCAAAAAGTTAGGGCTAATTGTGAAAGGCATTTCTTTCACGCTTTTCAGAACCAGCATCAAAGAATGGCAGCAAATAGAATGCAAAGCTTGCCCATTTTGGGTTTGTTTAACCAGAGGATTGAACTGTATCCACTCCTCCCCCAGATGCTTCTTCTCACTGGTATTTATGTTCGTCAGCCCAATATTTCAAGTTCACATACACAGACAAACCTCCAGATCTCCAGAGAAGTCAGAGGAAAAAAAACACAAAAAAACTCCATCATCCAATAAAGTTAAAATCGTTGGTTTATAGTCCATCCATTATAGGTATATAAAAAACAGAACAAGTCAGGATTAAACAATTATTGGCTGGGGCTCCCATAGTAATATCTGTTTATGAGGTAAAATTTAACAAGAAACAAACAGCACACATTGTTTATAAGCAAATAAGGTACAGAGAGGCTTTGTGAATGCAAATCTCCAAACCTGGCAAAACACTGAATGAAAATTGCCTGCTGCTGGCAGCTGACTCTGCATGTTGAAGGTGACAGAGTGAAAACGTCACCATAAGCCGGGCCTTCCAAAGTGGGGGTGCACTGGGGCATTCGACTGCCATGGAGAGGCCCAGCCTACAAACGCATACTGTGCTTCTCCATCCAGAAGTAAGACCCAAGGAAGAGCAAGATGGAGAGAGAAGGAAGGAAAAAAAGAGGCTGATAGAGAGAAACAATAATTACTGTCAGGCCCAAGAGGCCCCTTCTCCCACAAAGATGGATCCTGTGTGTCACCTAGAACCATGTCAGGCGAGCTGTTTTTCTGTTGCCTTGGGAGCACCATCACAGAAGGCTCAGGAGAGAGACCTCACTTCGACTAGAAAGAAGGGAGGAATAACAGTCAATGCAGACAGGGCTCTCGGGCAGCTGAGAAGTTCCTGTCCACCCTGGGGGTACACCCTGGCCCAGGCCACACCGTCTGGGTGACACTGAGCTCACAAAGTGACGGAAGAGAAAGAGGGTCGGAACTTGTCAGGCACTTAAAATAATGGAATCATCGAGAAATAACCATTCTGCACACTCTCTCTTTTTGCCTGTGGCTCCTGGGAGTGGAGAGCATGGAAAGAGTGCTCAGGATTGGTCCTGAGGCCTGGAAAGCCCTTGGGGGTCAGCCTGGACTCATCCCCTACCTCTGTTACCACCAAGTTTGTGAGGCTGAGTTTGAGCTGACTAACCAGTTATGGTTTTAAAAATAAAGGGCTAGGCCTGGGCTGAGGTGCCACGGACTGCTCTTCAGCTGCCATGAAAAGCCTCATGGCTGAATGTCTGCACTGCCCCAATGCCTCAGGGGGCAAAGGGCAGCCTCCTTAGGGCCTTCTCCTCAGTGGGTCACCAGGAGGTGTCTCCATTCAAACCTAAGCCCCAAAGGCTCCTGCTCTGGCCGGGCCCTCTGCCCAGGTTGCAATGTACAATCATCTTTCCGGGGCTCAACTTTCTACCTGTCTGCACAGACGGCATAGCCCTGTGCGACTCTTGACTTGGCAACAGGCCCGCCTCTCCGCAGCCTCTTGCTGAGTGCTCCGCTGGCCTCTTAGAGCATGGGAACTTGGTGGCCAGAGAAGAAGGGGTACTGGGTCCTGTTGGGCAGGTGGCTTCCCTGCAGGACCTGCCCTGAGAAGCACACCCTCCTCCTCATAATAGAGGAGGAAATCTTGGCAGGACTGAGAATCAGGCCTTCTGCTCTGCAAACTTAGTTTTATCTACCCTGGCTTCTGTTTCTATTTCTGTTTTTGTTTTCTTTGTTTTCACTCTAAGAGGGCAGGATAAGTAGTCCTATCTTTTCAGAGATACGACATAAAGGACATCTCAATTCCCAGCCGGGACCTAGACAGTAGGAAGACACCAGGCACATGACGCCAGCTCATCAGCGTGGGCTGCCTGTTGATGTGGGATCCTCCGCTGTTGTTCAGAGCCCTGGACTTTTCCTGTGTGCAGCAACTGGCCCACCAGCCTAGTGACAAGCTGATCTCCCAGCTCAGGACCTAAGGGGGAATTAGACAGCAGCCGCCCCATGCTCTCTTTTGTTTAGAAAAAGGAGAGAGAGAGAGTGAAAAATAAAATCCTCAATCGTTTAGTACAAGTCATTTTACATGCTGGGATAATGAAGTATAAAAATGCCTTCAAAGAACTGATTTCCTACTTTTAACTCACTGCCAGCCAAGCTCTTTGTGAGGCCTCTCTGGAACATGCATTCCCGTCCCACTCAAACAAAAGAGCTGCGAATTCATTAAACTATTTAATTATGCCTTTTTATTTTTCTCCATTAGCAAGTCCTACCAGCACAAAGTAAATAAAGCCACCGTGGTCTTTCCCCGGCAGACACACTGACTGTTTTTATTCTTTATTCAGTTTACAATATAAAGGGCTATTTTCCCCCCTCCTCCTATTCTTGGCGAGTTTCCTAGTACAAACCCTGCAAATAGAAGCACCCGACTGTACACGCAATGCGTGGAGTTGGCACAGGGGCATTCAGAATTGCAAGCACATACCCTAGACAGCTTTCAAAGTACCCGCAGCCAACGGCAGCCAAACAGCACTTTACAGCCAGGCGCGGAAAAGATATTAGCTTTTTTTTTTTTATACTCTAGTAAATTTGCTTTTTACATCTATTTCTTTTCAGAAGGGCTTGTTATTGAGCTTACTGTCCACAAATTCCATTGATCTCAGGCTGTGACTCAATCCATATGCTCACGCTTTGACACCAGCACAGCAAGCGAGCGATACAAATCCTGTTCAGGCTACAAACTTATTGATTGTATAGATTTCCCCCAAAGTTGTGATAATGATATATCATTGTTAAATTTGGTAGAACAAACTGCTTTCCCAATCTGTCAATGCGAGCATGAAAACCAATTCACAGCCTTGTTTAGAAGGCTTTCGCGTCAGAAGAATAAGTACAGCCAGAAGAAGCGGATCACCAATACCCAGCGGCAGGCACCAGTGTGATGTATGACACCTTCCTCGCTGCCCTTTTCTGACCCACAGCACACTGGGCTGCCAGACTTGTACTTACTGGCTACAATTATCCACCATGATTCCTCCCTAGGACACTCAGTATTAATTATTAACAACTGGGACCGTGCTGCTTGGGTGACCCACATCAGTAGGTTTTAAAAGACAATTTTGGTAATTTTAATATGCTATTCAGATGCAGTCAGACACATTAGGATCCCGGGATTATTGACTTTAATAGGTCAATTTTTTTTCCCTGCCATTGCTGCCTCTCCCCGATCTTTAGGAAGCAAGGCAGCTGCATCCAGCAGGGGGCAGACACCAGACAACATTTCATTTTGAAAGGAAGCACCTTGGCTTCTGGCCCATGCCTTGGTTAGAGGGCTCCATTGGCCTCAATTTTAAGCTCATTTTCTACAGGGAATAGCTAGATCTTGTGGTCCTAGTGGCTCTGTAGGACTCCATTAGCTTTTCTCCTCCCCAGGGTATCTGTGACTGTTTCTAAAATTATATCCTCAAGTATCCATCCACCCATGTGCCTTCCAAGTCACCTTACCTTCTGTCTCGCCTTTGCATGATCACTCAAATTCTCTAAAGTGTGAGGATAGCTGCACACCTCATTTCAACATGTGTCGTAATGTGTATTCCCAACTTTCCTCTCAACTGGAGCATGTTCTCAACCATTACCACGTGACTTCCTTGGGGCATTAGGATTGTGATTATTTCTGATGTTTTCCAAGATGTCAATTTCCCTTTCTTTCTAAAATTTCAGTTTTTGTAGTCTCCTTTTCCTCCCTCATCTTATCATATGGGGTTTTTTTTTTTGCTGCTTTTTATTTTCTTATTCAAGAATTCATATCAACTCTTCTCATACAGTAATCTGTCACTTCTCCTTCCACACATTTAAACTAAACAGTGTAACAAAACAATTAGAAACCAAGCCAGGGTCTCATCCTTTGAAGATAAAATCTAGGTCTCTATTAGAATCTTCTGGTGCCTTCTAAAAGTGCTTTCTACTCCCCTGCCCCAGCCCCTGCTCCCTTGAGGTTGTAGCAACTTCTCCTTTGGGGATGTCATGTCCACCCCCAGTCTACCTGTCGGATTCACACTGGATGCCATGTCTAATGTGACTCAGGCAGATGAGGGTTCTCAGCTGAAATTCCAATTATTTGCATCTCTACCACTACTTTAATCTCTTCAGCTAATGCACCTGCTTACTTCCAAAATGAATTGAACCCTCCCTAAGTATCTCGTGGCCTCATGTCTCAGAGGAAACTGACTGGCTTCCCAGCCTACAGTGTGGCCATGAACAGTACCACATGGTCTTTCTATTCAAGTACCCCCAGGTCTTTACTTATCTTCATTAATGCCAATAACAATTAACAGCCATACAGCACCTTCATGTTGGCAATGGATTTTCACACAACGTTCTCAGACCCTGTGGGGTACCATAGGGAAATGCCACTCTCCATTTTATAGTTGAAGACATCAAGGCCAGAAGTTATTATGGGTCACGGAACTATTAAGTAGCAGAACTGATCCTTAAGCCTTGGTCTTCCAGGCTATACGTCCAGTCATGTCTAATATGGCATATTTCTTCTATACTTTAATTATTTATATAACAATCTTATAAAATCTGTGTACTGCAGATGTTCCACTTCCCTACCCCAAAACATTAGTTGAAGATTATTTTGGTGACATTACTTGTCTATTTCCATCAGCTCATGTGTCATGGCAGTAATTAGTTTTGAGGCTTCTCCTGCTAGAAAAAAAAATATATAGCAGTGGCCCATAACAGTCATCATTATAGAAATAACTCCAACTCCCTTCTGCATATTGGGTCAGGGAATAGGGTGGGATGGGAGGAAATAGTCCCTAGAGAAACTTGTGGTGTGTGTTTTTACAAAGGTCAGTAAGGTGAGAGATTTGGAACCTCTAGAAAATCAAGCACAGCCCAACATACAAGACTGTTTACAGACACCAACCCAGCATGAAATTCTCATAGTTCTGAAAGAGACTTTGCAGACAAGTACTGAAACAATTAGGACCCCAAGCAGGAAATCAACAATTAAATGGGCTGGTTCTTTGGCTTCATCCACCCATGGCAACTTCCACAGGATTTCCTGGGGTTTCTAGGCTTGAGCCCTCCCATTTCCAAAGGAAAGATGGAAGAATGTGCCTTTCTGAGAGAAGCAGCAGACAATTAAAATTTTATGATGAATAAGCCCCCCCCCCAATTCCTCCTCCAAACACACCCGCATGCACAAACACACACTTGCAAACCTAACCGCCCTCCTGCTCATAATTGCAGTGGTCCGAGGCAGCAGAGCCTTCACACAGAATGATGGTTTCCCCTGTCTCCTGCATTTGTTCGACTCCTTTGGGAGGAGCAATTTACAGAAAGCATTATCGATTTTTGCCATAATAGGTACAGAGATGCCTCACCGTCCCTACTCAGCCAGCTCACTTGCCGCATCGCAACTGTCAGGCCAGTTTGTGAAGCCCCGTCATTATTTTTTTTCAAGTAAATCCATCACAAGGTTGGGGTGGGGGGAGGTGAGGGAAGTGATGAAAATAAAATTATTTTCACCTTGCCATATGAAAGAATGTTCATGTCCTTTGTTGGAAATGAGTGCAAGTACCATGGAGCAGCAGAAAAATAAAAGAAGTAAGGGACATTTGCAGAAGCTCAGAAAAAAAAGAAGAGGAGAGCTGGATGGGACCTATTTGAAATATTCTTAATGCCGTTATTCCAGAGCTCCAGCTCAGTCAGATCTCTCCAGGGAGGAACGCACCTGCACACACTGTCTTTAGTGTGGAATAAAGGGAAAGAGGACGCGTACTTATTTCTTTCTATGTGTGCACTCCAATGGAATCTGCCGCGAAACTCTGTTCCCCATAGACCACCCACCTTTCAGAGACCAGAGCTCCCATTCAATTTCATCCCTTTGTGCCTGATGTTTTTTGTGGCTCCCTGTGCCTGCCCACCCCTCACTGGTCACCAGAGGCCATGACCAAGTAGTGACTGAGCAGCAAGTGAATACAGATGTCCCTTACTCCAAATACTCCTAAAATAAAAAGAAGCCTCCTAGAAATCACATGCAAAAGTAATGGAGGAAAACTGCACTAAATGCATTACAGATACCCAAACAAGACTGAATGCTCAGGTCCAGCCTTCACCGGGTAGTGGTGGCCTCTCTCAGTAGGTTGCCTGGCTCCTATGGAAGGTCACAACTTATCATCCCTGATCTATGGTTTGGGCCTCCCCTTTTCCTGAATTCCTCAATACAGTCTTGTTTGAGGCTCAGAAGATTTAATCCAAGAATTCACTCTGGATCTCATTCCCAGTTCCCCAGTTCATTAGCCATGAAAAGTGATAGCCGCTTAAGATTTTTATGACACGTTGCTCCAGAGATGGACTACGGAGAGCTGCACAATTACATAGCGCTTTACATCCAGCCCGCCAGCCTCTGGCTCGGGTGTCAGCTGCTCAACAGTGATCATAATGCAGCATGAAAAGTGGCCAGTTTGCTCTTAGGAAAAGGCAAGGATGAGATGACAGTTTGTTCCAAGGGGTGCTTTCTTGAAAGGATATTTTTTCTAATATAAATTCAACACCTAACATGTCCTTTCTCTACTTCCCTCTACCTTCCAACCTCTCTGTTGTCCAGCTACAAGAAGCTGGTCTTAACAGCACACAAGTCTCCTCTGGCCTGCCTTGCCCTGCTCCTGTTTGGCAGAAGAAATCTTTGCAAATAGGTAAACTTAGAGGGACTGAAGTGCAGCTGAAAGAGACAGTCCTGGAATCCACATGGGCACTGCCATCTGTGGCCAGGCCATGCACTGAATCACGTTGCAAAACAAAATCCAGCCCTCCTGTATCAGAGCACATAGAACACACACTGAAATGAGAGTGAGGGATGGGATTAGTTGCTTAAGACCTGTAATTCTGATTAAAGCTGTCTGATTCTTTCACCCTTGATGCCACATGTTCGGCTCCAACATGGCAGTGGCAGTGTGGACTGGATTGAAAATCTAGTGTGTCAAGAAGAAGAAATAAGAATCTTAGCCATTTGGAACTTACACTTTTTAACTGTTTTTAAATTATCCCACTGAGTGTGGGGTCTGAGTGATGCTCTTTAAGCTCTGGATCTCTATTCCATCCAGAGAAAGGTCACCTGGAGAGAAACACCATGTTAAAGGGTCATATGCTTTTATGAAATCTGCAGATATAAGATATGTTAAGCCATCAATTCAAGCTGCTGTCTCTTTTTACATTGGCTCTGTTATACAGTATATACCTCTCCTCAAGTCAGGGGTCACTCAAGTGGTCAGTAGCATAGGGTCTGGTTACATTCAGTTTGGCTTTAGAGAAATAAACTTACATGAGGTTCATGGTCATGCCCAGGAAAATCTAGGTATTCCTAGCCAAACCACTAAAAGTAAACTTCCAGAATACCCCTAATTCCAAAATAGCAGTAGATGCTAGACATACGGACTCTCACAAGCACACTGAGAATGATGGATAATAACTTACCTAAATCTTCTATGAGCCAGACATTACTGCATTAAGGATATTACAAGCATTATTTCATGGAATTCCCACAACAGCTGGTGTTTGCTGTGTCTCTCCCTGCTGTCTCCCCACTGCTAGGACAGTGCCTGGGATATAGTAGCTGTGTAATAAATATCTGTGAAATTGATCGGTAACCCACAGAGCAATGCATGGTAGTATTAAACTAAGGTTCACAAAGAAATATAATGGACCAATAAATACTATTAATCAATGAAATGGAAAGTAAGACAAAAAATAACATTCTCTCACACAAAGGTAACATTTCATCTGTTTCATTTTTTTCACGACAACCTGTAGTATGAAAAAGGAAAAAAGTTGAACACATGGCTATATGGCTATAAATTTTAATAGCCTATCTGGGTGACAATCCAGCAATATTATCAAAATTCTTAAAAACATGTATCCCCTTTGACCACCAACTGATCCTAAACATCGGGAATTGCATATAAATGTATATATTTAAGAGCTGGTTTGAACACTCCCATATGATAACAAAATTCAAGGATACTCAAATCCCTTATATGAAATGGCATAGTATTTTCATAGAATCTACACTTGTCCCCTATATTCATTCATTTATTCTTGCTTGCTTACTTCCCTTCTTCCTATGGTGCTGGGTATCAAACTGAGAGCCTCACACATGCTAACTAAATATCCTACCACTGAGCTAAATCCTTAGCCACCACTCATACACTTTAAATCATCTCTAGATTACCTACAATACCTAACACAATGCACATGCTATATAAATAGTTTTACATTCTGTTGCTTAGGGAATAATGATAAAAAGTTTGTACCTTGTTCAATACAAATGCAGTTCTTTTTTATTCTAATATTTTTAATCCATGGTTGGTTGAATCCGTGAATATAGAACCTGCAGATATAGAGGGCCAACTGTATATGCCATGTCCTAAGCCAATATCGATAGCATCGGGTCCTTGTTCTTCCCTCTGTGCCATATTTCTCTCTGTACACAGTGCCCTCTATTTTAATTCCTTCACCTGTCCCAATAAAGGTATCCCTGTTCAAAAGGATATAAATTGAATAAACTATTACTCAATTTTAATTAAATATATTAATTAGCCATAATTTTAAGTAAATTTGGAGCAATATTAAGCAGAATGACAGTAGAATAGGATTTGGGTTAAGGATAAACACAGAACACACAGTCCCTATTATACAATAGTACAAACGTAAGGAAACATCGTCTTTCTTTCTGTTTCCCTCCTTGTTTTTCTAACTGTTAACCACATGAAGAAACTTAAATATGGAGCCAAATTATCAAAGAGGACAATTTTACCACTGATATGATAGAGAAAATACAGAAATCATACAGACAACAAGTTACGCTGGTATCAAGACTGCTTGGATGAATGCATCTGGGTGCATTGGTACATGCAGACTAAGTGCTCCTAAGGCAGAAGTGGTGATAGGCAGCCTTCCATCTTCTGGAACCTGGCTCCCTTTCAAGCCATACCTGAATGAGGTGTTCCCAATGGCCCAGCCAGGGTTTATTGCTTGTTGGATCCTAGAAATGCATTCAAGGAGGGACTGTTGGATTTATCTGCTACAGAGCCGGTTTCTAGGAGAAAAGTATCTCAATTCTAGAAACTGCTTCTTGTGGCTGATATCTAAGAGTACCCCCAAAGCCTCTTGTGGTCATAGGTGGGGCTTTGAGAGGTGGCTGGATTTTGGTATGCAATACTGGATTAAGGGTGTGTGGTTCTAGATTAGTCCCTTAACTTGGTTTAGTGTACTTCTGGGTGTGGATAATGGAAGCCCCACCCTCCACGTGAGTGACACCAACCAATAGGCTTGTCGTTTGGGGGGAATATAAAGGGGCAGAAAGAAGGCAGGCTTGCTGCTCACTACTTGCTGCCTCCTGCCTGCTCTGCCATGCACTGTTTCTCTTCTGCCATGCCCCTCCACCATGCCATCCTGCCTTGGAGCCAGCTGACTATGGACTGAAATCTCTACAAACTGTGAGCTAAATAAACCTTTCCTCCTTTAACCTGTGGGTGTTGGGTATTTTGTCTCAGCAGTGAGAAAGCAACTAAGACATTGTTCATGACTAGGAAACATTATTTTTCACAACACAAACAATGCCACTAGTACAGTGTCCAGTTTTGGTGGTTAGTTCATTCATTCATTCATTCATTCAACTCATTCAATATCTATTGAGCATTTTCTATGTACAAAGGGGTCAGCTAAGTACTGAGCCTATTCCCTGAGGCCTCATCTAGGGTACTTAATCTATTCCCTACTCTCATAGAACTCACATAGTAATGTAGTAATGGGGAATAAACAAGTATTTACATTTCGGAAAGAGATCGCGATTCAAAAAATTAGGAGGGTAACATTATAATCAGTTAATAGCACCTTAGCACATTGCTCAGGTGGACTTATAAAAAATGTAAAGTGAATTAAAAAAATCCCAACAGAATTCAATTTTAAGCTATCTGAGACACCAACACCATTTTCCTAAAATTAACCTTGACTTTATGAACCAAGAAATCCTCTCACACTGGACTTTGATTTTTAGGCAGGAAAATTAAGCCTCTTTCAAATGCAGAAGTTCTTTTCTCTCATTTCCCATTCAGAGAAGATAGTTCAAAATATAGTAGGCAGACTACTCTATGAAATACAATGGTGTGAAAATTAGATATGCCCAAATCTCCAGAAAAGTTTATTTTTTCTGAGAAAGAACTAAATTGTAAAGGTGAACTATATGGTGAGAAGACTCTGAATGGGTGTATAAACCATGACACAGATAATGAAATTGCCTCCAATAATCTGGAAAAGAAGGGCTCACAAGAAAGCTTTACTACATTTCTGTGCAAACTGGATCTAACACAAAGAGATTCTAAATCTCTCTGGAAAAGATCCATTAAAAAATTTGAGAATCTATTTAAATACAGAGAGATATATCCAGATATTAAGAGAGATAGACATTCCCAACCTCTTTCCAAGAATCATTAAATCAGATGGTCAGTTCCAAACTCTATTCTTTTATTTCTAATAGTTTCAATATTGAACTCATCCATCAATACATGGCTTCCTGACAAGTATATGTTCATAAAGCTGAATGCTGAGATTTGATGACATGGTAAAAATGTTTTTCCTTCATTAATGGGATCAGGAATTGTCATCCTTTTACCAAAGTAGCTCAATGTCACTTACAAAAGATTATTTAATAAGACACACTATGAGAAATATACCCATTGGCCATGGACTTATCTTTCATTGTTGATTCCCTGAACACTTAACACACAGTTTAGATTGAAATACAAATGAACTGAACTTTGTTTAGGTATGAGGAGTGTCATAGGTTTATTACTTTCCCATTACTGAGATAAAATATATTGCACATGCAACTTAAAAGAAGAGAGTATTATTTTGGTTTACAGTTTTAAAAAAACAACAATGTTCGTGGTTGGTTAGCTCCAAGACAGAAAGAGCACGGCAGAAAGGCAAAGTGGAAGAATGCTGCTCAATCCAAGGCATCCAAGAACAAGAGACAGAAAGGAGGAGCCATTGATGAGACTATACTTTACCAAGTCATGCCCTTAGTAACCTGCTCCTTCCAACTAGGCCCCACATTTTAACCTTTACAGGATGGTCTAAAACTATAACATTCTTCCCCTGGCCCTAAAAAAGCCATGTATACATCAAAGTGCATTTAATCCATTTCTAAGAGTCATCAAAGTCTTAATAGTTCTAGTACTGCTAAAAAATTTGAGTCCTAAGTCTCCATTAAGATTCGTGTCAAACTCTTAGGTATGAGTCCCTGTAAAAATTAAAAAGATCACCAAACATTTCTAATATACAATGACACAGCATAAACATTCCTATTCCAAAATGGAAAACAGGACCAAAGGAAGACCAAACCCCAGCAAAGAAAACATTAAATTATGTAGCTGCATGTCCAACCCCTGAGGTAGGTTGTGGAGAGATGTGAGCTCCAAAAATCATAGGCAGCCCCAAACCTTATGGCCTTGCTAGCTGCAGCTCTAATGCTCTCTTTCATGGGCTGATTCCAAACACTGTTTGCAGCTTTACTCAGCAGACATTCTACATTCCTGGGATTTCCAACTTCCTGGGGTTTCCACTGCATCTTTGGTTCCATTTGCACACCTTTACCCACTGCCTACTCATGGGCTCCTGGCAGAGCCTGTGACCCTGTTATGAAATGTGAGTGGAAGCCTACATAACTCCATAACTCTTGTATTCAGCATGCCTGAAAAACCATCACCACACAGCTGAAGTCAAGGTCAGTCACCAGTTTAAGCAGTAGCTGTCTCCCCTTGGAACATGGCTGCAGAAGTTGCTGAGGGCCTGATCCTAGGGATACACTTCTCTAGGTGGTCCTGTATGAACAGGCCTCCCAAGGACCCTTTCTTTTGAAACACATGATTTGTTTCTGCACCCTTGAGCCTTCTGTGAGTAGAGTCTTGCTGATTTCTGAGATATCCTAAAGCCATCTTTCTTCTTGGCCCTGTACAAAGTACTTGGCTTCTTTTTAATACTAATCTTTTCAGCAACCAAGCTCTCCTTGGGCCTAACTTTACAGGCCCTTCCTTTCTGTCCACTAATAACTTTTTCACACCTTTTGACTCTGTTTTAATTATCACTATAAATCTGACTGAAAGCAGTCAGTAGTACTCATCCCACAGCCTGAACACTTGAAATTTTCTCCACCAGATCAATTAGTCTGCCATCTTTAAATTCAGCCTCTTGCCAAGACTAAGGACATGGGCAAAATATAGACAACTCTCCTGTCAGAGTGTAACACACATGGCCTCTGGCCCAACTGCCATTGAAGTCCTTATTCCCAAATGAAACCTCCTGAGCCTGGCCTTCACTGTCCAGATTATTATCAATATTCTGGTTTTTAAGCTCTGGCCAGAATCATCTGTTAGATTCAGCTTACAGCTCTGTAGGCTTCTCTATCCTGCATCTTCAAACCTTTCCAAACTCCTCCCACAAAATAGTTCTAAAGCCTTCTAAACCACATGGTCAGGTACAGTTGCAACAACAACAACCACACTCTCAGTACCATCTTCCTGTATTAGTTAATTTCCCATGGCTGGGACAAAATACCTCACACTTACAACTTAAAGGAGTACAGGTTTATTTTGGTTCACGGTTTTCAAAGGATTTAGTTCACGGCTGGTTCCAAGGCAGAAGCCATATGGCAGAAAGGCAAGGCAGGGGATTACTACTCAACCTATAGTAGCCAGAATGGAGAGCAAGAAAGGAGTGGGAAAAAGAATACACCCTTCTAAGTAACACCCCCGGTGACCCATCCTTTCTGGCTGGGCTTCACCTCCAAACATAAGATTTTGGAACACATTTTAGGTCAAAGGAGGAGGAGTAAGAGAAGAAGGAGAAATTAAGAAAGCAGGTTCTCCATCTACAACGATATTGATTCTAATGTTCAGAAAATTCAAGGCCATACCACCACTCCAAGCACAGAGGAAGGGGCTTCTGGGTCACCATGCCACCACTCCTAGTGCAGACAAGGTGAGCTGCATGGGCACCAACAGGATCCCCCACCCCGGTCGAAATGAGAAGACATGCAAATAAGTCTCAAAACCAGACTTCCAGATCACCTACAGCAACCCCAAAGGGAAAAGAGATGGAACACTCTAACACTTGACAACCTGGACACCCTGAACTGGCAACAAAAGGGGATCTGGAAAAAATGAAATCAGAAATAATTTCTCTAATAACAGCAGAGATTGGGCTCACAGTGCAAGACATGATTGATAAATCTAGAGAGGAGCTGAGGAACATGATGGAATGCCAACATAGGAAAGAAATGGATTCCATAAAACAGATGTAAACAGATTTCCAGAAAACCAAAAACTCCACTGAAAGTCTACATAGCAGAAT
Organism: Heterocephalus glaber; assembly: GCF_000247695.1. The sequence continues at coordinate 15,924,122 of NW_004624746.1, forward strand.
GAGCCAAGGTGAGGACAGAATTTCAGATA